>JAESUZ010000587.1:0-600000 GCA_017311185.1 Proteles cristata cristata | reverse complement strand
TTTTCCAATGCAATCATAGGATCCTTAAAAGTGGAAAAGGGAGGCAGAAAAGTGAATCATAGGGATTTGTGATTATGAAAGAAAGGCACAGAGAAATACAACATTGCTTTTGTGAAGATAGGCAAAGAGGACCTGAAGCCAAGGAATGTGGGAGGTTCTAAAGGTTGGAAAGGGCAAGGAAATAGATTCTTCCAGGAAGCCTCCTGAAAGGAATGTAGCCCTGCCAGTCCCCTCAATTTTGACCAGTGAGACCTGGGTGGGACATCTAGCATGGAACTCTACAATGATAAAGTTGTTTAAGATGCTAAGTCTGTGACAGTTTGCTAGGGTGGTAGAAAAGTAATATAGAAGAGATTATTAGAGTTCATTTATATGTAGGAGGGAATGATCTAATAAGGAAAGATTGATTATACATGAGGGGAGAGTATAATGGTAGGTACAAAGCCCTCAAAGGGAAAGACACAGTGACAGGACTGCTTTTGGAGGGAGTAGACAACTTCATCTAAAAGTAAGAAGGCAGGGCGCCTGGTTGGCTCAGCCAGTTGAGCATCTGACTCTGGATCTTGGCTCAGGTCATGATCTCATGGTTGTGAGATCAAGCCCCACTTCAGGCTCCATGCCGAGTGCAGAGCCTCATTAAGATTCTCTCTCTCTCTCTTTCCCTCTGCCACTCCTCTGCTTGTGTGCTCTCTTCCTTTTTAAAATAAAAAAGAAAGAAAGAAGAATAGAAGTAAGAAGGCACAGAGTCCATCCGGATATAGGAAAGTGGGTAGAGCTGTCTGAGGAAGATGAGGCATTCCACTCTAATTAGTTCTAGTTTAGTCAATGAATATGATGGCAAGTTCATCAACTGAGAGCAAGCATGGGATGAAGTACTGGAGGTTTAAGGGACTGATGTGAGCTGGTCCTTTTGGAACACAGGTGAGCAAGTTTATTAGGATTGCAGGACTGCCAGATTGCCAGACAGTATGAACTGACCAGTTGAGACTAGAGTCATGCATTTATGTATGTATATATGTATGTATGTATGTATGTATGTATGTATGTATGTATGTATGTATGTATATATTTCACTAACTCCAAGTGAGTTAGCATATAGTGCAATAATGATTTCAGGAGAAAAATCCAGTGATTCATCCCCTACATGTAACACCCAGTGCTCATCCCAGCAAGTGCCCTCCTTAATTCCCCTTGCCCATTAGCCCATTCACCCCGCCCAAACCCCTCCAGCAACCCTCAGTTTTGTTCTCCACATTTACAAGTCTCTTATGTTTTGTTTCCCTCCCTGCTTTCATATTACTTTTGCTTCCCTTTTCCTTATGTTCTTCTGTTTTGTATCTTAAATTTCACATATGAGTGAAGTCCTATGATATTTGTCTTTCTCTGACTGTACAGTCATTCATTTAAAGCAGAGTTAGAAAGCATGTCATATGAGTATTTTTAATTAAAATTTTTTTCCAACATTTATTTATGAGATACAGAGAGAGACAGAGCATCAGTGGGGGAGGGACAGAGAGAGAGAGGGAGACACAGAATCTGAAGCAGGCTCCAGGCTCTGAGCTGTTGGCCCAGACCCCAACATGGGGCTTGAACCCACGGACTATGAGATCATGACTGGAGCTGAACTTGGACGCTCAACTGACTAAGCCACCCAGGTGGCCCCCCCACCCCTTTAAATGTTTATTTATTTTTGAAAGAAAGAGCTTGAGCAGGGGAAAGGCAGAGGGAGGCATGGACAGAGGATCTGAAGCAGGCTCTGAGCAGACAGCAGAGGGCCTGACGTGGGGTTCTAACTTAGGAACCATGAAATCATGACCTGAGCTAAAGTCAGAGGGTTAAGTGACTGAGGCACCCAGGTGCACCCCTACTACTGTTTGTAATTAGCCTTATTTAGCTGAGCAGGTGCAAGCACAGGGGAGGTTAATAACAGTACATTTTAGAAATTTAAGCTGAATAAGGAAGTTAGGACATGAAAAAAAGTGACAGTGAAAAATTGGTAGGATTGATAGCACAAAAAATGGTTGCAGTGGGGCTACCAGAGTAAGCATGCTGGAGGAGTAGGAGGTGATGGTCAGAAAATGGGATGTTTCAACTGAGAATCTGGAGGTGTACTAGCCGGTGATGATGAAGTCAAGAGACTGACATTGGAGATGTCTGACTCAAGAGGGGTCAAGAGGAAATGATGATTGGAAATGAAGTCAAGTATCTGAGAGGCCAGGAGACTGGACAGATTTTGTCTTTGCATGTTATCACTAAGAACTGACATAAATAGTAAAAGACAGCCAGGAGCTAAGATCCTTAGGGAGTTAGGGTGTCTGGGAAGCTGGTCGTGGACCACAACAAGGAGGTTGCTTTTTCTAGGCTCTGGCAGGTCTGGTCAAAACAGGTCTTTCTTATCAGGAATATATTCCATAAGATAAGCTATAAAGTTATAAAAGCCCAGTACATGATTTTCCTTTTGATGGGAATAACATGAAATAGAATGTATTCTGTCCGTGGTACAGTAATCTATGTTTGTAATGCAAATAGAAGATACATATGTGAGTGAAGTCACCTATTGCAGGCATCAGTAAATAATAATAAAATCAATTCTAAAAATGCAGACAAGGAGCGCCTGAGTGGCTCAGTTGGCTAAGCATCCGACTCTTGATTTCAGCTCAGGTTCAGGTTCATGATCTCACTGTTCATGAGATCCAGCTCTGCACTGTCACAGCATGGAGACTGCTTGGGATTCTCTCTCTCTCTCTCTCTCTCTCTCTCTCACTCACTCTCTCGGCCCTTCCCCGGCTCTTCTCTCTCTCAAAATAAATAAATAAACATGTTTAAAAATGTAGACAAAATAGTATTCTAGAAATATGTCAGAGTAAATTAATGAATCATTTAGGTTGCTTTTCTGGAATTTTGCAATGTTTATGGCATTTTTCAATTTGTTCACACTTATACTTTTTAAAAATTTCTTGCTTATCCTAAATATTTATTTTCTTACTCATTCTTTTGTTTTTTCTTCAGCTAAAACAGCAGAAGAGTTGGTTTATTGTACACATGTTACATTCGGCCACAAACGGAAACAAAATCAATCCCAAAAGTCACTGGTCCAGGGCAAAGGACCAAAAGGGAAGGTTTTGGTATGAGCAAGGCGGGTCTCTTAAGGGTGGTCTTTCAATCAGAAGGCGATGGATACTCTAGACCCATTCAACCAAGCTCTAGAGAGTAGGCATGCAGTCCAACAATTGGTAGCAGCTTCCCTGACATCTGGCTTTCCTTATTTCTGCTGCTGTGGTTCCTTGGGTGTGCAAGCGAGAGGTTCACTTGGACCTTTGCCTCAACTTTCTTCTTCTTCTTTGTTCTTAAATGTTATTCTACATATTTTTAATGTTTATTTATTTTTGAGAGAGAGAGGGCACGCGCAAGCGAGCAGGGGCGGGACAGAGAGAGGGACACACACAGAATCCAAGCCAGGCTCCAGGCTCTGAGCTGTCAGCACAGGACCTGATGTGGGGCTCAAACCCACCAGCCGTGAGATTAAGACCTGAGCAGAAGTTGAACGCTTAACCGCTTAACCCACTGAGCCACCCAGGCGCCCCTCCTCTTTCTTCTTTTACACTTAGGCCTGCGCATTTGCTTTTTCCTCCACTTGGCTCTCATGGCATGGGGGTTTCCAAGAAGATGGGGCTAAGGCCAAGCACAAATTCTTTTTCTTAAAGAAAATTTCCTAAGTTATATAAGCTTCAGGTACCACAAAACCTAGATCTTTCCGGGAGAGGCCACGAATCTGGCCTGAGATTACTAGTAGTCATTTGAAAAAGGGAAAACTCACTAGCTACATGACGCATAATTTTACTATGGCTTAAGCTCCCCCCCACCAAAAAAAAACGGTAGCAAAAGGAATATGCAACTATTCTTTTTTTTTTTTCTTCCACAGAATGGAATTAGGTTATGCATTTGGTTATTTAAACTAGTTTTTGCATTTTAACTGAATAAACCCTACTCCATATCCTTATTTATTTATTTATTTATTTATTTTCCTACTCTATATCTTTAAATGTCTTTTTATAAAATTGGTTTTCATGCTTTTTTGACTCAGCCAGCCACATGGAATGAACTCCACACCCTGACAGTACCCTCTTGCACACACAGCTGATACCAACAGGTCACCAGACAACACACTCCTTTACAAGGAGGGCTCTTCTCCAAGATTTTTCTTTTTCTTTCTTTTAAAAAAAAACTCCAACAGCCCACGAACTCAGTCATGGCCCACCAGGGGGTCAGATGGCAGTCTGAAAGGTTCTGTCTGATACCATCATTTTATTTAATTTAAATTTTTATTTATTTATTGAAGTGTATTTGACACATGATGTTACATTAGTTTCAGGTGTACAATGCCATTCAACAACTTTATATTTTATGCTGTGCTCACTACAAGGGTAGCTTGAGTCTGTCACTGTATATGCCATTGTAAAACCATAAAACTATTTTCGTATTAACGTCATTTTTCCTAGATTTTTTTTTAATAATAGAAACACTATGTAATATAGTGGGCCACATCTTTATAAACAGCCTACAGAAAGTACAATACATCTCATAGAGTTCTTTCTAATAGTGTCAATCAATAGGAACTTGTGATGTAATTCAGTACGGAGATGTAGAGGTCTCTATCTGGCCTCATTGCAGATTAGATTTCAAGGTACCTGGAAGTCTGCAAAATGGATAGATTAGGCTTCCTGTTAAACATAACAGGCTGAAGACATGTGTTTACCTCTATTCCCTCAGGTAATTTCACTAAAATAAAAGCAAAGTAATAAATAAGTCACAACAAAGAGGATGCGAGATGAGAACAAAAGGTGGGAAGATGGAATCTGGAAAACAGACATGAACCGAGCAGAGCAAGGTGACTTCTAACCACCCTCAAAAGACAAAGCCAATGAGAAGTAATCCTTTTTGTCTGGAAGAAAGCTCAGAAACTGGAGGCCGAAGAATGTACTTCTGAAAGCAAAAGAAAGTGGTGAAAAGACAAGAACTGGTTGAAAATCCACATAAGAAACAAGTAGACCATCAAGTCCCTTCTGTGAGGCCCCGTAGCGAGGAGGCTGTTCCTGGGAGAGGACAGAAGTTCCCACTTTGTAGTGGTTGAATCACAAAGGTACTGAACTTGAGTTCACCAGGAATACTGGGCATAGGTATGGAGTAAAACCTGCATATCGAGTAATGAGACTTCCCAGTCCTCTCTCCCTACTTGGCACCAGAAATGGCTGACAACTGGTAACACAGGCAGAAACGCAGTTTCTCTCAGGAAAACTGATCTGGCCAGGAGAAGAGCCCCATGAGTGCCAACACTTGATACATGTCTCCACAGAATGCCTGGGTCCAAACATCAGCCTCCTAAATGAGGACCATCAGTCAACAAGCTCTGCCTTTTCACAAAAGAGCATCCAGTCAGCTTTTCAGTACTTCTGTCTTAAATATATGAATGAACTGCAGACAGATGAGGAAATCCTCTAACACAAGAGATGAAGACTTAAAGCAATCAAAAAGAAAGAAAAGGAACATATAGATAAGAGACCCAGTATAGGACCAGCAGAAGAAAAGTTAAAAAGACATCCTTAGAGACAGAAAAGATGGCGAATCTATGACACAAGAACAGGATGATATGGAAAAAGCACATTTAGAGAATAAGAAACATATCTTACAAAAAAAAAATGGTGGAATAAACAGAAAATTTGTAGAAAGGTTGGCATAGAAGGTGGAGGAAATTTCATGGAAAATAGAATAACATGCCAAAGAGATGGAAACTGGGAAAGAAAGGATTAAACATTTATTAGAGAATGTTTAGAAGTCCAACATCTATTTAATAGAAGCTCTAGAGAGAACAGAGAAAACTGAAGAATTACCAAAGGTATGTATGGTACAAGAAATTTTCCAACTAAAGAGCAGATGGCCAACTGTAAGGGCCCACTGAGTCCCTAATATAATAATGAAAAAAGACTAAATCAGGGCAAATTTTCAAGACATTCCAGAAGAACTGGGTAAGAAGTTCCAGAAACTTCCAGACAGAAAATACAGAGGAATTAGAATGTCATTGGATTTTTCAACATCAACCCTGGAAACTAGAAGACAATACAGTGATACCTTTAAAATTATGAAGGAAAGTGATCTCTAAGTTAGAGTTCCGTGTCCCACTAAACTACTGAGTGGAAAGATAAATTATAAATCCAGACCACAGCAGGGCATGGAGGGCTCCAGGAGAGATGTCACCACGAAAAGAGAAATAGAACTGATAGATTGCCTGGTGTGATTAATTGCACCAAGAAGAAGAAAGTTTGGGTTTCAATTTGTGACTAGTATGTGTAATATGATAAAATGATTTTTAAAATGTCAAGTTTTAACTGAGAAGGAAAAAAAAAACAATTGTATAACTTGAAAAAAGTTGTAAAAAATGCAATCTTAGTATACTGCATGGCTCAGCTGTGCATTAACGTTTATTTTATTAAATAAATATTTAATGTTGATATAAGTATAACTATACCAGGAGTTGAGGAGTAAGAAAAATATATGTGTAGTTAGTATAAGAGAGTTAAGTTTTCTTTTTCTGTATTAGGAAGTCAACAAAGTGTGTCTAAAAATGAAGGAATCAAGAAGTAAAATAGCTGATAAAGGCATTAAAATAAATATGAAGAGGGCACCTGGGTTAAGTGTTTGACTCTTGATTTCATCTCAGGTCATGATCTCATGGTTTGTGAGATTGAGCCCAGCTTTGGGCTCTGCTGACATTACTGAGGACAAACCCTGAAGAATTATCCATTCCCAAATGTCAGTAGTGCCATGGTTGGGAAACCAAGCTCTGAGTCTTTGAGGATTATTTCATCAGAATGCTAAACATAAAGATTGATGATATGCAAACATTTTGCAATTTAGGACTGACTCAGCTAAATATCTTGGTGGAATGCTGGAAGCAGTCTGGCTGTAAAACACATCTTTGGAAGTGAGAATGGTAAGGTAAAGACAAAAGGTATAATATATGATAACAATAATAATACACAGTGCTTTGTACCTCAATAATCTCTTTCATCCATGGTTCCTAGGGCACTTTATAGACTAATAATAACTACTCTCGTACTCATATACTATCTTTTATCCAAGGATCTCAGGCACCTTCACAACACTCTCACAATGTAGGAAGTATCATTATCCCCATTTTACATGTAAGTAAACAGAGGCACAAAAGTTAAGCAACTTGCCCAAAGCCACAGGCGTCAGGAGTAGCCAATTCCTGACTCAGAGTCTATTAATACTAAGAGCACTAGTCTGAGAGTGCAGTGATAAATTTATGTGACAGAAGTGTTATTCTAGTTTATTCTACGTCTATCATTTTCAAATTAATATTGTGTATCCAGTACCTTATCTCTTTGCCTGCCTTCACCCCTCAACTCCCTCCACCCCCGTTTTCAGAGACCAAAGTCTGTTTGATATCTATTTAGTAATCAAAGGGATTATATTTACTGAGTGCTTTCCTTGGACCAAGCACACAGTGCCATGTCTTAAAACAACTTAAAGATATATACTGTTGTTGCTGATTTTGTAGTAAAGAAAGCCGAGTTTCAGAGAATTCAAATAACACATTCGAGATCTCTCAGCTACTCATGTATTTATGTTCAGGCACACCGGATCCTCCTTCCACTGTATCCAGCAGCCCTTCCCGGTGAAAATCCTTTGGTAAGTTACAAAGCATATTAATGCGACTGCTTAATGCCCGACTCTCCTTCTACCCCCTTAAAACCCAGAAAATAAAATACTGTAGTGTCTGTAACTGAGGACTTTCAGGTGGCATACCCAGGTTGGTACCAGCTAGGCTCAGTCTTTGAAATCAATTCCCAAGGAAGGCCTTTGATTTTCTCGGGATTTTTCCAGAGCTCTCTCCCTGTTATGCACATGTTTCAGCCCCAAAGCCAGACCAAAGACCAGAACTGTGTGAATTTGCTTCTGAGAAAGAAATAGCATATGAATCACTTTCTCCCGATCTTATTCTTAGGGCAGGCGCACACTGATTGCCCACCCACCATGTGCCACCTGAGCAAAGCAGGAATACTAAGTAGGAATAAAGATTTCTGTTAGGTAAGAGTGTGACTCAGGGCTCGCCTACTTTTTTTTTTTTTAACAAAATGGTGACCTGGCATTTGTAGCCCGAGACAATGATGTGCCCTGGCACCACCTGTATGCAGTGAGTTCTGTCCCTTCAGGTGCGGGACAGTTGGCAGTTCACGCAGCCCTGATCCAGAAATGTTAAATGACTTGCATTTGAGGATAAGATATACTGTCTGGTATGTTAAAAAAAAAAAAAAAACCAGAAAAATCAGTCAATCACTGCCCCAGCCCACATGAAATCAGCATCAACGCAGCTTTCATATTTGGGTAGGAAGCCTTGCTGCTAAATTCACTCTCTGTAAAGAAGAGGTGTAGCGACAGGGCTAAAAGGAGATTTCCAAATAGGAATAAGATGCCAATGCAATGCACTGTCAAAATGAGTTTTTAGTTTTCTATTGCAAGCCTAAGATAGTAGTAAACCCTTGATAGTTCGCTCGTTAAGCCCCTCCTTCTTTCAGCCGACCCTTTCACCCAGAGACCACAGCCTTTTCAGAAGGAAGGGTTTAGGTTTGTTTCGTATTTTGTCCTGCTCTCGTATGTCTGAAAAGCGGCAGCGACCAGGAAAAGTGACGCGCGACTTTTTTCCCATCCTGGCTAGTCAGGCCTGAATCATCACAAGTTGATTGCATTTTCCCCCTCGGCCAGCAGCATGCGAGATTTTCCCTCGAAGAATAGGTCTTGTACTTAAAAGGAAGAGTGGTGGGAGACGGGGAGGCGGAGAAGAGGAGCGGGGTGAAGGGCGTGGAGCGCCGTCCCGCCCGGAGTCGGAGCCGCCGCCACGAGGCCGCGAGCCCAGGAATGTGCGGTCGGACAGGCGGGCGCGGGGCGGGCTGCGGCGGCGGGCGGGACGAGGCGGCGCGCACCTGAACGCCGGGGGCGGGGCGTCGGCGGGCACGACCCCCCACCCCCGTGCGCCGCGCCCCTCGCGCGCCGTCTCGGCCCTTTCCGCCCGCGCTTCGGCGCCGCTCGGCTCCCCTCCCGCCCTTCGCTCCCTCCCTCTTTCCCTCCCTCCTGGCCCGGGAGAGCCGGGAGCTCCGGCCGCAAGTTTGCCGCAGCTCCTTCCGCGCCGCTGCGTCGGCTCACCTGGCCGCCGACTCCCAGACCCGCGCCTCGTCCCCCCAGACTCCTCCCAGGTAAGGGGCTGCCGGGGCAGCCCGCGCCCGACCCGCGCACCCGTCCTCCCGAAGCGGCTGGACCGCTGGTGGCTGTGCGCGTCCAGCCTCCTCCGCGAGCCGCCCAGGGGCTTCGCGCCTCGCCCAGGCATGAAGGTGTTGGTGGCGGGGACCTTCGGCCGGCGTGGCCGCGGGGAGGCCAGGAGAGCCAACGCGCCGACAGGTGGCGGGGTCTGGCCCCGGTCCCCCTACCGCCGCAGGCGCAGACCCCGGTGGGGATGAGGCGGGCGGACCGGGGGTGGGGACAGTCCCTTTCTCCTCCCCTCGAGGGGCGGTGATCGCCCGGGCCCGCCGTGTAGGTGCGTCGGAGAAACTTTGTAGGGTGGGGACTCGGCAGCCACTTGCCGGCGGGGACTGGTCACCGCGCTCCGCGGGGGCGGGGGGCTCCGAGGCGGGTCGCGGGGCAGCCCCCTCAGGCCAGGCGAGGACCTTAACGCTTCCCTTCCCCGCCCCCTTTTGTGTTTCCCCTCAGACCCGCCGGCCGCCGGGGGAGCCGCGGCCGCCCCCGCGCCCGGGGGTCGTTCCCTCCCATCCTCCCGGCCGCAGGAGGGCAGAGGCGGCGGCGGCCGAAGCCGGGCCGGGCGGCCTGAGGTGAGAGCCCGGCCGGCCCCGCTGGGAATATGGCGACCGGTGGCTACCGGACCGGCAGCGGCGGCGGCAGCACCACAGACTTCCTGGAGGAGTGGAAGGCGAAGCGCGAGAAGATGCGCGCCAAGCAGAACCCCCCGGGCCCGGCCGCCGCGGGCGGGGGCAGCAGTGACGCGAGCGGGAAGCCCCCGGCGGGGGCGTTGGGCACCTCGGCGGCCGGGGCGGCCAGCGAGCTCAACAACAACGTCCCGGGCGGCGCGGCCACCTGCCGCCCCCGGCTCCGGGGGCGTGAACTGCGCCGTGGGCCCCGCGGCGCTGCCCCGCTCCGCCCCGGGCCCCGGCGGCCCGAGGACGAGCCGCCTCCCGCCTCGGCGGCCGCTGTCTCCACCTCGGGGGCACCGCCGGCCCGGGGCGACGACGAGGAGCGGGACGGCGCCCCGGAGAAGGGCAAGAGCTCGGGCCCCAGTGCCAGGAAGGGCAAGGGGCAGATCGAGAAGAGAAAGCTGCGCGAGAAGCGTCGCTCCACCGGTGTGGTCAACATCCCCGCGGCCGAGGTGAGCGGGCGGGGGCCGCGGAGGGAGCTCCCCGGGGCCCCGCGGGGACAGAGTTGCCCGGCTGTAGCTCGGACTTTTTATCCTTTCGCTGAGTTCAGCAGGCAGAGGGTGATGGAGGTTTACTGTGAACAAATGCTTCCTGGGAAGTTCCCCAAACCCGAAGTGGGACACGTGGTTTTCAGGCTTCCTGGCTGAGGTCGCAGATTCAGGATCCTTCTTTACGGCGGTGGGAAGACTACTCGTGGCTCCAGGACTTGCCCACTTAGGGTTGTTTGTTTCTGCTTCATCGGTTAGAGAAATTGATTAATGGTGATGACGACACCATTGTCGTGAATACTCTGTTTAGTTTCCCACGTGTCCTTCCGAAGTTATCAGATTGTTTATCTCCTTTCTCTTGACAGTGTTTAATAGCACCTGTAAAGAAACGTGGCCTTAGCACTATCCAAGCCAGCTTTATCTTTCAGTGTATCCACGATGAGTATATCTGAATGAGTATATGCACTGTTTCATATCTAAGCCGGCTTTTGGGAAGAGCGCTCCCCAACACACACACAGACACACACGCGCGCGCGCACACACACACACACACACACACACACACACGCAGTTTATTCTGAGTGATACTTAGGACGATAGAAACGCTGTAGCAACCCACAGTTCTTTTTGCTAAGATGATCTTTCCGTGTATTTAAGTATTTGGCTCTGCGTATTCTGGAAAGCATTTGTGGTAGGGTTTTTGTTTTGTATTTTTGAGCAGTCTCCACATTCCTGCAGGCAGCAACATCTTCCTATTAGCGTGAGTGGTGAAACATTTTTACTTAGTGTGTAACCGCACCTATTTCTTCTCTCAAAAAAAAAAAAAAAAAAGAAAAAAAGAAAATCCTAAGCAGATTTTGGTTACTTTAATAGAAGCGCACGGGTTTTGGGAAGTGATTCCACAGCCTTGTTTCACCTAGAGAAGTTGCATCGTTTTCTCATTGGCTCGTTAGGTTTTTACTCTTTTTTTCTTCTCGTGGCCTTCTAATTTATTCAGCTTGGATACCTAGTAAATACTAAGAATAACTAACTCCAATTGCGGTTCAAGGAAAGCCATTCAAAGTAAGCTAGAGTGTATGTCAAACGTACCCAACTTTTTAAAGTGTTAACATGATTTCCATACCTGGAAAATCAAAGTTTGTCTTTGAAGGGTATATTTTTATATGCATGTTTCAGAGAGATTTTTATCAGCCAGGAAAACTGTCCTCTGTGGTTTGCTACTTGCACAAAAGATCTGTTATTCATTAAATTGCTTTAAAAGGAATTCATGAGAGTGGTAATCACATTTCTAGGGTTTTTTTTTTTGTTGTTGTTGTTAAAAGTATGAAGATTAAGGGGAAACTAAACACAGGGCTCTGGAAAGGCTACATTCCTGAACTTTATTTTTAAAAGTAGCTGATGGTCCAAATAAAAGAATTAGTCATTTTCAGTCTTTTCCTCATTGTTCATCTGACAGGGGTCTTATTTTGGGAAATATCTTGGCAGATGTTAAATTTCATTTTTGGTCATGCTGCTTGTACTAGAACTGTTACTTCTCCAGTACCTTTTTTTGTTTTTAACAAGCGTTATGTTTACCGGGGGAAATAAGTGTGGTGTATCATGCGCGATCCTCAGAAATATCCTTTGTTAATGCTCCTGCTTTTGGTTAGGGAACATAGTGCTGAGAATGTAGATCACTCCCCATTACAATTGAGTGTAATACT
This sequence comes from Proteles cristata cristata, assembly GCA_017311185.1. NCBI lineage: Eukaryota > Metazoa > Chordata > Mammalia > Carnivora > Hyaenidae > Proteles > Proteles cristata. The sequence continues at coordinate 587,808 of JAESUZ010000587.1, read as the reverse complement.
CTGGAATGTTTTTCGTTGGGGTGTTGGCAACTCCTAAATTTAATCTTCTTGAAAACAAACAACCCAGGGTACCATTTTTTGTCTGTGGAATTTGAACCTTTTTTATTGAATAGGGAATTGAGGACTGCTTTCTTTTTGTGGTAACTATGGCTCTATCTGTTGCTGTAGGATGCAACAAAACATGGTAATGTTTTACCGCAGGGTCTAATTAGCAGGCATACTTCTTGAGTGCCTCCTCATAGTTTCGTAAAAACAACTTAAGTTGTAAAGATTATTTTAATAGTGGTAAATATATGACACAAAACTTTAAAACTGGGGCGTCTTTATATTCTTTAGGGTTTTTTTTAGAATTGTGCCATTCATTTCTCTTAGTTTCAACATTGAGAATGTCAGTTGGTGTGGAGTTTCTTGTATAGATATAACAGCACTGTTGGTTTAAGAAGTCCTATCACATTTTATAAAATTTTCAGGTGTGTAAATATCAGAAAAGCAGAAAACTACCAATCTGTCAATATTCAAAAATAGACTTGTATGATATGTGGTGTTGAGAAAGACTCATTTTCAGACAGTATTCTCAACCAAGATTCTATTAGGACAGTAGCATACAAAGCCTATTCAAAAACCTATTTTTGTGGATGATGAACATTAAGTTCTTTCAAGAAGTATTTATTAAACATCTTTATGACACATTCACTGTGACTTTCATTAACTTATTTTACTTACTTATTTAACTAATTACGGAATATTATAAAATTGTTGTAAAGGTACCTGACAACAGCTGAAGGTATCACAGCCACAAGATAGCATTAGCAGGGACGCAAGTCTGAAACTAGATATGGATGGGGATGGGAAGCTGTGTGGGATAGTACTTGGGATGACTGTAATAAAAAGTGCAAATCTATAGATGTTCATTAGTGAGACAAACTTTAGTTCTTGTTTACTAGGCTAGATATTTAAAACAATTTTTTAAATTAATTTTTACTTTGTCTACTTTTTTGGGGAAGAGCTCAAATTGGATTATTCAGTTATTCCTGCCAGTAATTTTGGTATACATTTATTAGATCAGTCAGATGTTTATTACATTTCTGTGTTCAGGCGCTATGGTAAGGACTGTGGAAAAAAACAGGAAGAGTAAGGCAGTGTATATTCTCAAGAAGCAGGACTATAATCCGGGAAGAAGGATAAGGCATAATTATATGAAAAAACTTAAGTACTGAGTTAACAGTTGAAAAGCCATCTTAACACAGCAAATTGTTTATTAGAAATATTTTGTGTGTAGGGGTGCCTGGCTGGCCTAGTCAGTGGAGCGTGTGACTCCTGATCTCAGGGTTGTGAGTTAGAGCCCCACACTGGGTATGGAGATTAATTAAATATAAAAACCTGAAAAAAAATGTTTGGTGTTCAGAGGGAAGAGGTGATTGGGGCTGAGAAAAGCTACTGGTTGAGGCTCTTGAGCTGAAACTTAGATTTCTGTACCTATATATTTATACATATATTCATATATACGTGTATATGTACTTGTTCATATAGTGTTTTAAATCTCAGAGTGCAGTGGTTTTTAATTGTAGAAGCACATTAATATGTGAGGATCTTAAAACAATATTCCTCATGCAGAATACTTACCTTCTTCCTCCCTGAGCCCCTTTTGATTTAATGGGTCTGGGATGGATCCCAGGCATCAATATTTTGATAAGCTTCTCATGTGATTCTGCTGTGAGTCAGGGTTAAGAAGTATTGGGCTGCAGTCTGGGGATACAGAAATGAATAGGACACAGGCCTTGCCCACAGGGCCTCTCGAGTAATATGGGGAACTGTGGGAAGTATAATGTTTAGTACAGCCTTTTTCCTGAGCTGGGGACCTAACCTGAGGAGGAAGAGGGGGATAGTTGAGATCCTAGGCAGTACCAGCTCTGTTCTCGAAGTGCTTATGAAGGTATTGCCATTGAATACGTTTGCATGAGTGGTTAACAGAGATGGTTAATAAAATACTTCAATAGGTAGAGGTCAAATGATACTGAAGTTTTGATTTAAATACAAAGTTAACATATATTGAAGCTTACTGTTTTCATTGTGGTTAGCTACGGTACTTTATGTTGTTTTAATTAATGCTCACAGCAGTCTCATGTGGTAGTTATAGTTTCTCTTTATATCCTCATTTCCAGAGGAGAAAATGGAGGCTTGACGAGTTTAAATAACTCAGGATCACATGGAAAGTGATAAGTGGTTAGAGCAATATTTTAATTTTTTTTTTTTTTGGTGTGGTTGTGTATGTGCTCACGCACACATTTTTAAGAATTAACCAGTTTTGTGTTATTTAGCTTATTTCCCTATAACTTTTTATTTTTTCTATAACTTTTTGTTACAGGATATCTTAAGTACTGTAAACATCTGAATGGAGAAAACAGTAAGAAGGAACTCATTAGAAATTAAGGTCAAATTTGTAGGCTCAGAGATTGCTTCTGACCCTCTAATTTCTAGTTTACTTGGCAAAATTTTGAACCCCAGGCCATCAGCACAATCTGTTTTTGGCTAGAAGTCAGAAAATGTGAATCTTTGTTTTTACTTGAGTGATCGGTTGTTTTTCTGTCAAGATGGGGTTAAAAACCTACTCCATAGTTTGAAGGAGTGTTTAATATATAGAAAGCATTTTTAAGTGAGCATAATTTTAAGTCATAATTATTCAGCATATTTATTGAACATTATATGGGACAAGTTCTAAGAAAACCATGTAAATCCAGGTAGATTAAGAAATGCCTTTTGGTATGCCCATTATATACCAGACTGTCTACCTTTCTATGTGATGAGTCAGAAGAGGAACTAATAGTGACTCAAGGTTGGAGAAAATTGGACTTGTAAGTAGGGTAGATATAGTATAAACACCAAGGCTACTCAGTAAGATATTAAGCCCAGTTTTCCTGAATGTTTGAATTCATTGGTAAAGTAAATTGAAATTGAAATTTTAATATTAGGATTTGTAATGCGTTGTCTAAGCTGAGATGCCTTTTTCCATAAAAATAATTATGTAATTAAAGTAGATGGCATTTATGGCGTGCTTATTGAGTGCTAGGCACTGTTCTGAGCACTGTGTATGTATTGGTGCATTTAATTCTCACCACAGCCCTATGGGAAAATGGGGCAGAGAAGAGTAACTACTTGCCTGAGGTTAGTTACTTACATGGTAAGGAGTAGAGACAGTCTCCCTTTAAAAAAATTTTTTTTAATGTTTTATTTATTTCTGAGAGAGAGAGACAGACAGACAGCATGAGCACGGGAGGGTCAGAGAGAGAAGGAGATACAGAATCTGAAACTGGCTCTGGGCTCTGAGTTGGCAGTCAGCACAGAGCCCGACGAGGGGCTCGAACCCATGAACCCTGAGATCATGACCTGAGCCGAAGTCAGGCGCTTTACCGCCTGAGCCACCCAGGCACCTCAAGACCGTCTCCCTTTAAAGCCTGGTGCTTAATAACTGTCTTATATTTCATTATATTATCTACTATATACCTAGCTTAAGAAAGACAAAGATAATTTTAGGAGTAAAATGTAAAATTAGAAATTTATATTACTAATTAAATTGGAAAATAGCCCTATAATGAAAGACAGGTAAGGTGGGACTTTATTAGAAAAAATTGGGAGCAAATAAACATATGAACAGTGGCATCAAAGTTTTTATTTAAAATCGTTGTCAAGTTGGTGGCTTTATGTTCGTTGTTATTTCTACATTGGTTGTTACCACCTGTGATATAGGCCGGAAAATAATTTTGATATTTAATAGCAATACTAATATATGTCTTAGAAGTTTAGAATGATTGACAAATATTAAAGTTTGACATTTTCTGAGTGCTTTTTTCTTTTTAAAAAGTGAGATAAAATTCATATACTATAAAATTAATCCTTTAAAGTATTCAGTTCAGTGGTTTTTAGTATATTCACAAAATTGTGCTCTAAGTGCTTTAATATTTTCATCTTCATTTTTCATTATATTTTTAGAGCCAATGGAACCTAAGTTTTAGCTTCTCACTCTGTAAGATGCAGCAGGAGTCAAATAATTCAATGTCAGCTTTTCCTGCATTTCATAGAGAACATGAAATAATTGTAGAATTTTCTGGTTTTTTTTTTTTTGTTTGTTTTTTTGTTGTTAAAGTCTGGATATTTATTTAAATTTATTTTATTAAAAATATTTTTATTGTTTATTTGAGAGAGAGAGAGAGAACATGAGCAAGGGAGAGGCAGAGAGAGAGAGAGAATACCAAGCAGGCTCCTGTTGGTCAGTGCAGAGCCCCACATGGAGTTTGAACTCAACAAACTGTGAGATCATGACCTGATCTGAAACCAGGAGTTGCATACTTAACTGACTGAGCCACCCAGGCACCCCTATTTTTTATTTGAGAGACAGAATGTGAGTAGGGGAGAGGGGCAGAGGGAGAGAGAGACAGAATCTTTTTTTAAATTCATTTTAATGTTTATTTTCTTTTTTGAGAGAGAGAGAGACAGCATGAGCCAGAGAGGGGTAGAGAGGAAGAGGGAGACACAGAATCCAAAGTAGGCTCCAGGCTCTGAGCTGTCAGCAGAGATCTGCACATGGGGCTAGAACCCACGAATGGTGAGATCATAACCTGAGCTGATGTTGGATCCTTAACCTACTGAGCCACCCAGACGTCCTGAGAGAGAATCTTAAGCACACTCCTTACTCAGCATGGAGCTGGATGCAGGGCTCGATCCCACTGCCCTGGGATCATGACATGAGCTGAAATTAAGTCAGATGCTTGACCAGCTGAGCCACCCGGCACCCTGGTTTCATGTTTCTTTCTTCCTTTTTTTTAATGTTTTATTTATTTTTGAGAGAGAGACAGAGAACGAGTGGGGGAGGGGCAGAGAGAACTTGAGACACAGAATCCGAAGCAGGCTCCAGGCTCCTAGCTGTCAGCACAGAGCCTCATGTGGGGCTTGAACCTATGAATCACGAGGTCATGACCTGGGCTGAAGTGGGAGGCTTAGCCAGCTGAGCCACCTAGGTGCCCCTATGTTTCTTAAAATTACTGCCACTTGTTTGTATAGAAGTTTAGTATAAGAGGTATTTAATTTAACTGAATGTAGAATTTCTAATTTGCTTAAAATTTTGCATGTCTTTTTCATGGAGATCTGCAAAGCTCTACTATCTAAACATTTGGGAACTTCGATTCAAAGTAAAAATGGAGTATTAAACCAAGTATAGCCTTAGTCATATTACTTAAATAGTGTCTTAAAAGATATGGCTGGGGGGGGGGGTGTATGGGAATGGGGACAACCTGTACCAGGGTCACCTGCATTGTTTATTTAAAATGCAGATTTCTGGGATTCACCTCAGCCTGGGAACAGGGAGGGATTACCTGAGACTGCAGAGTTTTAACATCTTCTTGAATGAGTCTTGTACACCCCTAAGTTTGAGTGTACTTAAATGTCCTGTACTGGTTTACTGATCTGTCAAATGCAATTGATACTGATTATCTAACAGGATTGTTAAAAGAATCAAATCAAATAAAATGTTGAAAATGTTATAAAAATGATAAAATGATAAATTACAGCTACTGTGTAGGTTATGGTGATAACTGATTGTTGATGTCTAATGGAAATTTCTTACTGGGATGTTGAAAATTCTTCATTTCCTGCTAATTAAAAACTTCATAGACATTTTAACAGACATTTAACAGCATGAGCTACTTGGAAATTCAGAGCACCATAAACATTTATGTAATATATAGTTTGTGCAAAATGTTGTGTCTGCCTTGCTTCTTGTCCTGATTTTGTTAGAAGCCTAGACATTAGGAAAAAAAAAAACCCTCTAATATTTAATATGTAACTTGAACTTCACTTTCATTCCTTTTTCATTTTTACATATCTTTAAGAGAAAGTGTGTAATTAAATTTGTAAATGTGTCTAATAATTAGTAGCTGAAACTCTTAAAACAGATTTTTTCTCTTTTATCAAAATATTCCCAAGTGTATGACTTTTTCTCTTTTGTTTACTACTCTCACATATTAAATCCATAGGCGTTCTTAGCTAGCTAATTGATTACTTTTTTAAATTAAATTTTTTAATGTTTGTTTATTCTTGAGAGAGAGAGAGTGCGTAAGTCAGGGAAGGGCAGAGAGAGAGAAGGGGATACAGAATCTGAAGCAAGCTCCAAGTTCCAGGTTATCAGCACAGAGCCTGATATGGGGCTTGAGCTCACAGACTGTGAGATCATGACCTGAGCCGAAGTCGGACGCTTAACTGACTGCGCCATCTAGGCACCCCACTAGTTAATTGTTTCTTCTTTTTTTTAATGTTTGTTTATTTTAGAGAGAGAGCACACATGCTTGAGCACTTGCCTTTAGAGAGAGGGAGGCACAGAATCCGAAGCAGGCCCCAGACTTCCAAGCTGTCATCACAGAGCCTGATGTGGGGCTCAAACTCAATGGGGCTCAAACTTACAAATGGTGAGGTCATGACCTGAGCCAAAGTCAAATGCTTAACCAACTGAGCCACCCAGGTGCCCCACTAACTAATTGTTTCTTAAAGTATTTGGTTATTGATGAGGGAACTTTCAGTTTAAGTCTTAGGAGTTTGTGTTTACAGCCATATACCTACTGGTATAGAATCAGGCCTTAGCTATCTATCATGTTCTTCTTGAGTTACTTAAAAATATCCTAGGCACCATGTCTGAATGAGATTGTAAGATGGGGTGCCTGGGTGGCTCAGTCATTTAAGCATCCTACTTTAGCTCAGGTCATGATCTCACAGTTCGTGGGTTTGAGCCCCGCATCGGGCTCTGTGCTGACAGCCAGCTCAGAGCCTGGAGCCTGCTTTGGATTCTGTATCTCCCTCTCTCTCTGACCCTCCCCTGCTCATGCTGTCTCTCTCTCTGTCTCTCAGAAATAAATAAAACATTAAAAAAAAAGATTGTAAGAATATATAATTTCTTAAAGTAGCAAAATTATATACCTCAAAAGTAGAAACTGCTTTGAGTTCAAAACCTCCCATGTGAAAATTGGATGATAAAGTTTATTCTGTGATAATCTTTTAAATAGATTTTTAAAAAGTTTATTTTGAGAGAGCACAGCAGAGGAAGGACAGAGAGAGAGAATCCCAGGCAGGCTCTGCACTGTCCGCTCAGAGCCACACACGGGGCTCAATCCTGTGAACCATGAGATATGACCAGAGTTGAAACCAAGAGTCAGACACTTAACCGACTGAGTCACCCAGGTACCCCTATGTTTCATGTTTGTGACAAAACTTCTTGACACCCTACAGTGCAAGCAAAAGTTGATCCACACCAAACTTAAATAATCTTTAATGTTTTCCTGCTGGTAAAACTAATGTCTTCATTGTAGTTCCTTGTGGAAATACAAGAAAAGGTAAAGAAACATCACATGTTATCGTACTCATATTAATATTTGTTTCTAATCCTTTTTTCTGTATCTACATAAAAATTGGAATCCCATGATACAGATTTGTGTGTGTATTTAGTTGTTATTTATCATGAGTATTTTTATGGTGTTGCTCTTTAAAAGTAAGTATGGATTTTTTAAAAAATTAGTTTCAGGTGTACAATATAGGGATTTTTTTTTGTATTGTGGTAAAATGCTAATAGTATAGAATCTTAACCATTTTTAGGTATACATTCATTGTATTAAATACATTCCTATTATTGTGCAACCATCATCACTATCAGTTCCATCACTCTGTGTTGTATGTCTGAAGCTCTATACCTATTAAACAGTAACTCCCCATTCTACCCTCCCCCTATCCTCTGGCAACCACCATCTCACTTTCTGTCTTTAAGGATGGATGTTTGTGTTATTTGATATTAAAATACTTAAAGATTACTTCATTGGTAAAGGACTCTACTACTTCTCCCTGTTGTGTACCTGTCTGATTGACAGATAAGTAAGTTGTCTTTAGATAAATAGCAATATGGTTTTTCCTTTTCATTATTATGTTTCCTGGAACATTCTTTAAGACAAGTGTTTGGGTCTTCCAGAGTGTCTCATAGGTACTAGGACCTTCAGATAATTGTGAGAGATGTCTTTTGTTTTTTAACCTCCTCTGTAGCCTTTGATTTCACTGGGAAATTGGTGATCAGATGTGCAGTAATTATAAATTTGTGTAAGTTATAACTCAACACAAAAGTTCCTAAAACTCATCATATATGCGTAGTCACACAAGTCTACAGGACATATGGAAAAATGGAGTTTTAGGGGTATAACACTCAAAAATTTTGTCAGTCACATGTAAAAAGATATAAATTTAGTGAAGACTAGCACAACTTTACACATGTTAAATGGTTAAGAAATATGTGAATACTACAATAATTATGACACGACCTTGAAACAGATTCGAGTTTGCTTAGAGAAGTGGATGTTAAAAGGGTGGCAATGTGAAATGTTGGAGGAAGGGTTATCTGAAATTGTACTGAAACTGTAACAACCAGATGTGGATGGGTATGGCTTGTAACACAAGGAGTGAACTGGCAGATGTTTGAGCTGTGTATTCTGTGTATTTCTCTGACAGTGGGTTGCATTATCTGTGCTTATCAGTGTTTCTTTCACTTGGGCGAAAGCAGATGCAAAATTTGTATAATGCTAAATTTAACTCCCTAATGTATCAGTTGCATAGGAACAAATACAGTTTTGTAAACAAATACTTAAGTGTATATGTATATACCTACATGGATACATCTATACACTTATGTGCATGTCCGCATTCATCTATCCAAAATATGTGAACCAGTGGCTTGAGAAGATCAAGTAATGAGTTGGAAAAGGATTAGGGAGCAGATGTGACTAGAGATGAGACTCCTCTCCTAAGAGTATACTAATAAAAAAAAGTATACTAATTACTGATTGTTAGGGCAATAGTAGCAGAATAGGAAGGGAATGGATGGATTGAGAGGTGTTTCCTTGATATTAGAAAATTACCTAACAATGCTTTTAGCTGGAAAATTTATCCTCAACCTTTTTTACCTTTTTACCCTCCCATCCCCTGGAGTTAACTGTACCATGCTTACTAATCTTGTTTATTTTTTCTTTCTTTCTTAAATACTTGGCCTTTCCCTCTTGGTTCATCTTGCCATGAAGAAATAAATGTTCCCTTAATTCTGCTTCACCTTCTACTTAACTTTTCAATTTTAATTGCTCAATTTAAAGGCATTGTTTTCATTTGCTAACTCCCATTTCTTCGCTCATTTCTTGCTACATAATTGAAATTGATCTCTCCAGGGTTGCTTGTGACTTCCTAATGGCCAAATAAGATAGTTTCTTTTCTTTTTTTCAAATTTTAAAAAAATATTTATTTTCAAGTGAGAGCACATGGGGGAGGGGCAGACAGAGGGGGGCAGAGTATCTGAAGGACGCTCTGTGCTGACAGCAATAAGCCCAATGTGGGGTTCAAACTTACAAACCTCAAGATCATGACCTGAGCTGAGCTCTGATGCTAAACCAGCTGAGTCACATAGGTGCCCCTGGCTTTCCTATGTTCAACCTATTTGACTTCTCTGTAGCATTTGCTCCTGTCATTTCTCTCCCTTTGATGTTATAGCACTTTTGTTAGATTCTCTTTTACTTGGTTTACTCAGAAACATTTGAGTGCCTGCTATGCCCCAGGTTCAATGCTAGATGATACAAAGATGAATTGCATATTCACCAGTCCTTAAGGAACTTTCAGTCTTCTCTCAGAGAAAAAGATAATGTCTTAGCTCAGGCTGCTATAACAGAATACGATAGATGGGTGGCTTATAAATAACAGAAATGTATTTTTCATGGTTCTGTAGGTTGGGAAGTCCGGGGTGTCAGCAGAATTGATGTCTGGTAGAGAGCCTGCTTCCTGGTTCACTCTGTCCTCACATGGTAGAAGGAGTGAAGGAAGTATCTGGGATCTCTTTTATCAGGGTACTAATCCCATTTGTGAGGGCCCCATCCTCATCTCCCAAGGACGCCATTTTCTAAAGCTGTCATATTAAGGACTAGGATCTCAACATAAGAATTTTGGGGAGACACAGGGGCGCCTGGGTGGCTTAGTCGGTTAAGCGTCCGACTTTCCGACTTTCGCTTAGGTCATGATCTCGCAGTTTGTGGGTTCGAGCCCCACGTCGGGCTCTGTGCTGACTGCCAGCTCGGAGCCTGGAGCCTGTTTCAGTCTGTGACTCCCTCTCTCTCTGACTCTCCCCTGCTCACGCTATCTCTCTCTCCTAGAAATAAATAAAACATTAAAAAAAAAAAAATTTTGGGGAGACACAAATATTCAGTTCATAACAGATAAATAGAATCTGGTATCATGAGAACTATGATGGATAAAAGAAGAAAGTATTGAACCAGCTCAGAAAAGGGAGCCATCAATTACATGAGGGAGTCAAGGAGGGCTTTACATAAGATAAAGCAATATTAAGCCTTATGACTTGATTGATATGAAAGATTTCCTAAGTGTGGAGGGAAGACACAGTAACATTCTGGGTAGAAGGAATAGCATTGTGAAGGCACAAAGCCAGGAAACAGTAACATTATATTGTATATACAAACCTCCTGTATGCTTAGCACTGAGCCAGGAGGTTTCCTTGCATTCTTTCTTTCCTTTTTTTAATACTTCTTTTTCATTTTGGGGGGATCACAAGCGAGGGAGGGACAGAGAGAGAGAGAGAGAGAGGGACAAAGGATCCAAACAGGCTCTGACAAGCTGACAGCAGTGAGCCCGATATGGGGCTCAGAATCAGGAACCGTGAGATCATGACTTGAGCCAAAGTTGGACGCTCAACCAACTGAGCCACCCAGGTGCCTTCTTTGCATTATTTCTAATCTTCATGTTAACTTACAAGGCAGATTTAAAAAATATATTCCTCATTTTATAAGAAGCCTCAAAGAAGTTGTGATTTGCCCAAAGGCTCAACAGAACTTGAATTTGACCTTAGATTTGTTTGGGTACCAATGCACACACAGTGGTTATCATCATTGGAAAGAGGAAGGGATATGTTCTAACAGAAGAAACTTTGATGTGCAGAGGATTCATGGTGGAGTGAGAATGGAGAACAGCTGTAGACGAATGATATGGACCAATTGGGATGGGTCTGAATGTCATGTCAAGGAATTCAGACTTTAATTCTGCTGTTCTCTGTTAGTATTGTTGGGTAGTTATTTCCTTCCTCTGTCCATACCTGTGTACAGTAACTCTGACACCTCCTGGAATGAAAAACTTTTGCCTGCATAATTTGAAGTCATTGAGGATTTTCTTGTTTGAAGGTAGGTATCTATTCAAGGATAGTAAACAATACAAAGTCCTATAAAAATTGCATGGATATAATAGAATAAATAAATCCGAACTTCCACATTGGTTGAAAAGAGATGAGAGGGTAGCCTTTAAATAAAGTTGCACCCAAGTAATTCTCTTTATTATGAAAATAATTCTGTACTGTAGATAGATTGGGGAATGATTTTTTTTAGAGGAGCAGGATGGAGTGGAGATGGGGGCTCTGATGATACTAAATTGCCAGATTCTGTACTGAGTGTTACCATGGAAAAGTTTATAGTTTAATATTGTCCCTGGGTTTAGACTTTGCCCTGTACTTGATTTAAAAGCTGGTGTTTATTCCATTCTCACATTCTTTGAGTTAACCTGCAGTATAGACGCTTGGAATACAGGTGCTAAAGGGTGACCATTGCCTTTGACTTTTCTCACATATTATTTGTTCAACTTCCATAAAATGTTCCCCTCCCCTTCATTCCTTCTGCCCTCTATTAAAGGAAACAAGTGCTTCCTTAATCCATATTCTAGGAATAGTATTTATTTATTTTTAATATTTTTATTTATTTCTAGGAGAGAGAGAGACAGCGTGAGCAGGGGAGGGTCAGAGAGAGAGGGAGATACAGACTCTGACATAGGCTCCAGGCTCTGAGCTGGCAGTCAGCCCAGAGCCCAACGCGGGGCTCAAACCCACAAACCGCGAGATCATGACCTAAGCAGAAGTCGGACACTTAACCGACTAAGCCACCCAGGCGCCCCAGTATTTATTTATTTTTGATGATATAAATGTAATGCCCATTCATTTTGTAGAAAATCAGAAATAAAATAGCAAAAACAGGATTGTGCAAAGATTAGCTATGGATTATATCAATTTGACATGTTTTTCCATTTTTATTTTTAAGCATAGAATTCTATTTTATGTACATTTTTATAAACTATTTAATATGATCCTATCATGCATGTTATTTCCTTTTAAACTTTTTGAAAGAGATAAAAAAATTAAAAAGCTTTCTGAAAGAGATGTTAATTGCTACGTATTTTTTATTTCATAAACATAATTCCTACTATCCAACAGTAACCATTTGTAGTTTTGGTATGCAATTCTTGAGTATATTTTGGGCATACACACAAAAAATATATATTCAGAAATTTAATCTTTCTACAAATACTATTAAACTTGTTTGTTTTCAGTATCTTGTGAACATCCTAGTCTGCCAGTAAATATATAGCTGTGTTATTCTTTTTTAAAAAAAGTTTATTTATATTTTTTAGTAATTTCTACACCTAGTCTGGGGCTTGAACTTGTGACCCCCAAGATCAAGAGTCACATGTCCTCTGACTGAGCCAGCCAGGTGCCCCATTATGTTGTTATCTTTAATGGCTACAGAATATTTCATAATTTGTTTTTCTTTTTAAGTTTATTTATGTTGAGAGAGAGAGAGCATGTGAGCAGGGAAGGGGCAGAGAGAGAGAGAGAGAGAGAATTCAGGTGGGCTTTGCATTGTGAATAAAGAGCCCAATGTGGGGCTTGATTCCATGAAGCATGAGATCAAGACCTGACCCAAAATCAAGAGTTGGAAGCTCAACTGACTGAGCCACCCAGGTGCCTCATAATTTGGGTGTTCTGATAAAGCTATAATACATTTTCCTATAGTCTTAGTACATATTACATGTTAGACACTGAAGTAGGCCTTTAGGGCATTTGAATTGTTATATCTGTTCTGATTGGAGCACTCAGTATTTGGATGAACTCTAGTTCATCATTTTTTCCTTGAGCAATTTATAATCTAATTTGGAGAAAAAAGATTATGTAAGATAACTTTGAAACATTAAAAAATGTATAATAGAGTTAAATGAAATGTTATGCCCTGCTGTTAGTACAGGGAAGTGAGAGATCCTTAGAAAACAGAATGGTCCAGAAAGTTTTGAGGAGGGAGCGCAAGATTTCAGCTGATCTTGTAGGACTATAAGAAATGGAGAGATGAAGAGAGTCATATTTCAGACTGAGACAGCAGGGTGGGTAGAGGTACAAAGGTGTTAGCAACCTGGTTGGAATAAAGGGATATGTTAGGAAATAATAATAGCCAAATTAGGAAGCAGAATTTTGAAGGTTCTTAAAAACCAGGCTGAAAATTTTAAGCTTGATGTGTCAGCCTATAGGAGAACCTCCAGGAAGATATGTTAATAGTTGTGACACCAGGATTTTAACAAGATCAGCTACTGGACAGTGATGTGTAGAATAGGTCATAGAGGAGAACATAGGTAAGGGAATGAGTTGGGAGGTTGTTGTACACACCAGCTAGGGAGGCATTGTATGTGAAACCATTAGAACACTCTAGTAGAATATAGTTCATTAATGTGCTCAGTGTTATGTCTTTAATTTACTGTTACTGTCCTCAGTTGGAGTGCTTAGGGGAGCTTACTATGAGTTACATGATAATTTCAAACACCATAATTAAGCTGGAAATCACTTACATTGCAAACTGGCTTTTAGAATACTTTATTATTTTGATTGTAGGTAAAGAAAAGGGCATTTGCCCTTGAGGATAAGCAAGCCATGTTTAATAACATTTGCATGCTTACTGGACCTGGTCTTTTATGAGTATTAACTTGGTAAATTTTTAGAAAAACTCCAGGGTGGTCGGTGCTATTCATGTTTCAGATGGAGAAAATGGAAGTACAGAGGTGATAAGCCATACTGAATTTCTCATTTGAAGAATTAGTTGCCAACTTTGCGATGTTTTTCCCCCTGGGCTTCCAAGTTTATAGTACAGTTGGTGTCACCTTTTAGTACTAGCCTGAGCACAGTTGACATCCTTATATTTAGCTTACTTTCAGGTTTTTAATTTTAAGCATTTTGTTTTAAGAGATGTTTTTCTCTTTCCTGCTTATTTTGAGGTAAAAGGTACATATGAGAGTCAGAGGCATAGCAAAAGGTTTGGAAAGATATCCATGCACTGGTTAACAGTGATTATTTCTGGATGGTAGAATTAAGGAGATTTTGTTGTTGGAATGTTCTTTGGGTAGTCTTTCTTGTTCAAATTTTCTCCATGACCTAATGCACAGGAGGTTTCAGTAGATGTCCCTGGGGTATTTGAAAAGATGGTGTATTTTCTGAGTATAGAATTCTAAATATTTTCTATTCCGTCAAGTCTCCCAAATTGTGTTTCAAATCATTTAACCTTACTTATTTCTGATTTGTTTGATCTGTTGTTTTCTTAGAAGATACATTGATGTTTACTGCTGTTGGCTTGTCAGTTTCTCCTTGAACTTTGACAGAATCACATTATAATTACATTAATTACATTAATTAGAAGGTTAATAATGGAAAGTATATACTATAAAATCTCAATTTTCAAACACTCTGTAGAGGAGTACAGGTATTACAATTGGTGGTTTGTTTGATACTACAAAGCTCTACTCTAGATCATCTGAACCACTCACATTAGTTGATAGTAACATGTTGGATCAGTTTTATGTTTATAGAGAAATTGAGTAGAAAGTAGAGAGTTCCCACTTCTCTCTCAGTCCCCAGTTTCCCTACTGACATCTTGCATTGGTGTGGTACATTTATTACAACTGATGAACCAATGTTAACTAAAATTCGTAGTTGACATTAGAGTTCACTCTTTGTACAGTTTTTCTTGGTGGGGAGGTTGTTGAATGCATAATGTCATGTATCTACCATTAGAGTATCATAGGGTATATTTTCACTGTCCTAAAAATCTTCTGTGCTGTACCTGTTGGATATATCCACTGGTAACTACTAATGTTTTTACTGTCTCTGTAGTATTGCCTTTTTCAAAATGTCATATAGTTGGAATACTACAACATAAACCCTTTTTAGACTAGCTACTTTCATTTTAGCAACATGTATTTAAGGTTCTAATGTTTCATTTTATGATCACATAATAATTATATTACTTAATATAATCACCTGAGTTACCCAGATGACTGGGGGTGATTTTTAAAAAAGTTGTTATCTACCTTCAAATGACATTTGTTACTATTAAGAAGTTATAACACAAATGAGGTGGTGAATTAATGTTTATCAGATGAATGGGTTTTTCAGAAGAATATGCCAAAGCTCTAATGGAAGTTCCAAAAGAAGAACACCAAAAAATCCTTCAGTTACTGATGGTATTTTCATAAAATGTGTACAGCTTTACAAGGTGTCTATAAAACTTTGAGAAGATACTATTGGTCATTTGATGATGTCCATTAGAATATGTTTGTGTTAAAATATTAATCATATCACTTTTTTGTCTATACTTGTGATTTTTATGTGGTTTTCCTCTAAATATATGATCAAATGATTTCACAAAGAATCAAATCTATCTTTGACTTTCCAAAGATCCTTAGAAAGGGATGCTCCTTTATTGATTCAGTGAGATGTTGTAGGGTAAACATTAAGTGCTTTCTTTCTGCCTGGCTTCATTTCTAGATGGCAATAGATTGAATTCAGAGAAGACTTAATTAAGTTCCACCTTCAGGACACAGAACATAGGTCTTGTGTTTCTAGCATATGGATTGCAGCCTTTTCTCTGTCAATGAAGTCCGTCCACATCATTCTTGCAAGGAAGGGCTTCAGTTTTGAGATTGGTGAAATTGATTAGAGAAAAGAGACTTCATTTACATTTCTCAACACTTCATTTTGCTGAATTCAAGTTTAAAAGAGCAAACACAAATCTTTAGACTATAGCTGGTTATGAAATGAATATTTGAATATAATGTTTTCTTTTTCAACTTAGTTTTCCTTGAGAGTTTACTTAACTTAGTATCATCAACCCTTAGCTCATTGCTTGCTATGTACAATTAAGAATGGTTATTAAGAATGTGGCACATAGGTCTTGATAGATAAGTGATTTCATATATAAATTGTGTTTTCTCCTAGATTCTGCTCTAACATCACAAAATCTTGAAATAGACTTAAAATTTGGAGTTCAATTTATGATAGCCATTTTTTAAATTGTGAACTGTGGTTTTTAATATTGTTATTCATTGTTAATTCAGATATCCAAAGAATATTTGAACATAAATGCTTGAAAATAACTGCCAAAAATTTTGTTTAGGTATAGGAGTCAGTTATAAGTAATTGCTGTTATCTTGATGTTTCGTAAATTACTCCCTTTGCAACATTTGCATCTCAGAAAAGTCCAGTTTTTTAAATGTAAAATGGAATTTTTCAGAATGAAATTGAATAAGCTATTTTTTAAAGCAAAGCTTAAGTTTGTTTATTTATTTCTTTAAGTATACCCTACATCCAGTGTGGGCCTTGAACTCATGATCCAGAGATCAAGAGTTATATGCTCTACAGACTGAACCAGTGAGGTGCCCCTGAATAAGCTATTTTTAGTGTTTTGAAACTCATTGACTTTTTTTTTTATGAAGAATTTTCACTCTTCTTAATTGGATTTTTTTGTTCAAGAAAAAAATTTGTAATAGTATCACATTAAGATGGACTTTTTGTTAAAGTTCGTTTATTTCTTTATTTTGAGAGAGAAAGAGAACATAGAGAATCTCAAGCAGGCTTCACAATATCAGTGTGGAGCCCGGTGTAGGGCTCCAACCCATGAACTGTGAGATTATGATGTGAGCCAAAGTCTAGGCCCTGGTACTTAACTGACTGAGCTACCCAGGTGCCCCCCATAAGATAGGCATTTTAATTTAAAATTAATTACCCATTTAATTTTATTTTGGTTTTAGTTTTACAGCAAAATTGAATAGAAGATAAAGAGATACCCAGTATATCTATTTTACCCACACATGCATAGGCTCCCCCATTTTCAGCATCCTCTACCAGATTGGTATATTTGTTACAATTGGTGAACCTGCACTGACACATTGATATCACCCCAAGTCTATATTTTACCTTATGGTTCACTCTTGGTGGTGTACTTTCTGTGAGTTTGGATAAATGTGTAATGATATGTATCCATTGTTATAGTACCATACCGAGTAGTTTTACTGCCTTAAGAATCATCTGTGCCCTCCTCCTACACTGTTGGTGGGAATGTAAACTGGTGCAGCCGCTCTGGAAAACAGTGTGGAGGTTCCTCAGGAAACTAACAATAGAACTCCCCTATGACCCAGCATAGCACTGCTAGGAATTTACCCAAGGGATACAGGAGTGCTGATGCATAGGGACGGACACATGTACCCCAATGTTCATAGCAGCACTCTCCACAATAGCCAAAATATGGAAAGAGCCTAAGTGTCCATCAACGGACGAATGGATCAAGAAGATGTGGTTTATCTATACAATGGAATACTACATGGCAATGAGGAAGAATGAAATCTGGCCATGTGTAGCAACATGGATGGACCTTGAGGGTGTTATGCTGCGCGAAATAAGTCCAGGCAGAAAAGGACAAATATCATATGTTTGCACGTATAGGAGGATTAGGAGGAACCTAAGGAGGGCCATGGGGGAAAGAAGGAGGAATGGTGGTGGAGAGAGGCAAACCACAGAGAGACTCTGAACGCTGAGAACAAACTGAGGACTCATGGGTGTGGGGGATGGGGAAGATGGGCATGGAGGAGGGCACTGGAGATGAGCACTGGGTGTTATATGGAAATCAACTTGACAATAAACTACTGTAAAAAAAAAAAAAGAATCATCTGTGCCGCATCTATTCAGACCTCCTCCCAACACTTGGCAATCATTAATCTTTTAACTATCTCCATAGCTTTGTCTTTACCAAAATGTCATATAATAGGAATCATACAGTATATAGTCTTTTCACACTGGCTTCTTTCACTTAGGAATATGCATTTAAACTTCCTCCATATCTTTCATAACTCTTTTAGTGGTTCAGTAATATTCTGTAGTCTGATGTAACAACACACTTTATCCATTCACTTACTAAAGAGTATCTTGGTTGCTTCCAAGTTGTGACAGTTATCAATAAAGCTGCTATAAATATTCATGTACAGGCTTTTGAGTGGGTATAATTTTCAGTTTCTTTTTTTTTTATTTGTACTTTTTAATGTTTTTTATTTTTTGAGAGAGAGAGCGGAAGGGAGACAGTGGAAGGCAGAGGGGCAGCATGTGAGCCTGACACGGGACTGGAATTCACAAACCAGAGATCATGACCTGAGCCAAAGTCAGACACTTAAACCAACTGAGCCACTCAGGTACCCGTAAATTTTGAGAGACAGAGACAGCATGAGTGGAGGAGGGCAGGAGAGAGGGAGTGGTGGCTCCAGTCTCTGAGCTGTCAACACAGCCCAACATGGAGTTAGAACCCACGATCTGAGATCGTGACCTGAGCCGGGGTTAGAATCTTCACTGACTGAGCTACCTAGATACCCTGATTTTTTATTTAAATCGTGTATTCTGAACCTTGGTTATAATTTCTGGCATTTTTTGTAATTGTTATTCTTTTCAGGTTTCTACCTAGATGATCATGTCGTCTGTGAGCAAAGATAGTTTTTCTCCCAATCTGTTATACATTTTCTTATTATCACTTTTTAAGTTTAAATTATGTTATTTCATGGTAATCTTTGATGAGAGTACAGTCTTAAAAAACAAACAAACAGAAAACCCTTTTTGTAATTTTCCTTGCATTTTTCTTTAAACCTTGGTTACATACTATCAATTAGTTCTATAAAACTGTTGTTTTTGGGGTGCCAGAGTGGTTCAGTTGGTCAGGCCTCTGACTTTGACTCAGATCATGATCTCCTGGTTTGCGAGCTTGAGCCCTGCATCCAGGCTGTCTGTTGTCAGCACAGAGCCCGCTTCACATCCTTCTGCACTGTCTCTCTGCCCCTCCCTTGCTCTCTCTCAAAATAAATAAACATTAAAATGTTTTTAAAAACACTTTGTTGTTTTTGTCTGCAACTGCTTACATTGCTCACATGAGGGAAAAAAATAATAAAAAATTTGCTTTCTTTCCTATTTTGAACAAACCTCATTTAGCTTTTGTACATCCATTGTTTAAAAATATTGACTTTTCTCTTGAAAAGTAATCATTAACAACAAAATATATGTGTATTTATACCCCATAGAATAACTTATTTAACATTTCTGTTTATTTTTTTTCTATTATCTGCCCCCTCCCCTTTTTTTTAAATGTCTTTATTTTACTTTTGAGAGACAGATACAGAGAGCGAGCAGGGAGGGCAGAGAGTGGGAGACACAGAATCGGAAGCAGGCTCCAGGCTCTGAGCTGGGTCAGCACAGTGCTCGAACCTCCACAGACTGTGAGATCTGGACCTCAGCTGAAGTGGTATGCTTAACCCACTGAGCCACCCAGGTGCCCCTGCCCCCCCACCCCCCGCCCTTTTTTTTAAAGAACTCTTGAATGACAGTTACTCAACTCAGACTAGATATTAAGGATAGAGTTATTTCTTTGGAGGTCTTGAAAATGAAACATACTTAAGATGATTATTAGATAATTAGATGGAGAGATGCGTTTAGATATATGTTTTAGTTACTTAAGTTCTGTGGATCTAATGACTGTATTTCCCAAACCAATAATCAGAATGTAAGACCTAATGACAAGATAGGATATTTGAAATGTGGGTGATGTTAGAAAATGGACATGGCGCTACTCAGTGGTTTGCCGTTTTCCCTTCCATGCAGAGAAAGTTCTGGAGGCCTTTTGTAATTCATACATTTGATATGCAAATTACTTTTAAAAACTAGTAATATTATTGTGTAAGAAACTTTCAATTTAAGATTATTGATCTTCTATCCTTAATCTTTATATAGTCTCCATTGGATGGGGTATCCTGCATATAATAAAGGCAGTAACTTTTAGGGGCTGCTTTTCAACAACTCGAGCACAGAGCTTTTCAAATCAAAATGTGAAGATGAATCAGTCTTTAAGGTGTCTGAAATAGAAAAAAAAGGGATGAAATTATTTTGAAATGCACTCATTCCTTCCTTTCTCTGTCTCTATGTTGAACTTTTCCTTCATTTGTTGGCTGTAATGGATAATAAGTACCTGTGTGTAAGCATGCTGGTATTTGTTATCTTGGGGAGAGACTGTATTCTTCTTGTGTAAGTCACCAACTTGTCCTGATCTCTTTCTTTATAATTGTTCTTTCTCACTTGTTTTTTTCTTTTGTTTTTTAATATTCTTGGAGGTGAAGAGTTCAGAAGTAAGGTGATGGAATAACCAAAGACAGACTGCTCAGGGCTGCCTTGTGAAGCTGAATTGAAACATTACCAAGCAGCTTAATGAGGGGAAACACTGATTATAATACTCTTTGGTTTTAAAGTGAATAATTGAACTTCCCTATGGAAATAACTTTTCCCCTAACTTGAAACATTAAAAAACAACAACTTTTATTATAAAACAATTAAAAGAACAAAAGGTAAACAAAATAGTATAATGATCCCTGTAGATATCCATAGGTATCCGTGTTCAGTAATTTTCATTTCCTCTGGTCCTCACTATCTTGAGACAGTCCTTGAATTCTGTCATTTCATTTGTAAGCAGTATAGGTTTATAAAAGATAAAGACTCTTTAATGATAGCCACAATATTACTACTACGTGTAAAGGATAACCCTTTAATATCAAATATCCATTGTTCACATTTCCAAGATTGTCTTATATTTTGCTTAAATGAGGTTTATATACTGCAGTGGGTTGCTCTGTCTCTCTTGTTTCTTTTAATCTTTACATTCTCTGTCTTTTATTCTTTGGTAGTTTATTCATTGAATAAAGCCAATTGTCCTGTAGTGTTTAGTCTGAATTTTGCTGAATGCATCCTCATGGTGGTGTTTATATAGACCTCTGCACTCTGTATTTCCTATAATTTAGTAGATTATTTATTTATTTAAAAAGTTTATTTAGGGGCTCCTGGGTGGCTCGGATGGTTAAGCTTTCGACTTTGACTCAGGTCATGATCTCATGGTTTGTGGGTTCAGGCCCCACATTGGGTTCTGTGCTGACAGCTCAGAGCCTGGAGCCTGCTTCGGATTCTGTGTCTCCCTCTTTCTCCATCCCTTCCCTGCTCATTCGGCTTCTCTCTGTCTCTCAAAAGTGAATAATCATCAAAACAAATTTTAAAAAAATAAAGTTTATTTTTGAGGGAGGAAAGGGGCAGAGAGAGAGGGAGAGAGAGAATCCCAAGCAGGTTCCATGCTGTCAGCACAGAGCCTGACTTGGGGCTCAAACCCACGAACTGTGAGATCATGACTTGAGCCAAGCTCAAGAGTTGGACACTTAACCCATTGAACCACCCAGGAGTTTCTAGATTTTGATTTAAACTAGAAGCTGATCTGATTCATGTCCAGGTTTACTGTGGGGGAAAGGGGGGGAAGAATACTTCTTAGGTGGTATTTGGTACTTAGGTCAAGAAGAATAAATTGTTTGATCATGTCTCTTTTTATGATGTTAGCAGTTACTGAATTGCTTAGATCAGCTGTCCCTAAACTTTTTAGTCTTAGAACCCCTTTATATTCTTAAAAATTATTAAAGACTCTAAAATAAAACTAAACTAAAATAGTTTTTCTTGAGGTGTAAATACAGTATCGGTGTATACTAGAAATCAAACTAAGAAATTTTATATTATTTCTTTAAAAATGTTTATTTTGAGAGAGAGCACATGCACATGTGCAGGGGAGGGGCAGAGAGAGGGAGAAAGAAGTCTAAGCAGGCTCTGCAGCGTGGAGCCTGACTCACGGCTGTCTCACAAACTGAGATCATGACCCTCTGAGCCAAAATCAAGAATCGGACTCATTTAACCTACTGAATCATCCAAGTGCCCCCAAACTAAGACATTTTAGAAGTATCAGTTATTTATTTTAAAATAATAATCCATGCTTACATGAATAACATTTTTGTGAAAATTGTTTTCCAAAACAAACTTAGTGAAAAGAGTGGCATTGCTTTACACTTTTGTAAATCTCCATCTGACCTAAGGAAGACTCCTGGATTCTCATATCTACTTTTTATCATTTACTTTTTGTGATATCATGTATCAGGTAGCCTCTGTAAACTTCATGTACACTAATGAGAGTATGAGCTAGAGGGAAAAAAGCAGGTGACATTGTAATATTTAAACATTTTTTAATGTTTATTTTGGGGGAGGGGTAGAGAGAGTGAGAGGGAGACACAGAATCTGAAGCAGGCTCCAGGATCTGATTTGTCAGCACAGAGCCAGATGCAGGGCTCTAACTCAGGAACTGTTAGATCATGACCTCAGCTGAAGTTGGATGCTTAACCCTCTGTGCCACTCAGGCAGCCCGAACATTTTAGTAGTATTGTAAATAGTTTTGACCTTGCAGATTCTCTGAAAGGGTTTTAGGGACCCATAGGGGTGCC
The DNA here is from genome assembly GCA_017311185.1 of Proteles cristata cristata. Taxonomy (NCBI): domain Eukaryota; kingdom Metazoa; phylum Chordata; class Mammalia; order Carnivora; family Hyaenidae; genus Proteles; species Proteles cristata. The sequence goes on along the minus strand of JAESUZ010000587.1, from coordinate 565,281 downwards.
CAGACCATGCTTGGGGGACTCCTGATCAGGATCCATTTTATCAGTGGTTGCAAAATGATGATATTCTAATTTTGTCATTTCCTTATAATTTATTAGCTGGAGTATTTATAACTTTTCTTTTATCAGCTATTTAGTTACCCTGAGATATGGTTTGTACAAATAAGGTAGGCTAAAATGATTGATTTTTTTTTCTCTTTGGGGAGATGGATGCTTTATTGCATTTGTTTTAGCACGTGGGAATGAGAAGGGGGACCACAAACTCCCTCTGTATTAATTAAAACCACTTTTGTTAGGTTCCTACAAGGGAAAGGAAGCCCTTGGCTAATACATTTGAGTTGCCTTCTTAAATTATTAATATACAGTTTGTATCTTACAGGTTGCTTATTTCAGTAGTTTATCAAATAACATTATAATCTTTAAGAAACTGCTTGAGGAGTTTAAAAAGGATTGGAAACTTCCAAGTTATCTGATGCTTTTACCTATCTGCTCCCTTATAGAAATGTTGTAAAGATTAACAAGATAATGTCTGTGAATAGTTTAAAGCTCTTGGGTATTGTGAGATCTATTACTGTTAACTCCATAGAAGGAAAAATAGAGGTTCTGTTATGGGATGTTAAGTTTTGCTGGAGTTTGATTTTAGAAAACTGAACTGTGTAATCTATTTCCAGAATTGCTTCCAAAATTTGAGCACTCTTGAAGCAAGACTGGGAGTTGTAAGCTGTCATAAATGATAAAACCCAGAGACTAAAACTTGGAATGGAATGAAGTCTGGAGAGAGGAGTTGTGTGTCAGCGCAGTGTAAGCAATAGATTAATTAGGTATAATAAAATTTCAATTCTTGTTCTTAAACACAAATGAAAGAGGGGAGGTCATCTTAATTCCTTACTTGTATATACTTGACATGAAATATGGAATCAATTTTCCTGTACTTAACAATTTTTATTTTAATTGACTTTTGGAATTTTTACAATACAATGGAAGTATGTTGAGACAAGTTAATTGAGCCAGCTATCTATAGATCTTCAAATATTTGGCAGTTTAAATTGCTGTTTAGTGTGGGTTAGAAGTGAGAAGGATGTGAGTTGGAGGATGTAAGGAAGCTGAACCACACAGAATAATCTGTCAGCAAAATAAATCTTTTCCAGTTAGACTTATTCTCTTGTTATTTTTGGACTGATGAAAATTATTTTAGAGATTAGAACTTAATAGCATAGCTCTGATTTGAAAGTATCTATTTTAGTTATATATTTGTAGACTATAAGAAGAATTTTTAAAATTACATAATTTTACATTTGTAAAATTTCTTTGAAAAATACTTTTTTTGAGAATCTTAGGAATAGCCACCCTCATTCCATGGAAACATATCTCAGTTTGGAAAATTAAATCTTTACTTTCATTGTTTTCATCTTATTATTTTTTTAATGTTTATTTGTTTTTGTTTTTGTTTTTTTTTTTTTGAGAGAGAGAAAAAGGAGAGCACAAGCAGGGGAGGGGTAGAGAGAGGGAGACAGAAACCGAAGTAGGCTCCAGGCTTCAGCTGTCAGCACAGAGCCTGAAACAGGGCTCAATGAACTGTGAGATCATGACCTGATCCAAAGTCGGATGCTTAACCGACTGAGTCACCCAGGTGTTCCGTTTTGATCTGTTTTTTAAAAAAATATTTACTGGAGACATATATCAAAATTGAACCTTCAGATATCAATATTGATTTTTGGAAAAGTGTATGCTGAACTTCCTCTTCCTGGAAATTAAAGAGGGGTTGCCCAGTTGTAAATGACGAATGCAGTGACTGAACGTTCATCACAAAGGTAAAAATCTTCAGTTTACTTAATTTAAGTAGTAGATGCATATTGACTATATTTACACAAATTATTAATATGTTTTCTGTTCCCATTTTTTTTCTAAAGTATAAAATTTGGAGTTTTAAGGAACAGATGTTTACTCTGACCTTGAAATAATTTGGTGTCAAAAAAATAGTTTGATATCACATTTAGGACTTCATCTTTAGTGTTACATTTATTTATTAAAATTTTTTTTATAGTTTATTTATTTTTGAGACAGAGAGAGAGCATGAGCAAGGGAGGAGCAGAGAGAGAGGGAGACACAGACTCTGAAGCAGGCTACAGGCTCTGAGCCTGACGCAGGGCTCGAACCCACGAACTGCGAGACCATGACCTGAGCCGAAGCCGGACGCTCAACTGGAGCCACCTAGGCACCCCTTTAGTGTTACATTTAAAAACATCAACTTTATGGAGTGCCTGGCTGACTCAGTCAGTGGAGCATGTAACTCTTGAATTTGGGGGTTTGAGTTTGGATCCCATGTTGAGTGTAGAGATTACTTAAAAATATAAAAACACTGATTTTCTAAAAAAGAAAAAACATTAATAGGACCCAAAACAGAAATAAAATGAACAAAAATATACATTCTGGCCATGTTCCAGTAAATGTAGATTCAATGCAAAAACTTAGTAATGGTATAGTTCTTGGTAATTAATAATCTAAAAGCATGACATGATCATACAGTGCCAATATTTAGAGAGGACTCTTAAGACAGTAAAGAAACCTCCTTTAAAAAAAATTTTTTTTAATGTTTTATTTATTTTTCAGGGACAGCGCGAGCAGGGGAGGGTCAGAGAGAGGGAGACACAGATGAAACAGACTTCAGGCTCTGAGCTAGCTATCAGCACAGAGCCTGATGTGGGGCTTGAACCCGCGAACTGTGAGATCATGACCTGAGCCAAAGTCCTATGTTCAAATGAATGAGCCACCCAGGCGCCCCAAGAAACCTCCTTTTTGACTGTGTAATTTATTGTGTGTGTGTGTGTGTGTGTGTGTGTGTGTGTGTGTGTGTGTGTATTTTATTTATTTTTTATTTATTGAGGGAGGATTTTGCTGAGGTGAAGTAAAGAAGGGGATCATTCTGATCCTTTTTCTATCTCCAAATCATTTTGAGTAATGAAAACTCACTTAGAAAATTGCTAATTGCTATTCAGCCCTTGAAGTGGTAGGCTCTGGTGACTATTTTAAGGATATTTGTTTTGTACAACTCTTATGAAAATTATCACTTATGAAAAATAGGAAAATAGTACATTTCTCACTAGGTCTATTTATTTTTGATAGGCATTTTTTTGGTTAGAAGGTAAAATAGACAGCTACTGTTAAGCTGCTACAGACTAAATGTTTCCCCCCTCCCAATTCATTTGTGATGGTATTTGGAGGTGGCGTCTTTGGGAGATGATTAGGTCATGAAGGCTCTGCTTTCTTGAATGGGATTAATTCCCTTATAAAAGAGGTTCCAGTAAGCTCCCTTACTTCTTCGACCTTGTGAGAGCAGAGAGACCTGTGTGTGATGCAAGAAGTGGGCTCTTACCAGACAACCAATCTGCCAGCACCTTGATCTTGGATTTCCCAGCAAACAGAACTGTGAGAAACAAATTTCTGTTGCTTATAAACCATGTAGTCTATGATATTTTGTCAAAGCAGCTCAGAGGGACTAAGACGTGAGCTATTACTCCCTGTGACAGTTTCATATTTGTCAACACTTAGTACTTTTCCCAGAATGTGTATTTTGTATACACTTTGCAGTTGGATTTATTTTTATCCATTTATTACATTATGAACACATAGCTTAATCATATTATTCTTAAATTAATTGCAATGGTAGTAAACCATTACATGTAGTAAGTATAACCTAATGTATTTATCTTCTCATTTGCTCTATCAGTTCACATGAGGTTGTTTAAAACGTATGTTACTAAACCTTAGTTGCCATAGAATCACTAAGGGAGATGGTAAGTCTTAGGATAGGACCTGTGAAATCTATATTTTAAAGATCTTCACCAAATCTTTTATTCTGATGAAAGTGGGCCATCGACAATACGTGTGAGAAACATTGGTTTACATAATTTATTAATAGCTTCATGTTAACTAAAACAGATCACTCAATTCAAGTCTCATTTCTTTTTTTTTTTCCTTTAAAAAGTTACACGTTTTCCTAGATTTTTTGTAGTTAATAAACTCTTGGTATTTGACATATGAAGGTGGAGTAAGGAAGCATTTAGAAAATGATGTTTAAAAAATGCTAATCATTGGGGCGCCTGGGTGGCTTAGTCGGTTAAGCGTCCGACTTTCGCTTAGGTCATGATCTCGCAGTTCGTGAGTTCGAGCCCCGCGTCGGGCTCTGTGCTGACTGCCATCTCAGAGCCTGGAGCCTGTTTCAGTCTGTGACTCCCTCTCTCTCTGACCCTCCCCTGCTCACGCTGTCTCTCTCTCTCTCCTAGAAATAAATAAAACATTAAAAAAAATGCTAATCACTGATAAGGAAATAATAAAAAATGATACTATAAATAACAGATACTACTTAACTAGGAGCTGTTACATGGCAGATACTTTTGATAAACACCTACCCTTCTTTCTTTCTTTCTTTCTTTCATTCATTCATTCATTCATTCATTCATTCAAATTTTTGAAGATATACATGTAACACCCAGTGCTCCTCCTTAATATTCATCACCCATTTGGCCCATCCTCCACCTACCTTCCCTCCAGCAACCCTCAGTTTGCTTCCTATAGTTAATAGTCTCTTATGGTTTGCCTCCCTGTCTTATTTTTCTTCCTTCCCCTATGTCTACCTATTTTGTTTCTTAAATTCCACATATGAATGAAATCATATAGTATTTGTCTTTCTCTGACTAGTTTATTTTCCTTAGCGTAATACACTCGAGCCCCATCCATGTTGTTGCGATGGCAAGATTTCAATCCTTTTGATTGTTGAGTAATATTCCATTGTATGTATATGCACACCTTTATCCATCCATCAGTCAGTGAACATTTGGACTCTTTTCATGTTTTGGCTATTGTTGATAATGCTGCTATAAATACTGGGGTGCATGTGCTCTTTGAATCAACATTCCTTTATCCTTTGGATAAATACCTAGTAGTGCAGTTGCTGGGTCATAGGGTAGTTCTATTTTTTATTTTTTAATTTTTAAAAATGTTTTGAGGAACCTCCATACTGTTTTCCAGAATGGCTGCACCAGTTTGCAAAAGGGTTCCTCTTTCTCCGCATCCTCACCATCACCTGTTGTTGCCTGAGTTGTTTTAGCCATTCTGACAGGTGTTAGTGGCATATCATTGTGGTTTTGATTTGTATTTCCCTGATGATGAATGATGTTGAGCATTTTTTCATGTGTTTGTTAGCCATCTCGATGTCTTTGGAAAAGTGTCTATTCATGTCTTTTGCCCATTCCTTCAATGGGTTATTTGGGCTTTTTTGTTGTTGTTTATTTAATTTTTGGGTTTTTTTTTTTTTTTTTTTTGCATTGAGTTTGCTAAGTTCTTTATAGATTTTGGATACTAACTCTTTATCTGACAGTGTCATTTGCAAATATCTTCTCCTGTTCCATTTGATTGCCTTTTAGTTTTGCTTATTGTTTCCTTTGTGGTGCGGAAGCTTTTTACCTTAATGAGGTGTCCGGATAGTTCATTTTTGCTTTTGTTTCCCTTGCCTCTGGAGACCTGTCTAGTAAGAAGTTGCTGCGGCCGAGGTCAAAGAGGTTGTTGCCTGTTTTCTCCTCTAGGATTCTGATGATTTCTTCTCTCACATTTAGGTCTTTTATCCATTTTGAATTTATTTTTGTGTATGGTTTAAGAAGTGGTCCAGGTTCATTCTTCTGCATGTCGCTGTCCAGTTTTCCTAACACTATTTGCTGAAGAGACTTTTTTTCATTAGATATTCTTTCCTCCTTTGTCAAAGATTAGTTGGCCATATGTCTGTGGGTCCATTTCTGGATTCATTGATTTATATTTCTATTTTCGTGCCAGTACCATGCTGTCTTGATTATTATAGCTTTGTAATATAACTTGACGTCTGGAATTGTGATGCCTCCGGCTTTAGTTTTCTTTTTCAGGATTGCTTTGGCTATTTAGGGTCTTTTCTGATTCCATACAGATTTTAGGATTGTTTGTTCTAGCTCTGTGAAAAAGGCTGGTGTTTATTTGATAGGGATTGTTGGATAAGCAGTTTTAATTTATTTAATCCTGACACAAAGATGGGTGAGTGAATTCCATTTTTCTGAAGGGCTACCTGTGCCCATGCCCGGTTTTACACAGCTAGTAACTGGTGGTGTCAGGATTTAAATTCAGGTTTATCTCACCCCCACATCCATCCTTCTTAATAATTAACATTGTTAATAATTAAAAATATTCAGTAATTATTAAGAATTAATATGAAGGATAAATACTAATAATAATCTTAATAATGTTAAATTAATGAGGGATAATTGGTAATGTGATGATCACTGTTGTCACTTACTCTGTATTACACGTGGTATATGGAGATCCGCTGAGATTCTTGTTGGTGTCCTGCCCATTTCTCTCTCTCTTTTATGGTTTTAAGTGTTGACTCATATTTTAGAGCTATTTCTATATTTGTTACAGTCTTCTGTTCTCTAGGAATAGGCCTGATTGGAATGGATACCATTTTATTACCATTTGCAGATGCTTAAAAGGACTTTATGTGATTTGATTTAAGTCTCTGTTTATTTCTTACTCTGGATTTATAAGAGCTGGGTTCCTACTCTGGCCTTTATGTGTAAATGATGCTTTTTACTTTGTAGATGGAAGCAAGCTGAACTGAAAGTTCACCTTGGCACTAGAGTGCGTTGGTGAATGGTCCAGAAAGAGGATATGAAGGAAGCAAGAAATCAGTAATCCCAGACTATTCATATTTCCCATATGGAGATACAGTGGAAAGTTACAGGCTAAGGACTAAAATATTTTTCACTTTTCTGTGGCTGTATGACTTTGATGTGTTTGTTAGAATACATCAACTTAGTTATTCTGATATCACAGGTTACTTATTAGGGATTTTGTGAGAGTCAAATGAGAGGTTATCTGTAAAAATTATTTTATTAAATGTGAAGTATTCGTACAAATGATTTTTATCACTGTTTCCTATCCTGAATGTCTGGATCTTAAAAGCTTTACTGTACTTACTAACAATTTTCTGTAATTTAGGTAACATTTCCTGCATTCCCGTGGGACTTTTTTGAGAAGATGGTTTTTTAGCTTGAGAATTTTTTTTTTTTTTACAAATACATGTATACATAATTTACTTATTATACAGAGAACTTATCTTTAAAAATTTAATCATTTCTATAAATTATAGTTGACATACAGTGTTCTATTAGTTTCAGGTAAACAACTTAGTGATTTCAATTTGAAAATGTTTTCTAGCATTTTTTTTGAGTGGTGACATTTGTTTGAGGTACTTTTCTTTTCTACTTTTCCTTTTCCATTTTCCATTTTGAGTGTGATTACACTAGGCCATAACTCTCTGGTAATATAATTCTCTGAACCCTTGTCTCTGAGTCCTGCTTAAGGTATGACCCTAACCGATTATCTTTTACTGATAACAGATGGACTTTTCATAGATTCTTACTGGTATTTTTATGAGGATAAGGGGAACATGGTGAGGAAATGGGCCTTTGGTTTAATGCACATAATGATGGAAAGGCAAAATCAAACTTTGTAGCTAACAGTTTCTCTGCTTAATATGTCTTTATTTATTGTTTAATTTTAGAGAGAGAGAAAGTGAGGAAGGGGGCAGAGGGAGAGGGAGGGAATTTTAAGCAGGCTCAGTGCAGAGCCAGACCGGGGGGCTCTATCCCATGATCCTGGGTTCATAACCTGAGCTAAAATCAAGAGTTGGATGCTCAACTGACTGAACCACTCAGGTGCCCCTAATAGGTCTTTAAATTAAAGTGTTACTAATATAAACTTGAAAAAAATGTTTATTTTTGAGAGAGAGGGAGAGAGCCAGAGCGCAGAGCCCAAGTGAGAGAGGGCCAGAGAGAAAGGGGAACAGAGGATCTGAAGCAGGCTCCATCCACTCTGATGCAGAGAGCCCGATGTGGGGCTCAAATTCACAGAACTGTGAAATCATGATCGGAGCTGAAGTCGACCCTCAACCACCTGGACCACCCAGGCAGCCCCATATAAAAATGTTTTAATACAGAAAAAAGGTAAGAAAACTATATTCTTATAACTAAAATTTTATTGTTGATAACCAATTTTTGTAAATAACTTTATAAATGAATTTTATTTCTAAATATTTGAATTTATAATATAAATATTTATATTACAAAACAAGATTTTTATAATATAAAAATTTATATGATAAAAAAGTATATTTAATATTTATAAATAAAAATTTATTTAAAATTTTAATAAGGAAAATAAAAGAAAACTTCTTACAACTATTTATTATTTATAACTAATTTTTATAAATAGATTTTCCTAATTGAATTTTTGTTAAATTATAAATAAAATGTTAAATTTTTTTAATAAAGAAAATACAAGAAAACTATTTTCTTACAACTAAAAGTGAAATATTACTTTTAATATGTATTAATATTTTTTATTTTTTAAAAATTAATATTTATTTTTGGGGGAGAGAGAGGGAGAGGGGCAGAGAGGGAGGGAGACAGAATCTGAAGCAGACTCCAGGCTCTGAGCTGTCAGCACAGAGTCTACTGTGGAGGCTAGAACTCACAAACCATGAGATCATGACCCGACCCAAAGTTGGATGCTTAACTGACTAAGCCACCTAGGCCCCTCCAAAATGTATTAATTTTTAATGCCCATGACAGAATAATATTACATGCCCATGACAAAATTTTAAATGGTATATACAGATAACCACTGTTACTGTCTTGTGTGCCTTCCAGAGATCTTCTTTTACCAACAAATATGTATGGATATCTCCAGAGAGTCTTTCTTTCAAGGCTGACAATGAACACTGTAGTGAATTTGAAATCTTTTGTTAGTAAACCTTCTAATTAGAAATATTACGGTTGAGAGTTGAAATAGAAGTCCTTAAGAGCAGATTTTTTCTTAATTGTAGGTATATATTTACTATTTATATTAATTCTCTAGTTTATGTGATTCCATCTTTTAAAAAAAAATGCAGTAAGATGGTTTTTTTTGGCTAGCCTACTAGCTACGCTGAGTCTGTATATCAGGGAAGTGGTCTGGCCTAGAGATAAACAATTTGGAGCTAGTAAGTCTGGATGGCAGTGGTTCTCAAACATTAGCACACTTCAGCATCTCTTAGAGGGCTTGGTCTAATACACATTGCTGCAGTCCACCCAGATGGTTTCTGATTCGGTAGATCGGGATTGGTGCCCAAGAATTTGCATTTCTGACATGTCCCCATGTTGATTGTACTCTGGGGACCATTAAACTTTGAGGACTAGTGATCTGTGTTGCTCAAACCATACGAGACTAGATAGATCATCTAGGGAGGTAGCTTAGATATAAAAGAGCAACATTCTGAGGGCTGAGCACTGAGCATCTTTAGTTAATGGAGTCAAGAGGTGGGGTGGAGTGGGGTCTTGTTCAAGGAAGAAGAGAAAAGTTCTGGTAATTAAATAAATTTGGAAATTTTTTTGTGTTGCATTGCTCTCTTAGAAGTTTCAGAATACACACAAACATGGTAAAGGATTTAAGAAATTCCTGAGGAAAGAATTGTGTGTTTTAAAGAAAAGTTCCATATATCTGCCTTGAGGGCAGAAGGAAGGGGCTGCAGCAGATACTGTTGTTGTACATTCAGGCTGGGGGGGGGTGTTGGGGGGGAGGGGAGTGGGAATGGCATAAAAGTGGGGCAAGTATTGGCAGTTACTGAAAGGAATATGACAGAAAGAACATGGTACCAGCAAAAAACCTAGTGGAATTTCCTAATTCTGAAGTCAATTTACCTGTGTTTGAATTCTAGCCATGTTTGAGAATCAATAACTGATACTCGTATTTATGTTTTTATACATTAATATTAGAGTAGGTACTTAGTGAATTTTCACTTTGACCTCATGGTCTTTTTTGGTTTCTGGATTGTTGATGTACCACTGAATCTTTTTAATTTTGCTAGTGCTGAGGTTTATACCTTTTGTATTTATTTTGTTGAATTATATCTTTTTGCAATTTCACAGTTTTACTCTGATATACAATAAAAGGAGAGAGAGTTAAAGGTCTTCTCTTTTAATTCCTGTGGCAGATTAGGTAGGCATGAATGTCAGCAATTGTAGCCTTCAGGTCACTGAAACTTTTTTGTGTCAGTATATAGGGTTTCTCTATCTAGTGTGATAGCCACTATCACAGGTGGCTACTGAGAGCCTGAAATGTGACTAGTCTGAGTTGAGATGTGCTGGAAGTATAAAATATACACTGGGATTTGAAGACTGTTTGAAAAAATATTAGTATAAAATTATGAAAACATTAACATTAGAATATTAAATTTTTATATGAATTACATATTAAAATTATACTTTTGTCTATTGGATTAAATAAAATATATTACCAAAATTAATTTTACCTGTTTCTTTTGAGTTTTTAAAGTGGCTACTAGAATGTTTAAAATTACATGCACGACTTACTGTTTATTTCCATTGGACAGCATGGATCTGGGGATGGGTAAAGTCACAATAGAAACATCCAACTTTTAATATTTTAGTATTTGTCAGTGGTTGAAAAAAACTATAGAATAGGTAAACCTAGATAATGAATCCTATACTTTTATGAAAATTTATGAACACAAATCTGTTCTCTTTAAATTGTTTCGCAATCACAGTATGCGTTAGGTATTCTAAAAATATAGTGGTAGAAAATCTTTTGTAAATGTTAATTATAAAAATGACTGGGGAGAGGAAAACAACCATTTGTTACATGAGCCATTTCCTCAAAGAGGGGAGTCATAGTTGTTTAAAAATGAAGAGGCCATGTGTAGCAACATGGATGGACCTTGAGGGCGTTATGCTGAGTGAAATAAGTCAGGCAGAGAAGGACAAATATCATATGTGTGCACGTATAGGAGGATTAGGAGGAACTTAACAGAGGACCAAGGGGGAGAAGAAGGGCGGAAATGGTGGGGGAAAGGGGAGAGGCAAACCATGAGAGACTCTTGAATGCTGACAAAAACTGAGGACTGGTGGATGTGGGGGGAGGAGGGGTGGGCATGGAGGAGGGCACTTGTGGGGATGAGCACTGGGTGTTATGTGGAAACTAATTTGACAATAAACTATTTGTAAAAAAAAAAATGAAGAGGGCATTAATAATAATTAATGTAGATAAGTCTTGACAGTTTGAAGAAAATGTACATGCATTATTAGATTTGATCATACTGATTTTTTGGTAATTGTAGAAAAAGATTTAATAGTGTACTACTGATAGTTCTATTATATAAAATCAATGCTTCTCAAACTGCCACCAAATAACTCCTGGGCAGGAGAGGGTATGGTCCTGTTTATCTCAGGTGGCCCAAGTTATACAGGGAAGGAAGGAAGGAAGAAAGAAAGAAGAGGGAGAGGGCAGGAGGGGGGAAGGAAGGACAGCAAGAAGGAAGGAAGGAAGATAAGGAGAAAGACAGGGAGAGAGGGAAAGAAGGGAGGGAGAGAGGAAGGCAAGAAAGAAGGAAAGAAGGGGGAAAGAAAAGCAACTATAACCAAGTTATACAGGGATGGTTGTCCAGTTCTTTGAAGTCTCTTCTTCTCTGTGCGCCCTCTGGCCCGCATCTTTGAATATATTTGGTGCTATAGGAATAGATCATACATGTATTGTGCCTCTGCGTACAATACAGGGTTTCTTGGTGTATTTCTAGGAAGGGTATATCATACCCTAAAATGAGAAATACAGCATCTAAGAAAGTAGAAACAGGTCAAGTATATCTCAAGGGCCTATTTTCTGAGTTCTGGACATAACAAGAGAAAATGTTGTTGTCTTCTGCCTTTTCTATTCTATACTCCTTTTCTATTCTTATTTAGAAGTTAAGTTTGTTACACAGTGTCCTCATTTGCCAATCTCATACACAAAATCTGTTCCTCAAGATCAATCAAGAAAAAGCTGTATCAAGTAGATACAGTTAATTACACACTCCAGGTCCTACTCTCTTTTGGGCTCAATTTTCTCACATAGACAAAATCTTTTCTTATAAATGAGAAGATTCAATTCTCTGAGGTTTGTAAACTGTAACTTAAAAATAATTTAATAGCACTTTGAATATAGATAAAATAACCAAATTCAACAAATACTTAAATAGATACAGTTAATTACAGATGCCAGGTCCTACTCTCTTTGTGATTTCGGTTTTAAATACTTATAAGACTAATTTTCATCTCTGTAGATATGTGAATTAATAGTAGTAATGGCAATGATTATAATAATAATAGATCCTATACAATCTTATTGCTATACACTCTTCTTGCTATACACTCTTCTAAGCCCTAATGGTTGGTGGTATTATTATTATACTCATTTTAGAAATGAAAAAGTAGGTTTTTTCTGGAATTTAAACCCAGGCAGTATTCAGTTCATTGAGTTTACACCTTGACGCTCTTGGCCACCATGTTATTTAGCACACAGGGTCCTCATTAAATGGTAAGTTAAAAGTAAAACAAAACATCTGTAACAAAAAAGTGACTTAATAGAAAGAATAACAGTTAAGCAAGAGGTTAAAAGGCTGAAATATTTGCCCAGGGCCATTCTAGGGATTCAAGTCTAGGTCCATCTGACTCTAAAGGCAAATGATTTCATCACTTACAGTCTAGTTTTCTTATCCATAAAATGTAGAGAACAGCTATCTGGAGTGGTTGATTAAATGTGACTGCTTAATGTAGTGTCTGACTTAAGGGTACTTAACGAATTTTAGCAGTGATGATGATTGGGATCACAGATATAGCAATATGTCCATAGCAAATTCTCTTCTCCACTTGAATTTAATATTTACTACTCTTTCCATTTTAAAATATCATCTTTTTTATGTTTATTTTTTAAAAATATTTTTTAATGTTTTATGTATTTCTGAGAAAGAGACAGTGTGAGTAGGGGAGGGTCAGAGAGAGAGGAAGATACAGAATCCAAAGCAGCCTCCAGGCTCTGAGCTAGCTGTCAGCACAGAGCCTGACGTGGGACTCGAACCCACGAACAGTGAGATCAAGCCCTGAGCCGAAGTTGGACGCTTAACTGACTGAGCCACCCACGCGCCCCTATGTTTATTTTTGAGAGAGAGACAGAAAGAGCATGGAGGAGGGGCAGAAAGAGGTGGGGGTGGGAGGTGGAACAGAGGATCTGAAGTGGGCTCTGTGCTGATAACAGAAAGCCTCATACTGAGTTCATACCCATGAGCTGTGAAATCATGACCTGAGCCAAAGTCGGATGCTCAACAGACTGAGCCACCAAGGCACCATAAAATACGATCTTTTCAGTGACATCAAATACTCTTTGATTTTTCTTCCAACTTTTTTGCTTTTTTTTGTCTCATTGTCATATACATTTCTCTGATTTATGACCTCCCTATGAAATTAGATTAGTGTCCATTTGCCTTGCTGCCATTCTCATTAATAGACATGGGCAGTTCTTGTTGTAAATACTTGTAAATTTATATTGTGCTTTTGTTTTTTACATCTTTGTACTTTCATTTCTCTTTTTAGTACATCAACCCTCCCCCGCCCCCCATTTACTCTGTTCTATTTGCATTCCAGGTTTTTCACAGTGGTCTTTATTTGTTGAATAATATTTGGAGACTGATATATCACCCATTGTGCTGGGTGATAGGTTAATGGAGATGGATTTAATAGTCTCTCCCTTCCCAGATGACAGATATTAAATAAGTGGTCATGAGTAAGATGAATATTATATACAAAGGTAAGTAAGAAGCAGTGCTTCTTAAAGTGTGGTTCTGTGTCTGGCAGCCTCATCACTAAGATTCTTCTTAGAAATTCAGATTTTTGCACCTCACCTTGCAGCTAGGTTTTAGCAAGCTCCTGGGATACTAATACTGATGAGTGCTAGAGTGCAAACCTTTGGTGTGGGTTATTGCGAAAGTATAGGACCGATGGAAGTATTCTTATCTTAAGAGGTGATGGTGCTGGTGGTTATAGTGTGTGTGTATGAAGGTTATCCTCAGGAAATATTTTCCAAGCTTTGCTTCTTTTTCATTTTACTCTCCTTCTTTTCTCTTTCTTTTTCTCAGTGCCTTCTCTTAGCACTTCTACTTGTTTCTGTCTCTGTCATCTTGAATTATTTTGTGGTACTTAATAACTACGTACTTTCATTCTTTGCCTCTTAACATGTTAAGCTAATCAGGAAAGGACCAGATTCCTGTCAATGCCACTTTGAAGTTTACCTTAGGAAAAGGCATTTTATCTGTGCTGTTTCCTGTTCCCTCACCCCATTTCCCCTGATATTCCTGACCAGGGTAAATTCATCAGAGACTTTGGGCTGCTCACTGTAGGTGATTGCAGGCTCCAGGTACTTACTTGTATTTATAACTCCTATGTCTGTGGTAGTTGCTTTTAATGCCTTTTCAAGGCTAGTTACGTCTTCCGAACTGTTAACGTGGGCCTAGCACTAAACACAATGAAGAATATTTTGTTTTCAGTATTTCCTTTTTACTGTTATTTCTTGCAACTTTGTTTAATAAAATAGTTGGTTAATAAGAGGTTTTTTTCCCCATGTCTCTCCCCACCTGTCTCTTTAACCTCTCTACTTTTAAAGTTTATGTATTGTGTGTATGTGAGAGTGACAGCGAGAGAGAGAGAGAGAGAGAGAGAGACAGAGACAGAGACAGAGATAGAGACAGACAGACAGCATGAGTTGAGGGAGGGGCAGAAAGAGAGGGAGAAACGAGAATCCTAAGCAGGCTCTGTGCTGACAGAGCTTGAACTTAGGGCTTGAACTTAGGAACCATGAGATCACGACGTGAGCTGAAATCAGAGTTGGACATTCAACCAACTTAGCCACCCGATGCCCCTAACCTCTCTACTTTTGAACAGTTTGTAACCCTGTGTTTGGAGAGTATGTAGTCTTTTTTTTTTTTTTTTTTTTAATGTTTTTTATTTATTTCTGAGAGAGAGAGAGAGACGGCATGAGCAGGGGAGGGTCAGAGAGAGAGGAGACACAGAATCTGAAACAGGCTCCATGCTCTGAGCTAGCTGTCAGCGCAGAGCCTGACAGGCTGGAACCCATGAACATTGAGATCATGACCTGAGCCGAAATCAGATGCTCAACTGACTGAGCCACCCAGGTGCCCTGAGTATTTTAAACCCAAATATCTTTTTGTGTTAAATATCATAAAAGGAAAAAAAAAAACAGGAAACAGGATGGGCCACAGACAAAAACCTTTTAAAATAGAACAGTAAATTTAAAAAACTTTTGATGTTCTCTATCATTGATAAGTTTTTAAATTAATGTATAATCTCAAGCTATTATAGCTTATTTTTCTCTTATAGTTACATAGGAATGCAATAAATGTTCTGAGTGACCGCAGATATAAATGTGCATAGTTGTAAAATGGAATTTACTGTGGAAAATTTTTTTTTTAACACTTTAATCTTATTTAGGGATCACTTGGCCTGGACAATATTTGAACTAGTGGGTTTTCTTCAGTCATGTGTTACTACTGAACAGATGGAGATGACGCTACTAAAATGAGGTGGGGAGCAAGGGCAGTGTTTTTAAGACAAGAACAAGTAAGTGTTTGTGAATGCCTATGGTGTATTTGGCCTTCTCAATTGGCTTATTTTATCCAGTATCTAAAATGCTCCTGCTCCAAAATCTTACAGATATTAGTAGCTTGAGTTTAGATTAAAGAAAAATACATGTATATATGTGTTAAGAGTCAAGAAACTAAAAAATAAAGATTCAAGACACTAACAATCTATTTTATAACATTTTCATTTAGTAAGTTGAATCTGTATAAACATTTGAAAGGAGCAATAAAACATAACTACTTTCTCCTGTTTACTTTGAAGGATGACTAGTTTATTCTCTTGGAATTTCAGTATTATATAATATAGATAAATCTGCATTTGTTTTAAAGATTGTTCACTAACTTTAATTTACTGAATTAAATTCTTATGTGTACTGATGATGTACATCTGTATGTAAACATAAATTTTTATTTTAACATGAGGCAAAAAAACTTGTTCTGCTTGGTTGGTTTGTTGATAGGAAGAACATAAATAACCCTATTACTCATTAAAAAAGAAAAACTGGAAGAATTTCAACTATTTAGTTTCCTATTAAATTTAGATGGGAAGATAGACCTCCAAGTTGGATTTTTCCTCATACTTAATGAGAATATGTACTAATAACTCCCAGCTTGGTTCTGATTTAATTTCCTTTAAAGACTCAATTAAGGACAATTAATTACTGTTGTTTATATTGCATATAGCACTTTAGTTAGGAGGGTGCTAGTGCCAGATGTAACAATCTATTGGCATCTAGGGTTCATGGTTTTTCTTAACTGTTAAATCTAAAATAAAAATTTCACTTTATTTCTTAGTCTTTCTCATTAAAATAGTAAATTATTGCATAAAGAATGTTTGTTTTGATGCTCTTTCTCCTACACCATGTTGCCTACCTCATAATCTGCCTCCCTTTTGCACATTGAACTTTTCTTGGACCTTATCTTACATTGACATTATACACTCCTCTTTCCTTAAGCTCTTTCCTTAAGAGGTTCCCTGACAGAGAACTCCTTTTCTTTTGCTTCAGTGATGCTATACTCTCCAGATTTCTCCTTTATTCTCTGGATACTCCTTCACAATCTCTTTATTGCTGCTTTAAATGTTGGTATTCTTTTTTTAATTTTTTTTAATGATTATTTATTTTTGAGACCGAGAGAGACAGAGCTTGAGGTGGGGAGGGGCAGAGAGAGAGGGAGACGCAGAATCCAAAGCAGGCTACAGGCACTGAGCTCTCAACACAGCCAGACTCGGGGGTCGAACCCACGAACCATGAGATCATGACCAGAGCTGAAGTTGGAGGCTTAACTGACTGAGCCACCTAGGCGCCTCTAACTGTTGGTATTCTTTATGGTCCTGTCCAAGATCTTTTGAATCTGTATATGATTGCTCAGCAATCTCAGCTACCCCGTTTGTTCAGTTTCTATGTATATGCTGATAATTTAAAAAAAAATTATTGAGATATAATAAACATATGGTAAACCACATAAGTTTGAGGAGTACAGTATGGACAAATTTTTACATTTTTAAAAGTTATTTGTTTTTGAGAAGAGAGAGCAAGCTCAAGAGAAAGAGTAGGGGAGGGGCAGAGGGAAAGAGAGAGAGAGAATTCCAAGCAGGCACCACACTGTGAGTGAGGAGCCTGAGGTGGGGCTTGAACTTAGGAACCATGAGATCATGACCTGAGCCAAAGTCGGATGCTTTAGTGACTGAACCACCCAGGCGCCCGACAAATTTTGACATTTGTATACACCCATGAAACCATCACTGCAATTAAGATATTGAATACATCCATCACTCCCAAAACCTATTACACTTTTGTAATTTTTCCCCCATCCAGGGCAACCACTGATCTGTTTTCTATCACAATAGATTACTTAGCATTTTCTAGGATTTCATATACATGTAATCATACAATATTTACTCTTTTACTCTTTTTCAGACCTGGCTTCCTTCAGCACAGTGGTGTTGCCTGTTTCAGCTTTGTTGAGATTTGTTTTCTCTAATCCTCACAGATGGTTCTCTCCCCAGCCTTGGGGTGCTTCCTCATATGCTTGCAAAGATTAGTAATTAGCTTAAATCTAGAGAGAAATCTCTGAAGGTTTCTGTGCCTCTCTCTCCTCTTAAGAGTTCACCTTGATCTTCCAGGACTCCCACATCTATTTCTTCAATTCCACGAGATTGCTAGGCTCTACCCAGGTTCTTCCTCACCGTGCTGCAGTCTGGAAACTAAGCAGTAATTGTACAGCTCACCTTATTTGTTTTCTGTCTCTTGGGTTATTATTGTGTGCTGCCTTATGTTCATTGTTTGAAAACTATTATTTCATATGTTAGATCTGTTTTTTGTTGTTTTTTCAGACAGAAAGGTAAATCTGGTTTTTGTTACTCTCAACTTGGCCAGAAGTAGATCTCATCGTTGTTAATTTATGACTCTATTTCCAGTGTCTATTTTCCTCTTGAGGTTGAGACTTGTGTGCCAGTCTGCCTACTAAATATTTCTGCATTTTTCCCTTAAAATTTATAATCTTTTTCTGCTGAACTTTATTGTTCTTGTGTTCCATAACACGTTAGTAGTATAACCATCTACCAAGTTTTTCCAAGTTATTGATACAAATTCTCCTTATTTTCTTGCTCGACCTCCATAACACATCCTTTCATTTACCACATATTGTCAACTTTAGTCCCTGGATATCGCTCAGATTCATCTACTTTTTTCCCATCCTCATTATTACTGCAGTAGTTCAAGCCACCAGTATCATTGAACTTGGATCAGTGTAGTAGCTTCTAATTAATTTATCTGCCTCCAGTCTGTTCCCCATCCTATAGTCTAGGATGAGGAATCTATAGCTAGATTTCAAAACACAAATTGAATATTCATATGATTTTCCTGTTGGAAAAGGAGTTAGGAAAAGTCTAGACTCTTGAGTTTAGAAGACGCTTCATGTTTTGGCCTTTGCTCACTTTGCCCCTTCAGTCTCATCTCTCAGATTCTTAATACTTCACATTCTGGACTTTAGGCATATTAAATACTGGATTCCTCAAATGTGATGTGCTCTTCCTCACCTTGAGCATGCACTGTCCTCTGACCCTGAAGGAATTCCGTCCTAAATGTGCTAATTTCTGTCATATGGTACTTAAATCTTTTTCCATCATCCCAGGTCTGGGTTAGGTATCTCCATCAGCAGTATTTGAATTGGTTGTCTCTTTCATGCATTAGATGAAATACTCCATGAGGGTAAGAATTTTATGTATCGTGTTAATTTTTTTAGTGGCTTTTCTAAAACAGTGTCTGACACAGATGTGAGTATTTTGAATTGGAGATCATCCATGTTCCCACTTGACTGTTGCGAAAAAGAGCAAAACTCAAAATCTCTGTTTTTGACAACCTGTTCTTGAGTTGTTAGACAACATGGACAGAGGCTGAGCTGTTCCTTCTCAGAATCTTGGAACTGCAGTGTCTCAGGCCTCAGTTCAGATTTACTGAATTAGGATCTGCATTTTTACAGATCCACAAATGATAGGTGCATGAAAGTGTGAGAAGCCAGGCTCTGGTTTATTGGTTATCCTTTTTAGCTGTTATGTTAAAGTCACCTAGGGGACTGTTGCTCTGTATTTAATCCTGTAGTGTGGGTCCTGGGCATCAGTATTTCTGTGACACTCCCAAGAATATCCTAAGGAGAGCCAGGAGTAAGGACCTACCGTTTCATTGAAGTCCTGTCTCATTTTAGTCTGATACTGGAGAAAGTGTCCGTTCGTATTCAGATTTTGAGTTGCTTTCACACTTCCATTCTAAAGCTTAAAAATGTTAGGATGATATGTATTTAGGCCTGGGCTAACTGGGGATGTCAGGTTGGCAGGTGTGGCCATTTTAGACCAGTACACATAAGACTTTAATATGCGGACAGGTTACCTGTGGCTTTTGTAAAATGAAGATTTTGTTGAAAGAATCTGGGGCGAGGCCTGTGATCTGCATATTTAGCAAGCTTAAGTGCATTAGAAAACAAATAATAGAGATGGGAAGTGACTTTAGTAAAAACAAACAAACTGCCTTTTACTATCTTAGTTTTTTTTCTAAGAGTACTGTAGTAATACTCACAAGTTGAAAGGATTCCTTGATTGTTACAGAAAAGAAGAAAGGGCATTTAAGTGCAGGCAGTCCCCATTACCCAAGTGATAATTGCCCTTTCCATGCAGTCATTAAACACCATTAAAAGTAGGCTTTTGAGCAGTTTTCCATGTTAAGAGGGGAAGCAAACTCTCCCGGAGCCTTCCTTGGTTAGTTGATTTATGGGAAGAAGAAGCATATTGTAGAGGGACAAGAGGGCTGTCATTAGAGTCATGGTCTTAGACTTGATGCAGAGGTTTGTCTGTTGCACGAAATGTATTCCTTCATTTTAATATGTCTGTCACAGAGACTACCTTGTTGTTATTGTTCCATATGTGATGTTATAACGAGTGGATTAAATAGTTTGTTTTCCTGACCCCCCCCCCCTTTGCTGGTGCTTTAGTGGAACATTATTTCTTATTAAGATAAATTGTAAGTGCAGTCATATGTAAGCAAACATATTTATGGAAATAGTGGGTGCTGCCATTGTGGGTAGACTTTCATCCATTTTTCTAATCGTTGTTGTGCCAATAGGATACTATTTCCCTGAGTCATAGGACTGGAATATTCTTAACAAGAACTTTTGGTTTTCCCCCTTCTGTTCTTTAAACACTGTCAATTCATTTTTGTTAATCTTTTCATCAAGTTCTCTCAGGTTTACAGCAGCTGTTTTAACATGTTGACTACTTATGTTAAGCTGATCTGACAGTTTGGCTCTTATAGGAAGATTTCGTATCATTCAGATAACACCTATAGTAGTTGATGTTCTGTAATTTACTACACCACAAATAAGAATGCTTTAGAGCAATTTCAGTTTTTTTTTTTTTTTTTTTAATGTTTTTATTTATTTCTAGGAGAGAGAGAGAGAGACAGCGTGAACAGGGGAGGGTCAGAGAGAGGGAGTCACAGACTGAAACAGGCTCCAGGCTCTGAGCTGGCAGTCAGCACAGAGCCCGACGCGGGGCTCGAACCCACGAATGCGAGATCATGACCCAAGTGAAAGTTGGACGCTTAACCGACTAAGCCACCCAGGTGCCCCAAGCAATTTCAGTTTTTGAGTGTAAACTGAATGTTGCAGAATTAAATGAGTTTCTGTTGTTTACAATTAAAGTTGTCAAGTGAACATTAAGAAAAACCCCAAGAATTTGAAATAAAAGGGTGGATTTATTTTTGATAAGCACTGATACCAATTCACTTGAAGCATTTAAGGAGATTGAAATTGTACCACTTAAGAAAATTATGCTGCTTTCTAGTAGAGAACTTTTGTTCAAAAGTAGGTGAGTTAAGAGTTTTTTAAATGATGCAATTGAAATATAATTTCCTGTAATTGGAATTTTTAATTTATTCCTTTTTTGCTAAAAATAGGAATGCGATTTCAAATATAGAACTGTATTTGGACAGATAAAAAAGTGTTGTGTAGTAGTGCACAGTAATGCATAGAAAACTACCAAAAGATAATTTTAATTGAAATTCTGTTACTTTCTTTACTAATGATGGTGAACATAAATATGAAAACTCATGATAGAACATTTTAAGTTCTTCAGAAAAGAAACTCTTTGTCAAATCCTAAATCCCAATTCTTTGCGTTTAAGCCAGGTTTCAGTCTGTCACAAACTAATTTAAATCCTCCCAGGAATGCACAGTGTCCCTGCCAAAGGTTTTCACATGGTGATTGATGAAAAGATTTGCTGCAGAATATGCATTCTTTGCAAATATATTTCAGGAAAATGTTAAGATAGAGGTTGAAAATGAAGTAAGTGTGTGATGTGATTGCCCATACTTTTATCTTATTTTAATTTTGAACTCTTTCCAAAGAGCTTTTGAAATGACATTCTCTATAGAATCACAAATCTGAAGCTTTTTCCATATGAAAGATATAAGTGACTTGTATTGAAAGCCTTAATCAGCTCAAATTCTCACAGTATTCAGGTTGTAGTCTGTACTAAGACGTATATTTAGCCAATGAAGATCCTTGTGTTAGTTAAATATTTAAATTTCACTAATGCTTTTGAAAGTCTTTCAGGGCCTTTGTAGTTGTAAGCTTAATTGTTTTTATCCTTCCTCCCCCCCTTTTTTTTGTTGTGTTAAAATATACATAACATACTATTTACCATTCTGTCTTAAAGTGTACAGTTCAGTGACATTAAATACATTTACATTGGTGTGCAGCTACTCTGTCCTCTTCCCAAACTGAAACTGCATTGAATTCCTCCCTGTCCCCCACTCCTAGTAACCATTATTTTAATTATTATCTATGAATTTGATTGCTTTGGGTACCTCATAGAAGTGGAATCATACTGTATTTGTCCTTTTGTTATTAGCTTATTTAATTTAGCATAATTTTTTCAAAGGCTTATCCGTGTTGTATTATGTGCCAGACTTGCCCTATTAAGGCTGTGTGTGTGTATGTGTGTACACATACGTATATATGCACCACTTTTGTTTTTATATATGTGTGTGTGTTTATATATGTGTGTGTGTGTATATTTTTTGTTCATCCATTCATCAGTCGAATATGCTGATAGAAGGAAGGAAGGTTGCTCTCTTCTCTTTTATAGCCTAGACTTTAAATACTGATCATATCAGTCCTTTCTATTGTTTTACAACTGTAAACAGTGGTTCAAAAATCCACTAGAGAGGGACTAAGGGATTTAAGTCTTGGGACTATTACTTTCCTCCTTGATTTTCTCATTGTTACTGAGTCTTTGTTTTCCTGGTCCAGCCTGGAGGTGAGAATAGCCTGATCCTCTGGCCAGATCCAAGCTGAGATACCAGTTGAAGCATCTATATTGAGAGATTGAGCAGGATATAGAAGAGGAAGATCAGGCATTGAGGATTCAGGCTTGTACGAGAAAGCTTCAAATGCAAATTGTGTGCAACAATTTCTATAACCACCTCTCTTTTGGTAGTAATTTGCTTTTTCCTTGTGATAGTACATGTTTACTTAACTGGTTATTGGTATTTTCTGAATTGCTGGTTTATATTAATGGTATATTACCTACTTAGTCACTTAGAGTAAAACTATAAGTCAGAAGAAAGAAAAATACCTTAAATTTCAGACATGTAATATTTTGTTTATTTTTAAAATTTTTATTTATTTCATATGGTTATATTTAATGCCTCTCCTGGGCACCTAGTTCTTTCTGTTTAAGAGCATTTATACCAGTATCCGGGTAAATTTACTGATTGTGGATTTATTACTCTAGAATTGTGTAGAATTATTTCTTTCCATCATACTAGCTTTGTTCAGCTGTATAACACAATGAATGATTGCTATGACATTAAAGTTTTGTATTGAGGGTCTCAAGTTCTTCCCTTAGAGTACTTGAATTGTAGCTTGCAAATCAAATGCTTGTACAATGAAAATGGAAAGCATGGAGTATAAAAATCAGCTTTTTGTAGTACCCAAACCAGAGAACTAACATCTAGGCTTGTTGACTAGTTTAGTTAAATCTTTTCTTTTTCTTTAGTTTTTGAAAAATGTTTATTTTTGAGAGAGAAAGAGAGAGAAAGACAGAGTGTGAGCAGGGGAGAGGCAGAGAAAGAGGGAGACACAGAATCAGAAACAGATTCCAGGCTCCAAGCTGTCAGCACAGAGCCCAGCTCAGGGCCTGAACTCATCAACTGCCAGATCATGACCTGAGCTGAAGTCGGATGCTCAGCTGACTGAGACACCCAGGGGCCCATAGTTTAGTTAAGTCTTAGCTCTAGGTATAGACTTACTTGGAAACACAGTAAAAAGGAATGGATGTTGCTAATGTTTAAAGTATTAGTTGAACCCTTGTATTTTATGTCAAGGGATAATTGAGCTAATACGATCTCCCATTGCTCCATGTAACAGAGATTTTTAATGTTAAATAGTGATTGGTTTCCAGTTAGGGAAGAATGTTCATCGAGATCCAGTGGTATTTACAAACTGCGCCTGTGAAAACATTCCTTTTTACCCTCAGATGCTCACTCAGCCTTCTGTTTTCCAAGTGACATTATTATAGCCTTTAGTAGTCAGAAAAATTAAAAGCACATTTCACTTTTATTTTTTTAATAGTTTATTGTCAAGTTGGTTTCCATATAACACCCTGGGCTCATCCCCACAAGTGCCCTCCTCCATGCCCTTCACCCCCCTTCTCCTCCCCTCAACACCCATCAGTCCTCAGTTTGTTCTCAGCATTCAAGAGGCTCTCATGGTTTGCCTCCCTCCCTCTCCCCAACTATTTTCCCCCTTCTTCTCCCCTATGGTCCTCCATTAAGTTCCTCCTAATCCTCCTATATGTGCAAACATATGGTAGCTGTCCTTCTCTGCCTGACTTATTTCGCTCAGTATAACACCCTCAAGTTCCATCCATGTTGCTACACATGGCCAGATTTCATTGTTTCTCATTGCCATGTAATATTCCATCGTATAGATAAACCACATCTTTTTTTTTTTTAATGTTTTTTTTTTTATTTTTTTATTTATTTCTAGGAGAGAGAGAGAGACAGCGTGAGCAGGGGAGGGTCAGAGAGAGAGGGAATCACAGACTCCGAAGCAGGCTCCAGGCTCTGAGCTGGCAGTCAGCACAGAGCCCGACGCGGGGCTCGAACCCACGAACCGCGAGATCATGACCCAAGTGAAAGTCGGACGCTTAACCGACTAAGCCACCCAGGCGCCCCTAGATAAACCACATCTTTATCCGTTCGTCTGTTGATGGACACTTAGGCTCTTTCCATGTTTTGGCTATTGTGGAGAGTGCTGCTATGAACATTGGGGTACATGTGTCCCTATGCATCAGCACTCCTGTATCCCTTGGGTAAGTTCCTAGCAGTGCTATTGCTGGGTCATAGGGGAGTTCTATTGTTAATTTTTTGAGGAACTTCCACACTGTTTTCCAGAGTGGCTGCACCAGTTTACATTCCCACCAACAGTGTAGGAGGGTGCCTGTTTCTCCACATCCTCGCCAGCATCTAGAGTCTCCTGACTTGTTCTTTGTAGCCACTCTGACTGGCATAAGGTGGTATCTCAGTGTGGTTTTGATTTGTATTTGATTTGTATTCCCTGATGAGGGATGCTGAGCATCATTTCATGTGTCTGTTGGCCATGTGGATGTCCTCTTTGGAGAATGTCTGTTCATATCCTCTGCCCATTTCTTCACTGGATTGTTTGTTTTATGGTTGTGGAGTTTGGGGAGTTTCTTATAGATTTTGGATACTAGCCCTTTATCTGATATTTCATTTGCAACTATCTTTTCCTGTTCTGTTGGTTGCCTGTTAGTTTTAGGGATTGTTCCTTTGCTGTGCAGAAGCTTTTAATCTTGAAGAGGTCCCAATAGTTCATTTTTAGAAGCACATTTTAAAAGCATGAATTGAATAGCAGTCTCCCTTCAGTGTCCCAAAATTACTTACTACACTTTATGGTAATGCAAATATGGGAGGTTCTGAAAACTTAGAGAATTTAAGTTTAACTGCTAAAACAGCTTGACATTTTAAGGACATAGGTCATAGAAATATAAAGCATATGGTCAAGTTTTGTTATTATTGTTTTATTGGGCTCAATAACTTCTCACTTTGTGTAATATAAAAGTGGATTTATGACAGTTTAATAAGTTTTGGGCATTCTTTTTGCTATGACTCGTAGTTGGGTGAATCAGCAATGTAATTAAATCTGCAGCTAGATTAAGATGAACATGATGATCCATTCTATCAAATTGAAGGTTTTTCTGGGGATAATATCTCCTAGGAATGTTGAATGTAGTAAATCTAATTTATTGGCCATTTTGTTTGCCTACTAGTATTTAGTCATTTATTTTATGGATTTTTAGAAGGATTTTTTTTTTTATTTTAAGAATGTTAAAGAACTGAATTGGGAATTTAATTGTGATACTTAGTTGATTATCAAATAATTTTTCCCTTATGTCTCAGTTTTTTCCCCTTCATCTTCCCCTCCTCTCTACACCGTGGACCATGGCTATATTATTTAATTTATGAGTCTTAGATTTTTAATCTGTAAAAGGGAGTTTTGTAAAGACTGCCTGTTTTTATTGTCTAACTCAATATATAGTAGAATCTCAATGGTAGTTTCTTTTGATAGAATTTCTAATTCTCCTCTTCCTCTTCTGAGTGCTTCCTTATTTTTTCATTAAGGTATTCTGTTGTCAAAACTTTAAATACTGTAGCTCAAAGAAGAAATTTTGTCTAATACCCAGTCATAGGAAAATGTCTCTGCAAAAACATCTCTTTCTTTGGCCAATATACATTATGTCAGTATAGATCCAGGAAACATGTGCTTCCTAAAATATGCCTCTTAAAAATTATTATAAAGGATTTTAGTTTTTAAGTAAACTCTACACCCAACATGGGGCTCACACTTAAAATTGAGTCATATGCTCTGTGGAGTGAGCCAGCCAGGTGCCCCTATTAAAACGTGTTTTTAGAATTAGACTTGAAGGAATCCTTGGAGTTCGAAGGAATTTTATCTGGCTTTAACTTTACCACCCAATTTAGTAATTTTCTCTGCAGTAGTGTTACCTCAAAGTTGAGATGTTTGCATATTGCTGCCATTTCTAAAAAGTTAAATTTAACTTTGGCTAAGCAGTGCTATCTGTAAAATTATACAGATTCAGTATACTAGCAATATTTTTTCTAATATATGTTAAAATAACAATATAGCCATTTGTGTATTATTTCAAATTGTATTGATTATTTTTTTACTCACTGCCTAAAGCATCCCTGATAGGATAGTTATCTAACCTGTAAAAATAATTCCTTTTGTCTATTTTCTCACTCTATATAAACTTGAACATAATAAATATATTATTTTGATTGTAAAATATGGCATTTTAGTGAACAAGAAGCATTATATATACTGTATTTAACAAGTTGAATAAGTCGGAAAATATGAAGAATGTTTGTTATACTTTTTTTCATTTTAATATTTTGAGATACAGGTGGTGAAAGACACTGAAAGTGACATTATTTTATTTTTAAATGCCACTATAAAGTGAGTTATTTTTAAATGATACTATTTTGTACGTATGTATGATCATTCCTTATATAAGCGTGATGTGATCATTCCTCATCACCCTTCACTGTTATTGATGTCTCAGTCAGGCACCTCTTTGGTTCAGTATTTGTGGGGAGTAAGCCTTGTCTGGGAGAAGATAGTTGCTTGACTGAGGAGGTTAAGGAGTGGGTTGTCCTAACTTCCTCTTACAGAGAATTTTTACCATTCCTCCTCTTTTTTTTTGGTCCAACCCTCCCCTTTGTCTTTCGGGAATTTCTAATACTTCTAGTTCCTGAAGATTTTCTTCAGTTCCTTGGTATACTTTTTCCTCTTTTGATTGATATGTAGATTTCAGCTTTATCTGCTGTGTTTAATCAACAATTGTCCATGTGCTTTCTCTAGTCCAAGATTTAGCTGTCATCTCTCTTTCTGTTGTCTCATTTTTTAAAATCATTATGTGCTAATAGTTAATACCTTTTTAACGTTTCTTCATTGTCGTTTTTAGTGGAAGGAAACTGAGATTAAATATATTAATTATATAATTATTAAATATATAAAAAATAACTAGAATCTAAGTTCCTTGAGGAGAGGGAATGTTTATTTCTCAGTCCCCATTTGCTAACACAGTGTCTTGCATATAAATATTTGAAAGAATGATATATCCATTAGGTTGTGTAACAAGTAACATAAAGTATATTAATAAACATAATTTCATTTAAACATTACTAGATGTGGTTATATAAAAATGGTCCTTTTATGGTGGAGACTGAGACTCGGGAGTTAGAGGGACTAGTTTAAGGTTATGTGGTAGTAGATACCTGACTTCAAACCTTTTGTTTCTAATTCTACTTGGTAGTGAAGGGGGCTGTGTCTTTGGAATGCTATAAAGCAGATCAACATTGAGCTGGCTCTGTGGGCCTTCAGATTATACGAAGCAACACTATAGTTGAGATAATGAGGATATTGATATTTCAAGATATGACTCAGAAAGTATTTTGTTAAGGAGAGTCTGGGTAGCTTAGTCAGTTAAGTGCCGGCTTAAGTTCAGGTAATGATCTTTGGTTCCTGAGTTCAAGCCCTGTGTCAGGCTCCGTGCTGACAGCTTAGAGCCTAGAGCCTGCTCCCGGATTCTGTGTCTCCCTCCCTTTCTTCCCCTCACCCGTTCATGTTCTGTCTCTGTCTCTCAAAAATAAACATTAAAAAAAAGTATTTTGTTAAAGAGACTAGGAAAACAACTAAGGAGAAATGGAATTTTTATTACCTAGTGACCTATTTAAATCTTTCACATTAAGTGATTTGGTCAGTAGGAAATGTGTTCTGAACACTGAAAGAAGGTATGTAAATGAATACTTCATGTTTGTAATTGTTAGGCATATAATTTGATCTAAACTGTGTAATAGGAAAAGCATATTATTATCATTCTTTGAAAGGCTTTGAAAAGTATGCTACACAAGAGCATTTTTCAGTAAATGTCAGAATTAAGACAAAGTGAATTTATCATTTTCTGTAGGCATTTTGTTTTCTCTTTCATTATAGAAGTCTTGTTCAGTTCTTCTGACATGAGATCAAGAACTTTGGATCCTTTTAAAATAAACTAAAACTCCATGATATGGGATTTTGGCAATTTAAACAAATCTTAAATTTCAATTACGAAGACAAGAAACCACATAATAAGCACATTTATACTGAAGGAATGTTTTCCTTTCTAAACAACTATTGTGTGTTAATGTTCATTGATTCAGATGTGTCAAATAAAAGTGTTATTTCTGTTTGCTTTCACACTTAATTGTCTAAATTTATGGAGCAGCATGGACACAAATAGTAAACTAAAAATGGTTCACCTTTGTTCATGTATCTGTTATGATTAAGATACCAACCAGACATTTAGATACTGCTTTATTTTTGGTTTGTACATACATTCTGATACTCCTTGACAGTTGAAAAATAGCAGGTGACCAGCACTGGGTGTTATAAGTGTAAGTGATGAATCCCTAAATTCTACTCCTTGAACAAATACTACACTATGTTTTAACTAACTTGAATTTAAATTAAAAAAAAAAAAAAGTATTTCTTTTCTCTGTCTCTAGCCTACCTTGTGCTTCCACTTTTCCCCTTGTAGATTGTAGCTATGGGATAAACTGTGAATGAGCTGATGACTTATTCAGTGGATGGTTTCTGAATAACCTAGGGTTTAGAATAGGCATTATATATAAATGCTTTGTTTTATGAACGCTTTTGGTGGGGGTAAAGCAGATAAAATTTTGTAGAAGATTTATGTTAAAACGGCAAAATCAGCAGGCTTCAAAAACTAGTTCAAAAACTTAACTAGTAGGCTTTCTGGCAATTAAATAGACCCCATAAGCATTGAAAAGTCTTTTAAACTGTGTTTTCTGCTTTAAGATAACATTTAAATGCTCATTCAGGTGTGGCTGACATTTTGTTCATAAGATTTTCTTGATTTCTACTTTTGAGTTTTGACATGAAGCTAAGAACCAGCTGAAGTCTGTGTTAGACCTTAAATTTGGTGCATGTATTTTTATACCTTCTTTGAATATTAAGTATTTTGGTTCAAGTAATCTACAGAGTACCAAACTAAAAGCAGCTAAAAGCTGTATCCTAAACCGACAACTTATTTCTTCCTTCTCTCCCTTCACTATCTCTCCCATTCTGACATTTATGTATTTACTGAGAGAGAAAGAGAGAGAGAGAAAGAGAGAGAGAGAGAACAAGCTGGGGAGGGAGGGCGGGGAGGAGGGACAGAGAGGGAGAGAATCTCAAGCAAGATCTCTATTAGCGCAGAGTGCAATGTGAAGCTTGAACTCAGGAACCACAAGACAATGAGCCCAAATCAAGACCTGAGCCCAAATCGAGTCGGACACTTAAGCGACTAAGCCACCCAGGCACCCCTGTTTATTTATTTATGAGAGCATGTGTAGGGAGAGGGGCAGAGGGAGAGAGAGGAAGGGAGAGAAAAAGAAAATCTTAAGCAGGCTTCATGCTCAGCACAGAGTCCGACATGGGGCTCGTTCCCATGAACCCTGAGATCATTACCTGAGCTGAAATCAAGAGTTAGTTATAAGCTCAACCAACTGAGCCATCCAAGTGCTTCTGCTCTCTGATATAACAGCTGCTATATGCCAGATAGTTTGTGAGGTGCTAGTGAATCAAAGGTAAATAGTGATTCTTATTCTTAAGTAACACAGAGTATTCTTAAATGTCTGAAAGCAAGATTTGCCTTTGTAATATATAAAGTGTGAATTGATTCTTGTATGAGACTATAACAAGAACCAGAGATAAGGAAACTTTCTTGAGTCTTAAACAATTTTTTAAAATCCCAGAGTAATTTATTTGAGTCTCAAATGAGGAGCTATTGTGATTTTTTTTTTATGTTGATCCTAATGTAGAAATGACTTTATACTGAGTACCATTACCTCAACAGTAGCTTTCTATAACAGAAATGATATTTTGTATTCTAGGAATGGGTTTCACCATGATCAGCTCTCGTATATTGTTATAGACTGAATTTTATCCTTTCCCCCTCAAACCTTAACCCCCAATATGAATGTATTTGGAGATAGGGCCTTTAAAGAGATAATTAAAGTTAAATGAGATCATAAGAGTGGGGCACTAATCCAGTATGACTGGTGTCCTTAAAAGAAGAGAGAGAGACACCAGAGAAAAAGATCATGTGAAGGTATGTGAGAACACAGCTATCTGCAAGCCAAGGAGAGAGGTAGTAGGAGAAACCAAATCTCTTGGCACCTTGATATTGGACTTCCAGCCTCGAGAACTGTGAGTCAATTAAGTTTTTCCTTTGCAAGCCACCCAGTGTGTGGTGTTTTGTTATGGTAGCCCCAGCTAACTAATACATATGCCCTAATCTTCGCGTGTGGATGGTAAACCAATTCGTCATATAGTCCTGAAGTTCTTTACAACCACAATTTAAAGTTTTTAAATGTTTTTTTTTTAAACTTATTTCTGAGAGAGAGAGAGAAAGATAGTGTGAGCAGGAGAAGGTTAGAGAGAGGGGAGACACAGAATCTGAAGCAGACTCCAGGCCCTGAGCTGTCAGCACAGAGCCCGACACGAGGCTCGAACCCACAAACCGTGTGATCATGATCTGAGCTGAAGTTGGACACTTAACCGACTGAGCCACCCAGGCGCCCCTCTACAACCACAATTTAAACCCTCATCTTCAAGTTTTCAAGTCTTTAATTTCTTCTCGTATGTAAATTACCAGAATCATAAAGCAGATTTCAAGAAAATGCTAATTTTCTTTTACATGGTTTTATCTGTTAAGCAACCATATATTGAAGTTTCCTTGATAAGTGACTAGTTCACTGACTTTGTTATACATTTGTTTACTTTTTATTTAAGTTATGTTTTAAAATAACACTGTATTATAGTTTGGCATATTTTTTTTTTTGGTCAGTGGCATATAAAATAATATGTTTTCAATCAGTGGCATCTTTGATTTAATAAAATATATTTTTCCTGTTATACTCCGTCCCCCAACTTCATCTATTAGCATCTCAGATAAATAAGTATTTCTGATTTTCAGAATGCTCAGGTAAGTAGTTATGTAGTTTCCTTTGGTAAATCATTAGACTTCCTTTTTATTTTTCCTTTTTAAAAAAAATTTATTTTTTATTCATTTTTTCATTTTTTTTTTTCATTTTTTATTTTTATTCATTTATTTTTGGAGAGAGAGTGAGAGCAAGCAGAGGAGGGACAGAGAGAGAGGGAGACAGAGAATCCCAAGGAGGCTTCACACTGTCAGTGTGGAGTCCAGCACGGAGCTCAGACTCATGAACTGTGAGATCATGACCTGAGTCAAAATTAAGAATCAGATGCTTAACCTACTGAGCCATCCCAGGCATCCCATAGACTTTCTGAATCTTGTTAATAAACATAGTATAAAATATTGCTGTATTTGAGACCTGTTTTTTTATTTGTATTTTTAAGAATAGAGAATAAGCTAGTCACTGCAGAATAGTAAATATGACTTAGTGATTAATAACATAGGGCTCTGCAGTTAGCCATATTACCTGAATTCACATCACAGTTGCATCATCTGTTAGCTGTGTGACCTTAGACAAGTCGCTTAACTGTTTCCAAATTTGTAAAGTGGGGTTAATAATAGTACCTATTTTATAGGATTGTGAAGGTTAAAAGAGTTATTCTCTGAAAAGCACTTAGTACAGTGTCTGACACATAAGTGCTATATGATTGTTAACTGTTAACTATTGTCACTATATTTGAGTTAGTATGATCCTGTGGTGTCTAACACAGTTAAAGAATTAGTTTAACTATATTTGTATAATCAACAAAACATGATATTTAAGGGCACAAATAGAGTTTAATGTTATCTAATAAAATTTAAGATAAAATAAACACTCCATTTAATGATGGGTGTTAAATGGTGATTAGATACAATTGAGATTAAATTTTTAGTTCTCTGTTTACTTTCTTTAATATTTAGCCACTGTGAACATATCTTTTAGTTATTATTCTTGACTTCAGCCTCTCAGATGCACTGATACACACACACACACACACACACACACACACACACTCATATACATAAATATATACTCATAAACTCTCTTCCAAGATCCCTACCCGTCAAACTATTCTAGGATTGAGTTTCTTTAAGCTGCATTCCTTTGCTCCCAAGTAGTCTTTCTCCAAGGTCCTTTCTCTTCTTCATGCCTGAAATATGTATATCCAAAGTATTAAAAGAGCTTTAGAAGGCAGAATCTCTCTTGATTATACAGTTTGGATTGCCTATTTGGGTCACAATGTGATTGTAGGTCTGGCATAGAAGAATAAGGTATAGCAAATAGGACTGAGTGCTTGAGTCTTGGGGCCGAGTAATGGGTGATAAATGTGAGATCTAGGAAAGACCCTTGGTGGGAGGGAACCTGCGAGGCTAAAGTAGATTCATTAGTTTGCTTGTTAAGTTGTTCATCTACTTAATTTTTAAGTACCTGTAGGTGCCAACCTCTGTGTCAAGTGATAGCTTACATTCAAGGTCAATTTTAGTTTATTTTATTTAGACATATACTTTTTATTATTTTATGAGAAAAACCATTCTTAATGAAAGTATATATTAGTATGAATGATTCATGTGTTAAGTTTAAATTATTTTCAGATAGGGGTACCTACCAGAGTGACTCCGTCTGTTAAGCATATGACTTTGGCTCAGGTCCTTATCTCACGGTTGGTGAGTAAAGGCGCTGCATTGCGCTCTGCACTGACAGCTCAGAGCCTGGAACCATGCTTCAGATTCTATGTCTTCCTCTCTCTCTGCCCTTCTTCCACTTGTGCATGCTCTTTGTCTCTCTCAAAATTAAACAAACTTAAAAAGTTAAAAAAAAATATTTTCAGACGGACTCTGTTGGGAATGGGAGAGGATGTGTTTAGGGGACAAAGAAGTTTAAAGAAATGGTAAAGCTTCTTAAGGGGTCAGATGAATGTGCCTAAGGGAAAAAAGAAGACTAAAGATGCACTTCACAGACAATCAAAAAGGCCGGTTCTCTGTAGAACCTTACAGAGCTTTGTGCTGGGCAAGTGGAAACTGTAGCAAAATTATGACTCTCAACCTATTCTTCTCTAGGATCCCTTTTCCTATAACCATCCCTTATTCAGTAATTTCTTTTTAGTAGTATTGACCAAATGGTAATGTTCTCTATTGAAAATTCTGGCCAACAACAGACACATGAAACGATGCTCAGCATCGCTCCTCATCAGGGAAATACAAATCAAAACCACACTGAGATACCACCTCACGCCAGTCAGAGTGGCTAAAATGAGCAAATCAGAGAACTCTAGATGCTGGCGAGGATGTGGAGAAACGGGCACCCTCCTACACTGTTGGTGGGAATGTAAACTGGTACAGCCCCTCTGGAAAACAGTGTGGAGGTTCCTCAGGAAACTAACAATAGAACTCCCCTATGACCCAGCAATAGCACTGCTAGGAATTTACCCAAGGGATACAGAAATGCTGATGCATAGGAGCACATGGACCCCAGTGTTCATAGCAGCACTCTCCACAATAGCTAAAACATGGAAAGAGCCTAAGTGTCCATCTACAGATGAATGGATCAAGAAGATGTGGTTTATCTATACCATGGAATACTACATGGCAATGAGAAACAATGAAATCTGGCCATGTGTAGCAACATGGATGGACCTTGAGGGTGTTATGCTGAGCGAAATCAGTCAGGCAGAGAAGGACAAATATCATATGTGTGCACGTATAGGAGGATTAGGAGGAACTTGACAGAGGAACAAGGGGGAGAAGAAGGGCGGAAATGGTGGGGGAAAGGGAGAGAGGCAAACCATGAGAGACTCTTGAATGCTGACAAAAACTGAGGACTGGTGGATGTGGGGGGGAGGAGGGGTGGGCATGGAGGAGGACACTTGTGGGGATGAGCACTGGGTGTTATGTGGAAACTAATTTGACAATAAACTATTTGTAAATAAATAAATAAATAAACAAATAGCAATTATAGTTCAGTATACCAGCAACAAATAAAGATTAATATAAAAAATGCCAAAAAAAAGAAAGAAAATTCTGGCCAAAGGAGAGAGAGCTGTTTGGTGGTTTTGTTTCTCTAAGCATAAAAGAGATTCCAGGATAATTGCTCAGTTCCAAAGGATTCAGTGCTATCATTCCTTTTGTTCAAGTATGTATACAAATTATTCTGTCATTGTGTTTATCCAAATATTTTTAAATTCTCGGAAAAAACACATTGCATTGGAGAAATCTCAACATGTGGTAGATTGCCTTCTGTTCTATAGTCTTCTCTCCTCCTGTCTCTCCAGATCTCAATAGGTAGTTTATAGGAAATTCTGAATGACTTTGTAAATAAACATTCCCACAAAAACTAGAAAGACAGATTTTAAAAGTTTCAGAACTTTTGCCTTTAATCTTTTTTATGCTTAATTTTAGATCCTCTGAATTTGTTAATCACTGCTTTTCATTATTTGGAGGGAGGAGTTTGAGGTTGAGAATGACCCATTTAATTGTTTAAGACATAGGGAAGGTTGGCTTGTTCAGTGCTGAAGAAGCAAGGCTTTACTGCATTTGTATAGTGTTTCTTAGAGCATGCTATAAATGAGAGTTCTTGAAAATCCTGTTTCTCATTAGAATCTGTAATGAAATAGACTGGGATAAAATGAGAAGGGGTTACCAGAAGTTATTTCTGTTCACATGAGGATTTAAGCAGAAGGAATGTCCTTGAATAAGTGCATATTTTTGCTATTAAAGTTATTTTAAAAAATTGTAGGAAGTTCTTAGTAAATTTGTATTTATTAAGCTAAAGGATTCGGAAACAATACTGGATGAGATCCCTTCCTTTGGGAACCATAAAATCTAATTAAGTAGATAACATGAAAGAAAGAAACAGTGCAGTGCTATGTAATTAATAAATAGTATGAGTTAAAGATTAAGAGTCTGAGAATTTATAGTCTGATTTTTAGATTTGAAATAGCCAAAGTTTCATTCAGTAAATATATATGTATTCCTACTGTGTGAAAGAATTGGACACTTGCAGTTGGAAGCGTAGAGAAGTAAGGGGGAGAAGGTGATTCCAGTTGAAGCAGCACTGACCAGATAAATCTTTAAT
The DNA here is from genome assembly GCA_017311185.1 of Proteles cristata cristata. Lineage (NCBI taxonomy): Eukaryota > Metazoa > Chordata > Mammalia > Carnivora > Hyaenidae > Proteles > Proteles cristata. The sequence continues at coordinate 530,052 of JAESUZ010000587.1, read as the reverse complement.
AGTACTTACCTGTGAGGATTAACAAATAATCCAAGTAACTATTAAAAAATGCCTAGTACATAGTAACTGTGCAGTAAAAGCAATTATTGTTAATAGCATGTTTAAATGTACATCTGAGTGTTCTTGGGGGTTATAAAAATCATTTATTGAGTGCTTTGTGTGTTACTGTTCTTAGCTTTTTTGTATACATTATTTCCTTTAATCCTTACAGTTTTATGGGACGTAGCTATATTATGATGAGGAGGAGGAGGAGGAGAAAAACAAGTATAGAGTAGTTGAGTATATTGCCCAAATATCTTGGAACTGGAGGAATAACTATCGTGGGATTACATAGCATCATTGGATGTAACTGAAGAAAGCCTGTGAATACTGGGTTGTTTAAATCTGGTAATAGTTGAAAACTAAATATAGATAATTTGGATTATTTGTTTTCTTTGATTATTCATATCATTGCTTCTCTACGAGTATAATCACTCTGTGAACTATTGAGTATGACTTTTCTGACTTTAGTACTAAAGAGGCATCATTGATATATTTAAGATAGAATATGTTTTCCATATTTGTGTTTTGATAGTTCCTCTGAAGATAGTCTCCTTCCTTATGTCAGTGTCTTATTTGTTTTCCTAGCATTGTTTGTGTGACTCATGCTGAGGAATTTTAATGTTATAAATACCCAAGCCTATTACTCCTGACTGCTAAGCTTTAGAACAAGTCTAATTAGATGGAGACCTGGGTTGTAAATAATAGAAGAAAGTGTATAATATAAAGCCGTGGAAAGAATTTTCACCTAAAACTAGTATGATCCTGGATTATTTCTTAGCTAAGTTTAATAATTTTAAAAAATTCTGGAATGGATTCAGATATTGATGGAAAATGATACCAATGTAGTTAACTATATTCACATATAATTGCACAGTTAATATCCTCCTGGTTAAGACTTGCTTCTGAATTACCTGTTTCAACAATTGAGAGATATGGTAAGACCATCCTCCATATTCATTCCAGAAACTATTAGACAACTTGCTGAAAATATTGATAAATAAGTTTTCATATGGAATTAGATTCATAGCCCTAAGGAGCTTTAATGTAATAACATCTGATATTACAGATTGGTGCCATTTTGAAGTCTTAGGGTCTTTATTCTGAGCTAGACCCTCAGCACTTGTCTGAAAGTCCTTTTGCATATTTGTATTTCACTCACTTTTAAGTTTTCTAAAATAGGTATTTTAAACTTTTAGTCTACTTCACATCCATTACCTTATTCTAAACTTCTACCCCATGATTGTCAGCAGAAAAGCACAATTAACTTCTCAGAGGAACTAGAGAGCCCTCAGTCAGAACTTTATCAATTTTTTTTCTTTTGCTGATTTTGTCTAAGTTATCTGTATTTAGATGCATATTGAGAGCCTTTCTTGCAGTTTCAGTAGAAGAGGGCTAGCCTTTGATCTGTACCTTGGTCTTTCCTTTCCTCTTATAAATCCCACAAATATTTCAGATACTCAACACCAAACCCCTTCATCATTTCCCTTCAAAATTTTTTTTGTGTACGTGAATGACACTGTGAGCTTAACAACTGAGAGTCATCTTGTTACTGCTACATGACTGCTTGTGGCTTTCCCAGCCCAGTCAGATTCTACTGCCATTGTTCATATCTACTTTCATTTCCTTGGTTTTAACTTAACTGCTGTCCTGTATAGCAACAACCCTATAATGTTGACACTGCTCTTCTCCCCATTTTACAAGGTCACCGAGCTAATAAATGTTGTCAGTAGTTTTCTCCAAATTATTTATACTTAATTCAAATGTATTGAAATGATTATTCTAGTAGGAGAATACAGTGGCTGGGAATGGCCAAGAGCGTTTTAAAAAAGAAGAATAATAAAGAGAACTGCTAGATATTATTAGATGCTATTAACTTACAATGATAAAAGTAATATCATTTGGTTATTAATATAGATAGATCAGTGGAACATAATAGAAACCTAAAAACATACCTATGTATAAAAGTGTAAAACAGAAGTACCTTTTTAAATCCATGGTGAGGAGATAGGTTGTTCAGAGCCTCTGAATATTAAACTTGGAAGGGGGGTGCTAAATTCCTTCAGGAACCATTACTCATACAACCCATTGCCAGTGTTACAGTCTGGATTATTCCATGTATATGGCTAGAAGAGTTGCTTATTATAAAATAAAAATGTTTCCAGCCTTACTATGTGACAAATTAAATATGAGATGAATTAGAAAGTTAATAATGAGATAGTAAAAATTAGAAAGTGTATGTGTTTTAGTTCTCAAGATGGGAAAACATTTTCTTAACATAAAAGCACTGAGAGAAAATTTCAAAAGGAAAACTTAAACAGAATTTAAAGGAGCGCTAGAAAAAAGTTGACTATATGATAGACAAAGGTTACCATCTTATTGTAGTAAGAACTTTTATAAATACTAGGGAAATGAATGAACTAATATCAAAATTGAAAGAGGAGGGGCGCCTGGGTGTCTCAGTAGGTTGAGCAGCTGACTTTGGCTCAAGTCATGATCTCGTGGTTTGTGAGTTAAAGCCCCATGTTGGGCTCTGTGCTGACAGCTCAGAACCTAGAATCTACTTTGGATTCTCTGTCTCCTTTTTCTGCACCTTCCCTACTCACACTCTCTCACTCTCTCTCAAAAATAAATAAACATTAAAAAAATTTTTAATTGAAAGAGGAGATCAGGGAGAAAAATAAATATACGTAAGGAAATATATAAGGTCAATAAAGATAACACATGTTCATTCTTCTAACTAGGGTTCAGTCAAATCATTGTTTGCCTAATACGCTTGGAAAGAGTTAAAAATAAAAGGATAAGACAACCTTGTTGGCAGAAGATTTGGCAGCATATTTAAAGAGCCATGAAAATTAAAGATGTACACTAGAATTTATATGAAAGACTATTTAGCTTATATGACCCACAACCAGATATGCTTAAACAAATCATGCTGTATTCCTGTGATATCATACTATGCAGCTGCTCAAATCTTTGTTGCAAATGAGGAGATGGTACAAGGAGGTCTCAGCAGGATGTCTATAATTGCCTGGATTAAAAAAAAAGTTCTAGTAGAAGAATTTGTATCAAAGCAGTAACAGTTGTTTAAGATTAAGGATGAGTTTTTTACATTTACTTTTTCTATTTTAAAAGTCTTTTGGTAATATACATTGAGTAATTCTGTAATTAGGAAAGATATCATTTTTTGTTTAATAAAAGTGCCCAACTACAGTTTTAAAGTTATTAATATTAGTTGAAATGGCTGAAAGTGAGAGTGCTACCTCTACCTCTCTTATCATGAATATTGCTATTTAGAGAACTTAGCACTGTTTAACCCTGAGGTCTGATGGGATCCCAGCACAAGATAGTGTGGTTGGATCTGACCCTGGCTGAGTCATATGTGATATAGTATTGGTGTAGATTTTAATGGTGGGGACAGTGCTTTAAAACTGTATAAAAATGAAAATCTGATTTCATTTCCTGTTTCTGGAGTGTTAAATTTTCAGATTCTTAACAAATAAAATTTATTTTTGTTGAAAATGCTAACTTATGTTGTAAACCGAGCTTTGAAATCCATGAAATCAGAATGCTTCTATTAGATGTTACCAAGTTGTTAGCATAACTAATTCAGTTATGGAATTATTGTTTAATAATTAGCTTTGGAAATTTTATACACTTTTACTCCATTTATTCCCCATACTTTCTGGCTTAGGGCTGTGTAGTCGTTGTAGTAGTAGTTACAGATATATGTAGCTTTTTCAGCCACCTGATGAGAGGAGAGATAGTTTGTTCATTTTGCTCAGTTCTTTTCCTGTAGAGATACTAATTTGATCTTAGTTTCAGTTTTCATTTTGTTATGTTAGAAAGTTTCTTTTGTGTAACCATTTCAAAATAGCAAGGAGGGAAGCAGGGAAGGTAAGGAATAGCTAGGCAGATGTTGAGTGATGACAAACCTGTATAGGCTAGATAAAGGACTAATGGAGGCTGAAAAGGGGTATTACCAGAGAGGGAGGCAGATAAAGAAGCAGCAGTACTGATAGGATTGACATGGTCTTACTAAAGAAAATCTCAGCTTCCCTAATGCCTTTCATGGATATAGTAACTTTCATTTTGGAAAGCACAGCCACTTATCCATATTCACAGTTTGTAATTATGTGATGCTAAATAGAAACTTTTTTCATACTCATGGAGTTATATTAAGCTTTTCTTTCTTTTCCCTAAGAGCTATGCTAGGATTGCTTACCTGATTTTCATTTATAAGATATTTTTAAGTTTATTTATTTATTTTTGAAGGGGGGGGAGAGAGAGAGAGAGAGAGCGAGCGCGAGCGAGCGAACGCGGGCATGAACAGGGGAGGGGCAGAGAGAGAGGAAGACAGAATCCTAAGCAGGCGCCGCATTGTCAGCACAGAGCCCGATGTGGGGCTTGAACCCATGAAACTCTGAGATCATGATCTGAGCTGAAATCAGGAGCCAGATGCTTAACTGACTGAGCCACCTAGGTGCCCCTTACTTGATTTTCTTTTAAATGCAAAGGACAATCAGAGTGATTTTAGAGCCACATTCATATGATTTATTGTAATAGATACAGTTAAGTTTACTTGGCTGTTTAAAATCTGCATTTCATTTTAGTTGTATTTTTTTCCTCATTCTAATTCTATGAAGAAAATGTTGCCCTATACCCTAGTGTTAAAACTTTATAGAGAAGTATGTATACTTAGCAAAAGTTCATTGAAAAACCAGAACACCTAAGGAATTTGTGTGGATTCTTCATATTAAGATCAGCTGAGGGGCACCTGGGTGGCTTAGTTGGTTAAGCATCCGACTTTCGCTTAGGTCATGATCTTGCGGTTCGTGGGTTCAAGCCCCGCGTCGGGCTCTGTGCTGACTGCCAGCCCAGAGCCTGGAGCCTGTTTCAGATTCTGTGACTCCCTCTCTCTCTGACCCTCCCCTGCTCACCCTGTCTCTCTCTCTCTTAGAAATAAATAAAACATTAAAAAAAATTTAAAAAAATGTTTAAAAAGATCAGCTGAGCATATGTTATATATACTTCAGCATTTGGACAGAAGAAGACAGGAAAATTTGTGTGTGGGGTGTTCTGAAAATTAAAGGAACTGGCTTTTTTAATGGATTTTGTGTGAATTATTCAATATTGTTCGGAGATGAATTGTTTCATTCTTTGTAAGACTCATCTCTTTTGAAAGAGAACAGATGTGAAAAAAAGGAAAGGAATGTGAAGCACTATGCAGCTGAACTCTTCCAAGAACTAGATAGCATACTGCACAGTTTATTGTCAAAATATCAAAGTCTGAAAATTTGACTTAAGCATTAATTTTATCAAAAATTAATTTTAACAAATTTCAATGTGTTTGAATAAAAAAATTTTAAATTGTGTTTTGCTTGGGTATGCCTAGTTGTTAATGACTATCAGTTGTGCTTAGGTATACCCTACATACTATCTATTAATATAAGAAAAAAATTCTTTGGAATGTGCAGTTGTCCATAGATTAGAAGCATTTAAAAATACATTAATAAAATTGTGTTTAAAGTTGGCAAATGCTATATTGATTACTTTTTCTGAACTAAATTTTGTGGAATTTTGCTTTATAAAAATTGATAAGGAAAAGCTCCCATGAAATGGATCCTTTTTAGTTATTTCGTTTTATGAATTTACTACATTTTTATTTTAATAACATTTTTTTAATGTTTATTTTTGAGAGAGAGAGAGAGAGAGAGAGAGAGAGTGCGCGCGCAAGTGGGGGAGGGGCAGGAGATACAGAATCTGAAGCAGGGTCCAGTTCCGAGCTGTCAGCACAAACCTCGAACCCAAGATCCAGACTTGAGCCAAAGTCGGATGCTCAACTGAGTGGGCTACCCAGGCGTCCCTTTTTAAATTAAAAGTATTTTTTTAACTGAATTTTCGATACTTTTAAAAACTTTTCGCCTAGACTGTGTGCTGTCATTACCGGGCTCAGTGCTGGTCTCTGCTCCTGCATGGTAGCAACAGCTGTAGTTGCCCTTGTCACCCCTGGAGGCCTCCTGTACCTCACCCTACGTCCCTGCTCCTCTGGCCCTGCTGCCATTGTCCAGTCAGTTAGCTGCCACTCCCATGGGCCACAGGAGACAGATGAGGAGTTTGATGCTTGCTGGATGACATACTTTAGGAAGCCAGATATTGATGCCTGGGAATTGTGTAAAGGGATGACCATGCTTGTTGGCTGTGATCTGGTTCCAGAACCCAAAGTCATTGATGCTGCTTTGCTGGCATTCAGGTGGTTAAATGATTCTGCTAGTACAGTTAGCATCCTAGTGGTTGTTAACGTCAAACCAGGGCCTCATAAGGAAATATACACCTGTGTCATCCAGGAACTTAGACTAACTTTAAATGAACTAGGAATCTCCACTCCAGAGGAATTGGGCTAAGTGTAAATCTCATGGATGGGCTTCTCAGTAATTTATTCATAATGCTACTTGAGTGTAAACAGTCACCTGGAGATACTGATGATAACGTTTAACCTTATTTGAACAAGTTTTCCTTTATTGAATACCAAACCATGTAGTGATAACTTGGACTTTAATAAAAGGGAAGACTTTGAACTGAAGGAAAAAACAGAAACCTTTGAGCTGTGCTAACAGAAATTTTAGTAGTGGGAAACTACTGCCTTAAGATTCCCAACTCAAGCTTATTTGCATATATATCACCAAGGTTAGTCTTTCAAAATTAGTATGCTTCTCATTTGTTCAAGAAATTAAATGATGATTAGCTGGTCACTTTGTATTTGAGACTGTAAGCCTCAACTTCTTAGTCTCAGTGTCTTTTATAATTTGGTTCAGTCTGGTCTTTCCACTGTGCACCCATTTAGTTCAGCAACATTGAATATATTCTATATATGCCATGTTTTGTTATAAAAGTGTGATACACTGTTGAAATGGTGCTATTGTGATAGTGCAGTCGGTTGTCTCAAGCAAAGACTTAGAGCTATAAAAACATAGTACAGTGGCTTGATAAAAGTGGGCTTTATTGATGACTCTAATAGCATGAATAGTTTTGCTACTAGTGATATTTTTTGAAGTGTCAAGCAAATTTTTTCATAAGGTTACTAACAAAATATCATTTACAAGGTATAGTTTTCCTGGAAAAATCTATGTATATTTTAAAACCCGGCATATACCCCCCCACCCCCATGGTTTTTTAGAGGTAAAATGTGTTTAACGCCATATCACTATAGATTTTTCACCTTCATGACTGTTCAGTATTATATTCTGTGGTCAAATGGGATGTGGGTCAGTTTTTTCTCAGAGGGACTAACTTTTCCAATTGCAAGGTATTCATTCCCTGCTCCTGATGTATAAAATCAGTAGTATCCCTTAGTTATCAATGACCAAAAATGCTTTCACAAAATTCCATGCCTTATAGGGAGTGGTATTGACTAAAGAAGACTCACTGGGCTAGATAGAGCTTCATGGTCAAAGGAGAGACTTGCTCCAGAATGGTAGTTGGAGAAAGCACTAACCCTACCACCAGGCCTGAAGGCATAAGAGAAATTAAAAAACACCTTTTAGTTGAGACCACTAAAGGGGGAAGGGCTTTTACTGGGAGCCAGCTAGATTTCATTCTGTAGCTGAGGAGAGCAAAATTTTAATCTACAGGAATTCAGATGATACAGTGTAATGATTTGGAAGGAAGAGGAGGAATACCTGATTGGTTCAGTTACAGAATGTACAGAGCAAGATGGAAATGAGAGTCTGTACAGTGCTGGATGAGGCTTGGGGAAGCTTGGTCTGTTTCAATGATTCAAGTAGATGTGGAAATAAGACCTGATAAAATTCCTCCAGAAAGTCCCTTTAAAATTAAAAATTAAAAAAAGCACATACACAGAACTGCAGGGTCTATAAACCCTTCTTCAACTCTCATCCAGCTATAGCTATTGTCAACTCATAGCTGCTCTTTTTTCTGTGCACCTCTAACTCTGTCCTATAGTAAGTGAGCTAGTGTATCCACAGACCATCTGAAACAAAAGTTTCACAGAAAAACGTGTTCTCTGATATTTTCGGTTCTGCTCTTTTTCCTCATAAAAATTCTGGGTTGTGATGTGCTAAGTTAATTTCATCACTGATGAATAGTTTATTCCAGGTAGTTGGAAATTGAATTTAGGGTTAGAGTTCCTACTGACCCCTCAACAATTTTGTGTCTTTAGGCATGTTACTTAATTCTAATCCTCAGTTTCCTCTTCTGTAAAATAGTACACACCTTTCTAAGGTTTTTGTGAGAATTTATGAAATATTACATGTTAGTGTTTAACAGTGCCTTACAAACCTAGAAAATAGTAGTAGAAGCTATTATTATTTAAATGACAGACCTGGGATTTGAATCTAGGTCTTTGTTATTCCAAATTCTCAGTTCTTATCTTCTATTTTTTTTTTAATTTTAATTTTTTTATTTTGAGAGAGAGAGGGAGGGCGGGAGGGCGGGCTGGAGGGCAAGGGAGGGAAGAAAGGGCAGAGAGAGAGAGAGAGAAAATCCCAAGCAGGATTCATGCTGTCAGCTGCAGAGCCCGATGCCGGACTCCCAGCTGTGAGATCAGGATCTGAGCTGAAACCAAGAGTCAGACGCTTAACTGACTGAGTCACCCAGGCGCCCTGGAATCTTTTTTTAAACAAAAGAGCAATATCATTGCACCTAAAAAAGGTTAAAAATAGATCCTTAATCTCATGAAACTCCTGAGACTTACTTTTACCATATATGCATTGTTCACACTGTCTCTTAAATGATAATTTTAAAAATTGTTTCCTTTCATAAGGACACAGAGTAGGTCAGTATATTGGTATTAGTTCATATGTCCTTTGAGTTTCAAATTAATTGGTCTCTTCTCCTTTCTCTTTTCCCTTCTCGTAGTTCATTAGTTGTAGAAAACTGGCTGTTAGTCTTTTATAGCAAAGAGCAGTAGAGGCTTGTTTCTGTATGATGGAGAGCTAAGAATGATATCTGTGTTTTTAAAGGATTGTTGAAAAAAAAAAGGTAACAGATCTCACATAACTCTAGAAGACTAAATATTGCCTCGTTTTTTCAAAGGTTTCTGATTCCTGCTTAGAATTTCCTATAGCTTGGATTTCATCATTGCATCTCTATAGCAGTTATCTGATAAGAGTTTATGTCCCCTCTTTTCTATAATTAGTAGTTGGATCTAGAAGCTTAATCAGATAATAGGTTCAGTCTTTTTTTTTTTCTCAATGTTTTATTTATTTCTGAGAGAGAGAGGACAGCATGAGCAGGAGAGGGTCAGAGAGAGAGGGAGACACAGAATCTGAAGCAGGCTCCAGGCTCTGAGCTAGCTGTCAGCTCAGAGCCCGACGTGGGCCTCGAGCCCACGAACCATGAGATCATGACCTGAGCCGAAGTTGGATGCCTAACCGACTGAACCACCCAGGCGCCCCCAGTCTATTTTTTTTAAACTCATTTCATTTGTTCAGTATCCCCACTACCATGTTTTTTATATTATTTAATAATTTGTTGTTTATATATAATATATATTATATACAGTATCCTACTGTTTTAAGAATACAATTTGATGAATTTTGACAAATGTACAAATCTGGGTAAACCATCCTGAGAATCAGGATATAGAACATTTTCATCACTCCTTCTGCCCCCTTCTCATCAGCTCCTTTCTCTCACACCCAGCTCTTGGCAACCACTGATCTGCTTTCTGTCACTATGATTTTGCTTTCTCTGAAATTTTATATAAATGAATCATCAGTATATAGTCTTCATTTTCTGATATCTTTTACTTAGCATAATGCTTTTGAGATTCCATTCATTTTGTTACTGAGTTAGTTTTCCACTACATGGCTATACTGCTATTTATCTGTTTACTAGTTGGTAGACTTTTGAACTATTTGCAGTTTTTGGCTGTTATGAAAAAAGTTGACTTTTTTTTTCTATACACGTTTTTGTGCAGGTTTTGAGTTAACATGTTTTTATTACTCTTGTAATTAACTAGGAGTAGAATTGCTGGCTCATATGCTAAGCATATATTTAAGTTTGTAAAAAGCTGTCAAACTGTTTTCTATTTTTAGTTTTTACCAGCAATATAGTAGATATTCAGTTATTTGAAATCCTCATTAACACTTGATATTATCAGTCTTTAATTTTAATCATTCTGATGAAAGCGCAGAACCTGCTTGGGATTCTCTGTCTCCTTTTCTTTCTGCCCCTTACCCACATGCGCACTTGCACTCTCTCTTTCTAAAATATAAACATTAAAAAAAAATCCTGATTTCCTTTTTACTCCGTTACTTTTGTCAGATCTGTAGCAGTAATCTGAATAATTTTTTAGAACATAATATATAGAATTTTAAAGTTATCTTTGTTTTGTTCAGGGATTTTACTTTCCAAAATATTAATGCTGTAAAATGCAGCTTTTGGAAAAGCAAAGAACTTGATGACAATCAATGATGCTTATTGTTTGTGTTTCAAACTTGTAATTTCATAAAATTTGACTTTTTGATTTCAGTTTAAAATAATTGTTAACCTAGTTCTAATGCATTTCTCTTCTGTAATCTGTGTAAAAAGGGAGAGTAATTTTTACATAATTACATTCATCTAGAAATTAGAGCTGGAAAGAGAGATCAGGGATTCAGTTTTACATTATTGGTGTAAATGTAATATAAAATCAGTGTCTTTTTCTTCTCATCCTTTTCTCTACCAGATAAAAAGCTTACACTTAGTAGAAAGAAACTTTAAAAAATGTTTAGAGTTCTTTCTGGTTCTCTTTTGCTAGTACTTATTTAAAAATAACTGTTGAGGAGAGGGGTGCTTGGGTGGCTCATTCAGTTAAACATCTGACTTGATTTCGACTCCGGTCTTGATCTCGCAATTCGTGAGTTTGAGCCCCGTATCAGGTTCTGTGCTGACAGTATGGAGCTTTCTTGAGGGTCTCTCTTTCTCCCTTTCTCTGCCTCTTCCCTGCTTGTTCTCTCTCTCTCTCTCTCTCTGTCTCCCCCGTCTCTCTCAAAATAAATAAATAAGCTTTTTTTTTTTTTTTTTTAAAAATAACTGATGGTTTGTCGTGTTTTCATGTTCACTGTCTTCCATGTACTTTTTAATTTCCTCTTTAATTTCTTGGCTAGCCCATTCTTTTAAGATGTTCTTTAATCTCCAAGTATTCATGGTCTTTCCAAATTTTTTCTTGTGGTTAATTTCAAGTTTCATAGCATTGTGGTCTGAAAATATGCAAGGTATGATCTTGATCTTTTGTACTTGTTGAGGGCTGATTTGTGTCCCAGACTGTGACTTTTCTGGATAATGTTACATGTGTACTTGAGAAGAATGTGTATTCTGCTGCTTTAAGATGAAATGTTCTGAATATATCTGTTACGTACATCCAGTGTGTCCTTCAAAACCAAGGTTTCCTTGTTGATTTTCTGTGTAGATGATTTTTCCATTGCTGTAAGTGGGGTGTTGAAGGCTCCTAGTGTTATGGTATTATTATTAATGAGTTTCTTTTATGTTTGCAATTAATTGATTTATATATTTGGGTGCTTTCACTTTGGGGGCATACATATTTGGGGGCATACAGTTGTTAGATCTTTTTGGTGGACAGACTCCTTAATTATGATGGAATGCCCTTCATCTCTTGTTACAGTCTTTATTTATTTGTTTGTTTGTTTAGCATTAGACTTTATTTAAAATGGGACTTGTTTTCAAGGGTTAGTGAAGAATCCAACCATTTGGAGGGGACTGCTAGCTTGGAGAGTGGTGAAATATTATTTTGGAGAATTATGACAGGACATGATGGTGAAAAACACAGACTGTCAAGCTAAGTCTGAACTACAGACAATAAGGAATTGGCATCTTCTCTCTGAGTGGCCATGGCACCCCACTTCCCTCCTTTAGAGCACACCCACTCTTTATAATGATTATAAACTTACGTATTTCATTCAGTATCTAATAAGCTCTTGGAGACTTGTAATTTCAGAGTTTTCCTGACCAATCCAGGCAACTGTGTGTGTCTTCCATCAGGAATTCTCAGATCAGTTCAATCACCTGCCTGTAATACAGTCTTTATTTTAAAATTCAGTTTGTCTCATAAGAGCATGGCTACTCCAGCTTTCTTTTGGCAACCATTAGAATGGTAGATGGTTCTGCATCCCCTTACTTTCAATCTGCAGGTGTCTTTAGGTCTAAAATGGGTCTCTAGTAAGAAGCATATAGATATGTCTGGTTTTCTTATCCATTCTGATACCCTGTCTTTTGATTGGATCATTTAATCTGTTGATATTCAGGGTGAATAGTGAAAGATATGAACCAGTGCCATTGTGTTGCTTGTAAAGTTGGTGTTTCTGATGATGATCTCTGGTCCTTTCTAGTCTTTGTTGCTTTTGGTCTTTTTTGATTTGTTTCATCTTTTCTACACTCAAAGAGTCCCCCTTAGAACTTCTTGTGGGGCTGGTTTAGTGGTCACGAACCCCTTTAGTTTTTGTTTGGGGAAACTCTTTCTCTCTCCTTCTATTTTGAATGACAGCCTTGCTGGATAAAGAATTCTTGGCTGCATGTTTTTTCAACTCAGTACATTGAATATATCCTGCCATTTCTGGCCTGCCAAGTTTCTGTGGATAGGTCTGCTGTACACCTGATCTATCTTCCCTTATAGGTTAGGGACTTTTTTCCCCTTGCTGCTTTCATAATTTTTTCCTTGTCTGTGTATTTTATGAATTTGATTATGATATGCCTTGGTGATGGTCAGCTTTTGTTGAATCTATTGGGAATTCTCTGTGCTTCTTGGATTTTGATGTCTGTGTCCTTCCCAAATTAGCAAAGTTTTCCACTATAATTTGGCCAGATAAACCTTCTGCCCCTTTTCTCTCTTCATCTTTTGGGACTCCTATGATTTGGATGTTATTCCTTTTGAATAAGTCATTGAGTTTTCTAAATCTTGTATTGTGATATTTTGCCTTTGTTTACCTCTTTTTTTCTGCTTCATTATTCTTCAAAATTTTGTCCTCTATATCACAGATTTGCTGCTCTGCTTTGTCCTACCTTGCTGTTGTGGCATCTATTTTGAGACTGCATCTTGGTCCCAAAACCTCTGGGGTACAGCAGAGGCAGTCATAAGAGAGAAGGAAATAGCAATCCAGGACTTCCTAAAGAAAGAAGAAGGGTCTCAAATACACAACCTAACCTTATATCTTAAAGAGCTGGAAAAAGAACAGGAAATAAAGCCCAAACCAGCAGAAGAAGTTAAATAATAAAGATTAGAGCAAAAATTAATGATATTTAAATCAAAAAAAAAAAAAAAAGGCAGTAGAACAGATCAATGACCAGGAGCTGGTTCTTTGAAAGAATTAACAGAACTGATAAACCCCTAGCCAGATTGACCAAAAGGAAATGGGCCCAAATAAATAAAATATGAATGAAAGAGGAGAGATCACAAGCAACACTGCCGAAATGCTAACAATAATAAAAGAATATTATGAACAATTATATGCCAACAAACTGGGCAATTTGAATGAAATGGACAAATATCTAGAAACATATAAACTACCCAAAACTAAAACAGGAAGAAAGAGAAAATTTGAACAGACCCATAACCAGTAAAGAAAATCTCCCAACAAACAAGAGTCCAGGGCTAGATGGCTTTCCAGGGGAATTCTACCAAACATTTAAAGAAGAGTTAACATCTCTTCTTTGGAAGCTGTTCCAAAAAAATGGAAATGGAGAGAAAACTTCCAAAATCATTCTATGAGGCCAGTATTACCTTGATCCCAAAACGAGACAAAGACCCCACTAAAAGGGAGAACTACAGAGCAATTTCCCTGATGAACATGAATGTAAAAATTCTCAACAAGATACTCACCAACCAGATCAAACAGTACATTAAAAGAATTATTCACCATGATCAAGTGGGATTTGTCCTTGGGATGCAGGGCTGGTTCAGTATCCACAAATCAATCAATCTGATACATCACATTAATAAAAGAAAGGATAAGAGCCACATGATCCTCTCAATAGATGCTGAAAAACATTTGACAAAATACAGCATCCTTTCTTGATACAAATCCTCAAGAAAGTAGATATAGAAAGACCATATCTCAAGATCATGAAAGATCCACTGTTAATATCCTCAATGCGGAAAAACTGAGAGCTTTCCCCCTAAGGTCAGGAACACAACAAGGATGTCCACTCTCACCAATGTTACTCAACATAGTTTTGAAAGTCCTAGCCTCAGCAGTCAGACAATACAAAGAAATAAAAGCCATCCAAATCAGCATGGAGGAAGTTAAACTTTCACTCTTCACAAATGTGGAAAACCCAAAAGACTCTACCGGAAAACTGCTAGAACTGATACATGAATTCAGCAATGTTGCAGGATATAAAATAAATGCCCAGAAATGTGTTGCATTTCTATACACCAGAACTGAAGCAGCAGAAAGAGAAATCAAGGACTTGATCCCATTTACAATTGCACTCAAAACCATAAAATACCTCAGAATAAACTTAACCAAAGAGGTGAACTATCTATACATTGAAAACTGTAGATACAAAACAGGTGAACATAGGAAGTAAAAAAAATGTAAAAACAATGAGGAGACAAACCATAAGAGACCCTTAAATACAAAGAACAAACCAAGGGTTGCTGGAGGAGAACACTTGTTGGGATGAACACTGGGTATTATATGTAAGCCATGAATCACTAAATTCTGTTCCTGAAGTCATTATTACACTATATGTTAACTAACTTGGATTAAAATTTAAAAAAAAGAAAAGAAAAAGTAAAACTTTTAAGATTTTTAAAAAATGGTCAGGATGCCTGGCTGCCTCAGTTGGTGAGCCATGTGACTCTTGATCTTGGGGTTGTGAGTTTGAGCCCCATATTGGATGTAGAGATTACTTAAAAATTAAAAAAATCTTAAAACATAACTCTGTCTCTCTTAAGGATATCAGTTGGCTGTGCACTTAGAGAAATACTAATGTTTGCAATAAATAGAAATGGAAAATGTCTTAATCCACCTTGGTCCATTAACTCAGTTCTTTTTTACTTTCATTTTTATTTCTCATTCTTTCTTTTTTTTTTTTTAATGTTTTTTTTTTTATTTATTTCTAGGAGAGAGAGAGAGAGAGACAGTGTGAGCAGGGGAGGGTCACAGAGAGAGGGAGTCACAGACTGAAACAGGCTCCAGACTCTGAGCTGACAGTCAGCACAGAGCCCGACGCGGGGCCCGAACCCACGAACCGCGAGATCATGACCTAAGCGAAAGTCGGACGCTTAACCGACTAAGCCACCCAGGCGCCCCATATTTCTCATTATTTCTAGCAAAGTGTTCCTCCGCATGTATTTATTCTAGTTATGCAAGATAGTTTAAAGAATTTTTAGGATGCTTGTTGCCAAAAGAGCTGTACTGGTTGCTAGAAGAACCTTGGAGGGAAGTTGTGATTCATTAAGTAATCCCTATTCTAAAAGCTGCCTAGAATGTAAGATGCACACGCTCTCTACAGAGATAGTATATGTGATGAATAGATTCCCAGGTCAATAGGTAAGAGCGTTGCCATGGGAAAGAATATTCAGTTTTAAGTTGGGGTACCATAGTCCATCTCCCTGATTTGTCTCATCTTGGTAACTCATTCATTCATTCATCTAACATTTACTGAATTTTTTTTTTTTTTTTTTTTTTAAAGTACGAGTAAGGATGTCTTTATTTATTGATGTAGTAGAAGGAGGAAAGGTGGTTAGTATTGAGGGACTGGATCTCAGCAAATGAAAACAAAGATAAATAAAATATTATCCCTGTGCCCAGGGAGTTTGTGGCTACTTGCTTCAACTTTTACTTTCTATCTATGCTACTCTAGGATTTAAGAGTTCTAGCTTTATGTGACTGACATTTGATCTTACGGTAAGACATTTTTGCAGTCCAGGTACTGGAGAATGAGTGATGTTTGCTTTCCTAGAGTAGAAGGCTAGAGGTAAGACCACTCTTTATTTTTTCCAGATCTTATCCTTTTGCTCATCAGCACCCACTCTGCATTAAATGATTGCTCTCTTGTCTCAGTATTGAAGAATTCCTTTACTGTATTTTTTTCTAGGACCTCGATTTTATAGTTTTTATTATTGTGAGTTTGTACATTTTAATGTTATATAGAGGGAATGTTCTGTTGTAATTCTTTGCAGTAAAGTAATTTTTCTGGATGACTTATGTATTTATTTATCCAGATGACCCACTTCTGCTTTCCAAATAAAGTCCCTTAAGATATTGATTGTAATTTTTATCCAACTTACAAATTGACTTACATATTATTGATATCTTCACAATATTAGGTTTTTCTCCATTTAAGAATAGGTCTTAATGAATATTTCTGAGCCAAGTTTTATAGTTCTTTTTCAGAAAGGTTTTTGATTTTTTTGCACTTACTATTAAAATTATATAATCCAACTATTGATGTTACTTTGGGAAGCTGTTTTTTCATACTTACATAAAAACCATTGTAATGAGCTCTAATAATTCTAAAATATTTTAATGTTGTTATCTCACCGAAATTATATCATCTGAGGTAAAGGAATTTTGCCTTCTTTCTAATGCTGAAATCTTTTATTCTTACCTAGTTTTATCAGATAGCATTCCCAGAGTGATATTAACAACTATCTTGATAGTGGAATGAATATGAATGTTTTAGGCCTGATTTTGCTTTTGTTTTGTGGATATTTTGCCAGTAAACATGATACTATCTATTGGTCTGAAAAAAGTTTTTTAGAGAGTTCTGAGATTCTTTTTTCTAATCAGAACTAATTTCTTAAACTTCAGTACCCTTTATGAGTATTTTTTTATTATTTCTGTTTTCCACTTAGGATATATTGTTTTTCATAGGGTCAAATTGCCTACGTTGTTGTCTACTCCACTTTTGGTCCATGTTAATTTCCACTTCTTTTTTTAAAATATTTTTTAGTTATTTCTAGGAGAGAGAGAGAGAGAGAGAGAGAGAGAGAGACAGCGTGAGCAGGGAGGGTCAGAGAGAGAGGGAGTCACAGACTCTGAAACAGGCTCCAGGCTCTGAGCTGGCAGTCAGCACAGAGTCCGACGCGGGGCTGGAACCCACGAACCGCGAGATCATGACCTAAGCGAAAGTCGTACGCTCAACCGACTAAGCCACCCAGATGCCCCTGTTAATTTCCACTTTGAACTGCTGTATACAGGTTCTGTTCTGAAAATAAGCTTCTTTTGTTTGTTAGAGAGAGCATCTTTATTTAAAAAAAATTTTTTTTTAATGTTTTATTTATTTCTGAGAGAGAGAGAGACAACATGAACAGGGGAGGGTCAAAGAGAGGAGACACAGAATCGGAAGCAGGCTCTGGGCTCTGAGCTAGCCATCAGCACAGAGCTCGACGCAGGGCTCAAACCCACAAACTGTGAGATCATGATCTGAGCCGAAGTCGGACGCCTTGCTGACCCAGCCATCCAGGCGCCCCAGAGAGAGCATCTTTAAAAAAATTATTTTTGATGTTTATTTTAGACAGAGAGTGTGAGTTCGTAAGGGGCAGAGAGAAAGACATAGAATGTGAAACAGGCTTCAGGCTCTGAGCTGTCAGCAATAGATCCCGATGCAGGGCTCCAACTCACAAACTGCAAGATAATGACCTGAGCCAAAGTCTCACAGTTAAACAGCTAAGCCACCCAGGCACTTCTAGAGAGAGATTTTTTAAAAAATATAATTTATCATCAAGTTAGCTAACATACAGTATATATAGTGTGCTTGCTCTTGGCTTCAGTAGTAGATTCCTATTATTTATCACTTACATACAACATTCAGTGCTCATCCCAACAAGTGCCCTCCTCAGTGCCCATCACCCATTTTCCTTTCTCCCCAGCCTGCCCCCACCCCTGCCCCATCAACCTTAGGTTTGCTCTCTGTATTTAAGAGCCTCTTACGGGTTTGCCTTCTTCTCTATTTGAAGCTGTTTTTCCCCCTTCCCTTCCCCCATGGTCTTCTGTTAAGTATCTCAAGTTCCACATGAGTGAAAACATGATAGGTCTTTCTCTGACTGACTTCACTTAGCCTAATACCCTCCAGTTTTATCTAGGTTGTTGCAAATGACAGGATTTCATTCTTTCTCACTGCCAAATAGTATTCCATTGTATACATAAACCACATCTTTTTTTTTTTAATGTTTATTTTTGAAAGAGAGAGAGACAAAGTGTGAGTTGGGGAGGTATAGAGAGAGTGGGAGATACAGAATCTTGAGCAGGATTCAGGCTCTGAGCTGTCAGAGCCCCGAAAGTGGGGTTCGAACTCACAGACTGTGAGATCATGACCTGAGCCAAAGTCAGACGCCCAACCGACTGAGCCACCTAGGTACCCCTAAACCACATCTTCTTTATCTGTGCATCAGTTGATGGACATTTGGGCTCTTTTCATAATTTGGCTTTTGGGGTACATGTGACCCTATGAATCACTCCTCTATCCTTTGGATAAATTCCTAGTAGTGCTATTGCTGGGTCAGAGAGTAATTCTATTTAATATTTTGAAGTACCTCCATACACTGTTTTGCAGATTGGGTACATCATTTTGCATTCCCACCAACAGTGCAAGAGAGGTTTCCCATTTCTCCACATCCTCACCACATTTGTTGTTCCCTGAGTTGTTAATTTTGGCCACTTTGGTGTGAGTTGGTATCTCAATGTGGTTTTGATCCATGTTTCCCTGATGATGAGCAATGTTGAGCATCTTTTCACGTGTCTTTGGCCATCTGGATGTCTTTTTAGGAAAAGTGTCTATTCATGTCTTCTGCTCATTTCTTCACTAGATTATTTGTTTTTTGAGTGTTGAGTTTGGTAAGTTCTTTATAGATTTTGGATACTAACTCTTTGTTCAATATGTCACTTGCAGACATCTTCTCCCATTCTGTCAGTTGCCATTCAGTTTTGTTGATTATTTCCTTTGCAGTGCAGAAGGTTTTTATCTTGTGAGGTTACAGTAGTTCAGTTTTTCTTTTATTTCTCTTGCCTTTGGAGATGTATTGAGTAAGAAGTTGCTGTGGCTAAGGTCAAAGAAATTGTTTCCTGTATTATTTTCTAGGGTTTTGATGGTTTCCTGTGTCACATTTAGGTGTTTCATCCATTTTGAGTTTGTATGTGGTGTAAGAAAGTGGTCCAGTTTCATTTTTCTGCATGTTGCTGTACAGTTGTCCCAGCACCATTTGCTAAAGAGATTGTCTTTTTTCCATTGGATACTCCCCTGCTTTATCAAAAATTAGTTGGTCATACATTTGTGGGTCCATTTCTGGGTTCTTTATTTTTATTCCATTGGTCTTTGTGTCTGTTTTTGTGCTAATGCCATACTGTCTTGATGATTGCTACTTTGTAGTAGAGGCTAAAAGTCTGGGATTTTGATGTGATGCCGCCTGCTTTGGTTTTCTTTTTCAATATTACTTTGGCTATTTGGGGTCTTCTGTGGTTCCATACAAACTTTAGGTATGTTTGTTCTAGCTCTGAGAAGAATGCAGGTGCAATTTTGATTGGGATTGCATTGAATGTCTAGATTGCTTTGGGTAATGTTGGCAGCTTAATAATATTTGTTCTTCCAGGGTGCCTGGGTGGCTCAGTCGGTGAAGCATCTGACTTCGGTTCAGGTCATGATCTTGCGGTCTGTGAGTTCGAGCCCCACATCAGGCTCTGCACTGACAGCTCAGAGCCTGGAGCCTGCTTCAGCTTCTATGTCTCCCTTTCTCTCTGCTCCTCCCCAGCTTGCACTCTGTCTTCCTCTCTCAAAAATAAATAAACATTAAAAATTTTTAAAAATATATTTGTTCTTCTAATCCATCACCATGGAATGTTTTTCCATTTCTTTCTGTCTTCTTCAGTTTCTTGCATAATTTTCTATAGATTTCAATGTATTTATCTTGTACATCTTTGGTTAGGTTTATTCCTAGGTATTTTATGGTTCCTGTTGCAGTTGTAAATGGGATTAATTTCTTAATTCTCTTTCTGTTGCTTCATTATTGGTGTATTAGAAATGCAGCTGATTTCTGTTTCAGTCTGGTTTTCTATCCTACGACTTTGCTGAATTCATGTATCAGGTTTAGCAGCTTTTTGGCGGAGTCTGTCAGGTTTTCCATGTAGAGTATCATGTTGTCTGCAGAAAGTGAAAGTTTGACTTCTTTGTCAGTTTGTATGCCTTGCTGAGGCTAGGACTTCTAATGCTGTGTTAAACAACAGTAGTGAGAGTGGACATCCCTGTCTTGTTCCTGATCTCAGGGGGAAAGCTCTCATTTTTCTGCATTGAGAATGATATTAGATGTCGACTTTTCATATATGGCTTTTATGATGTTAAGATATGGTCCTTCTATTCTGACTTTCTTGAGGGTTTTTATTAAGAAAGGATGCTGTATTTTGTCAAATGCTTTTTCTGCATTTATTGACAGGATCATATGGTTCTTACTCTTTCTTCCGTTAATGTGATGTATCACATTGATTGGTTTGCAAATATTGAACCAGCCCTGCAGCCCAGGAATAAATTTCACTTGATCATGGTCAGTAATTCTTTTAATATACTGTACTATATATTCAATTTGCTAGTATCTTGTTGAGAATTTTTGCACTAATATTCATCAGGGATATTGCCCTGTGATTCTCCTTTGCAGTGGGGTCTTCGTCTGGTTTGGGAAATTGAGGTAATACTGGTTTCATAGAATGAGTCCGGAAGCTTTCCTTCTGTTTTTATTTTTTTTTTGGAACAGTTTGAGAAGGAAAGGTATTAACTCTGCTTTAAATGTCTGGTAGAATTCTCCTGGGAAGCCATCTGGCCCAGGATTCTTACTTGTTGGGAGATTTTTGATAACTGATTCAATTTCTTCGCTGGTTATGGGTCTGGTCAAATTTTCCGTTTCTTCCCTATTGAGTTTTTGTAGTTTGGGGTGTCTAGGAATTTGTCCATTTCTTCCAGGTTATACAGTTCTTTGGCATACAACATTTTATAGTATTCTCTAATAATTGTTTGTATTTCTGCAGTGTTGGTTGTGATCTCTCCTCTTTCACTTGTGATTTTATCTATTTGGGTTCTTTCTCTTTTCTTTTTGAGAAGTTTGGCTAGGGGTTTATCAATTTCATTTATTTTTTCAAAAAACCAGTTCTTAGATTCATTGATCTGTTCTAATATTTTTTGATTCCATATTGTTTATTTCTGTTCTTATCTTTATTATTTCTCTTCTGCTTTTGGGTTTTTTTTTTTTTTTTTGCTGTTTTACTTTAGGTACAAGGTTACTTTAGGTGTGAGGTTAGGTTTTGTGTTTGCGATTTTTCTTTTTTCTTTAGATAGGCCTCATTTGCAATGTGTTTCCCTCTTATAACTGCGTTTGCTTCATCCCAAAGGGTTTGGACTGTCATGTTTTCACTTTAATTTGCTTCCATATATTTTTATTTTATTCTTTAATTGCCTGGTTGACCCATTCATTCTTTAATATGATGTTTTTTAACCTGCGTATGTTTGGAGACTTTGGAGTTTTTTTCGTGTGGTTGATTTTAAGTTTCATGGCATTGTGATCTGAAAATATGTGTAGTATGATCTCAGTTCTTTTATATTAATTTATATTAATTAGGGGCTATTTTGTGACCCAGTATGTGATCTGTCTTGGAAAATGTTTCATGTGCACTTGAGAAGAATGTGTATTCTGCTGCTTTTGGATGAAAAATTCTAAATATATCTGTCAAGTCCATCCGGTTCAGTGTATCATTCAAGGCCACTGTTTCTATATTGATTTTCTGTCTAGATGATCTGTCCATTGCTGTAAGTGGGGTATTAAAGTCCCCTACAATTACTTTATTCTTATTAATAAGATTGCTTATGTTTGTGATTAATAGATTTATATATTTGAGTGTTTCAAGTTCGGGGCATAAACACGGTTATCTTTTCTTGGTGGATAGACCCCATAATTATGGCATAATGCCCTTCTTCATCTCTTGTTGCAGCCTTTAGTTTAAAATCTAGTTTGTCTGATAAAAGTAGGGGTACTCTAGCTTTCTTTGACTTCCAGTGGCATGATGATGGTTCTCCATCTCCTCACTTTCAATCTGAAAGTGTCCTCAGGTCTACAATGACACTCTTGTAGACAGTATATAGATTGATCTTGTTTTTTGAATCCATTCTGATACCCTATGTCTTTTGGTGGAGCATTTAGCTCATTTACATTCAGAGTTATTATTGAAAGATACAGATTTAGTGTCATTATTTTATCTGTAGGTTTCATGCTTGTGGTGCTGTCTTTCGTCCTTTCTAGTCTTTGCAGCATTCCACTCATATAGAGTCCCCCTTAGGATCTCTTGCAGGGTTGGTTTAGTGGTCATGAACTCCTTCAGCTTTTGTTTGTCTGAGAAAGTCTTTCTCTCTCCTTCTATTCTGAATGACAGCCTTGCTGGGTAAAGGATTCTGGCTGCATATTTTTCCTGTTCAGCACATTGAATATTTCTTGCCATCCCTTCTGGCCTGCCAAGTTTCATTGGATAGGTCTGCTGCTACCCTTATGTGTCTATCCTTGTATGTTAAGGCCCATTTGTCCCTAGCTGCTTTTAGAATTCTCTGTCTTTGTATTTTTGCCAGTTTATGTATGATAGCCCTCATGAAGACCTGTTCTTATTGAATCTGAAGGGAGTTCTCTGTGCCCCCTGGATTTAGATATCTGATTCCTTCCCCAGATTAGGGATGTTCTCAGCTATAA
Organism: Proteles cristata cristata; assembly: GCA_017311185.1. Classification (NCBI taxonomy): domain Eukaryota; kingdom Metazoa; phylum Chordata; class Mammalia; order Carnivora; family Hyaenidae; genus Proteles; species Proteles cristata. The sequence continues at coordinate 507,332 of JAESUZ010000587.1, read as the reverse complement.
TTTATTCAAGTAAACCTTCTGCCACTTTCTCTCTTCTTCTGGAACTCCTATGATACATATATTATTATGTTTTATTGAATCACTTAGTTCTCTATTTCTCCCCTTATGGTCTAGTATTTTCTTATCTTTTTCTCAGCTTCATCATTTTCCATAATTTTATCTTTTCTTTCACTTACTCTCCTCTCTGCTTCCTCCATCCTTGCTGCCACTGTGTCTAGTTTATTTTGTACTTCATTTACAGCATTTCTTAATTCATTGTGACTATCTCTTAGTTCCTAGACCTCTGCAACAGTAGAGTCTCTGCCTTTTTTCAAGCCCAGCTACAAATCTTATGACTGTTATTCTAAATTCTTGATCAGATATATTGTTTATATCTGTTTTGAGCAATTTTTCTAGCTGTCATTTCTTCCTGGAATTTCTCTTGAGGCAGATTTTTCCATTTCATCATTTTGAGTAGTTTTCTGTCCTGTACGTGTTTTATTATAGCTTATTATGTGTTTTGCACCTCAAACACTATTATATTAAAAAATGGTCATAAACTGTCCAGGGCCTGGTGCTTCAGGTGGTAGTTTTGGAGTGTGTTGCATGCTCTCTTGTGACGTTGGTGGTTTTCTCTCCCTACTCATTGTGGTGGTTTGGACCTTCCACCATGTGTGCTTTGATTTGTTCATTGAAGTAACCCTGGAAAAATTTTAAAAAGGGGTGGTGGTGGTGAACAAGCTTTATCTCATAAATGACCAGGACTGCGAAAAAAGAAAAGAGAAGAAAAAATTGACCAGGCAGCAAATTAGAGAAACTATGAGACTTACTCTAGAAAGAGAGGGGAGAAAATAAAGGAGATACAGAAGAGGTGTAAAAAGAATAGATTAAAAATGTCTGCTTAAACGAACCAATAATCAGAATAATCAGAACAGAGAAGGGAAGAAATAAGAGGATGAAAAGGAAGAAACAAAAAAACTATATACGTATATCAAATAAGAATTGGCCAAGAATCAAGTCAGAAGATGCAAAACTGTTGGACTGATATCTCATGGTGCCTTGGAACCAGTGGCTGCGCTGGTCTGCAGGAGGGGCCGTCTGGTTCAGTCATTGTCAGTCTTGCTTATGTAGATGTAGTTATAAGGCAGGGAGGGGCATGGTTTGGTGTAGGTGATCTCGCCTCCACTGGGAGCCTCTGTCCTATTTCCTGAAGCCCCACTTTGTTGGTGATGGGGAGGAAAATGGTGACACCCCAGTTTTTTTCCCCCTGACTAGGTGTCCCAGACCACTCTATTCAGGCCATTTTCACAGTGTTCGGTAGGTGCGAGCAGGTTATTCTGTCCCATTCCAGTCTCCTGTGCTTCCCAGGTGCTTGCCTGGGATTCAAATCCCAATGTTTTAAAGGATCCTGCTCTGTAGGCCCTGGTTAAGGGGTGGTGCCACTTTCTCAGCCAGCCTATGAAGGGCCTCTGGCTGGCTGGCTCCTACAAGGTCTTTTGTCCTTGGAGTGGCTGTGTATCTTCTTCCTACAGCACTGAAGGGAGGGGACTGCTTTCTCTGACTGCGCCTCTGAGTTAGCTACTGAGACCAGTGCTGGCTCTCCTTCCCCCACCAGGTATATGTACAGGGTGGCTGGTCCCAGTCTAGAGGAAGCCTTTCAACCCTGGATCGAGTTAGAAATTGATTATTTCTCTCCATTTTTTTCTATTCCATGGTTTGTGGTTTTTCTCTTGTCCAAATACACTTCCACAGCCTCTCTTTCTCTTCCTCTTGTCTTTCCACAGAAGGGGATCCCTCCCTTCTGTGCCTACACTACCCGTTTTATCTCTCCCAATTTGCAGTAATGCACTTAGGGCCCACCACGTTGTCCCCGGGGGCCTCTGGAGCTATTTCTGTCATTCTCTGGTCCAGATTCCTGGAATTCCAAGTCTTCTGGCCTCCACACCGCTATGTTTGAGGGATGAGGGAACTTTAGGTCCCCGTACTTCTCCGCCATGTGGAGCCCCATGTGGGCCTCATCCTAAGACCTGAGCTGAAATCAAGAGGTGGACACTCAACTGATTTAGCCACCCATATGCTACCTCCCGAATCAGTTTTGATCATGTTTTACTTATATTCCAGGGAATTGTAGCAGCATAACATCTTTCTGTGTTATGTAGTAAAAGGTCTATACTTCTCTGCTATTTATGTTTCCTGTGATCAGAGCATATGTCTTTCCAATCCTCACTTCTCTCAGAAACTGTGAAAGGTCTGAAATCTTACCCTACTTGCAAGCTAACATGTTAGCCTGCTATAGTTTTCTGGAGCATGGCAGAACATACTAGTCTCCTGGGTCAGAGTCAAGTAGCCACAGTGTCATCATTTTTCTTGTATGAGTTACCCAAGCCCCAGTTCTTACAGGGTGACATGGTAAGGGCCAGATGACACCTATAAAAACAGTTCCATTCCAGGGAGGACATGCTTATTTCTTTAATTCACCCCTTCCGTTCTTTCCCCTCACTTCCTTTCTGTATCATCCTAAAAGTAGAATTCCATCTCAGAGAGATGCTTTTTTCTGTATTCCCCATTGTGGAATTTGTGTCTTTGAAGGTGCTAACTTATCTACTGTGTTCCTCCTATTCCAGACACTCCAGTCTCCTTGGTTTGTACAGTGGCTTAACTTTTTTTTTTTTTTTTTTTTTATAATTTGTAAGTCCTGTTTTCTTTGGTCAGTGCCTTAGTCTTTACAGAGTGCCTCCAGAGACATTATTTATTTTTTGTCTCTCACAGAACCTTTAGGGCAATATTGGTCAGGAATGTGTTCAGTTGCAAGGAACAGATAACTCATTCCACAGTGGGTGTAATTTATAGAAATTTGCTTTATTTTTTTTCTTCATGTCAAGAGCCTGGATAGATAACGCAGGTGTTGATTCACCTCTTTAGCAACAACATTTCCATATGCTCTTTCCATCATCTGAAATTGTCTTTTTTCTCTATCTGAAGTTCCAAATGTTCCCCACTCTTTAAATGATAAGCTCTTTAAGTTCGTCTACAGCGTTTTTGTTGAAGACTTGTCTCCAGGTGAAAATATTCTTCCTGTATATGTTCATAGGTACTAGGAAGTGGGAAAATGACCTTTATCATTATCTGCATATGTACATATGCATCTGCATATGTATACATATATATACATATATACATGTATATGTACATATATGCACACAATGTACATATTGCTGTGTAAATTATTTCCTGAATGCACAGATACTTCTTTAACACTGTCACATGTAACTTCACGTACTGTCAAAAGCTTCTGTTAATATTATGTGGAAATAAAATAAAAACTATTCTTTCTTTCAGTGCTTAGATGAATATGAAGACGATGAAGCAGGGCAGAAAGAACGGAAACGAGAAGATGCAATTACACAGCAGAACACGATGCAGAATGAAGCTGCCAGCTTATTAGATCCAGGCAGTTCCTATCTGCTACAAGTGAGTATTTATTTAAATTTAATTTTTAAAAATTATCTTAAAAATGACTGACTCAGTTAGGTGTCCCTAAAAATTTCTTATTTATTTTTTTAATTTTACAAAGGAATATTTAAAAATACCAGGATGTCAGTTGCTATTTTAACAATAATTTTAAGTAGCTTTTAATAAATTTTCCCTTCTCCTTTTGGTTGCATCAGCTCCATTTAAGTACTTTCAATGGATTTAGCCATTGATTTTCCTTTTATCCAAATACTTTTGACTTATAAGCACTGTATGGTTCTTTGTTCCTGATCAGTGAATATTTGCTGTCTGATTAAGCAGGTTTAAACAATACCTATTATAAAAATAACAGGAAAAATAATTACCATTTTGTTCTTGATAAAGTTAAAATTAGTAAGTTTGAGTAGACAGTTCTGCCAGAGGCTGATAGCTGCATTAGAATTACGTAGCAAATAAAGAGGTGTATCTAGTTCATACAAAGTCAGATATTTAAACATTGTAACAAACTACCATATGTAGTATTGTGAATTGCCAGAAACATCTATACTTCTGTGTAATTCTACAAATATAATTAAACTCGGTTTCAAATTAGCTGTTATTTTGGGTCTTTGTGGCAAACAGTTGGGAATTGATGTTGTTGGAATGCTTCAGTTAGTATAAATCAGATTACTTTGTAGAATTGTTTAAATTGTAATTTGGGGTTGATCTTGATATAATCTAATATTATATTAATTTGCTGACATTTTAAGATCTTAAGCCACTTTGTCATCTTTTCAGAGCTTAATTTGGACTTTTTAGTTAAAAATTTTTTTAAGTTGATTTCAGAAGTCTCTGTACCTAATGTGGGACTCAAACTTCTGACCCTGAGATCAAGAGTTTCATGCTCTTCTGATTGAGCCAATCAGGCGCCTCCAGTTTTGACTTTTTAAATGTATTTTATTATGATATCATTTTAAAAGGAGTTTCTGAGCAGTACAGACATCTCCCTATTTTACTGATGAAAGAAATGAAATATAAACTTCTCTATTAATTGGTAAGGTTATGATTAAAAGGCATTTTTTTTTTTTTTTTTGGATCAGAGAGAGGCAAAATATTTTGAAGTAGTTTGGAAACACAGAAACACAGTTGCAAAACTTGTTCTCTGCCCTTTGAGGCAGAGATACTGACAGGAAGAATAATGAAGTAATGTAGTTTTATCTGCGCCTTTGAATCCAGGTTGTACTATAGGTACCTACCCTGTTGTAATATGGTATGAGCTGATAAGCAGTGTTTCTCTCAGTTTCTCTGTAAACAAATTTATGTTTATCTGTATATCTATATGTCTATATACATACCCCTGTAAACATACCACTGTCTTGCTCTTTTTACTTAATATTGTGGAGAGACTTCCACGATAGTACATAAGGAACGTTTCTATTATTTTTGCAAATGCAAAATGTTCTATTTTATAGATATACTATAATTTTTCTAATTTCTATTGATGGTTATTTACGTTTTGTATAATCTTTTACTATTACAAGCAATATGGTGGTGAAAAACTTACAATACATATTGCTTTGCATATGTGTATGTAAATCAGTAGGATACAATCCTAGCACTGGAATTTCTGGGTCAAAAGAAGTATGCATTTGTAATTGTGATGCTGTTTCCAAAATGTTCTTTGCGGCATGGCCATTTTTTCATATTATTCAGAGCTCTTTGTATATTATTTTCAGTGGCATAAAGTTTTCTTTTCTTTCTTTTTTCTGAGACAGAGAAGGGGGCACAAGTGAGCGAGGGGCAGAGAGAGAGAAAGAGAGAAGTAGGGATCACTGAAAGCAGGGCTTATGTTTTACCCAAAGCGGGATTCCTGTTTACCCAGAAGCAGGGTTCAAGCTCACTGAGAAGCCGGACTCCTACTCACCCAAAACGGGCTCACCTGAAATGGGTCTCCAGCTCACCTGATGTGGGACTCGAACTACTCACAAACTGTGAGATCATGACCTGAGCTGAAGTCAGATACTTAATTACTGAGACACCTAGGTGCCCCTAAAATTTTCTATTTTAATGTACACAGTAGTTAAATTTCTCATTAATGGAAATCCTCAATGGTTATATTTTTTTAGGGTTGTAAATAGTACTGAAATTAAATCTGTATAGATTAAACCTTTGTAGTTTGAATTGTTTGGCCAGATTTCCAGAGATAAACTTACTGGGCCAAAAAACATAAAAGATTTTAAGCTTTAAAAAAATTTCTCGTACATAAGATTAAATTATTTATGAAAAAAGATTTATCAGTTTATATATAATCAATGGCATTTTGTGAGAGGGCATTTATGAGTTTTATGTTTCTTCTGTATTTATTGATTGATTGTCCTTTTAAAACAGTTTTAAGCTTAATTAAAAGTTTTAAGGGTGGCCTGGGTGGCTCAACTGGTTGAGTGTTCAACTCTTGGTTTCAGCTCAGGTCATGATCCCAGGGTCATGGTATCAAGCCCTGCTATTGGCATGGAACCTGCTTAGGATTCTCTCTGTCTCTGTCTCTGTCTCTCCCTCTCCCTCTCCCTCTCCCTCCCTCCCTCCCTCCCTCTCTTTCTGTCCCCACCCCTGCCCTTCTTTCCTGCTCAAGTGCTGTCTCTCTCTCTCTCAAAAAAAAGAAAAAAGAAAAGAAAGAAAACAAAAAGCCTTTTTGCCCCTAAATTGTTTGAGGATAAGTTGTTAATTTCATGCCCTATTACCCTCAATACTTTACTATGTTTCTTTTCTTTTCTTTTCTTTTCTTTTCTTTTCTTTTCTTTTCTTTTCTTTTCTTTTCTTTTCTTTCTTTTCTTTTCTTTTCTTTTTTCTTTTCTTTTCTTTTTCTCTTCTCTTCTCTTCTCTTCCTTCTTCTCTTCTCTTCTCTTCTCTTCTCTTCTCTTCTCTTCTCTCTTCTCTTCTATTCTCTTCTCTTCTCTTCTCTTCTCTTCTCTCTTCTCTCTCCTCTCTCTCTCTCTCTCTCTTCTCTCTCTCTCTTCTCTCTCTTCTCTTCTCTCCTTCTCTCTTCTCTTCTCTTCTCTTCTCTTCTCTTCTCTTCCCTCTTTTCTTAAGGCTGATCAAAGCCAACTTTAATTCTTTATCCTCACACTTAAAAGGTTATCTGATAGCTACAACTTTCCCAATCCTAGTATTGGTTACTGTCTTACGAATCTTAAGGTAAATTCTTCTTTTACCTAATGTTCAGTTTCCATCAGTTTTAATATACACCAATATAAATACCATTACTGAGTGCTTTGTATGAAATTCAGTATTCTGTGGATGCTGTAGAGTTGTGGGGTAGAACAGGAGCCTCTGCCTTTTATGTGAACTTCAGCAGTACTGTAGAGACCAAAGCAATTTTGTTTAGGTAAAGCAGGATTTATTTTCATTTGTAAGAAAACCCTCTTGCAACATTTTTATTCATTTCTCCTAAAATGGTGGCATTCTTTTAAACTATTCTTTCAGAAAACAGCCATTACATAAATGGAACATCAGATCAGACTTAAAATTGTGAGCCCTGGTTAACTTTGTTATTCTGCATATGACCATGATAAAAAGATTAGGATATTCTTCATATTTCCAAGCAAAGTCTAATTTTAAAAAGCTTCTTCTTAACAAACCCTTAAAAGGAGCCACTTGAGAGGAAACCACCAGAGTATTATATCACCTCAGTGAAGCTCTTAGTATCTTTATGTGCATGAGCAAATCTATATGGCTAACTTCTGCATTCCACATTTACACAACTTATTTTACACCTGTTGTACCAAATAAACACTGACATATAAATTTCCTAATAAGATAAAGCAAAGACAGAAGCACTTATCTTATTAGATACAAGATACACCACCACTTGTAGTCTTCAAACATCATTGTGCTTTAACTTTCATAATTTGATAGTGCATTCATGTAACATTCTGCAGACAATGAATTTTAACAAAGAACACTTTTAAGCAGGGGCGCCTGGGTGGCTTAGTCGGTTAAGCGTCCGACTTTCGCTTAGGTCATGATCTCGCGGTTCGTGGGTTCGAGCCCCGCGTTGGGCTCTGTGCTGACTGCCAGCTCAGAACCTGGAGCCTGTTTCAGAGTCTGTGACTCCCTCTCTCTCTGACCCTCCCCTGCTCACACTGTCTCTCTCTCTCTCTGCTAGAAATAAATAAAACATTAAAAAAAAAAAAAAAAACTTTTAAGCAGAGGTGACTGTCCTAAATTGTGTATTAGGTAAGAATTTTACAAACATTACTTATATTAGCAGTAATGGTAGAGCTTGAAAGTATTCATCTTCTCCCTACTGTGTAGCGAGAACCACCAGTAGCGTGGTAGAACTTGTTACCATTTCCAAGGCCATGTTCTCACGGCCTGCAGATGTCAGCCCTTGCATTTCCTTGTGCTTATAGACTGGTTTGGTGATTCATTGGGTGTCAGGATTTCTTCTCATAGCTTTATGGAATTGATGAGTGAGGATAACTAGACAGAATTTGTATGTGGAATTTTTGCCAACTTAGTAAGAATTCAGGACTCTCAGACCACCACAGTGGTATCCAGCTCAGTCCTCTTCAAGAGATTGAAGACTTCGGGGAAAGCTTTTAGCTGGTTAGTACCACGATGAACAGGCTTTCTGTAGGCTATACCCTTAGCCACTCGGTGTTTGTTGCACACAAATCCAATATATAACCTTGCTTGGCCTTGTAGCCTTGTCTGTGTCCTTTTTTGGGCCACGTTGGGCAGGGGCCAGAGGGCTGATGGTACTATCAGAAGTGCACCCGGAGAAGAGAGCGTATTACATCGGACTGCTTCTTCCTCCATAGCATCTGGATGCACTTGTAAGCACCCATCTTGGCTTACCTTTGAGCTGATGGCGCCACCAGACAGAAAGGAAAGAGCCTTTCTCACCGTTACTGTGTACTTTTTACAGAGACTCCTACATAACCACAACACAGAATAAAAATAAAAATAGGAAATTAAAAATGACACATTCTTGCCATCTAATATTTAGAACTTATTTGGGTTTGGCCAGTTGTTCCAGTGATGTTCTAAAGTATAGCAGAAGGATCTAATTCAGAATCATGTGTTGCATTTAGTTGCTGTTTTCTCTTTAGTTTTCTTCACTCTGAAACAGTTCCATAGTGTGTCTTTCTTAATCTTAACACTTTAAAAGATTATAAGTCAGTTATTTTATGATACACCCTTCAGTTTGGGTTACCTAATATTTACTCATAATTAGATTCAAGTTACAGATCTTTGTCAGGAATATCACAGAATTGATGCTATATTCTTATTGTGTTACCCTATCAGATGGCACATAATTGTAATTTGTCCCATTGCTACTGCTGATAACTCTGGTCACATGACTTTCAGGCTTCACTTTCCCTTTCTTACTAATTTTTTTTTTTTTTGGATACTTTGAACCATGTGGATACCTTAATTCCCATTAAACTTTCTGTCTCTATCACCTTTCTATATTTATATCTGTGTTGACTCACTGTTACCTATTTTATCTGATGAGTTATACCCTGTTACTGTCTGTATTAGTTTTCTAGTGCTGTCGTAACAAATTAATACAGACTTATCTTAAAAATAGCACAAATTTATCATCTCACAGTTTTGTAAATTACAAACCCTCATTGGTTAAAATCAAGGACTAAAATCAAAGACAAAGGCTAAAATCAGGGCTGCATTTCTTTTGGAGGTTCTAGGGAATCCCACTTCCTTGCCTTTTCCAGTGTCCCTCCTTCTTCCATCAAGGTCAGCAACGGTGGGTTGAGTACTTCCTACATCCTGTCATTCTGACTTTTTTTCTTCTTTTTTTGAATATAATAATATGATCCTATTTTTTAAAAAAGTGGATATATACTATGTATATGTTTACATATATATTACACATATATGTGTATGTTTAAAAAATCTGCAAAGTGTTACAGTGATTTTCTGGGTTGCAAAAATAGAAGTGTAGTTTATTTTATTTTTGCTTATTTTTTTTTAAATTTACATCCAACTTAGTTAGCAAATATTGATTCAGGAGTAGAGTCCAGTGATTCATCCCCTATATAGAACATCCCAGTACTCATCCCAGGTGCCCTGTATTTAAGAGTCTCTTATGGTTTGTCCCCTTCCCCTCCCTGTTTTTGTATTATTTTTGCTTCCCTTCCCTTATGTTCATCTGTTTTGTATCTGGAATTCCTCATATGAGTGAAGTCATATGATATTTGTCTTCCTCTGACTAATCTCGCTTAGCATAATACCCTACAGTTCAATCCACAGAGTTGCAAATGGCAAGATTTCATTCTTTGTGATTGGCGAGTAATACTCCATTGTATATATACACCACACCACATCTTCCTTATCATTCATCCATTGATGACATTTGGGGTCTTTGCATACGTTGGCTATTGTCAGTAGTGCTTCTGTAAACGTTGGAGTGCATGTGCCCCTTTGAAAACAACACACCTGTACCAACCTAGTAGTGCAGTTGCTGGGCCAAAGGGTAGTTCTATTTTTAATTTTTTGAGGAACCTCCATACTGTTTTCCAGAGTGGCTGCACCAGTTTGCATTCCCATCAACAGTGCAAAAGAGATCCTCTTTCTCTGCATCCTCACCAACATCTGTTGTTTCCTGGGTTGTTAATGTTAGCCATTCTGATGGGTGTTAGGTGGTATCTCATTGTGGTTTTGATTTGTATTTCCCTGATTATAAATGATGCTGAACATTTTTTCATGTGTCTGTCAGCCATCTAGATGTCTTCTTTCTGACCATTCTTAGTCATATCTTCCTCTGACTTTATTCTGCCACTGTCTCCTCCTCCCTTTTCTTTTTGAGAGAAAGAGGGCATAAGTGAGCAAGGGGCAGAGAAAAAGAGAATCCCAGGAGGGGCAGAGTGAGAGAAAGGTAGAGAAAGAGAGAGAGAAGCAGGGCTCACCTGAAGCAGGGCATGTGTTGACCCGAAGCAGGGCTCGAGCTCACCTGAAAGGGGGCTGTTTTCCACTTTTAATGACCCTGTGATTACGTTAGGCCTATCAGATAATCTAGGATAATCTTCCTATGTAGGGTTGTTGATTAGCAACCTTAATTTCCTTTTGCCATATAACCTAATATGTTTAAAGATTATAGTGTTTAAGACATAGACATTTTTGAGGCACATTATTCTGCCTACCACACCATCATTATTTATTTTGATGTTCAGATTATCCCATATTTTGCTACTGGAAGCTCATTTGAACTTTTTTGTATCCTTTGCCATTCTCCATTCTTGGAATACTTCCTTAACATAATATGATGTTACAGGCTCATCTTTAACTTTCCTACACCAATCTTAGAAGCAGCAATTTCTTTAAGAAGCCAAGGAGCTCTGATTCCTTTTACTGGGAAATACTTTAAAGCCAAGATCTGCAGTGTAGGTATGTTTATGTTACTGAAATTTCACCATTCCTGGTCCCTCTCTGACTATAGACCTACAAAATATGTGTATATCTATATATACATAGGTATACATATCTATCTGTCTGCTGTCTGTCTCCCTTCCTACCTACATCTATCTGGGTAGATACTGAAACTAATTTATACTGATAACTTTCAATTCTAATCTCATAGAGTTTTATTCTATTTGTAACTCCCTTTTGTGACCTTGAGAAACTTGCTTCCCATTATCCTTAATGTTTTCTTATTTGTTCAGTCCCTTGTATGTAATCTATCTCTCATTGCCACCCCTTCCCTATATCTATGCCTTCCTCACCACAAGTGGACTCTGATGTCCCATGTTGGCTTTCCTTGTGCGTGAACACTCTGCTGACACTCTTTAGGCTTGGGCATACCGGATGTCCTCTTTACCTTGCTTGAGTTGTGACTCCCTACACTGGATCACACCCGCTCCTCCACTCCCCAGGATTGCTTGCTTACCCTGCTTATTAGCTTCTGTCATCCTGTGATAGGGTCCTCTTCCTAGGGTCTTTCTTTGTTCATGTTCAGACTCTGAGACCTCATGCTTGATTGCTTCTCCTTGGAGACCGCTCTTCTTCAGGTTGGGCGCCAGTATTCTGATTCCCTGGTTTGGGGCACTGTTTCCTCCCTATCTAACTCTGCTCTATCTAGTGGCTTTAGGACTGAATCATTCAGAAAAGGAAGGGAAATGATGAGTTTTTCCTTTTTAACTCTTTGTTAATTTGATAAAGTTTGTTATTTTTTCTTATCTATTTTATCAGTTATACATTACAGATATTTTATTCTGCCTTCATCCTCAGCATTGTATTCTGCTACATTATGTGTACCAGTATAGGTACTTTAAGTTAGTCCTGAGGGCCAGTTAGCATGTTATACCGTAATTTTATTGAGAGTGATGGCTTTGTCATTAATTGGCTTATTTGAATAACTTCAGTATTATTTTTCTGTATTTAGTTGGGCTTGTATTTCTCTGATCTTATTTCACATGTGCTTTTGTATTTGTTTATACTTTACAAGTTCTGATCTTACAGTGCACCTGTAAAGACAATTCATGGGATTTCCTTATTGACCATTTAAGCTTAACTGAAGCAAGAATGCCTTATTTAAACTTACACAAACAGTTGGTGCCTTGCCAACATTTTCTAAGCCCTATATAGGTCTTTCTCCTTCCTTGTAGTAATAGAAACCATCCCATTGCAAGGAAGATTATTTCAGACAAAGTATTATTTTAAATCAGTTGTGTAACAGGCTTTGAGGGCATTGGGAGGTCTAATTACATAGTCTTTGAAACTTTTAAGACCAATGTCAGTCTTAGCACTTGTAGTTTTTTACAAGTGGTTTCAGTGATAGTGATATTTCTCCTCCACTCCCCTCCCCCCGTTCAGAGTAGAATTGTCAGCTTTATTAATAGATATAGTAATTATTGTGTTGTTCTTTGTTGCCACAGAAATATAGAGGCTTCTAGTTAGCAAATCTGAGGTGAAGATTATATTTGTGTAGAGTTTTTAAAATTTTATTAAAAAATTTTTTTTTGACATTTATTCTTTTTTTTTTTAATGTTTTTATTTATTTCTAGGAGATAGAGAGACAGCGTGAGCAGGGGAGGGCCAGAGAGAGAGGGAGTCACAGACTGAACTAGGCTCCAGGCTCTGAGCTGGCAGTCAGCACAGAGCCCGACGCAGGGCTCGAACCCACGAACCGCGAGATCATGACCTAAGCGAAAGTCGGACGCTTAGCCAACTAAGCCACCCAGGCGCCCCGACATTTATTCATTTTTGAGAGAGAGATAGAGTGTGAGTTGGGGAGGGGCAGAGAGAGAAGGAGACACAGAATCTGAAGCAGGCTCCAGGTTCTGAGCTATCAGCACAGAGCCTGACACGGGGCTTGAACTCACGAGCAGTGAGATCATGACTTGAACCGAAGTCAGATGCTTAACCGACTGAGCCATCCAGGCGCCCCTATATTTGTGTAGAGTTTTTTTTTTTTTTAATGTTTTTATTTTATTTCTATGAGAGAGAGAGACAGCGTGAGCAGGGGAGGGTCAGAGAGAGAGGGAGTCACAGACTCTGACACAGGCTCCAGGCTCGGAGCTGGCAGTCAGCACAGAGCCCGACGCGGGGCTCGAACCCACGAACCGCGAGATCATGACCTAAGGGAAAGTCGGACGCTTAACCGACTAAGCCACCCAGGCGCCCCAAGCATTTTCCTTCTTAAAATTATTATAATTTTAGGCATGCCTGGGTGGCTCAATTGGTTGAACATCTGACTTTGGCTCAAGTCATGATCTCATGGTTTATGAGTTTGAGCCCTGCATTGGGTTCTCTGCTGTCATTGCAGAGCCCTCTTTGGATCCTCTGTCTCCCCTTCCCTCTCTGCCCTTCCCTGGCTTGCATGCTCTCTCTGTGTCTCTCAAAAATAAACATTTTAAAAAATTATTGTAATTTTTAAATTATAAAGGAGAACTTTTGCTCTTGATTTTGTTTATTCTAATATTTTTCATTCAAGATATGCCCAATTTTATCTATTTGACAGGAGTTTTAGAAATTGCTTTAAACTGCATCTATAATTGTCCGTCTTGAATACACAGGAGAAGCAGGCTACCACTCCTCCCAATTTCTTCTTCTGTACGAGTTCTCATACTAATATAGTCTGTCCAGTCTGGGAAACATTCCATTGTGAGGAATGTAATTTGATTACTAGAATTACTGTGAAATAACATTTAGCTACAAAATGTGTAATCTAATAAAAGACCCTATTTAAATCTACAAATAAGGAATAAACTTGGGGCGCATGGGTGGCTCAGTTGATTGAGCATCCGACTCTTGACTTTGGCTCAGGTCATAATCCCAAGGTTGTGGGATGGAGGCCTGTGTTGGGCTCTGCGCTGGCCATGGAACCTGTCTAAGATTCTCTCTCTCCCTCTGTGTCTCACTCTCATTCTCTCTGTCTCTAACAACAAAAGTAGTAATAATAATAAGCTTAAGTGTGTTCTGTCTGCTTCAGAATCTTAACTGTTGAAAAAAATACATATATAAAAATAAACTTGAATTCTAATTGTTTACAGATCTTAGACATAAACGTGGAACAATTTGATCAGAGTTCTGATTTTACCAATTGCACCGAACTAGCTGCATAGAAAATACTGTGTGAAACTTAAATGAGATAGGTTTTAAGTGACCAGTTGTTTAAAAAAAAGGCAGCAAGAAATATAGGAAACAGATATTATACCATTTCTGTTAGTATACTTAACTGGAAACTTGTCTGACCCTGACTTTAAGTCATTTATAATTGGGTCAAAGTATAAAGTTAGTATAATGCCACTATACTGTTGGTGAAAACAGTCTTCATTTCTACATTTGTTAAAATTCTACTTAAAATCTGTTATTAGAGCTTTACTATATTATGGAAAACGACTATGTTAAGCTCCAGAAATATTTATTGCAACCTTGTTCCTATCATTTCAATCAATATATGAGTAACCCACAAATCAGTAAATCCAATAAAGGCTATTCTCAATTTTGCTTACTCCATTTCGGTAAAAGGTAGTCTAAACAATCAAACTGATGTCATGTTTCAGAATATTTCAATTAAAATCAAAATGAGAGGGATGCATTGTTTGGGAACCTATGGCATTATTAGCATTTTTTTCCTAATGCATACTTATACAGACATCATTTAACGTTGTTAGTTTTAGTTCATGTAGAGTAAGATGAGAGAAATTTATAAATGAAAACCTTTATAAAATATTAGCTGAGTGAGGTGCCCGAGTGGCATAGTTGGCTAAGTGTCTGACTTGATTTTAGCTCAGGTCATGACTTGTGGTTCATGAGTTTGAGCCCTGCATCCGGCTCTTGGCACAAGCCAAGTCTGCTTGGGATTCTCTCTCCCTTTCTTTCTGCCCCTCCCCTGCTCATGCTTTCTCTCTCCCAAAATAAATAAACTTAAAAAAAAAAAAAGATTAATAAAAAATGTTGAATACTGTTTATGAAAATTTAGGGGTAAAAAGTTTTATACGAAATCATTATCATCTGCATTCCATAAAATGTACTTTAAATGGATACACAAAGCTTAGTATTTCTTTCTGCTCTATCTAAATAACCAGTGATTAAACATTTTAATCTAGTTATTTTGGTTTCAAAAATAGTTAAAACTAGATCTTATGAAGTATATTCTTTGTTGTTATTTATTAGAGATGTTTTTATTCAGAGGAGATTTGTTTTACATGTTTGATGTATAAGGTGCAAGTATTCATCTGCCCCATCTTTAGAGTCTGCTACTTTAATGACAAGCAGATAAAAGACTCTTTTGAAAAAGTTTACTTGCTAGGCTTCTTTACAGTCCTTTCTTGTAAAAACAACTGATGCCCAAAGGAGAGTTAAAATATCTTTAAACCAACTGTCCAAGCATGGCTTCCCCAGAGGTAATCCTGTTAAGGGGTCAGACCCATGCATATGGACACTTCTAGTAACCTGTCTGTCACCTGGTTATTTTCTGCAGTTGGTAAATTCCAAAGTGGTACTTTTCTGTAGTGGCAGGTTATTATCGGAGTTATTTCCATACATTGTCCATATATATTTATTGCATACTATTTGAGCTGGGTTTTGGAGGAAAAATACTCAAAGGTGGGAATCCCTGTCTTCCAGAAAATAAGACATATACCATACATGAAAAATTGAGATAAACTTATATTTAAATAAGCAGTTTAAGATTTTCTAATGGGAATATACTGACTTGGAATAATAGAGACCTATTTACTAAAATTCCATATAGAAAAATTGGTAAAGATTTTTTCATATCGAAGTTTAAAAAAATCTTAGTTGTGGAATATAAATTGTAAGCCTTTTGTAAAGGAGTTGTGCAAGTTTTTATTCATTTATGTTCTTTAATCCCCATAGTAATCCAATAAAATACACATTGTTATTCTTAGTTTAGAGATGAGGAAACGGAGACTGATAGAAGTTAAAAAACTTAGCCATAGGGGTGCCTGGGTGGCTCAGTCAGTTAAGCCTCAAACTTCAACTTTGAGCCCCGTATCGGGCTCTGTGCTGACGGCTCAGAGCCTGGAGCCTGCTTCAGATTCTGTGTCTCCCTCTCTCTCTGCCCCTCCCCTGCTCATGCTCTGTCACTGTCTCTCTCAAAAATGAATAAACATTAAAAAAACCCAATTTAGTCATAATCTCATAGTTACTAAAACCTGTCTGGTTGGAACTTGGATCTAAATCTTACTCTTAACCATATGGTTTGCTGTATTGTTTCTCTACATTGATATGTCCTTTAATGCACCATGCAATCAATACTTGCTGTTTTTGTCTGGAATCTGATTATCTTATAAAGGGAGCTTATTCTCTGATTTTAACATCATTTATTCTTTTAACTGTAGAGTCTTTTTTGGAGATTTTTAATGATAACTAGAAGAAAAGAATTATCAGTTTTTAAAAAGACTCATTTTGACTTTTTTTTTTAAATGAAATTGCAAAAAATATTTGAAGAGCCTGAGTTATTAAAAGATTGAACAGAAAAATGCCCAGTTAGCTGCAAGGTAATAATTTCCCCACCCCAATGGTTAATGTTCACTTTCAGCATTTGGATATTTGGATAGCTTACAATCAGCCTTTATGCTGATTATACTTTTTTTTAAATTTTTAGCTGTCTTTGAAAATAAACATTAATCATTTAATGTGTGTGGTGAATTGTTTTTAATCCAGGGCAAAAAAAAAGTAGAAGGGAGATATATATGATTCTAATTGTGTTTTTAATGATCATTAGCTTCTAAAAAAATACAAGTTGATTGGCTGATGAATGATGCATTCTTTTTCCATTTTCTGAGTTTTAAAAATCTTCTAAATTAAAAGTACACTTTTTAAAAAGTGATTGGTTTTGTCTGAAAAATCAGATGTAGAGAGTCTTGTTTAGTTTGACTAGTATTGTAAATTTTTAAAAATATTGATCTTTGTTCCAAATTCTTTTCTTTCAAAATTAGACACGATTAACTATTTTATGTAATCTGGAATTGTGTTTTTATACACACACACCCAAACTGATGTCATTATTTTTACTTACAGGAGCCATCTAGAACAGTTTCGGGCAGATATAAAAGGTAAGAATCCTTAAGTTTTGACCTACAACATATAGTTAGACATGGCTTAACTAACTAGAACTGTTTCAAACACCTTGTTGAATAAGAACCTTAATAGTGTGGTGTTAAGTAATTATATTTGTAGGCAGGAGTGTAGTCCTGTCTGTCTGACCACGATTTATTCTGACATACCCTGCTGTCTTGCAAAACTTTACACACCATAAATTTGTATGGAACTGATGACATTAGCAAAATAAAAACTTAGAACCAGTTTCCCTTATGTATTTGAACACTGAAAATACTTATACTATCTTTATTAGCTTGGGCTGCCATAACAAAATACCAAAGAAAGGATGGCTTAAACAGAAGTTACTTTTCTCATCGTTCTGGAGGCTTGGAAGTAAGAGATCAGAGAGCCAGCAAGGTCAGGTTCTGGTGAAGACCCTCTTCTCAGTTGCAGACTAAAAACTGTTTGCTTTGTCTTTACTGTGGTGGAAGGAGCCATGAGCTATCTCAGGTCTCTTATCAGAGCATTAATTCCATCATGAAGTCTCCACCTTTGTGATGTAAGCACCTCTGAAAAACCCAGTCTCCTAATACTACCACATAAAGGAGGATTTCAACATACGAATTTGGGGGTGGTGGTGTTGTAAAACATTCAGACCATACCAAGTCCTCTACACAATGAGCAATGCTTTTACCAGAAAATGTGCATGAGTGTATATGCACCTGTATAGGAAGAAAATCAGAATTAGGTATGAGAAGTTATTTAATGGAGATAGTGGGGGTATTAGCTTCCTTTTTCCCTGTTGAAGGGAAATCTTCTGTATAAAGATTACAGAAGATGTCATACATGTGCAAACAATCCTAGAATCATGGTAGACCTTGTCAAGTGTTTATGATGTCCAAGGTGCTTTACTTGGGGAAATCTGTCATTCAATTCTCACAATTATCTTTTTTTAAAAAATTTTTTAAATGTTTTATTTATTTCTGAGAGAGAGAGAGAGACAGCGTGAGCAGGGGAGGGTCAGAGAGAGAGGGAGATACAGAATCTGAAACAAGATGCAGGCTCTAAGCTGGCAATCAGCACAGAGCCCGACGTGGGGCTTGAACCCATGAACTGTGAGATCATGACCTGAGCCGAAGTTGGATGCTTAACCAACTGAGCCACCCAGGCGCCTCCAGTTCTTACAATTATCTTAAAAATTAGGTACAGTAGGCACAATATTTACTTTCCTTTTGTGGATGAGAGAGGTGTGATTCAAGAGGTAGAATAATTTCACAGGGGTGCAAAGCTGGTTGAGAGCAGAGTCTAAATATGAACTCAGACAACCTGACTCCAGAATGGACATGCTTGTACCATCTACTTAGATTCATACATATAAAACCTTTGATTTCCTCTATTTGTATGTTAAAGTATTTGGTTGAAAGTTTTGGTTATTATATTCCATCTAAAATAAAACAGTGATTAAAAGAAGCTTTAATTTTAATACATATAAATAAATAAATTTAATAATTAAAAATTTTTGAAGTTTATTTGAGAGATAGTGAGCATGTGAGTATGAGGCAGGGGGTGAGGGAGTGAGAGAGAGAGGAGAAAGAATCCCAAGTAGGCTTCTAGGCCCTTGGTATCAGCAAGGAGCCTGACACGGGGCTCAAACTCACAAACCATGAGATCAGGACCTGAGCCAAAATCAAGAGTTTGATGCTCAACTGACTGAGCCACCCAGGCACCCCTAAAATTTAATTTTTAAGTTTTACTATGGTTGAAAGGAGTAAGAAGCCCAAGATAATCAATAATTGAATAGGTAGGTCTGAAACTGCCTCAGTGGATTATGTCACTGTTTCTGCCTTAATTTTCATTTCTGAGTAATCTTGATTTAGGTATAATGAAACCTGTGATTCCTTTAAGTTTCTAACATTTAAGAACATTTTATTTATTTTGGGGTGGGGGGAGAGCAAGTACACAAGAGCATAAGCAGGGAAGGGGTGGAGAGAGAATCCCAAGTAGGCTCTATACTACTAGTGCAGAGCCTGATGCGGGGCTTGAACTCATGAACTGTGAGATCATGACCTGAGCTGAGATCAAGAGTCAGACACTTAACCACCTGAGCCACCCAGGTGCCTCTAAGCTTCTAATGTTTATACATTGTTTAATAATTATTAACATGAATAGCTTCAACTAGAAATAATCTTTTCTTTTGCCAGAAACTATTACCAGTCAAATAGCTTTGATTTGGCTTATTTCCAGGCCACCTCAAGCCCCCAAAAAATCTTTTATCATTAGTTTTAGGTTTGGGGAATAAAGATAAACTTCAGTAACTTAACAAATGTATAAATATTTGTTTATTAAATAATAAACCTTGGGACACCTGGGTGACTCAGTCGTTTAATCACCGACTTCAGCTCAGGTCATGATCTCAAAGTTTGTGGGCTCAAGCCCTGTGTCCAGCTCTGGGCTGATAGCTTGGAGCCTGGAGCAGCTTTGGATTCTGTGTCTCCCTATCTCTCTCTGCCCCTCCCCAACTTAGCTCTGTCTCTCTCTCTTTCTCTCAAAAATAAATAAACATGAAAAAATGTTTTTTAAAAATAAAAAATAAATAAAAATAAACCTTGAATTATAATTAGCACTTTTCAGATTAGTGTTCTTTGAGTAGAATCAACAAGGGAATAATTTTCTTATAAATAACCCTCAAAAGCTTTATTTATATATCATTGTGTTAAATCAGGAAGAAAATTGGTTTTCCAACATTTATGTTTTTATTTTTAAGCTTTTTAGACCATTATTTTACTTGAGACCTAGTCCTGCACTGGTACTTTTGTTATTTTTGTGGCCTAGAGCATGTTTTGTTACTTTTCAGGTTTCAGACATTTAGTCCTGTTATAATATGAACATATTATAACATATTGTTATAATATGTACATTCTTAAAAGCTTGTAGTCATTCACTGACTCACAGTGACTCGTAGTTTGAATACTGTCTAAAAAGAAAAAAATAATAAAATAAAAACATAAAACCTATGATCTATATATGAAACTATCAGTTGCTTATTTAGAGGAGTTTGTGCATCAGTAGTTTGTTACTTTCATTAATCTGTCAGCAAGCAGTAGCAATGACTAGAGAATTGATATTCCTTGGTGATTTGTGTCTGCCGACTAATGAGGACCTTAAAAAAGGAGGAATGGCTAAAAGATTAGAAATTTGGCCTCATATGTTAGAAAATATTTTCAGTACACCAAATAACTTATGGTCTCCTGTATACAGCTAGACAAACTCTTTAAAAAAATCATTAGAGGGATGCCTGGGTGGGTCAGTTGTTGGTTAAGCATCCATCTCTTGATTTTGGCATAGGTCATGGTCTCATGGGTTTGTGAGTTCGAGCCACACATTGGGCTCTGTGATGACAGTGCAGAGCCTGCTTGATATTCTCTCTCTCGTTCGCTCTCTTTCTCTCTCTCAAAATAAATAAATAAATAAACTTAAACCATTAGTTATCAGAACCCACAAGACAAGTTTATATGTGTGCTGTTTTAAATTATGAATTAAATACTTAATTTTTTCTTACAAATACCAAGAGTGTACTTTTTGAGCATTGAGCCTGTTATACACTCACTCTAGTTAGCCTGTATTTTATTGAATCAACTTGTTTACGTAGAGCATCTCTCTCTCTTTTTTTTTTTTTTATATTTTTATTTATTTCTAGGAGAGAGAGACAGTGTGAGCAGGGGAGGGTCAGAGAGAGAGGGAGATACAGGCTCTGAAACAGGCTCCAGGCTCTGAGCTGGCAGTCAGCACAGAGCCCGACGCAGGGCTCAAACCCACGAACCGCGAGATCATGACCTGAGCGAAAGTCAGACGCTTAACCGACTAAGCCACCCAGGCGCCCCGTAGAGCATCTCTTATATACTAATTTCCTTTATGAAACTTGTTTAGACACTGTTTGGAGGTGGAGATAATGCAATTTCTGAAATTCAAGGTTTAGGAAGGATGAGTCAGTGTCATCATGTATTTGTAGTCTGTTTTTCCCAACGTTTGACTTTGTTAATATGCTTAGTTTTTGTTTTTTTCAAATGTGTGACTTTGTTAATATGCTTAAATCAAGTTTATAGTGCATTGGTTAAAATAAGGATTTTTTTAAAAAGGCAGGACAGATTATTAGATGTGTGCTTGTAGATACTCTGCTCAATATATCTATTTTTTTTTTAATTTTTTTTTAATGTTTTATTTATTTTTAGGAGAGAGAGAGAGAAACAGCGTGAGCAGGGGAGGGTCAGAGAGAGAGGGAGTCACAGACTGAAACAGGCTCCAGGCTCTGAGCTGGCAGTCAGCACAGAGCCCGACGCGGGGCTCGAACCCACGAACCGCGAGATCATGACCTAAGCGAAAGTCGGATGCTTAACCGACTAAGCCACCCAGGCGCCCCTCTGCTCAATATATCTAAATAAAACTGTCATACACTTTAAAAAAAGGCAAGACAGTTCTAAATGACTTGTAAAGGATAGGATTAACCAGGATGTATAATTTATCATTTTCATTTAAGTGTGTAATTCAGCCATCAAGATTCGTTCTGATTTAAAAACATGGGAAGCAAGTTAAGACAATACAAAGTTTTATCTCACATAGTAATTAACTGGTCCTTTTGTTTTCACAAATATACTTAATGCAGTATTAATTACTTTATTAAATAATCATGCAAAATCTAAGTGCTTCTAAGTCCTCCTCCTTTCTAGTAACCTTAACTTTAGGTTACATTTATGTAGCTTTTAATGGTATATGCAAAGCACCTTGACCATACATTACCCAGCAATAGTCCTGTCAGGTAGGGGACGGCAGGTGTCTTTCCAAAGTGAGGAAAAAGGCTTTAGTTCAGTGAACCCTTTGTTACGCCACATTCCCTCTGGGCTGAAATTAGTTAAGTTACAAGAGAGGAAATATTACAAGCTTTTGCTTTTATAGAGAGAATGGACACATCACAATATCAATGTTAGAGTAGACACTATCTTAGCTAAAACATAAGTGCAAAATCCTATTTCAAATCTATAATGTTTTATGTTATTATTGTACTTCTTTCTAGAACTTTAATTCATGTAGCTTCATCAGTACTTTTTTTCCCTTAAATTTTTTACAGTTACTAAAAATGGTCAGGGTAGAATTTTTATGCAACTTAAAAACCTCTCTTCTATTTAAAAGCAATCTTCACTATTGAAGATTTGAATTGGAAAAGTCCTCTCATAACTTTACCACCCATGTCAGTCATTATTACCATGCTTTTATTTTTTTACTTCTATTTTAATTTTTAGGCTTTTAAAAATAATTTTTTTAATGTTTCGTTTTTGAGGGAGCCAGATCAAGCACAAGTAGGGGAGGGATAGAAAGAGAGAGGGAGACATGGAATCCAAAGCTGGCTCCAGGCTCCAAGCTGATATCACAGAATGCAAAGCGAGGCTCAAAGCCACGAGATGTGAGATCATGACCTGAGCTGAAGTCATACACTTAACCGACTGAGCCATCCAGGTGCACTTTTAGGCTTTTTATTTGTATAACTGTGAGCATAATAGACATAGAGTTTTATATTCTGGTTTGCTCCTTAGTTAATATTACTTCAACATTTAAGTTTTAAAGAGAATGGCTGGTAATGACAGTGTTCTTTGCTTTGCTCCCTTTCAGTGAAATATATAATATAAATATACCAGAACTGCTTACCGTAAATGCTTTGGGGACCCATCATTTCTATTTTGTTTTTTTTTTTTTTAATTTTTTTAATGTTTTATTTATTTCTAGGAGAGAGAGAGACAGAGTGAGCAGGGGAGGGTCAGAGAGAGAGGGAGATACAGGCTCTGAAACAGGCTCCAGGCTCCGAGCTGGCAGTCAGCACAGAGCCCGACGTGGGGCTCGAACCCACGAACCGCGAGATCATGACCTAAGCAAAAGTCGGACGCTTAACTGACTAAGCCACCCAGGCGCCCCTGTTTTTTGTTTTTTATTTAAGTAATTTCTACATCCAACATGGGACTCGTACTCATGACCCCAGGATCAAGAGTTCCATGCTCCTTTGATTTAGACATCCAGCTGCCCTTATTCTTTATTTGTATTAAATGTAGCCATTCGCATGTGGTGTTACAGCTTCGCATCTGATTTCAGATAACTCTCCTTTTTACACTTCACTTAGTGTGAAAAAGAATGAGAGAGGCCTCACTTTTAAAAGATACTATATCTCAGATTATTATTATTATCTCAGATCTGTTGTTTTTGAACTAATATACAGAGAAGTTCAAACCTTTAGTTGTCACTTGATTCTTAAACTCTTTCATAGGAAATTGACTAGAACCTGTATAAGTTAAGAGAGTGAATAATTTATTCAGAAGTAATTTTCATGCAAATATTTAAGATGTCGCAACTTTTTTCTAAATGAAACTTTCTTATAACCATTGTTTTAAAACCAGTAAATCTTGTTTGATTGCACTTGTGTTTTGAGAACTACTGAGTCACTAGAAATTTCTTCGGTTTGTTGGTCAGGGATCAAACCAAAACAATCAGCGAAATTTCTTTATAGGTGAGAACTACAGACTAAAGACAAAATGTATCTTCCAGTAGTTGAAGAGAAACAAGTTGTCTTGCACTTGTTTCTAAAGAAATCTGTTCCTTCTCAAGGTATCTTATTTTTGTATTAGTATATTCTGTATTTTACCAAGTAGTATAAGGCATACAGTATTCTAACTGTGGTTCTTCTTATAGTTAATGGATATTGCAGATGAACATGAATGTCAAAAAATGATAATTTAAAAGTAATTGAGACACTGGTACATTTTGTGGACTGAATTGTTTCCTTGTGGATTTGTGAACTTTTATCTATGTTGTAAATGTTATTAACTAAAATTTACATTATATTTATTATGTACCATACACTCCTAAAAGTACTTTCCTTATACATTAATTCAGTTAATTTTTCCAATAGCCTTATGAGGGAAATGTTTTCTTATCCTCATTTTACAAGTGAGTAAACTGAGGCACAGTGAAGTTTAATGACTTGTGTGAGATTAGACAGATATTAATTGGTTGATTTATCAACATGTTGCTTTACCTCATGGTAATATTAATTTACCTAGTAGGAGTAGAATGTAAGAAGTTTGACTTAGCCTATTTTGGCTCCCAGGTAACTAGACAGTACCAATAACTGGATATTTTTTGTTTAACATAGTTCTTTTTGCAAAGTAATTTCCACTTCGATGGCTTTAGATTTCACAGAATCTACTCAACTGTCTTTAGTTAGCTACAGAATGGGAAAATAACTTTTGTTCTTACAATCTTCAGGTCCAACAAGATCTAAAGTTATCTTTATATTCATGAAAGAAAATCATGTAATATTGTGTGCAGTATCATTTCTAAGTGCATTTTATGTTATATTTCCTTGGAAATTAACCACTAATCTGAACTTGCTATTCCATATTATTCTCTGTTTTAGAGAGCTTTGAGATATAGTTCAAATAGTTCATGATATTTGAAAATGTACAATTTAGTGGTTGATAGTACTTACTTACCCAGTGTTATATAGCCATGACCACTGTCTAGTTCCAGAACTACTTTCCACCCCACCACCCCAAAAGGGGGAGGGGAACCCCATACCTATTAAATGGCCATTCCCCATTTTACCCTTCCCCTTAGCTTTAGCAACCAGTACTCTGCTTTGTGTTTTTATAGATTTGCCTATTCTGGATAATGCATATAAACGAAGTCATACTATATGTGGCCTTTTGGTCTGTCTTCTTTCATTTAGCATAATGTCTGCAAGATTTATCTGTATTGTAGCCTGCCTGGATAATAATCACAGTTGTTGGACACTTAGGTTCTTTCCGTGTTTTGGCTGTCACTGAGAGTGCTGCTATGAACATTGGGGTCCATGTGCTCCTATGCGTCAGCATTCCTGTATCCCTTGGGTAAATTCCTAGCAGTGCTATTTCTGGGGCATAGGGGAGTTCTAAATAGTTAATTTTTTGAGAACCTCCATACTGTTTTCCAGAGGTGTTGCACCAGCTTACGTTCCCACCAGCAGTATAGAAGGGTGCCCATTTCCCCACATCCTCGCCAGCATCTAGAGTCTCCTCATTTGTTCATTTTAGCCACTTTGACCAGCGTGAGGTGGTATCTCAGTGTGGTTTTGATTTGTATTTCCCTGATGATGAGGGACGCTGAGCATCGTTTTACATGTCTGTTGGCCTTCTGGATGTCCTCTTTGGAGAAGTGTCTGTTCATAGGACATATCTTTTCAACAGATTTTTAAAGGGAGCGGATCGTAAAAGGTTAAGAACTACTATGTTGTAAAATGTATTGGCAATTATCTCTGGGTTGGTGGGATTACTGGAGATAACTGATTTATGTTTTTTATTTTCTTCAGTTAATATATATAATAGTTTGAATAGAGAGTCTTGAGTGTTTCTGATTTTGATCTTTAGTTGTGTGTGTATGTATGTATGCATGTGCCCTCGTGTGTAAAGGAAGAACAAAGAGAAACCTACAGAGAGGAAGGGGCTGTTTTGCGGAGTGGGAGTAATGATGAGAGAGAATAAGATAGCAAAACATGTTAAAAATATGGAGGCCAATCATGTACTTGTTGGTTATTTAGGGATTTCATGATTTATCCAATACTGCTAAATATTTGATACCCATTCTAAAAATGGGATTTTACTCATAAGTCTTGTATTTCTTATAATTGCCAAGCCTTAAAATACCTATTTTAGTGGAAAATTCCTCTAGCTGTAATCTTATAATACTGTGCCAGTCTTGTTCTCATGATAGTTTTATAATAACAGTATTTTATTCCCCAACATAACACCTCCTAGACTTACCACAGAAGATGTGAAAACTCCCGTTGGGGAAAAACTTTCAGGAAATGAAAGTATTTATCTTTGATGATAATTTATTCTTTTCCCTTTTCTGAAAATTATAATCAATATATTTTTTTATAGCTAATATCTTTATAGCTAAGGGCAGAAGAGATTCTTAGAATTATATTAGAGATTTGTGTTAATATTCCTGAGTAGAATATTATAGACTTTTTGGAATTAATGAAACAGTCTTTTTTCCTGTGTATTCTGTGCACCATAACATTTATTTCCTCAAAGTGGGTTGAAAAAATTTTATTTAAATACACAGATCTAAATTTGGCAATAAGATCAAGTAACAGTATTCACAATTTTGGCAGTATTTCTTGAAGATCTAGTATATAACAGGGATAAAGCACTTATTTTTGTTTTCTAATAAAATTATTCCTTGTTTTAAATTTGTATCGTAGTATTTATGTATTGGCAAGCCTAATATGAAGGATTTTAGAAATTGTTAATTGTTTAAGTTTTCTGAAATACTGTTTTAAGCTTGTGCATCAAGCAGATACAAAGTTACTAAGGGATTTCCATATTTCTAGGTTTTTAGGTTTGTGGTTGTCAGAATTGTAATTTCTACATTAATAATGTTGTGGTTGGTGCAGATAACTGAATTTTTTAAGTGGAAAGCTTTTTAAAAATGATTCTAATGCTCTTCTATAATATCATATGACTTCACTGATACCTTACACTCTTGGTTTTCTTTCTACCACTTTGCTACTGTTTCCCAGTCTTACTGTAGTTCTTCCTTTCCTGTACTTGTTCATTATGTGTTGGTGTTACTCAGCTCTCGTATCTTCGACTTCATTCTCTTTTTGTTCTGTGTATTTGTGCCAGAAATTTCCTTTACTTCAGTGACTTCCATTACTGCCTATACATATACCCATGACTCCCAAGTCATTGGCTCTATGCTGTGTAACCAACAATGTGTGGAGTATCTGCTTACAGGTATCTCAGAAGTATCTCAAACTCAGCATGTTCAAAAATAAACTTGTGAAACTTGGTGGATTTCAGTAGTTGGCATCAAAATCCACTTTCGCTCAAACCAGAAATCTGGACATTGTTTATGACTCTTCTTTATTCCCCTCTCCCCCTCCCCACTTTGCTCCATTATCTATATATCCAGTCATTTTTCAAGGCTTGTTGAGTTTGTTTCATTTGTATATCTACAGTGCCAGTACACTAATCTAGGACATCAGTGTCTCTTATAGAGATTATTATGATAGTTTCCAGACTGGCCTCCCTACCTCCATTTTTTGTTTATCTTCAGTGCATTTAATTAAAATTATTTTTTCATTTTACCTGCTTTAATGGCTTCCTAGGACCTTTAAATGAAGTCTAAACTAGGCTCCAAGGTGGGGTGATACACAAGATAATGTTGATATATAGGGAGAAAATATTACAACTTTTACATTTACTTTTTAATCTAAAGAACACTAAGACATTTCTACTTCAAAGCTATTACTGTGTACTGTTTATTTATTATGCCCTTGCTTTATATGTTAGCTGGTCATTTGGTACTGGAAATATCCTGAGGGAAGCCTGATTCATTTACTGTCTGAATGCTTCACAAATGCTGTAATTTGAACGTTTAATGTATATATGAATTATTATCTAGTTTAATATTCACAAAAATCAATAAATCTGGGGGGTAGAATTTTAAAAATATATATCAAACCAAGTATATAAGTGCAAAGATGGTCACATGATTGTCCAGCTGGCAAAATCTATAAAATCAGATCTGTTCTTATCTGCTTATTTGGAGTTTTAAGTAAAAGGTTTTAAAAATTTAAATTCATATTTTATCTCTTTTATGATAGCCACTTAAGATCAAATATGCCGACTGATCTTAGAGCCAGCTCTTTTTTTTTTTTTTAATTTATTTCTAGAGAGAGAGAGAGAGACAGCGTGAGCAGGGGAGGGTCAGAGAGAGAGGGAGTCACAGACTGAAACAGGCTCCAGGCTCTGAGCTGGCAGTCAGCACAGAGCCCGACGCGGGGCTCGAACCCACGAACCGCGAGATCATGACCTAAGTGAAAGTCGGATGCTTGACCGACTAAGCCACCCAGGTGCCCCCCCTTTTTTTTCTTTTTAATTTATTTATTTCTAGGAGAGAGAGAGACACAGCGTGAGCAGAGGAGGGTCAGAGAGAGAGGGAGTCACAGACTGAAACAGGCTTAGAGCCAGCTTTTTGAATCCCTGTATCACAAAATGTTAAAATAAGATCCTAAGAAACAATGAACCATATTCATCTGTACTTTCACTAAAAATATTATAGTGAGCTTTTGGGAAAACAAAAAATTTTATACCATAAACAAAACATAAATTTTAAGTTATTTTTATCCCTTTATATTCTATTTTTTGTTGTACAGATAATTGAATAGTATTAGTGTATTGTGAATCATATTAGTTTACATGTATATAACATTATGTAACATGTTACATATATGTATAATAACATATATGTTTTATATGATTTTATATAATATGATTATATTAAAAGTCATTATAAAAAAAGTAAACACACATACCAACATGGTTATGTAATGAATGAAGTTTGGAGACCATTAGTTCAAGTTCTTCCATAAAATAGCTTTCAGGTTTTCCTGCTTTGCTAGCATCATATCTTATCTTGCCTATATTTACATTTCATGCCTTAGCCATATTGGACTTTCCTGTTTCTTAAATGGGCCACATACACCTTGTAGATATTTGCACATTCTTATTCCTCTTTTAAGTCTGAATTTAAAACATTCTCTAGCATACATAGTGCTGTTTAAAGTGTGGTCCTTGAACTGTTTTTTATCAACCGATGACAAGATAAGAATAGAACTTCAGAGTTAAACACTTAGAGGCTTGAATTGCATTTTGATAGTATCATCACATCCAAGTATATGATCAGTGGACTTCTTTCTGAATAGGATATTGATTGATTAGTTAAAAGTGCCATGGTGCTTGTGTGATTTTTTTTTTTTTATGTTTTATTTATTTCTGAGAGAGAGAGAAAGACAGTGTGAGCAGGGGAGGGTCAGAGAGAGAGGGAGATACAGAATCTGAAACAGGCTCCAGGCTCTGAGCTAGTTGTCAGCACAGAGCCCGACATGGGGTTCAAACCCTTGAACTGTGAGATCATGACCTGAGCCGAAGTGGGACGCTTAACTGACTGAGCTACCCAGGTGCCCCTGTGATTTTTTTTTTTAATTCAAGTATTTTAGAGCTCTTTGAGATTAATAGCAAATCTAACGGGAAGGTATAGAGATTTCCAGTATAGAGATTTCCAGTATATCCCCTGGCTCCTCTCATTCATAGCTTCCTCCATTATCTATTTCCCAACAGAGAGGCATGATTGTTGAAGTTGATAAACTTCCATATTATACCATAGTCACCCAAAACGCATAGTTTGCAGTATGGTTCACTCTTAGTGTTATATAATCTGTGGGTTTGTACAAATGTATGACATGTATTCAAATTTATGGTATAATACAGAGGATTTTCACTGCTCTGAAAATCTGTCCTCCACCTGTTTATCCTCCCCCCTTTTAAATCTCTCCCTAACCCCTATAAACTACTGATCTTTACTTACAACACAGTTTTACCTTTTCCACAGTGTCACATAATTAAGATCATACATTATATAGCCATCTCATACTGGCTTCTTTCACCTACTAATATGCATTTAAGGTTCTTTTTAGCACTGAGTAATACTCCATTGTCTGGACGTACCACAGTTTATCTGTCCATTCACCTATGAAAGGATATTGTGATTGCTTCTAAATTTGGGGAATTATGAATAAAGCTGCTATAAACATCCCTGTGCAGATTTTTGTGTAGACCTAAGTTTTCAGTTTCTTCAAGTTAATACCAAGGAGCATGATTGACGGATCATATGGTTAAGAGTATATTTAGTTTTATAAGAAGTTGCCAAAGGGCCTTTCAAAGTGGCTGTACAATTTTATATTTCTACCAGCAGTGAACAAGAGTTCCTGTTGCTCTATACCCTCAGTAGTGTTTGGGGTTGTCATTGTTTCTGATTTTAGCCATTCTAATGGGTATGCATTGTTGTTTTAATTTGCATTTTCATGATGACACAGTATGAAATATCTTATACACTTATTTATCATCTGTATATTTTTGTTAAGATGTCTGGTAAGGTCTTTGGACTATTTTTTAATAGGGTTGTTTATTGTTGAGTTTTAAAAGTTCTTTGTAAATTTTGGATAATAGTTCTTTATGAGGTGTATTTTTTGTAAGTATTTTCTCTCAGTGTGTCCTGTCTTCCCATTCTCTAAGCATTGTCTTTTTCAAAGTAGAAGTTTTTAATTTTAATGAAATCAAACTTGTCAGTTATTTCTTTCATGGATTATACCTTTGGTGTTGAATCTAAAAAGTCTTTTCCATAACTAAAGTTTTCTAGGTT
This sequence comes from Proteles cristata cristata, assembly GCA_017311185.1. Classification (NCBI taxonomy): domain Eukaryota; kingdom Metazoa; phylum Chordata; class Mammalia; order Carnivora; family Hyaenidae; genus Proteles; species Proteles cristata. The sequence goes on along the minus strand of JAESUZ010000587.1, from coordinate 477,086 downwards.
TTCTCCTATGTTGGTTATCTTCTAGGATTTTTATGTAAGTTTTGCATTTTACGTTTATGCCTGTGATCCATTTTAAGTTGATTTTTGTGAAAGGTATAAGGTCTTTGTCTTAATTTTTCATTTTATGCATGTGGATGTTTAGTTCTAGTACCATTTGTTGAAAAGACTGTTTTATCTTTTGCTCCATTGTATTGCCTTTGCTCCTTTGTCATAGATCAGTCATGGGTTATTTCTATGAGTTTATTTTTAGGCTTCCGATCTGTTTCATTGCTCTATTTGTTTATTCTTTCCAATGTATCACACTGCCTTGGTTACTCTAGCTTAATAGTTAAGTATTGAAGTTGGGTATAACCCATCTTCCAGCTTTGTTTTTCAGTATTGTTAGCTTTTCTGGATTTTTTTCCCCCTTTGTAAACTTTAGAATTAGTTTGTCAGTACAGAATAACTTGCTGGAATTTTGTTTGGGCTTGCATTGACTATATAGATCAAGTTGGGAAGAATTGACACTTTGCCAATATTGAATTTTCCTGTTTATTAGCTAAGAATATTTCTCCATTTATTTAGTTTTTCTTTGATCTCTTTCATTAGAGTTTTATAGTTTCCCTTCTGTAGATGTAGTACTTTCTTATTAGATTTATACCTAAGTATTTCATTTTGAGGGGAGCTAATGTAAATATGTTTTTAATTTCAAATTCCATTTTCTTTATTGCTAGTATATAGAAAAGTGGTTGATTGACTTTTGTGTATTAAACTTGTATCCTGTAACCTTTATACAATTGTTTGTTAGTTCCATGAATTTTTTTGTTGATATTTTTGGATTTTCTACATAAACAGTGATGTCATCTGTGAACAAATACAGTTTTCTTTTTGTGTTTCCAATCAGTATACCTTTTATTTCCTTTTCTTGTTTTGTGGCATTAGCCAGGACTTCCTCCAAGATATTGAAAAGTCGTGGTGAGCGGTGCCTGGGTGGCTCAGTCAGTTAAGTGTCCAATCTTGGTCCCACATCTGGCTCTCTGCTGTCAGCACAGAGCCTGCTTTGGACTTCTGTCCTCTGTCCTTATCCCTCCACTGCTTTTACTATCTCTCTCTCTCAAAGAATAAATAAATCAACTTTAAAAAAAAAGAGTGGTGAGAGATTTTCTTCTGTGCTTTGTCTAGAGATTTTTTTCATGAATGGGTACTGGGTTTTGTCATATGCTTTTTCTACATCTATTGTTATGATCATTTGATTTTTCTTTATTAGCCTTCATGTGATGGGTTACGCTTATTGGTTTTTGGTTTTATCTTATTTTATCATTTTATTTATTTTTCATCATAAATGTACTCTAATTCCCATCCCCTATTTCTTAAAATTTTTTTTTAAATTTTATTTTTCAAAGAGAGTTTGTGAGCAGGGGAGAAGCAGAGAGAGGGTGAGCAGAGAATTTGAAGCAGACATGTCAGCATAGAGCCTGATACTGGGTTCAAACATACAAACTGTGAGATCATGACCTGAGCTGAAGTTGGACACTTAACCAACTGAGCCACCCAGATGTGTGCCACCACCTCCCCCGTCCTGCCGCCTCAATCCCCTATTTCACCCATCTCCTTACCCACCTCCCCTTGGGTAACCATCAGTTCTCTATAGTTAAGAGTTTCTCTCTCTCTCTGTCTCTCTCTCTTCCTTTGCTTACTTGTTTTGTTTCTTAAATTCCGCATATGAGTGAGATCTCTTTCTCTGACTTACTTTGCTTAACATTATACCCTCTAGCTCTATCCATGTTGTTGAAAACGGCAAGATTTCATTCTTTTTTGTGGTTGAATAATATTCTGTTGTGTGAGTGTCTACACACACACACATACACACACACACACATTTATCCATTTATCCATTCATTTATCCATTCAGCTATTGATAGACACCTGATAGGCTTCCCTATCTTGGCTTTTGTAAATAATGCTGCAATAATAATAAGGGTTTATGTATCCCTTTGAATTAGTGTTTTTATTTTTGGGGTAGATACCCAGTAGTTCAATTCCTGGGTTATAGGGTAGTTCCATTTTTCATTCTTTGAGGAACCTCTGTTTCATTTTCTATAGTGGCTGCACCAGTTTGCATTCCCACCAATAGTGCAAGAAGGTTCCTGTTTATCCACATCCTTGTAGTTTCTTGCATTGTTGATTTTAGTCGTTCTGACAGGTTTGAGGTGATACTTCATTGTAGTTTTTATTTGCGTTTCTCTGATGATGAGTCATGTTGAGTATTTTTTGTGTCTGTTGGCCATCTCTGTGTCTTTGAAGAAATGTCTGTTCATGTCTTCTGCCCATTTTTAATTGGATTATTTGTTTTGGGGGTACTGAGTTGTGTATATATGTATACAGTTATGTATATATTTATATAAGTATATTTTATGTATTTTGGATACTAATCATTTATCTGATATGTCATCTGCAGCTATCTCCTCTCGTTCAGTAGATTGTTTTTTAGTTTCATTGTTTCCTTCACTGTTCAGGGGCATTTTATTTTGATGTAGTCCCAATAGTTTATTTTTGCTTTTACTTGCTTTGCCTTAGGAGACATACCTAGAAAAATATTGCTGTGGCTCATGTCTGAGAGATTGCTGCCTGTGCTCTCTTCAGAGGGTTTTATGGTTTCAGGTCTCACATTTTGGTGTTTAATCCATTTTGAGTTTATTTTTGTATATGGTGAAGGAAAGTGGTCTAGTTTCCTTCTTTTGCATGTGGCTGTCCAGTTTCCCAGTGCCATTTGTTGAAGAGACTGTCTTTTTCCCATTGTATGTTTGTTCCTCCTTTGTCAGAGGTTAATTGACCATATAATTGTGGGTTTATTTTTGCGTTTTCTGTTCTATTCCATTGATCTATGCTTTTTGTTAATGCCAGCACCATACTGTCTTAATTACCACCACTTTGTAATATAATTCTAGATCTGGAACTGTGATACCTCCAGTTTAGTTTTTCTTTTTCAAGATCTCTTGGGCTATTTGATGTCTTTTGTGATTCCATACAAATTTTAGGATTCTTTCTTCTAGTTCTGTAAGAGATGCTGTTGGTATTTTGATAAAGATTATATTAAGTGTGTAGATTGCTTTGGGTAGTATAGATATTTTAACAATATTTGTTCTTCCAATCCATGAGCATGGAATGTCTTTCTTTGACATTCTGTAGTTTTCAGAGTACAAATCTTTCACCTCTTTGGTTAAGTTTATTTGTAGATGTTTTATTGTTTTTGGTGTAGTTGTAAATGGGATTGTCTTAATTTCACTTTCTGCCACTTCATTACTAGTGTATAGGAATGCAACAGATTTCTGTCCATTTATTTTTATATCCTGTGACTTTACTGAATTCATTTAACAGTTCTAGTATTTTTTTGGTGGATTCTTTAGGGTTTTCTCTATATAGTACCATACTATCTACAAATAAGGAGACTTTTACTACTTCTTATCAGTTTGGGTGACTTTTATTTATGTTCTCTAATTGTTGTGGCTAAGATCACCAATACTATGTTGAATAAAAGTGGTGAGAGTAGATACCCTGTTTTCTTCCTGTCAGTTACATTAATTGATTTTTGAATGTTGAACCAGCCTTGAATTTATCCCAGGTATATCAATTAAATTAATACAATTTTTGAGTGTTAAATTTTATGTATAAATATTTTGTTGAGGGTTTTTGCATCTGTATTTTCATGAAAGATACTAGTCTATAGTTTTCTTGTGATATCTTCATCTGGTTTTGGTATTAGGATAATGCTGGCCTTACAGAATGAGTTAGGAAGTATTCCTTCTGCTTCTGTCTTCTGGGAGAGATTTGAGAGAATTGGTATAATTCTTTCTTAAATATTTGGTTTAGGATTCACCAGTGAACCTGTCTGGGGCCTGGTCCTTTCTGTTTCGGGAAGTTATTAATTATTGTTTCAATGTCTTTAAGAGATATAGGTCTATTCACATTGTCTATATCTTCTTGTGTGAGTTTTGGCAGACTATATCTTTTAAGGAATTGGCCCATTTCACCTAGGTTATCATATTTGTGGTTAGATTGTTCACAGTATTCCTTTAGTATCCTATTAATGTCCATGGACTCTCTAGTGATGTCCCCCTTTTCATCTCTGATATTAATAACCTGTGTCATCTGTTCTTAATTAGCCTAGCTAGAGGCCTATTGAATTTATTGATCTTTTCAAAGATAATATTTTTGGTTTCATTGATTTTCTGTACTGGTTTCCTGTTTTCACTTTCATTGATTTCTGCCTTCATTTTTATTTCATTTCTTCTGTTTACTTTGGATTTAATTTGCTCTCCTTTTCTAGTTATTTAAGGTAGTAACTTAAAGTATTGATTTTAGGTTTTCTTTCTTTTCTAATATGTGCATTCAGTGCTATGAATTTCCCTATAAGCACTGCTTTCATTGCATCTCACAGATTTTAAGCTGTGGGTTCATTTTTGTTTAGTTCAAAACATTTAAAAATTTCTTATAAGATTTCTTCTTTGACTTATGTGTTATTTAAAAGTCTGTTAAATAATCTCTACACATTTTACAGTTTTCCAGTTATCTCTCTGTTATTAGTTTCAGGTTTAATTCTGTTGTGTTCTGAGAGCAGACACTGTATGATTTCTATTCTTTTAAATTTGTGAAGGTATGTTTTATGGTCGAGAATATCATCAGTCTGTGGATGTACCATGTAAACTTGAGAAGAATGTATATTTTGCTGTACGTGTGTTATTTTTATGTTAGTCATTTGTAATCCAAAATATGTAAGAGCTGAAGAAAACAGCAAGGATTTATTCACTTTAAATATCTTTCATTAAATTTAATCAGACTTCTTTCATAAATAGGATAATTAAAAAGTAAATGTATAATAAAAATAAATAATAATTTTTCTTCATTCTTTTCAATTTATGCTTTTATTAGTATCATCTAAATCTAGGTACTAGACCTTTTTAATCAGAAACAATACACCTTTTCCGAATGTGGCACTAGTAGTAAACCAAATGATGATAAGGAAGTAATTTTAGAGTTACGGACCAAAAGAGTTTGTGCTAGTTTTATTGGGAAGCATTACTTCTACACAGGCATACCTTGTTTTATTGCATTTTGCTTATTGTACTTTGTAGTTACTGTTGTGGTTTCTGTTTCTTTTCTTTCTTTCTTTCTTTCTTTCTTTCTTTCTTTCTTTCTTTCTTTCTTTCTTTCTTTCTTCTTCTTTCTCCTTCCTTCCTTCCTTCCTTCCCCTTCCTTCCTTCCTTCCTTCCTTCCTTCCTTCCTTCCTTCCTTCCTTCCTTCCTTTCTTCTCTTTCTTCTCTTTCTCTTTTACAATTTGAAGGTTCAAGACCAGTGGAGGAAGTAACTGCAGATGTGGTAGAAATAACAAGAGAACTAGAATTAGAAATGAAGCCTGAAGATGTGACTGAGTTTTTGAAATCTCATGATAGAATTTTACTGGATGAGGAGTTGTTTCTTACGGATGAGCAGAGAAAAATGGTCTCTTTAGATGGGTTTTTATGCTGTGAAGATTGTTGAAAGGACAACAAAGGATTTAGCTAATATATAAACTTAGTTGCTAAAGTGTTGGCAGGGTTTGAGAGCTTAGACTCCCAGTTTTGAAAGATATTCTTCTGTGGGTAAAATGCTATTAAACAGCATTGCATGCTACAGAAGAGTTCATGAGGGGAAGAGTCCCATCAATGCAGCCAACTTCGCTGTTGCCTTATTTTGATAAATTGCCACAACCACTCTAGCCTTTAGCAGCCACCACCCTGATCAGTCAGCAGCCATCAACACTGAGGTAGGACCCCCGACTAGTAAAAAGATTATGACTCAGTTAAAAGTTCAGATGATAGTTAGCATTTTAAAAATATTTCTGAGTTTAAGTATGAACATTGATTTTTTTTTAAAAAAAAAACAATATTACTATTGTACATTTAATAGGCTACATTATGGTGTAAACACAAATTTATATACACTAGGAAAGCAAAAGATTCATTTGATTCTCTCTGTTGTGATACTTACTTCATTGCTGTGGTCTAGAACCAAACCCAAAGTATCTCTGAGGAATGCCTGTATTGAATTCAGTTTTTAGCCATGATTGATGGGGAAGTGTTAAAACCACAGTGGGTTATTTGCAGCAGTGTGCTGGCTGCTACACCCTTAATATCATCAAAATTTAAGTAGTGTTTATATGCATTACATAAATACATTCACAACCACAAATGCATTCTTTGAAAGAAATGCATTATTACAGTTAAGAAACTGACAGAAGCAGATCTTCAGGATTTCATGTATAATCATTGGGCTTTGCTAGTTTCTTTTCAAGTCTTCTTTCATGTTACTAACATTAAAAAAAAAACAACAACAACAAAACTACAGACGGATGACAAGACAAAGGTGTTGGCTTGAGATGTATAAATCCGTAGCAAGGAAGGTAGTTTATGTAATACTTTCTGACAATACTATAGCTTGATATATTTAGGAACAGTTTAGTGATACAGAAGACCAACTCTTAGATGAAAAGGATAGCAAAGTAATTTTTGTTATAATTGGATGACCCATTGATTTTGTTAATGTGACAGTGATATGAAGGCAGAACTTATTTTTCAATTTCCTTACTGACAAACACATCTTACTCTGAATTATGTAAAACTTTGAAGGGTTAACAAATCAACAAACGTGGTTTGGAGTTTTGCTTTGCTTTTGTAGGATGGAATAGGTTCTGATTTTAGAGGGACAGTGACAAGAAAAACATGCTGGAACTTGTGCCATAATGAAAATCAATGTCCTGTTCCCTTCATTGAGAAAGCCTTGCCATGTCAGCTGAGCTAACAGTGTACAATCGGCTAAATTAATAGTAGTTCACTAAAAGTGTGAATTGTAATTTTTGAGATTAAAAAAAAACTGACAGTTTGGAAGCTGAGCTAGTAAACTGTTATTATATGCTAAGTTATATAATAATTTTCAAAGGGAAATTTTCAGACAAAAATACTTGAACTTTGGGATGAATGTGCTTAATGTTTTTGCAAGATAAGCAACCATTTTGGTCCCCAGATTTTTAAATATGTGAATTAGACTTAGTTGCCTGAATAGCATTATTCTTTATTATTTTTAAAAAAAAATTTTAATGTTTGTTCATTTCTGAGAGGCAAAGACAGAGCATGAATGGGGAAGGAGCAGAGAGAGAGGGAGACACAGAATCAGAAGCAGGCTCCAGGCTCTGGGCTATCCGCACAGCGCCTGATGTGGGCTCGAACTCATGAACCACAAGATCTTGAATGACATGACCTGAGCTGAAGTCGGATGCCCAACCGACTGAGCCACACAGGTGCCCCAGCATTATTCTTTTCTAAAAACTATCTTAGCCTTCCATGCAAGGAAAATGTGTCAGATGTTTTTAATGTTCTAAAATATAATAGGACAAAAATGAAAGTTAGAAATTTTGAGAAAAAGTTTCCACAAATGGTTATGATGGATTTTACAGTATAGTAACAATTATCAGTAAAGTAGTTGGTGATTTTTGTAGTGCACATTTTATGAAATGTTAAAATCAAATACCTTACAAATTTGATAAGACACACTTGAATTTTGTTTTTTATCAAAAGAAAACCCTGGATAGGAAATTAGTAGATCAGGAATCCATTTTTTTTCATCAAAAGCTATTTCAGATTTAACTATAATTTTGATGGATAAATTACTGGTGTTAGCTACCAATGAAGGATTAAACTGAGTTTAAGAAGCTTCAATTTCTGGATTTTGAGTAAAAGTTAAAAATTAATATCTTGAGCTGAAATTGCTTTAAAATATCTTCTGTTGTTGTCAACATACATCTGTGAAACCAGGTTTCCTGTTATAAGTGCTATTAAAACACAGAAGTAGTTAAGATATATCTTGTCCCTTGTGGGTAGCATTGTCATCAATTTAACTGAGAATAGGTCAGTTAGCAATGTGGTAGCAAACTTCTGAGAAAGCTCCCAGGATGCCCTACCTCCCAGTTTTTACATCTTTGTAATCCTCTTCCACACTGCAGTAGAAGGTTGTTGTGATAATATGTCACTTGTAAGATTAGGTCAGAGCAGATGGTGCAGTGTCTACCTTGGTTGCCGTGTTCCTTTCTCTCTGGAAGCCAGGTGCCATGTGGTAAACAGCCCAGTGGAGAGGCCTACATACTGAGGAACTGAGGCTTTTGGTCAACAGCCAATAGGAAACTGAGGCCTTTTGCCATCTTCTATGTGAGTGAGTGTAAGGGCAAATTCTCTAGCCCAGTCAAGCCTTCAGATGACTATATCCCTGACCAGAACCTCATAAAAGACCTTGAAACATATCCACCCAGCCAAACTGCTTCCAGATTTCTGACCAACAGAAATTGTGAGATAGTTAAGTGTGTGTTGTTTTAAGCCATTAGATTTTAGTGTAATTTTAATGCAGTAATAGATAATACAAAAAACAGGCAACCTCACATTGCATTAAAAACTTTAAATATTAGCATATATGCTATTAATTCAGAGACTGTAAATTGGTATTTAACATGATGAAGTGTTAGTTCACTCATCACTTTGGGTTAAATTAGAATTATGTAATGATGAAAGTTATTAGTGTGATAACTGTTTTCTGAGATTTCCTATATGCATACTTCCAATGAAAATACACATTTTTTGTGCTTCTTTTTTCTGTTCATTCTAAATATATTATTGAAATATAATTTTATGGGTGTGGCTAATAAAATATTGAACTTGGATTTTATATGACTTTTTCTTACTTTTATTTTTCCACTAGTTCATTTTTATTTGATCTTATGAAAGTATTGGTCCATGATAGAATTTAAAAAAAAAGGAAAAACAAAGTGGTTTCTTTTACTACAAATAGTCTTCATTAAGTCCCCTGTCATTGTTCTCCTAGGACCTCTGACACTTAATATAATGGTCATCTTGCTTTATTATAATCGCTTAGATTCCCTGTTAAACTGAAAGCTCTGTGAAAGGCAGAGGCCATGTCTTTGTTTGCTGTTACATCTTTAGTACCCAGAACAGTGTCTGGCACTCAGCAGCTACTCAGTAGATAGTGGTCAAAATATTAACTTCTAAAAAAAATTTTTCATTGTGTTGGGGTAATAATTAACTTCTTTAGTTGTAAATGAATTGGCTACTGTGACCATGTATTCTTGGGGAATTGTAATTATTTATGGTGAATAGAAAATATTCTTGGCATTCTTCTTGCTGATTGTTAGGTTCTTTTATAAAATACATGTTTTTATTTCCATAGCACAAGTACTGCCTCTGAAGAAGATGTCTCAACTAGATATCCCCGAACAGATAGAAGTGCGCTCAGCAGATATAATAGGGATACAAGTGCTTCAGGTAATTTGGTCTCAAGTAGCATGTTGGAAAAGAAAATTGAAGATCTTGAAAAGGTATGAAATTATTTGAGATTGATAAAATTAACATGCCATTGAGCTTCCTTGTTTTACTTTCATAGCAACTGAGAAAATAAATTTAAAACTTATATGAGACAGAGTGCCAACAAAGGGAGAAGAATGAGAGGCACCAGTGGAAGATATCATTAGTGTTAGTTGGTATTTCCATATATATTCAAGTAGAAGCATTGAATCACTGTCATAGTATTTTCTAGATGCACTAGTGGTTAGGCATTTTTTGATGCTCTTAGTACTTTCCTATTCAATGCTGTGGGTGTTAAAACTTTTAGAAATGGAGCCGTTTTTTTGCATTACTTAGTATTTAATTGATACTCCATTCTGCCAAGGGTTACCTCTGTATTAAAGACAGTCTGTCTTCAAAATGGCTCTAAGTCTGTGCAGACAATATATACTATTGTGTGTTTACTTTATTATCTGTGCAGTGTATCGTTTGTAGACTTTCTTCTGGGTTCTGGTTAAAGCCTAGAGCCATCTTTGCTGTTTGAAACAATTGTCAGAATAAATTTGTTTAGAAGTACCTTTAAAACAAGTCAGTTGAGGGGCACCTGGGTGGCTCAGTTGGTTAAGCGTCTGACTTTGGCTCAGGTCATGATCTCACGGTTCATGGGTTCGAGCCCTGCATTGGGCTCTGTGCTGACAACTAGCTCAGAGCCTGGAGCCTGTGTTCAGATTTTGTATCTCCCTCTCTCTCTGACCCTTTCTTTCTGATGCTGTCACTCTCTCTCAGAAATAAATAAAACATTTAAAAAATTTAAAAAAAAAAACAAAAAACAAGTCAGTTGAATATTTGTGTAAATTTATTAACTATACGAGCTCAGTTGTTTTTGAGACATTTAATCCATAAAATTGGTAATGGTGCTGAATTACTTTCTGATTGTTGAAAATATGTTTTATTTTGCTGAATTGAATTATTCCCTGTGATATAAAGATTTTAAGTAGAAATTTAATGAAAAAAATTAATAAGATTGTTTATAGTTCACATCTCAGTTTTGATATCAGTTTCTGTGGGTTTAAATGAAAAACTTTAAGGGGTGCCTGGAGTGGCTCAGTCAGTTAAACATCCCACTTTGGCCCAGGTCATGATCTCACTGTTCGTGGGTTCAAGCCCTGTGTTGGGTTCTGTGCTAACAGCTCAGAGCCTGGAGCCTGCTTTGGATTCTGTGTCTCCCTCTTTCTGCCCCTCCCCCACTTATACTCTGTCTCAAAAGTAAGTAAACATTAAAAAAATAATAATAAATGAAAACTTTTAAGGAACATCTAGTCTAATAGGTTTCAAGAGTTTCTTGAGAAAGGCCTTTAAAGTTCCACAGAAGTTTGGATATAGTTGCTAGTATTTTGGCAGTAGCTGATTAATGAAGCTGGCTGGCTTCTTTTTCTAAGGGTTAGTAGGAAAGAAGTTAAATTCTCAGAAGCTTTTCAGTTCTGCTTTCCTTTTGTCCCTAAAGTAGTCAACCCAGCCCAAGGACCTGGATTCTAAATAATGTTTCGTTGAAAAAGGTTTTACATTGTTTGAAAAAAAAAAACACCTTAAAAACCAGTCATCTATTTCAGGTCCTTTATTTTATCCATTAATTGGTAGAGCCACAAGTAAAATTGAGGATAGTTATTTTTCTGTTTAGAATTTTCCATAAAACCGTCTCTTTTTCTTAAACTTTGTATTTTGGGGGCACCTGAGTAGCCTTTTGGTTTAAGTGTCTGACTTCAGCTCAGGTCATGATCTTGTGGCTCAGGAGTTTGAGCCCTGTATCTGTCTCTGTGCTGCTGGTTCAGAGTCTGGAGCCTGTTTTAGATTCTCCCTCTCTTTCTGTCCCTCTCCAGTTCATGTTCTGTTGTCTCTCTTTCTCTCTCTCTTAGAAAATAAACAATAAAAAAATTTAAAACCCTTGTATTTCAAATAAAAAGTTTGAATTTCCTCAGACAGGGTATTATCCATTAAAAGAAAACAAGGTATTTCATTACTAAGGGTGGTGATAAATTAAAGAGGATAAGTCATGGGGTTATTAGTGTGTGTTAAAGAGTGTGCAAATACAGATTTAATCAGAAATATACAACTCCTATATTCGTCTCATTCTTTGGATCTTTCCTGGATGGGTTATTCCATCCCTTAGCAAGTGACTTAAGAAATGCGTTGGAAATCCTCATGTATCTAAAGCACTTCAACAAACTTGGCAGATAGATGTCATATAAGGTTATAAGGTTAAAAAATATATGTATAAGGTTAAAAACAGCCAGTTATTTCCCAATTAATGCTTTGTAATTATATCTACCAGGAAGTAGTAAGAGAAAGGCAAGAAAACTTAAGACTTGTGAGACTAATGCAAGATAAAGAGGAAATGATCGGAAAACTCAAGGAAGAAATTGATCTGTTAAATAGAGTGAGTATTCATACATTTCAATTTTATGGTTTCTTTTTTATTTTTCCTGGCAATTGTGATGAAATGCGTATATATGAAAAGATTTTTTAAATTCACTATTTTGTTAATGACATGGTAATTTGTGGTAATAAGAACCATCATTTCATTCTGTAAACTGATTTCCTCTGGCTAATTATCAGTTGTATTCAGTTAATACTTTTCTTTTGGGGATAGACTGATGAACAGATTTGTTCAGTGTTTTGTTAGAGTCTGGAGGTGAGAGGCAGCTTGGTCACCACCACACATCAAAGGGTGTTGGCATAGAGTTGACTCAGTGAAGAATTAAACTTGCTACTTCTTGCCAAAAAAACTCCAGGTGTCTATGTGTGTATTTTCACCACCTTTTCCCTCCAGTTATATTTAGGCATATCTAACTTAAGGTTTAGTGTTACCTCAAGGTCTCAGTTAGTACCATTTGTTGCTTTTTCTTGTTTTCAGCCCTAGAATTTACTTTTTGCTTAAGAAGCAGGTATTAGTGCTAGACCATACTTAGGTAATGGTGATAAGAAAAGATTCCATAGTTTTGCATTTTAGAAGGCTTTAGGTAAGTTGGAGGAAAGAAATAAGTTTGCTTCAGGGAAAAAAGGAATAGATTCCTAATCAATCTTAACTCTAAACAATGAAAGAAGAGAAAGTAAAGAGTCTTCATTATGCCTAAGACCCATTCTAATAAAGCTCTAAGGCATTACCTACAGGTGATAGATAGATGAGGACACTGAGAAACTCAAGAGTTTAACTTGCTCAAAGTCATATGTAGTAATCACATAGTAATCAGCTGAGACAGTATTTGATAGCATGTGTCCCATAGTCCTAATTCTGAGTAAGCTCTTCCATTCTTGCAGACAACCTTTCATCTTGGTTTAGAACACAGGCATTCGTCTGTTGGTTTTGGAATATGATTTAATAAAACCTGAAAATATTTTTGATGTCTGTGATATATCAGTATTGTCTTACAGGCACTGTGTATCTATTAAAAAGAAGAATTAAGACACCTGCTGTTACAGAATTTATAATCTAGTAATAATATAGGGATGTATTTTATTATTTAATTCTAAATCTTAAGCAGGTCTCAGTTGTAGCAATTTTATGAATCTTGTATATTTATTGTTGTTTGCAACAGTTTCCCAATATTTTTGTTTAGTTTGTTAGTAAATACAGATTCTGTTTCTGCACATTTTAAAATCATTTATCTAATTGTCGCAAGGCAGTATACTGGATTTATTAGAATGCTTCTATCCAGTAGCACACTTATAAATTGATGGCTCCAAGTTTTAGATTTTTTAATTTCAAGGATAAATCTAATAATATGTGCCTTTACCACCATCAGTAATCATTCTGCCTTGAAGTTTCTTCTAATAAAAACTTAGAGTGGATTATCTTCATATTTACCAAATTGTTGTATACCTGGCACTAGGATTAATATAGAGAACATAGAACTGGAATCGTATCACTTTAAAACGTGAGGGTGATTAGTTTAGTGTCTTTTATTATTTTTTAAGCTCTAAAACTTTTTCCTCAAACAAAATATAGAGAAGTCTAACATGAATTGAACCAGATCAACTGTATATGCTCCAAAGCTCCTTTCCTGCGTGCCTCTGTTCTGTCGCCTCCCCACATTCCCACCCCCTAGAAGCATCCTTGTGAAAGATCTTAGAAGGTGGTAGGAGTACATTCAGAACTTGTACCTTGATCTTTTGCTGCCTCATTTGACACAGGCTGCAGTTGGAAGCCCTGAACCTTATATTGCCCACACATGTATTTTGTTAAGCCCTCAATTTGGGGGAAGAAGAGATATGTTTTTAACTAAAAAATTAAGCTGTTTATAATGATTAAAACTTGGAAGATTCACAGTTAAAAAGAATTCTGGTTTTTGGCTTCTCTTGATAAACTGAAAAATCTGGCAAGAGATGATCCATGTTCTCATGATAACAAGGAGAAGGAGTTGAGTTAGTGGGTCCTGCCATCAGGTGGGGCATATTCCATCTAAAGTTGTTTTCAGAACTTACCCTTGTTTCCAAAGTAAATGCTTGTATGAATTTTCTTAAGTGCTTTTTTATCACCTTTAGAATATTTTAAGTGTTTAAAAAACTCATATATTATTTTCTTTCTTGTTTCCTTAAGGACCTAGATGACATAGAAGATGAAAATGAACAACTAAAGCAAGAAAATAAAACTCTTTTGAAAGTTGTTGGTCAGCTAACAAGGTAGAAGATTCAAGTCCCAGTGTGGAAAAAATATTTTAAAACTACTGATTGAATGTTATGGTTAATGCTAGGATAATATTCCTATGCTGCAATACATTAAGTATGTATATTTATTTCTAGAAAACAATGGGTGTTTATTTTCAAAACTTTTTCATTATTTCATAAAAGTATCAACCCTCAATTTCACAATTAAGTAACATCTTTCAATTATTAAAATGGTATTGTGTGGTATTCAAATAATATATGGTTTAAAGTCACAACCATTTGAATATATTTTGTCTGTGGTAGTGTGTTTTCTCCCTAAAGGAATATATATAGTTTTTGTTTACATGAATTCAAATACTTTTGGGGAGTTACCTGCAAATGCCTTATTACTGATATGTGCAAACTTTTATGTGTTGTTGATTTACTCATAAATGCTTCGTCTGTTGCCATTTATTCTTTCAATTTACTCTCTTAGAGTAATAGTGTCACACCATTTTGTGTAACCGTCATCTTTAAAAAGGAAAGCTATTATGAAAAGTCACTTAATACCATGACTAGTTGGCTAAAGAAAAAATGTGAGAGAATATTTGAATTGTGCTACAGGAAATTTAAATATACAATTTTGTATTTGAATATTGAAAAAAATTTAAATCACTTCTGAAAAACATACAATTGTAATTTCTTTGTAAAATTTCTTGGGTAGGTCCTACTTTTTTATTATTCCAAGGTTTATAAGTGAACATGGGATATTTAAAAAGTTGTTTATTCATCATTCCTGGAGATTGTGTACAATTTCAATGTATAAAAAAGAATCCACATTTTAAATTATCATTTGTGTTAAATAATAAACCAGTATTTATCCACAAAAACATTTATACTTACATCTACAAAACAGTACATAAACAAAAATAATACCAAAATACTTTCCTTATTTCTAATGTGGAGAATAACACTGTGATACAGTGTTCTCATGTGAAAGAATTATTCCCCTACCTCAAATTTAAGGGATTTAAAATTTTTTCCCAACATTGGATTTTTAAAAACAATTTTTAAAAATTTTGAAGAATTATACAAATTTTCTATTAAATAATAATATTTAGAGTTGTTTTATATTATATCCTCATGTTGAGTAAGGAAACCCCCTCTTTTAAGTACATTAACATTAAGAAATGTCTGTCTGATAGCTGAATTGTAAACAGTATGCAGATAACCTTTGTCCAGTTCAACATAGTAAAATCCATTTTGGGTACCCTGCTGACTCATTTTCTTCACTTGCCAAGTTCCTTCATTATTGGCTATTATAAAAATAGGGAAGTGAAACAGTTGGAAAAATGTAGAGTAAATTTTGAATTTTAAAACTCTTTGTGGTTACCTGGATTGGCTTCTCGCTTCAGAAGTTTCAACCTTGGCTAATCATCAGGATCACTTGGGTTGCTTACAAAGAATTCCCTGGCTATAATTTCTAGCTAGATTTAGGTTGAGAGCCTGGACAGAATTTTTAAAGCTCACCATCTGGTGATTCTGATCATAACCTAGGTTTGGAAGTAGCTGCTGTCCATATCCTGTTATCTTCCACTGAGACCCTAGAATTAACATATGTTAGCTACTAGCATTTTGTTCCCTTTTAGTTTATTTAATAATTTATCTGGCCCCTGGGGAAGTTTTCATAGGTCTATATATATTTACCAAAAAGGTCAATGTTAGATTACCAAACTTGGTATAGTTGCAGAATTACTGCATAAGGACATCATTTTTGGAGAACGTTATCCAGCTTGGGAACAGCAACCTGCTGCCCACATGTACACCAGGCTCAGTCCCTGCCTTGGCTGTGAGGCACTCCCCTCCCTTGAGTTACTCTTAGGTATGTGGCAGAAATATTGGTATTACTTAGTTTTGCATCCAAGTTTCGGATGTTGTGAAAATGTCAGTATCACCTTAAAATATATTAGTGTGCTGGTTTTTCAGTAAAGTATTTGAAATTTCTATTTAATCCTTATGTAAGTAAAGGAATATTTCATTTCCCTTTTTAAACTTATACCAGTTATTGATGTTTTTAAATACTGAGCTATTTAAAAATTTTTCCTTTTCTTCATTTTATCGGGAAAATTTCCAACAATGATATTTTACATAGTGGTACCAAGTACAAACACAAGAAGAGCTCGACAGCTTAGGCAAAACAATTCACATGCAGTCCTTCATCCTGTCCTTAAAATGTATATTTATATCACATATAGATTTTACACTGAATAGTGAAAAATTAAATAGGATCAGCTACAATTTCCTTTTTAAAATTTATAAAAAGCATTGAGATTAAAAAAAAAAGCATTGAGATTTAAAAAAGGTAACTTTAAATACATGTGCACTACTTTAGAAAACTTGGCTGTTGTCATTAAAGTGCTAGTATTTGTGAAATTGTTAGTTCCATCCAGAAATTATATTTCTTCTATTTCCTGGGAATTTATGGCATAATAAAGCGTATTCAAAGTTTAATGTGTTTATGATATTATTTTTCAAAACAATAAGTTTATTAACTAAAATAAACACGAGTTCTCTCCCTGATTTCTGACATGCATTAAGATTTACAAAGTATTCTCCATTTCATTTTCCTAAAATTGTCATTAATTTTATTGCAGTACAGTTGCCCTTAGAGGGGAAAAGGGTGACATTTTGTGTGTTTCTAAGGGAATTTACTAAATTTAGAGGTTAGCACTGTCACACCGGCTCAAGTAGTTTAAAACATAGAAAATTAAGTATCAGGGGCAGATACATGAAGCAATGTATTCTCTTTATTTTAAAGTAAATTTCTAATTGTGGTTAAAGCAATGTATTCTTTAGGTGAAAAACCTACCTCAATTACAAGTTGGTTTATGTTTTCACGATTAATCTGGATTTTTATAATTAGAAATTAAGATGTAACATTTTGAGTCCACTAATATTTTCTTGAAAACAGTACAAGTTAGTATAATAGACAAATCCATACGATTGTTCAACACTGTAATACAAAACAGGAACTTTGGGTTTGATCATTGATCTGGTGTTCTAGACAATACTCCTATGTACAGTGATAGTCCTCTTTCATCTTTTTTATAGCTTTATAATATTGAGTCAGTGCCTAGTAAGCTCCATGTACTATTGGCACTTATTTAATAACTGTTCATGGTTTTGTTAATAGCTTGTTACAAGTTCCAGGCATATATTTTCATTTGTAATATAAGAAACCAAACACATCAGCTTTTCATCGGGAGCAGTATTAAGAGAAAGAACTAGCTATTCAGGAATCAGAACTTTAAAATAACATGTTAAAGTCAGTGCTAAACATTCTTGTTGTATCTGAACCATTCCTAATATGTAACAGTAAACTTGACTTCCTTTGCTTTGGAACTGTGCTCACTCTCTTAAGGAAAGGGCATCCATCAGCCAGGATTGTAATTTGTGTTAGGTGTCTGAGAATTAGTGCCACTTTTGTTGTCCTATTAAACTGAAAGCATAAGACCAATAGACAACAAACGTCTTGCTCTTCAGGTGCCTTCCCTCCTTTTATTAAACTTCTCATTAATGTATAGAAGTTGGCTGTTTCATTCTCAGTATTAAGACTTGAAAAACTACCCAAGAAAACCTGAGCCCATATTGTTTTTTTTTTTATTTTACTTGGCTAGACTCTCACTACATGTTAAAATCATATCCCCATTCTAAAAGTAATTACATATGAGTATGTGAGAGGAATATGGACTAGGAATATAAATACATTAAATTTTCATATCTGTCCTTTTAGCAAGTATTTATTAGTTTACTCAGTATATCATTACAGTTATTATAGAGGTTTTAAAAAAGGGACATGGACCAGCCCTTCCATTTAGCAGTGTACAATCTATGTAGTATGTGTCAGTAGCACAAAATGCAATCTTAATTAGGATTAGTTGGTTTATTATTAATAGTTCATTCAAAAGTATATTTTTTCATATTAATTATCTAGCCATTGTCTTTTAGGTCTAGTTAATAGGTACCATTTAATTTGCTGCTGCATTTACTGAGTGGAGTGGAAGACCTGATGCATGTTGGGAAATATCTTACCATATTTCATTTAGGTAATTATGCTTTATGAAAAGAACATTGTTAAGAAATTTATAGCAGTAATGAAGTAGAAAGATTTCAGTATGTTTCAGATACACCAATCTGTTAATGGTATTCTCTCTGTACATTATTGATTATTGGTTGTTTTAATGTATTTACATCTAATAGTTCACATACAGGTACATACTGCTTTGGTAATAATAGAATGTTAATGATGATCACTTGATGGACATGTATTATGTGCCTGTTTTGTTTTGAATCCCTCTCTGCATACCTAATAGATGTATATTACTTTTTTTGGTGAACTTGTTTCTTGAAAGATATGGCTATTTTGTTCAGGGTTTTTATTAAGTTTAAGTATTGGATGGCTGCTATTAACAGCAAAAACCATATGAAAACTAAAATTTGCTTTGGTGAAAAATCAATTAATTCAGGTAAATAACATTTGAGGAAAACACCTGAATAATTTATTGACCACATTATTATTGTGTAGGGAGCTTTCATAATTCCCATTGCATAGATTTTATTATGGAGTAGTCAGCGATATAGATTCATTCTTAATATGCTTTGCATGTAAAGTAACAAATAATAGAAAAATAAGTTTTCATTTATTTTTCAACACTGAGTAATTATGTTTTTCTTCCTGAACTATCAGTAAAACTTGACCATCAGTTTTACTTTTGAATTTAAGGGATAATGCAGATATTCTAACTAACCTTGTGTGCCTTTTACTGAGGGTATGCAGTACTTTTAAGTCTTTAGTATATGAAATGAAACAAAAATGCAGTGTTTGTAAGATCTGTATACATTAATGGTGGGACTTCCTGAATAAGTGAGGAAGTGTACAAATGTTAAGTCTGAGCATTTTTAATTGTCTTTGTGTTTTAAAACTACATGAGTAATTTCTTAATTCAAAATTGGAGCTTATCCCAACTAAGTTTGATGGTGTTCAAAGAATTTCAGGACCTTCGTAGTTTGAAAAAGATAAGTAGGGGTCTGGGAATGTAAAAATCAGGTCTTTGTTTTTTGAGTAAATGGTTTACATAACCTTTTGCTACTGTGTCATTCTTCATACACCTGCACAAGCTAATCAGTCTTCTTTACTTCTAGAACTCTAAATTAATCTTCTCAGTAATGTCATACATGTCTAACAAGTGAACAAGCATCCTTCAGTCAGACTGTTTATATAATGTCTCAAGTCCTTATATTAGCTGTATACTATCCATATACTAATCTCATGCATCTGGTTTCTCTTGTCACCTCTACAAGAGGTTGCCTTTTCTTCCTGGCCAATTTCTTGGAAAGAATTTATGTCATGTTGGATGTTTATGTTAAAGAGACAGGATTGGTTACAATATCCTTCACAATCCACTCATTTTATTTTGATGTCTAACTACATAAGGTTAAAAAGGAAGCTAGAAGTCACTCTTTTTAATACTGGACCAAATGCAAAATGCACAGTTTTACTCTTCACTTTCAAAAAACTTGTGTGGCTAAGTAAAGATGCATTTAATAAAGAAAGAAGTCTACTTGGTATCAATTGGGTGAGCAATATGAAAAAATTAATATGAACCAGTTAATAAGGTAGATTGGACTTTGACTTTATACATGTGAAAGAAAAGCAAAATAAGAATTTTGTGTTATTCAAGTTAAAATGTGCAGAATTATCCAGTATAAGTTAATAGTCTTAATCCGTATATAATCAGTTGCTCCTCCTGTCTAGATATATATATCATGGGACATGAAATTCACAATCCTTATGTTACAGGTTTATATCTAAAGAAATATTTGCATTCCTGTAAAATGTGAGCTATTTACTGTGGTAAACAAAGATACATGATGTCATCTATGGACATTTTAGCTTTATGGAAACAAATTATTAAGAAACATTAATAGAAAGGCATCTGATTTATTTTATTATTCTTGTAGTGCAAGAGTATAACCAAAGCTATCAGTCAGAGCCATAGGAAATTCCATTTTTTTGAAGAACCTGAAAATCACTTTTGGTAAGAATGCATTTATTTGATATGTAGTGTTAAGGAAAGTTGGAAAATTATTAGTTTTCCATAGTAAATTGAAAGTTTCATGTGTGGATGATTGAGGACAATGAACAACATCAGTAATTTAAAGTAAAATTAATGCCAGTAACTGTCACATTAACTGCACTCTTTAAAGTGAATGGTGAAAATTGTAATGGGATGAATGAATGGACATTTTGGAAATGCTAATTGATAGTCATGGGGGGCCTAAAAGTGCCTTTTGTTTTTTGCAGTTCCTTTAAGATCAGTGTACTGCTTAAGGCTTAAGAGGTTCAGTTAAGCATAGTGACTCACTTAGTTAACAATTTGAGCACAACTGTAACCCTAAGGTAGAATAGCATAAGAACATTAAGTAATTAGTAATTCAGTAGCTCTGTTTGCCAGGCATTGTGCTAAGTGCTATAATACTTTTTTATTCGATTCTTTAAAACTTGTGCAAGGTACAGATTGGGAAGAGTAATTTGCTCAAAGTCACAAAGCAGTGCTTTGTGCTTATGCTATGCCATACTCACTTTTATGATGTAATCATTGTCCTATTAAATATTTTGCCAGTGTTTCTCAAAGTTGTGATCCCCATACTAGTAGCATTGGCTTCACTTAGAAACCTATTAGAAAGAGAAATTCCCAACATCTGAATGAGGTGAGGCCCAGCAATCTATGCTTTAACAGGCCCTTCAAGTAATTCTGACGCAGGTCAAAACTTGCAACTATGCATTGTGCATTTCTGTTTTTAAGTAAAGATCTGGGGAGTTTGTTTTTGGACATTATATAAATAATATAACATGAACTTGTTAAAAAAGGAAAAAAAGGAATTGTTTCACTGTTGCTTACATTGCAAAAGACTGTATCAGGAAAAGCCACAGCATGGATATTGGCAGCTGACATAACTGCATTAGTTTAGTGTTATCTCTGGAACTCAAATGGATTCTTAAGTCCAAGAGGCTGTGGAATGATATCTTTGTTTTACTGTGTTAAACTCCATCTGTTATTGCCTAAAGGTTTTTGGTAACAATAATGCATTTTTTTCAAATTTTAAAACTTTATTGGATCAAATAAATGTATGTTTCATCACTTATAGTTTTGTTTTTCTTGGTTTTGTCCTTTTTTTCTATGTGTGGACCCTGTGGAGTGGCATATAGGGAGGTTGAATCTTCGAAGTTTACTCTCTGTGACCTCAGAAAATCAGTAGCATTTCTAGCCAGTCGTTCAGTGAGAAGAAATCAAGTGTTGCATCCCAATTAGTAAAGAAAAATTTTTAAATCTATATTTACTGATTTAGAATCATTTTTTTTACATGATGAGATAGTTTATTATTTTTAATTATGTTTCTGCTTTTTAAATACTTAAGAGTAATTTTAGATTACAGAATTACTATGAAGGTAGTATGGAGAGTACTTAAATATCCCACACACTATTTTCCTTGTTACTAATGTTTTACATTAGTTAAGTGCATTTGTCACAATTAATGAACCAATATTGATACTTTATTATTAAAATCCATACTTGAGTCAGAGTTCCTTAGTTTTCCTCTATTTTTTTCGTTCCAAGATCCAGTCTGTGATACCCCATTACATTTAGTAGTTATGTCTCTTATATTCCTGAGTTGTGACAGTTTTTTAGACTTTTCTTATTTTTGATGACCTTAACAGTTTTGAGGATCACTAGTCAGGTATTTTTCATTTCTTACTATGGACATTTTCAGATATACAAAAAAGTTGAGGGAATAATTATCCATATCTTACTAATAGTATTTTATCCCCTCCACTTTTTTTTTTCCCTGCAGTATTGTAAAGTTAAATTTCAGGGGTGCCTTGGGTAGCTCAATCAGTTGAGTGTCTGACATTTGATTTTGGCTCAGGTCATGATCCCAGGGTCTTGGGATGAAGCCCCACGTTGGGCTCTACACTTAGCATGGAGCCTACTTGGGATTCTCTCTCCCTCTCCTGCTCTTCCCCTCTTCCTCAAAAATAAATAAAATGAGTAAAAGTTATTTTCTTTTTTTTTAAAATATTTTATTTATTTCTAGGAGAGAGAGAGAGAGAGAGAGACAGCGTGAGCAGGGGAGGGTCAGAGAGAGAGGGAGTCACAGACTGAAACAGGCTCCAGGCTCTGAGCCAGCAGTCAGCACAGAGCCCGACGCGGGGCTCGAACCCACGAACCGCGAGATCATGACCTAAGCGAAAGTCGGACGCTTAACCGACTAAGCCACCCAGGCGCCCCGAGTAAAAGTTATTTTCAATCATCCTCTCATTTCACCTATAAATACCTATCACTACTGGATAAGGACTTAAAAGACAACCACAGGATTATCACACCTAATAGTTTTAATGCTGATTTCTTGATATCATCTTTTTAGCAGTTCAGGTGCTTGAGGGGCAGGCCTGTAGGAGATTTATAGGGAGAGAATACACGTAAGGAAAAATGGCAGGAGCCGTTGGGAGGTTGGAAGACCTCAGTACAGGTCTGACTACTATGAAGGAGAGCGGGAAGAAGGATGGCTCAGCAGGAAGTCTTAATCTATAGTGCAGTTCAAAAAGTTTTAGCAAGGTGTAAAAGTCCTCACATCAAAGGTGCCTGTTCATAAATGAGTAGACCTACATATTATATATAGGAGAGTAAGATGACTATGTATTCCTGCTGTGCCCCTTTCCTTGGTGAGGAGCAGCTGTAGGAAACGGCCTCAGTTAAACATCACGGTGGATTCAGACTATAGCAGCTGGGACTGTCAGTAAATTACCTGCCCCACAGTAGGAGACTAGCCAGGCTCCTTTTCTTGGCTGCCACCACGTGTAGTACTTTGTGTTCACATTTCCTTAGATACCACAAAAATGCCCTTTTAGTTCATTCAAATAAAGATCCAACTGAGAGTCATCCATTGTGTTTGGTTAGTATATCTCTTAACTCTTTTTTAGCGTATAAATTAGACACACCTCCAATTTTTATGCCATTTTTTAAATTGAAGAAATTAGATTATTTGCTCTATAGAATTCCCACATTCTGAATTTGACTAATTGCATCTTTATGATGCTGTTTAACTTGTTCCTCTATCCTCTTTTTTTTTTGTAAATTGTTAATTAGATGCAAAGGCTTTATTAATTTAATTTATATTCCTTTTGGACAATAATTCATAGGTAGTGTGTACTTTCTGTTGAGTCACATGAGATACAATGTGTCTTTTCTCACTTTTAATGATGTTAAGATTAACAGATTCAGATACTACTATTACTTTAAAAAAATTTTTAATGTTTATTTTTGAGAGAGATAGAGTATGAGTTGAGGAATGGCAGAGATCGAGAGAGGGAGACACAGAATTTGAAGCAGGCTCCAGGCTCTCAGCTGTCAGCATAGAGCCCGATGCAGGGCTCAGACTCAATGAACTACAAGATCATGAAGTCTGAGCTGAAGTCAGACACTTAACTCACTAAGCCACCCAGGCGCCCCTATCCTATAGTTTTCTAATTTTATCTTTCTATTTACATTAGTAGGAATTCTTTAAAAAGGAATTTTCAGGGGAGCCTGGGTGGCTCAGCCGGTTAAGCGTCTGACTTCAGCTCAGGTCATGATCTCACGGTTCATGGGTTCAAGCCCCGCATCGGGCTCTGTGCTGACTGCCAGCTTAGAGCCCCGAGCCTGCTTCGGATTCTGTGTCTCCCTCTCTGACCCTCCCTTGCTCACGCTGTCTCTCTCTCTCTCTCAAAAATAAATAAAACATTAAAAACATGAAAATAAAAAGAAATGTTCATTTATCAATTACCTGAATTCCCTAAAATATGAGTAAGATCACATTAATTTTTTCCTTCATTTATCAATTTAATAAGAATGGGCCACAGTCCAAACAATCTCCAAAGGTAAGTCATATGTTTGTCTATATATTTACTGTGTTTTAGTCCACTATAGTCATTATTTTTATATCCAAATTACATCACGTGTAGCTAGTAGGAGTTTTCCAGGTTGGCTCTTGTGTCCTTTTGGTCCTTCCTTGTTTTCCAGCATAAAGTGTTGAGTCTCATCTTGTACATTTCCTTTCAGGACCTGCAATCAAGAGCTATCTTTCTCTGTAGAAAATTAAAGCCTTGAAAGAGATAGTCATTGAAATTATCAGGTGAGGTTGCGCCTGGGTGGCTCAGTCTGTTGGACATCTGACTTTGGCTCGGATCATAATCTCATGGTTCTTGAATTTGACCTCCATGTCAGGCTCTGGGCTGACAGCTCAGAGCCTGGAGCCTGCTTCAGTTTCTATGTTTTTCTGTCCCTCCTCTGCTCATGCTCTCTATTTCTTTCTCAAATAAATAAACATTAAAAAAATGATACAAATGATACAAAAACCAGAAGGCAGTCATAGTGCTCTTCTTAACTGTAAAAGCTGTATATGAACATTAAGACATATTCCAACTTCTACTTTTACTGGAAAATTTTAAGGAGGTGACAGAAATCTACATGTTCCTTTACCATTTTTATTTATTTTTCTCATTTTCTATGCAAATAGGAGGCAGATCTTAAATGTATCTTGATTTTTTTTTTTTTTGAAATTTTAATCTATTCATGCTTGTTGACAATCTCAGGAGATTGATTATAGGTCAAGATTTTCTTTTGAATAGTTAAAGCCCTTTAAAGTAGTGTTCATATTAGAATGCAGCCACCAACTTTGTAAAAATGTATAGATATTCGTTAAGTTGGGCTTGAAAAGAGAGCTTATATAATAAATAAACTAAAATTCATCGTACAAAAGTACCTGAATTTCTGGTTTCTGCACCCCACAACATTAAAATTTGACTCAAACTCATAGTATGGATCTTAGTAGAGAATATGCATTTCCATTTTGAGTCACTCTGAATGAAAATCTATGCAGAGGTACCAGTCATTTTCAGATCTTCACAGCAGGTTGTGAGGCAGTTCTGAGGAGGAGGAGGAGTAAGAATGTTGAATGATAGAACGCAAACTAGTACAGCCACCATGGAAAACAGTATGGATGTTCTCAAAAAAGTAAACATGGAAGTACCCTATCATTCAGTAATTCCACTTAATGAGTATTTACCCAAAGAATATGAAAATGCTTATTTGAAAAGATCTATGCACCCCTCTGTTTATTGCAGCACTATTTACCATAGCCAAAATATGGAAGCAGCCCAAGTGTCCATTGATGGATAGATGAATGAATGAAGAAGGTGTGTGTATGTAAAATATACAATGGAATATTACTCAGTCATTTGCAGTGGCATGGATGGAGATAGGATAATAAGTGAAATATGTCAGAGAAAGACATACCATATGATTTCACTCATGGAATTTAAGAAATGAACAAAGGGGAAAAAGGAGACAAACCAAGCAACAAGCTATAGAGAACAAACTGATGGTTACCAGAGGGGGAATGGATGATATAGGTGAAGGGGATTAAGAGTACACTTAATGTTGTTGAGCACTGAGTAACATACAGAATTGTTGAATCACTGTCTTGTACAGTTGAAATTAATATAACACTGTATGATAACTATACTAGATTTAAAAAAAAAGCATCAAGTTGAGTGTTAGGGTACATGTTGCTTCATATAAGCTCCTTTACTTTTTTAAATGAAAAAAAAAAAAAGTGTTGGATGATGACTAGAGACAGTTGTGAAGTTGCCCTGTGACTGACTGAGTCACCAGGAGTCCTTACTGATGCTTAGAATCAAGCCCAGCTGCTGTCAGCCATCACCTAGGCTGTGATAATATTGGCCAAATCCTTTTCTCCATTCCTGCTCCATATTTTCATCCAGAAAGAAGGATCTACTCTTTTATTCCAGAATATGGAAACCAACTATAGCTTAAATTCTTGCATTTTGCATCTTGCATTGGTTCACAAATACTCTATACTACTTTGTGCTGGTCTTTGTACTAGGTATGAGAGACATTGCAGTGAAAAAACTCTGAGTCTACACCATTTTATTCTTTATTGTCCAATAAAAATTTGACACAGGGTTGAGGAGTGGCTGCTGCTTAGAATGTCCTTTGGACCTTTACAAAAGATGAGAATTGAAATTCACTTATCCTTTGAGCCTCCATACATGTCATGGGCTATTGTTATCAAGATCATGCTTATAAATCTAATGTTTGGTAAAGATTTCTTCTCTTAACCTTGAAAAAATTGAGAGTATGGGTTTAGAGAATAAATTCATATATTCATTAATTTGTTAGATGAATTTTAGTTCTGCCCCTAAATCATGTCTTCAGTGGCCTATGCTACTAAGTCTTCAGTCCACATTTTCTAGTATCTTCTGACCATCTGAGGCATTTGTAATTATTCATAGTTTATATGTTAAATCTTATCATGGATTTCAAATATCTGTTCCTATAGCTTATAAAATTCCCAAAGTCACCCATGGTTAGATAAAACTCTCTTCCTGGGTTTTTCTTTTTTTCCTAGCTTTGTAATTGAGTAACTAAGTACGGTGTACTTTACAGGCTTTTGTTGTCTAGTTACTTGAGAAACATTCCCCCTGTGGTGAAATCATCCATTTCCTTTTTTTTTTTTTTTTTTTG
This sequence comes from Proteles cristata cristata, assembly GCA_017311185.1. Lineage (NCBI taxonomy): Eukaryota > Metazoa > Chordata > Mammalia > Carnivora > Hyaenidae > Proteles > Proteles cristata. The sequence continues at coordinate 450,439 of JAESUZ010000587.1, read as the reverse complement.
TGATTGAGTGGTAAGGACACTTTATCCATTTCCTGTGATTCGTGCCTAAAGATTTATTTCATTTTGGAAGGATATGCATAGGGGAATTAAATCCAATTTTGAGGATTTACCTCTGGTTAACTTACACAGTAGCGTTAGTCTTTTATAACTTAGACTTTTTAAAACTCTTAAAAATAACAAATTGGTAAGAGCTATTTCTCTTTCCCAGGCTATTTGAGAAGGTTCTCTTATTTGGTCTCAAATGGGTTTATACCATCTTCCTGACTAACTTTATGTTTTTAAAAGATTTTATTTTTTTAAGTAATCTGGGTGCCCAGCAAGGGGCTCAAATTTACAACCCCAAGATCAAGAGTCACATGTTCCATCAACTGAACCAGCCAGGCACCCCCTGCCTAACTTTTAAAAAGCTGATTCTCTCTGTGCAGGTGAGGAAGACCGAGAGCAGCCTGTTATTTACCCTGATGTCATGTCACATGGTAGTAGAAGTGGAATCCTACCTTGATAGTACCTGAGGTGTCTGACTACTGACTGCTAAGATTAGTTTCTTTAGAGGGAAGGTTAGAGATTACAAAATACTAATTTCTAAATAAGAATTAGAAAGTTAAAAAACTTACTTTTTGATAGCAGAAATTAACTTTTTCATTTTATCCTTGCCTCTTTGGAACAAGATTTCAAGTCAGTGTTGTATTGTTTGGTGAGGCATTGTTTCTTTAAGTGTGCTAGTTCCTCTACTCCAAATCAGAGTCCCCTGGAGCCCACAGGAATAGTCAGATGGATCAGACTGTCTGTTCCCAAAAAGCTTACATATGGTTAAAGAATAGAATCTACATGAGCAAGAGAGGAGTGAGAGATTAAATTCTTAAAGGACTGGGATAGACTTGTTTAGGACCTAGCATTTGAAGCAAATTTTGAAGGAGCTGGGGAGGGAGGTTGGTATTCATCAGAGGAATATTATTCATCATCTGCTGATCATGCTACTACAGCTGAGGGCTGCATCTAACGTGCTTTGTATACACACTAACTTGGAAGTCACAACTTTCAAATTAGACCCACTTGAGCACTTGTTTCCAAGTTCAGATATACTTAAATTCAGATCCTGGCTGCACCACTATTTGCTGCATAACCTTGAATGAGTTGCTTTATAATTTCACCATCTGCAACAAGGACAGATAGTGTCCAGCTTAGTTGGATCATAATGAAGAATAAATGAGATAATACATGTAAAATATGTGACACAACACCTATTCATAGCTATGATGGGAAAAGAATTAAAATGAAGTAACTCTTACAGTGTGACTTATACCAGTGAAGAAGTTGAGAACATTGTAACAGTTATCTTTCATGAAATTGAAAAAAATAAAAAGGAAAAGAAAAGGTTATCAGGAAGTTCTGATGAGCAATAAAACTACCATCTGGTTTTAGATTTCTGCTTTTCTAGAGTGGCTGTCTGTCCTTAGATGTCCAATTGAAGCAAGTCAGAACTCTGTCCTAAACAACACAGTATGTCCTGATTCAAATGTAATGTAAGCTCTATATCCCCTGTAAATGTAGCTATTGAAGGAACATTGAACAAAGTTGGGTAAAGAAAATATCTTTTAGAAATAAAGAGCTTCTTGAGTTAGTTTACTTGAGAAGCTCTAAGTATTTCCCAGTTAAGTCTGTCTTCTCTCTGAATCCCCACCCTCAAGTTGGGCCCGTTTTCCTACTAAGAATTGTCTCTGCCTGAACTCCTGAACAAATATATTCCAGGGCAGTGTCATTAACCAAGCTGATATGGGAACTAAACAAACAGGGTGAATCAGCTTGAACACACGAAGGTTGGCAACAAGTCAATTTCTTTTTCTACCTCTCCACTTGTTTTTTCAGTGTACCTGATTACCAGTGACCGGTGTGTCCTGATAACAGAGAACAGGAAGCATATCAAAGCAAGAGATTGTTTATCTACCGACCTGCTCCTGGATAACAAGAAGCATGTTTTGTTGATTTGGATATATGTACTATAAGGCAGGAAAACAGAGCCTGGCAATTCTAGGTGTTAGTATACTAGGGATGATTTTTTAATCACTGTGGCAGAATGCCACATGGGTATTTAAAACATTTTTCCTTCTGAATTGCACAAGTTTGAGAGTAATGTTTGTCTTCCAGCCTAAAGAAAAGAGTTTTAACTGGAATGTGGATATTTTATTGTCCAATTATATATATTAATTTGAAATTGTACACATAGTCTAATTGCTTTTGTTATGTTTTCTCCTTAGATATTGGTTTTATACTTGTTTGTTCTTAGATTTTACATATCTGATTAATCTCTCTCCAGTAGGACAATACCTTGCTCAGCTTAAACATAGGTGATTTACTTATCATATGAAATTTGTAGAGTATAAGAAAGTTTATTTTAATTAAGTTCAGAAATAGGAACTTTTCTCCCCCATGAGTGAGATTAATGAGAAAAATTAAGGTGGGTAATTAGGTTCTTTTCAACTAAAAGTATTTGGGACTTCAATTTAAATTGGTGGGGATTACCAAAGGTAATACAGATTTAAGGAGATAGTTGGATTTTCTTATCATGTTAAAAGTGGCCAAATTTTAAGCCACTAAACAGAAAAGGAGATTGAAAGAATTTTAAAAAATATATTCCCCATTGAGAAAAAGTAAAAAACTATCCTTAAAATAGTGATGTGCTGCTATATCTAGAAATTAAACTAGGACATCCCTTTTCTCTTCTAGATTTGCACCCTTTCTGAGGGCTACTCTGGATTACATTGGTAGGGGAAGCTTTCCCAGGACTGTCCGCAAATGGTACAGAAATAATTGGCATATAGTGTTTGTGTGCGTTTTCCTTTCGAAAGTCCATAGGAGGTTTTCAAATACTGGTTGAATAAGTAAATGCAAGAAAGAATGAATGAGTGAATGAGAGACTTTGGTTGCTACTTTAGCCTAACCCCGAGTCTTATTTATTATAAGTTTTGTGACTGTTAGGAAGTACTTTGTCCATGGCTTTCCTTGTCTATAAAGTGGAGTTAATAACACCTATTACATAAAGTAATTAATAAATGTATTGAGAATCTAAATTAATCACTAGGTCCAGGTCAGATTACTGAGTTTCTTGTGGTCTGGCGATTTGCCCTTTTAACAAAATCTGTTGGTGATTCTTATGCACCCAAAGTTTGAAAACCACTCATTTAAACTGTATTGTTTATTGGGCAGGGTACTATGATAGATACCCAAGGCAGTATTAAAATGAACTAGATGGTCTCTGTCTTCAATAAATTTACATACGGTTAAAGGATACACATAATGTAAATAAAGCACAGAGGAAGGAGAGATTAATTCTCTTAAAGGATTGGTAAAACTTCTTAAGGATCTAGCATTTGTAAGGATTAAGTAAGATTAAAAAAGTTTTTTTTAATGTTTATTTTTAAGACTGACAGAGTGTGAGCAGGGGGGTGCAGAGAGAAAGAGAGAGGGAGACACCGAATCCAAAGCAGGCTCCAGGCTCTGAGCTGTCAGCACAGAGACCGATGTGGGGCTCAAACCCATGAACCGTGAGATCATGACCTGAGTTGAAGTCAGATGCCTAACCTACTGAGCCACCCAGGCGCCCAAGGATTAAGTAAGATTTTTTAAAAATTCCTGGATCAATGTGTGTCACATGGTAAATGCAGAACTGTTGGTATTACTATTTCCACATATGCTTTGTCTATATACTCCATTCCTTTCTTACTAATCTGTAAGGACTGTGTCTATATTTTCAATAGATCTTCCCCACCCAGTTTATAAATTACTTAGGATGACTATACTGCCTTTTCTGAATGATTTTCATGTGGTTTTTTTTTTTATTCTTTTGTCCTGGTGACAGTTTTGACAGGTGTTTTCTTTCTCTTTAGTAAAACTACCTTATGCACTTTCTCATTTCCATTTTATGATTCTATGAAAAAAATTTTTCATGAAAATGAAATTTAATTGCACTCACATTGTACCTTGCTGCATATCCTGAGACTCATCATATGATTTAAGAAAATTCACTTTCTAAACTGTAGAAAAGAAATCCATTTAATTCTCATTTAGTCAGGTTTTTCTGGCTTGTGGATTATTCACATTCTTTACCTCTGTACTTTCAAGTTTCCTTTTATCTGTTTCTTTGCTTGTTAGGCATGAATAGAGAAAGAGAAAGAAGCAAATCTGGTAAAAAGATTTAGCATGTGAACTGAAAGGAACCAATGGCCACAATAAGGCTCAGCTTAGAGAATTCTGTTGATATTAGACAGGGTGTCCTGTTAGCAGAGGTGTAGCCTCATGTTCCTGGCATGCTTAGGATACTGATCCGAGATTTTGACTTTTGATCCTGCTACTAACTTACTTGTGCAAACTGGTCCGTCTTTTTGTGTGATAGGGAAAAATGCCTGCATAATTTTGGATTCACGGTCCAAATGGATGTCAGTAAAAGGAATTTAAAGAATTCACTGAATGTGAACACAGTATTCTAGATATTAAACAAGAAACCTCAAAAAATGTACCTTGTCTTTTAAGATATTACAAAAAATGAAACTGGAAATGGAATTTTTTCCCCTGTACCTTTTCAGAATTCATGTACCAGTAGCACCAGGTACTATATAAATATTTTTAAATGATTTGTACTGCTTATAAAACTTAAAGGACAAATTTTATACCCATTTAATAATGTGCAAAATTGTGGCCTAGAACTTGAGGGACATGCCCAACGTTTATTAGCCAAATAATGCTGAAATGGGAACTAAAATAGTTTTTCTGACTTCTCTGTTCACCAAAATATTATGCTCTAATCAAGAAGTGAACATTTTTTGTTCTATTTATGAAAGTCTGATCTATCTATAGTCTGCGTTATCATGTTTTTAATTTTTGTTTTTAAGCCAAATGGGGCAGATGATATGTTGTTAAAACAAAACAAAGATTAAAACTAAGAAGGAATCTTCTAAATCCTAAAGAGGAATTCTCGGTCAAAAATGTTGTACAAGTAAAAAAACAAAAAACAAAAAACAAAAACAAAAACAAAAAAAAATGTACAAGTTTGTAACATGAGCTATAACAGTATTAGTGATTTATCACTAGTATAAAACTACATAAAGCTACTATGTTATTAGCTCTTATATTGTTATCAAACGAAATTGGCTTTATCCTTTAGAGTTCAATCTTGAGTTCAAAAGGTTTTTTAAAAACGTCTAAAATCCTTTGGATTAAAAGAATCCAAAAGGTACTGGCAGCCATAATCAAGAGGGAGGTTTTAAATTCAGCTTCTAAATTACCAAAAGATTAAAAGTAAAGCTTATGGAGTGCTTGGGGGGCTCAGTCAGTTAAGCATCTGACTCTTGATGTCAGTTCAGGTCATGATGTCACAGTTCATGAGACTGAGCCCCATGCCCAGCTTTGTGCTGACAGTGCCAAGCCTACTTGGGATTCTCTTTCTCCTTCTCTCTCTGCACCTTGCCTGCTTGCATGCACTCTCTTTCTCTCTCTCAAAATAAATAAATAAACATTAAAATTCTTTTCTAAAAACAAAAAATGGTAAAGCTTATGTTCATAGATTTCACAGCATACAGTCCCATGCAGAAATGGTCACCAGGGGCCAGTCAGTTAAGCATCCAACTTTGGCTAAGGCCATGATCTCGTGGTCTGTGGGTTCATCCCCCATGATAGGCTCTGTGCTAACAGCTCAGAGCCTGGAGCCTCCTTCGGATTCTGTGTCTCCCTCTCTCTCTGCCCCTCCCCGGCTCGCACTCTGTGTTTCTGTCTTTCAAAAATAAACAAACATTAAAAAAAAAAAAACCAACTAGGCTTCAGAAAAGCAGATGTTTTCTTCAAGTCTTCTCTACTATTGTAAGGTCGATGAGTATGTGTGGGCTGATTGTATAATAGGTACTCAATAAATATTTGCTGAATGAATGAATGATGTATAAATGCAAATTGATCTATGTTAGCTGCTTTTCCTGTTGGAAGACTTGATCTTTTATCATTTGGATTCCACAAAAAAAACATCTTAACCAAGTCATGTCTTCGGGCCAATCTGTTTCCAGGCATGTTTGTGTTTTTCACATTCTTTTTTTGGCCTGCAAGAATATTCTGTGACCTCTTTCATGAATTCCAGTAGGTCATTCAGTTGGGACCCAAGGAAGTCAGTAAATTAAACTTGATTTGGAATGGAATACATAGGGTGTGTGGCTTGGATTGGAATCAAATTAGTTCTGGCTAATCTTATTTGGGTTTAATCTATGTGGGAAAGAATAGAAGTAGAGGAAAAACAAATAAACAAAAAATAGGGGAAGCTATTCTTGTATCATCGTAAGCAGTTTCTGTAAAGAATAGTTCCAAGGGCAAAAGCCTAAATTATTTTTATTAGAAGTATGGGTACAAGATTGAGCAAAGGAAAGATTAACTTCTCCAGTCATCATGGTTGGTGTTTAATTTTTTAGCATTCCCAAATCAGAATCTCTAGGCTTTTAAAATGTGTATCCTCCATAGACAAGCTTGTTACTTAATACAGTTCTCTTGCTTTTTAATCTCCGGAGCTCTAGAAATGGATAACCCCAATTGTTGGGAAACCTCAGCAATCAGGGAGGCAGAAAAAGCTTTTTTAACATTGAGTTTATAGTCAGATCATCTAGACTCTTGGGTCTTTTAATAGAGGCCTATGAGAAGAAACTATGAGAAAGTGCAGTAAGTTCCTGCACTAATAATTAATTTCTTTAAGCTGCCATTTTCCCCTTTCAGCTGTTTCCAATTTGCAATGTATTGGACCCTGAAGACTTAATCTTGGTGCTCAGAAGTAAAGAAAACCCTTCTGTGAATGGACTGAGAGAGCGTATGAATGACGTGAGAAACTTCTTCGAAGCTACCTGAGAAGGAAGAGGCTGGGAAGGAGCAAGTGAAGTCATCGAGTGAGGGCCCTTTAGTTTGTGGAGTTCTGACTGGTGCTGGATGAGTCATGAATGGGATTGTTCTTCACAGAGAATTTCATGTGATTGCCTCATAAGTTCTTACAAAGGAGAGAATCAGGATTTATCGTTCAGGAGTTTCTTGAATATAATAACATTTGTGCTTAACAATTGAATTTCCCCTCCCATGGAAGGCATTATTTTGCTCATGTAACAGAGAAAGTTATATTTTCATTTAAAAAGAGGGAAGAGTTGGGGCACCTGGGTGGCTCAGTCAGTTAAGTGTCTGATTCTTGGTTTCAGCCGAGGTCATAATCTCATAGTGAGATTGAGTCCTGCATTGGGCTCTGTGCTGACAGTGCAGAGCCTGCTTGGGATTCTCTATCTCTCTCTTCCTCTGCCCCTCCCCTGCTTACTCTCTAGCTCTCTCTCAATAAATGAAAAATAAACTTAAAAAAATTTTTTAAAAAGGGGAGGAAGAGTCACCACATTATTTCTAATTTCTCAATTTGACCTGTGAACTGAAGGGATGAATTAAGGTACTGAAACATAGGGAATTTTCCCAGTTGCTATGAGTTCTAAGTACCTGACCTCCTACTTAGCTGTCTGCTTCTCTTGCCTGAATAGTGGGGAGCAATAGTGGGTGACTAGAACAAAGGAGTATATACAGTACATACTGTATATATAAGGAGTATATACAGTACATACTGTATATATAAGGAGTATATACAGTACATACAGTTCTTTTCAGCATTTAATGATTCTAAAGCAGCAATAAATCTTGACTTTGGTTAATTTTCCAGGAGCAAATCTAATTAGTGTCAGTCTTCTAAAAATATAAATGACTTGGGGCACCTTGGTGGCTCAGTTGGTTAAGCGTCCGACTTCAGCTTTGGTCATGTTCTCGCAGTTTGTGAGTTCTGTGAGTTCAAGCCCTGCCTTGGGCTCTGTGCTGACAGTACAGAGCCTGGAGCCTGCTTTATGTTCTATGTCTCCCTCTCTCTGCCCCTACCCCGCTCATGCTCTGTTTACTCTCAAAAATGAAAAACATTATGGGGCGCCTGGGTGGCTTAGTTGGTTAAGCGTCCAACTTTCGCTTAGGTCATGATCTCGCGGTTCGTGGGTTCGAGCCCAGCGTCGGGCTCTGTGCTGACTGCCAGCTCAGAGCCTGGAGCCTCTTTCAGAGTCTGTGTCTCCCTCTCTGTCTGACCCTCCCCTGCTCACGCTGTCTCTCTCTCTCTCTCCCCTAGAAATAAATAAAAATATTAAAAAAAAAAATGAAAAACATTAGAAGTATAAATGACTTTTGGCTGCTTCAGCAATAGCTTAAGTATTTAAGAAAACATTTTGTTACATAATATTTTATAAATATAAAATACATAAATATACAATTATACACATATAATACATATTATACATTATAGATACAAGTTTGAAAAATAAAAGATCCAATTACAGGCCAGTGCAGGAGATAATATATTCTGTACTTGCTTACTGGAGTTACAAAAGTCTTCAAATAAATATTGTTTGGACAGAGAGGATACCATCATTTCATTCCTTGTTTTAAGAAAAAAAAAATGGATATCATCATATTTGTTCAGTTCTGATTCAGATAACTGAGGTTTTTTGGTGGTTTTTGGGAGTAGCATCTTAAAAATGTAAATTTACTGGTTGAGACATTATTGATAATATTTCACTTAAAGTAATTGTTGCTAATAAGAAAATGGCTAGATTAGATAAGATACAGTCTAATGAATTATCTTTTATTTCTTAATTTTTAATTTATTTTTGAGAGAGAGAACTCATGAGTGAGAGAGGGGCAAAGAGAGAGGGAGGCACAGAACTCAGAGTGGGCTCCTGCACTGATAGTAGAGAGCCCAGTGTGGGGCTCAAACTCATGAACCCGAGATCATGATCTGAGCCGAAGTTGGACAGTTAACCAGCTGAGCCACTCAGGTACCCCTCTAATAAATTCTCTTCTTTTTTCACGGGTTTATAAACATATGGACACGTGCAGATGCCTTAACTCGTTTTGAAAATAGGGAGATGTAAGAATAAATAAGGTTTGAAACTGCTTACCTCGGTAACATTTAAAAAGGAAGACATAAAATTACATATTTAGTATAATCACAAATATGGAGACAGTAGGAAGAAGAATTAAACATTTGTCCATACCTCTGGGTGATAGAATTCCCTTTCTTCTTTTACAGTCCTATTTTGCAAACTTTACTGAGCATTTTTGTTCCTATAATGGAAAACTCTTTTATTTTTCTAAAAAATTCCTTGATGGTTGCTGCAGTCTCCATGACACCCAAGCTTATTCCAGTTGCATTTCTAGCGTGTTTCTGCCACCTTGTGCTTTCTGAAACCCATTACAGTGGTCAGCGGAGAAAGAGATGTACTTTGGGAGGTTGTTGTTTCTTTGGAGATAAATTTTCATAGTTCAGGAAGAGAATGAGAGGGAAACATTTCAAATACATAGAAGAGGGTATGTGTGTGTGTGAGAGAGAGAAACTTTCCAAAAGTTAAGCGGATTGTTTACTACGTCACATCAGTATTAAAATTACATTTTATCCCTTGAGCCTGCAGTCTGGTAAAGGAGGAGAGTAAAGACCTTGGTTTTAGTGCTGATAACAATAAGCCCCTTAAGGTTTTAAGACATTTTGTGATACTTCCTGCTCTTGCCTGTTCTTTAAATGTGTTCCTTTCTGCATAAAAACCTAACCAGACACTTGTGCCTAGAAAGCTCTGGGTGGCTTGTTAAATGTGTTTCTTTAAATTAAATATCCTGCTGTGTTTACATGAACTGTTATTCTCTTTCCACATTATCATTCCAGACAGCATTCCATTTGTCTAGTGCCTCAAACTATTTATATGGTCTGCTGCCCTGGAGTTATGCTGAGCACCAGAAAGGAGAGCCTTTACCTGGAACTTTGGCCTTTCTGTTTTAGCATAAACAAGCTCTTATTTGATGACTTGTCTGAGGAGCTCTCAGATCTTTCTTTTTAAGAATTAATTTAAATATATTTGATTTCAAATGGTATTTAAGGAGCCATGGATGCAAATGACTTATGTTTGTCATCTTGGCAAACGCCTATTTCTAGTCTGATAGTGGAATAGTCTTTCCTAGCCTGCTAAAATATTGACATCAGGCCTAAGGCATACTTTTTACCTTTCGGTGTCATGATTGCATTGCAGAAGTATGACTGTGACTTGAACTAGAGTTACTATCCGAGGGGCTTGAAGGGTACCGAACCACATTCATTGAGCATCCACTACAGGACAGGCCTGGTATAAGACTTCTTTTTTACATATGTAGTCACAGATAGTGACTCATCTGTGAGTAAATCCTCAGTAAAAACTGTAAGATATATATGATCTCATTTCACATTTGAAGAAAATTGAGACCAGAAATTAAATGGCTTACCAAAGATCACATAGCTTGAAAATGGCAAAGTGGGCATTTGAACCCAAGTGTTTTTTTGACTTTCATTTTCATACTCTATGAGTAGACCAGCTTTCCATTGCAAATGGCAAGGATCTTTATGGTCATAGTGGTCTGAAAAGGGAAACCAAGTCTAAAGGGGGTTGAATATAAAGTTTGGCGCAAAAGCAGGTGTAGGGACTGCTCGGTCTCAGCACTACCTCCTAAAAAAAACCATCTTCTTGCTTCCTGATGGCATGAAAGTTGGCAGGGCATCACAGAGAGCTTGGAAAAACTTCCAGAGCACCTCCCAGTTTTCCCTGTCTGGTCAGTTCTGATTTGTATTAGTGTAGTAACCTCCTAACTAATCTCCCAGCCACTGGCCTTGCTTTACCTCCAGTCTGTACTTCAGTCACCTTTCTGAAGAGCAGACCAGATCTCGTTGCTCCTGAGCTTTAACTGTTCCAAGGGTTTTCTCTTATAATTAGCATAAAGTCCAAATTCTTTAGCAGGGCTTCTTAGCCCCTTCTATCCCTGGCCTCTCGTCTCTCCACTGCCCACCTCCAGCACTGCTTCAGCCCAGTGGAACTTCATGCCCAGCCTTGGCCATGTTCTGCTCTTTGCTTGGTATTAATCATATCTGCTTCTTTGTCCCTCTTACTTCTTCTTGTCTTTTTTGGTCTCTGCTTGAGAGCCACTTCTCTCAAAGCCTTTCTGGACTCTTTGTCCAGCTCTATTCCAAATATGTCAAACAGCACTCTGTTGTAATGAGGCGCTCATCATGTGGCATTATAGTTACCTCATTTTATTGAGATATAATCCACATGCCATAAAATTCACCCTTTTATTATTTATTTATTTTGAGAGAGAACACAAGCAGAAGAACAGAGAGACAGGGAGACAGAGAGAGAATCCCAAGCGGGTTCCATGCTGTCTGTGCAGAGCCTGATGCAGGGCTCCAACTCACAAACCATTTGATGATGACCTGAGCCAAAATCAAGAGTTGGAAGCTTAACCAACTGAGCCACCCAGGCACCCCACAGTTCACCTTTTAAAAATATACAATTCAGCAGTGTTTATATTCACAGGTTTATGCAGTCGTCACCACTGTACTTCAGAACATTTTCATCATCCACAAAAGAAACCACATACCCATTGATAGCCACTCCCCAATCCTCTGTTTTCCCCATCTACTAACAAGTACTAATTTCTAACCCCTATGCATTTGCCTGCCCTAGGCATATTATATAATTGGAATCATACACTATATTTTTTGTGTGTGTCTGGCTTCTTTCACTCAGCATAAGGTAGGGTCCATCCGTGTTATAGTATGTATCAGTACTTCATTTCTTTTTATGACTGAATAATATTCCATCATATGTATATACCACCTTTTTTTGGATCCATTTGTCAGTTTATGGACATTTGGGTTTCCCCTTTTGAGCTATTGTGAATAATGCTTCTATGAACATTTGTGTACAAGTTTTTGTGTTTTTAATTGTCTTGGATACATGCCTAGGAAAGGAGGGTCATGTGGTAACTGTTTTCCACAGCAGGTATACCATTTTATATTCCCATTAATAATCTGTAAGAGTTTGAATTTCTCCACCTCCTTGCTAATACTTATTACCTTCTGGTTTTATTGTGTGGTGTTTTTAAATGATAGCTACCCTAGTGGATGTGAAGTTATGATTGCCTTTAACTGGCTTATTTCCCTCCTGACTTGCTAGATCTTGTTCATTATTGTACTCTAGTGTGAACACATTGTGTAGGTGCTCAAGTAATATCTTCAAAATGAGTGCAGAGGCCTAAATATTTCCTAGCTGGTTTGCTTCTATAAATCCAGGAAATCTAGAGTCTGGTTTGGGAGAAGATATTCTGGCTGCCAGTTCACACACTATTTACCAGAGTGCCATAGGATTTTAATAACTGCACTAAGTAGATGGCTCCTTGGCTTTAATAGTCTTACCTGAGAAGTTCCCTGCATGGAGAACGGCATAAGTTCTCATTTAACCAGCTCAGAAAAGGGAAGAACATACTCAACTCTGCTGGCATTTTAATCTGTGATTCCAGGGAGTCTCTCTTCCAAACACATTTTCTGAGGGCATGTGAACACTGCCTAATGAGGAAGCCATTCATTCTGAGTGAAAGTGTAGAAGCAAAAAGAAGCAAAACAAAGTTCCTTTCCTGGAAAAAGAGGGGCCACATTGATTATACATTCAGAATAATACAGACTAAAGCCAAGTTGTTGTGTTCTAAAGCAATTCTATTTAGGCGGTTACAGCTGGGATCTCTTCCACTGTTTATCCTTTCCTACCTATCTGTTTTTATTCATCCCAGCGTGCCAAAATCTTGGATTTGTAAAGGCAAGCTGGAAGCAAAGAGGTGCTTGCTCCCTAATTTCCTGGGGCACAGTCCTGTAAAGAAGCTACCTATAAAAGAAAAGGCTGTGTGATGCCTTCTTGGTAATGTTCCTGGGATTGTGAGTAGGTGGGTGCCATCTGTGAAACCCTTGAGTCCATCTCCACCCTTTGTCAACATTCTACCTGCTCAGCTTTTGCTCTGGAGTTCTCTTTCATAGCATTTTCTTCTATCTTTGTTTTTTCTGTACTTTTTTTTCAATCCTCACCTGCTGTGAAACACAATGTTGGTCCAAATCTGGAAGTCTCTGTTGAAACATAATCTTTAAACCCTGGAACTAATTTTTAGCTCCATCTAAAAATTTGCTGAGTGGATTTGCTGAGTTACAGTCCCCACCTGACTAATTTCTATATGCTTTTCCTCTATTTTATTTTTCCCCTCAAAAATATAGCATGTACTCAGGATCCTTTGAGAAGAGAGGATAGGAAAGAAGAGAAATCTGTGGGGAACTCTTAGTTAAATAGTACTGACCTTGTGTAAAGACTGTTAATGTTATTATGTAGCAGGGAAAATACAAAAGATAGAAAAAATAACATAGCAGTCTGCCCAAATGTGGCCCACTTGAACTCTGGATGGTATTTCAGCACTGTAGGAAAATTCCAGAAATCTCTCTAGCTGCAAATGTTGCCGTCAACGTTATCTGCCTCTGCTGATAAACTGAGGCCGAGCTTGATGTCAGCAGATATCAGTTGCTGGAAAAGTATAGCTCCAGTGAGCAGTGTTGGGGCAGCAGTATCAATGCCCATGTTCCATCCTTTACCTGATGATTTATAATTGCACCCAGGTCTTCAGCCAGTAGGTTTGCTTGTATGGCTTCTTCAAATACTGGTTTCAGAAGAGTCAGATACTAGCTTGTCCTCATGCAAGGATGCAAGATCTATGCCTGTGAGCACTAGCTGAACTCACAGGAAGGGAATAATGCCAAAAAAAAGCCCCAAACTTCTAGCAACTTTGCTTTCTTTGGCATACCTAACTAGGACCGAATATACTGGGCCCAGTTTACACCCTTACTGCCTCTAGTAGAGAGAAACATGTGGCTCTTGGTCCCTGTGTTTGCACACATGGCTAATCTCCTAATAGCCTTTGACCAGTTGGGCAACCCTGGTTTTGAGCTAGCCAGACACTTGCAACTCAAATATGGAAACAAAACAGAATCTTGTGTAAATCGGTTGTGCTGGAATATTTAACTCTTCATTTCTTTGAAAAGAAATTTCATTTTGCTCTTGAGGCTAGCATTTGAGAGAAATTCCAAATTCAGGAAGAGGTTTAGAAGGACAAAATGCAAGTTGAAGCTCCGGATCGGATTCTCAAGTGTTCCATGAAATTCGGCAAGACTGTTACAGACCTTTGGCCTGGGCAGTGCATGCTGTGCTGTGCGTCTGGATGTATCCACCCTGAGGTTGTTTATTTAGAGAGAACTGAAGGAAAAGTTCGGAAACATCCTGTCACAGGATGTGCACACAGGCCTGCCTGAAATACTGAAGCCTATGGAAGTCAGCAGAGTTTTCGTGATTAATGGTGACACTGCCCTCTAGTGGCCTGTCTGAGGCTTAAATGAATACATTGCACATATAGCCCAGTTCTCCAAAAAATTTACCCAAGTAAACTCGCAGACTGTGTGTGGGAAAGGAAAAGGGAGGAGGAGAAGGGGGAGAGAAAGAGGAAAAGAAAGGGAGAGGGTTCTTGCCATTGTAGCACACATCTCAGTTTGCAATGACTGGGCTTTCTGAATAGGGCTTCTGAGATCCAGTTAGGGCCTCAGTGAGAACATTGTTTTCCAGGGTTCCAGCAAGGGATACTAGCTAAAACTCTATATTGAGGATTTGTACTAGGGCCTTGGGTCGCCTTCCAGGTTTCAGAGCTTTGCACCAGCTTCCCCTAGTCCACATTCCATTTCAAGGTAGGTCACTAACCACGCTTGAGTGGTGCAACCTACTGGACTGCTGCAGCTGCTCACGTAGACCCAGCTCCTTATCTTGCACCCTCCCCTCTTTTCTGTGTTTCCTTTAGGCCTTGCTATCATTTCCCCAAATACTCTTGCTGCACGATGCTCCTAACTTCCTGCTGGCTTCCCATGCAAGAACTCGGGACCCATTCCTCAGGTGCTTGTGGGCAAGAATGTTTAGAGAGCTGCCTGAGCCCTTAGGGAATGACAGGAATGCTGAGAATTTCAGGCACTACTTTGCAGACCCACAGGAAAGAAAGTTTTGGCCCAGAGGGATGGGAAAGGACCTTCAACAACACCTCCCATCACAGTTACCTCTGGCTGTGGAATGGCTCATCTTGGAGTCCTTCTCTTTCTGCTGACCTGGGAAGAGAGGCCTCTGGGATGGGTGGTTGTGGTATAGCAAACCACATCTACATTTGTAGATGTGCAAAATTAATTTGGCTCTAGTCTTGAGATAGTAGTTACTTGTTGTAATATTTTAGTTGTATTCAACACAACTGGTAAGCAAAATGAGGCAACTTTGTAGTTATCAGTCTGGAGTTATCAATCTAGTTATCAGGGTGGAGCTGTAAGATACTGATCCTGGGTTTGCTACATCCTGGAACTTACCTTGGAGTCTTATTTCATTACAGGAAAGAAGGGGGAAATGGCAAGAGTTTGACTCAGAACTATCCTCAGAGTCTCTCTGGCTCTTTATCCACATTGATTTTTTACTTAGCTATTTTCTAAATTTCTTTTTTTCTTTTTTTCTTTCTTTCTTTCTTTCTTTCTTTCTTTCTTTCTTTCTTTCTTTCTTTCTTTCTTTCTTTCTTTCTTTCTTTCTTTCTTTCTTTCTTCTTCCTTCCTTCCTTCCTTCCTTCCTTCCTTCCTTCCTTCCTTCCTTCCTTCCTTCCTTCCTCTTCTTTCTCCTTTCTTTCTTTCTTTCTTTCTTTCTTTCTTTCTTTCTTTCTTTCTTTCTTTCTTTCTTTCTTTCTTCTCTCTCTCTCTCTCTCTCTCTCTCTTTCTTTCTTTCATTCATGTTTTGTTTATTTCTGAGAGAGAGAAACAGCATGAGCAGGGGAGGGTCAGAGAGAGAGGGAGACACAGAATCCGAAGCAGGCTCCAGGCTCTGAGCTAGCTGTCAGCACAGAGCCCAACGCAGGTCTTAAACCCACGAACTGTGTGATCATGACCTGAGCTGAAGTTGGATGCCTGAACCAACTGAGCCACCCAGGCACCCCTTAATGTTTTTCACTTAACTCACATAATTATGAGGATGACCGTTAAAACCACACACACACCCAACAACCTTTGTGACAGAAGAATTTCACATGGGGAGCATGATATGGTTGCTTGGGTAATATGAGGCTCCTCTTTTGAATTATTTATTTACCTATTACCTTGAGGCATGTCTGGCTCTTGATGAAGAGTTAATATTACCCTCAAACACTGCAGCCACCTCATAACACCACCCTTCTCCACCTTTGTCTCTATAAAAACCTCCTTGGAAACATAAATATGTTACTTAGGATAGACAACACTTCAGTTCACATTTGAAGAGTATAAACACTGACAGATGTCACCAGTTTGTGAGAGTCTTTCCTTGTGTTGGTATGTGAACACGAAAGGATTTTTTTTCTTCCCCCATAATTGCTTCTCACTGTTCTGTCAAAATTCTTTGCTTGTTGGGTAGTAAGCTGTCTTAATGGTGTCTTAGCCCAATTCCACAACTTGTGTCATTTCCAGTTTATAAAAAATAGTGTCGCTGAAATCTCGAGATCCAGTAGTGTTCATTTTAGTTTCAAAGTGATTTTCGGGGCACCTGGATGGCGCAGTCAGTTGAGTATCCAACTCTTGATTTCAGCTCAGGTCAAGATCTCACGGTCACAAGATAGAATCCCTCATGAGAATTCTATGCTATTAGCATAGAGCCTGTTCGGGATTCTCTTTCTCTCTCTCTGCCCCTTCCCTGCTCTCTCTTGCTCTTGCTCTCTCTCTCAAAAAAAATAAAACATTTTTTTAAAAAAGTAATTTTCTATTCAAAGGTCTTCTTTCTCTTGCCCACCCCTAGAAAGCCCAATAATCTTAAATGCTGGAGGGTGGGATGGGGGCTTGGTTTCTTCTTTCCCATCCCAGCCCCCTTTCCTGTGCTTACCCTCTGATGTAGGAACTGTAGCTGACACTGAGTCCTCTCACCTGCCTACTTCTAGTAAAGGTATCTTGTACTCACCTCTTCTTTCTGGAGGTTGTGGCTCCGTATCTGGCCAACACTAACTAATTGTCCTTGCTTGATTCTGTGTGGAAGAAGTTTGAATGCCATTACTGTCTTGGGGCACATGTGATGGTTCTTCATTGGGCTCTACAGGCTACCTCTGGACAGGTTCCAGGTGGAGATCTCTCTAAGATGCAATGTTCTCCTTTATACCATGGGGCATAGAGCCTTGTGCAAAAGCGTTATGGCTTAAGCCCAGCTCCCTTCCTTAGGGTCTGTCAGAGCCATGAGTCTGTGAAAGCCTTGTATTCTTGTTACTCCAAAAAGTAGCAGTATAGCCTGCCATCCAGCACTTCCTCTCAGCTTCAGCATCTCTCTCCTACTCTGCTTTCCACTCTCCCAGGGATCAAGTGCTCTACCCAACCAGCAATTTGCCAGTTCTTAGACCAGAGCCAATCTCCAGTCCTCAGCTTAGCCATAGGAGTGAGAAGCAACATTTTGGTTTCAGTCTTGTTGTGTACACGGCCCAGGTTGATTTGTAACCTGAATACAAAAAGGTGATGGGAGGCATCGGTGCCACTCTGCAGGATCCATTCCCCCCTCCCCACCCCTCAGGTAACCCCTGTCTTTCTCCCATTCTTTCTCTTTCATCAAAGAAGCAGGTCTGTTGAAATGTTGTCTGTCTCCAATTCCTGAATGATTCTGACCCCTACATCTGTAAGTTCTCCAGACATGGAATGTGGGGTAGAGTTTTGTTCTTACTCTGGGCCTTCCTCAATAATTCTTTATATTTAGCACCTGACAGCAGTTTATTTATGGTAGTATTATGGTTCTCAGCACTGACTTCATATTAGATTCAATCAGGCTGAAAGTGGGACCTGGGATTGGTAGTTTTAAAAAATTCCCCTTGTGGGGTGACTGGGTGGCTCAGTCAGTTAAGGGTCCAACTTTGGCTCAGGTTGTGGTCTCATGGTTCGTGGGTTCAAGCCCCGCGTTGGGCTCTGTGCTGACAGCTAGCTCAGAGCCTGGAGCCTGCTTCAGATTCTATGTCTCCCTCTCTCTCTTACCCTTCCCTGCTCATGCTGTCTCTCTCTCTCTCTCTCTCTCTCTCTCTCTCTCTCTCTCTCTCTCAGGAATAAATAAAAAAATAAAACATTTAAAAAATTTTTTTAAAATAGAATAAAAAATTCCCCTTGTGATTTTGGTATACAGTGAGGGTAAGAACTTTACATGACCAGTGCAATGAAGAATGGGACCAGAAGTGATAGGACTTAGACTTCCTTTTTTTTTTCTTCTTTTCTTAAAATGTTTCTTTATTTTGAGAGAGAGAGTGGGGGGGGGGGACAGGGGAGGAGAGAGACAGAGAGAGAATCTTTAGCAGGCTCCATGCTCAGAATGGAGCCTGATGAGGGGCTCAATCCCACAACTGTTGAGATCATGACCTGAGCAGAAATCAAGAGTCTGATGCTTAACTGACTGAGCCACCCAGGTGCTCCAGGATTTAGAATTAATTCTGAAGTGAGAAATAGGTTGTTTAAATTTGTTTTTTAAAGTTTATTTATTTTGAGGGAGAGAGAGAGAGAACGAGTGGGAGAAGGGCAGAGAGAGAGGCAGACAGAAGATTCGAGGCAAGTGGCCTCCATGCCAACAGAAGAGAGCCTGGTAAGGGACTTAAAGTCATGAACCACGAGATCATGACCTAAGCTAAAGTCAGATGCCTAACTGACTGAGCCACACAGGTACCCCCAGAAATAGGTTCTTGAGAAGCAACTGAAGAAAGCAGCTTTCTGAGAATGGCTTAAGGGAAGAAGAATTTGAGGATGGGATCCTGGAATCATTATTTTCTCCAAAATTCTAGTGATTTTGTTTTTGTCACTATCAAATACCCAATCTACCTCCTTGAAAAAGATTTGTTGGAGTTTTTGCTCTTGAACTTTTTCTTACTGCAGCTGATTGGGCAGCACAAGACACTGTGGCTGAGGCCTTGTTTCAGACAAGATCCTTGCCCTATAAGGGAGTAGAGAGTAAGGATGAGATGAGATTTCTGTAAATCATTATCATACAAAGCAGCTGGTTTCTTAAGAGGCTTACCTCCTGGCTAGGAGAAGAGTAACTGTTATTTCTTCCTATGTCACTGAAAGTCTTTCTCCTCAGATGCCTTGTTTTTTTGTCTTTCTAGGCCTTCTTTTTCATCTGCTGAAATAGTGCCTAGTGCCTTACAGTAAGCCCACAGGTGGATGACCCCAAAATCCAGAGGAAGGGAGGGAGCATCTCTTTTTTGTGTCTCTTTTTTAGGAGTGAGAAAATTTTCCACTTATATTTCCATGTCTGGGTGACCAAGATTGGATCCTGTGTCTATTTTTAAACCAACGACCAGTAAAAGGAAGGTTCTCGTGGGTGGATTAGACTAATCACGTGGAATAGAGTTGATATTGGAGGGTCAACCACTAAGAGCACTACACTCTGCTTTTTTATCTTCTAGCACTTTCACATCATCCTATAGTATTGTCTTCACTTGTCTATTTTCCCTAATAGGTCAATGATTTTGTCTTATTTATCTTTTACTCTCCATGTCCTTCGGAATTTATAACATAGTTAGAGTAATATGATACCACTCACAAATGAAATATACACATACGCATACACATTTTAAGGAGATGCATATCACACATAATGGTGCAGTTGTGGTTTTGAATTTTGACGCTCTAACTGAATCAGCATTATAAGAGACCCTTATAGCAAAGTCCACTGGAAATGTTCCTCTGAGTAGATATGTATCAACTGTATCTTTCTCTAGCTACTTACTTATGCGATCATTGGTCAATTTGCCCTGGATACAGTGATGTTTATGAGGCTTTTCATAAAGTTAAAGGACGTCTATGAGTCTCTTACTGCCTAAGGAACTTCAGTTTCTGTTTCCTTGCAGGTGCCTAGAGCTACAATAAAACAGACATTTGAAGTTTCCTCTAATACTCTTTCTCATTTCCTTTGGCAGGTATAGCACTAGTCTTGAACAGTTTTTGTCAGACATTATTGATCGGAACTGTTTGCCAGAACATAAAACAAATGGATAGAGACCACAATGGAATAAACAAGACACCTAACTCAGGGTAGCGCTGTAGAGCTCTCAGGCTGAGAGAGTGTAGTGTAGTCTACTGCACTCGGGGGATAAGGGAATATATATCATTTATAGGGAGAATACATATAAATAATGACTTCTAAAATATTTTTTTAGAAAATAATTCAGACAAATAGACTTAAGTTTTTTAAATTTATTTTTGAGAGAAAGAGAGAGTCCCAAGCAGACTCTGTATTGTCAGGGTGGAGCCTAACATGGTGCTTAAACCTATGAACTGTAGGATCGTGACCTGAACCAAAATCAAGAATTGGATGCTTAACCAACTGAGCCACTCAGGTGCCCCCAGACAAATAGGCTTAAAGGAAATAGGCACTAAATATTGTTAAGTGACAGATTATCTGTGTACTAATATATTAAATGGAAGTATAGTCAACTACACTATACTATATGTAATATATATATATATATTACTATACTATACTATAGTTAACTCTAGTATAGTTTAGGATGACTGCTCCACTCAAATCTTTTTTTTTTTCCAAATGTAAACCCACAGCCCCTGCTAAAAGTATAGATTTAGTTATAGTTAGCCAGGTTTTTACCCTCTTAGCCTTAGTTTGTGCCAAGGACCCCTAAACTATGATCAGGTTATGTTGAGTTAGGCCCAATGCCTCAGTTGGATCTTAGTTAAGATTATGTTGGCTTTGAGGGGTAGAAAGCAAAAGTTATGATCCCTTAACAAGATAGAAACTCATTTTTTTCTCCCACAGAAACATAGGCAGTCGAGGGCTTGTGTGGCAAGGTTTTCATTGCCATCAGGGGCTCAGGCTTCTCTGTTTTATTGCTTTGCTATCTTCAGTACGTACCTGTGTCCAGTGCTATGCTGGTAAATGGACTCTGGCTTGATTTGTAACATTGCCTGATTTCTATGATGGAAATATTTCCACCATGGCCAGTTTCAAGCTATCAGTGTCTTAATACTCGGTTTGCAAAATTTCCAAAATTTAATCATCTGCTGTCCTGAATCTATATGAACCAGGTCTAGCATAGCACTGCTTTTTTTTCCTTGTCCAAAATAGCTGCTCCAGGTCCAGACATCAGAATTGTATTTCAACTAATAGGAAGGAAGAAACCAGAAGGGAAGAGTAGTGAGGATACCTCCTCTTTTAAGATATCCTTCAGAAATTGTGCACAGCTTTTTCACTGTGCACAATTTTTTTCAATCCCATCAGACAATTTAGTTATATGACTGTATCTACTTGCAAAATTTATTCTTTTTTCTTACCTTCCATGTGCCCAGCTCAAATGTAGTTGTTCTGTTAGTAAACAAGAAGAGGGAAATACATTTAGGGGGAGATTAGCAGTCTCTGCCACTAATGTTAACACTCAGTTCCACATAAATGCCCAAGTTAATGAGGAGCCAGACACCCAAGTTAGAAAGAAGTTAATTTTCAGAGTGAGAGGAATTGGAGTGGGTTTAGAGCAGGAGTGATAAATAGGCTGTTCCAAAGAAAGAGAGAATAGCTGCCTATTATTTAAATTTTAGGATGACCAATAGTAATACCCCTTTTTTTTTCTCTCGAGTTAAAACCAATTAAGGGACAAATAAGTCAGGCAGATGGAGGTAAAAGTGTCACTTTTATTACTGATTAAACTGGTTGTAGAACAGCTTTTACCCTGCAGTAACAAGGAACTCACTATCATCACCTCTAAAATAAACTTACCCACCTAGTCAAAGGCAGAGTTAAAAAACTAGGTGCTGCCCAGCGCCTTGACTCCATTTTTCCCTCCATGAGCATCTGCCCTTCAATGGTCCCTGTAGAAGTTCCCCAAAAAAGAAAAGAGGAAGGAACTACACTCAGTACATGTTATTTCTTCTCCGAAATTCACCAATCAGCTAATTAATCACAATTGATGGAGGTAGGGAGAGAGGCCATGTGTATTGAAACTTGAGGAATAAATGTTCTTGTCTAATATTTGTGACCTTTCAAAACTATTGAGGTTTAGCTTATTAACCTGTACCTGGCTTACATGAAACCCCTCTGAATCCTTACAACAATCTCTATTTAAATGAGCACGAGTAGTTTCTTTACAACAAAAATGGTCCCTGCCTTAAGAAATGTAATTAAAGGCTGTATTGTATGTGTCAGACACTGAAAGTTGTACAAATTCACAAAAAAAAAGTTTATCAGACAGGGTTGGAGCAGTCAAAGGATTTTTTTCAGGGAAGTAGTAAAACTTGAGCTTGCTCTTAAAGTTGGGGCAGGATTTTTGATAGGCTGAGGGCATGGAAGTGTTTCAGTCAAGGGAAGCTTCATGGATGAAATGAGAATGGGGGAATGGGTACACTATGGTCAAGGCAGAGGATTTTGGCTGAGGTGCCTTTTGGAGAGCAGTGGGAAATCAAGCTTGATGGGAAGTTTGATGTCACCATGGTATGGGCAGCCCTAACAGGGTAATATGTAGTTGATGGAGAAGGAAATTTGCAGCCACTGAAGAAAAGCAAAATATGGTGTTTTTCATAGATTATTCTGAACTTTTTAGGTGCATGGACCAACAGATTCCATTTTTGGTTTAATCCAGTTAAAATAAATAGACCTAATGCATTCCACTAATAGAGTATAGGATAGTGATTCTCAGACTTCTGTGTGCACTAGAATAACTTGGTAGGCTTGTTAAGATATACTGATTGCTGGGCTCTACCCCCACCATTTCTTTCTTTCTTTCTTTCTTTCTTTTTTTTAATGTTTTATTTATTTCTAGGAGAGAGAGAGACAGCGTGAGCAGGGGAGGGCCAGAGAGAGAGGGAGTCACAGACTGAAACAGGCTCCAGGCTGTGAGCTGGCAGTCAGCACAGAGCCCGACGTGGGGCCCGAACCCACGAACCGCGAGATCATGACCTAAGCAAAAGTCAGACGTTTAACTGACTAAGCCACCCAGGCGCCCCTCTTTCTTTTTTTTTTTAACGTTTCTTTATTTTTGAGTCAGAGACAGAGCACGAGTTGGGGAGGAGCAGAGAGAGAGGGAGACACAGAATCCGAAACAGGCTCTAGGCTCTGAGCTGTCAGCACAGAGCCCATTGCGAGGCTCAAACCCATGGACTGCAGATCATGACCTGAGCCAAAGTCGGCCGCCCAACTGACTAAGCCACACAGGCGCCCCTACCAGCACCATTTATGATGTAGTAGATCTTTGATGGGTCTCAACAGTTTTCATTTTTTTTTTTATAATTTTTTTTAATGTTTTATTTATGTCTAGGAGAGAGAGAGAGAGAGACAGCGTGAGCAGGGGAGGGTCAGGGAGAGAGGGAGTCACAGACTCGGAAACAGCCTCCAGGCTCTGAGCTGGCAGTCAGCACAGAGCCCGACGCGGGGCTCGAACCCACGAACCGCGAGATCATGACCTAAGCGAAAGTCAGACGCTTAACCGACTAAGCCACCCCGGCGCCCCAACAGTTTTCATTTTTAAAAGGTCCCAGGTGATGATGCTATTGCTAGTCCTGAGATACACTTTGAGAATCAGTGGGATGAATGCTGCCCTGCAATGAATCTTGTCCAATTTAAATGAATGGATGAATGAATAATAAATGAATGAGAATGAATTACCTGAATCATAAAATGAGAGATGAGAGGAGATGGTCTTTGAGGTCTTTTTGAATCTATGCTTCTGTGATTTGAATCTATAGACTGCACCATTCATATATTTTTTTCTTGTAATAGAATTCTCAGTGTTTAACTGAGGTTGCTTTGAATCTCATTTGTGCGTTCATTTTACCGGTGGGAATCTAAAGATGTGTGATTGGACTTGAGATGCTTTCCCAAGACAGAAGGCCATCTTAACATGGGTCTTCCGCACTTCTACACTCAAGAAAGCAAACAAGAAAAAAAAAAGCAGTTGCTCTTCAATATTGCCCATAATGCTTTAAAAGGAAAAAAGAGAAAAGGTAAGCCTCTTTTCTTTAAAGAAAAAATACATTTGACCTAGCACCTGAGGCTTTGAGGAACATTCACTAAAACTGTTAAAAATGTTCAACCTTAAGAAAATATTTACCTAATTTACAACATCTAAAATAATCAGCTGGATGTCTGGCCAAAGAGGTCAGAGGCTTCCTAGTGAGCCCAAACTCAACACAGAGGACCATGATCTCACCACAGGTGGAGGGCTATTCGTCAACATTAGTAGGGGCAGCAAAGCTCCCTTTGCTCTAATTGGCCTACACACTATTGGCTGAGTGAAGGCTGACCGCAGCAGGGACAGTTGTGGGGAGCCATATGGACACAACTCTACCCAGACTGGGAGATTGTCTGAATTTCATTTTGAGTAATCGTCATATGTAGCCCCACATCAAGATGAGGCTCAGAGGTGATGTGCCCAAAGCAACCACATAACAGGAGTATACACCCCCTAGACACAGGCAAGATTTTGAGGGATCAGCAGAACATTGAGATTCTATCTTTTTTTTCCAGGGAAGATGGGTTTTGTGGCCAGAACAAACAAGGAAATAGTCACCCTTTTCCCTGAGAACACTCCCACATGATTTAAGCAGTGGGTGAATTCTGTGATTAGGAATTCTGTGATAAATTAGTGAATGTGGAAAATGTAAATCCCTTGAGCATCTGTCCCATGCTGGGAGATAACATTATCTTTGTGAGTTGGGTTTATTTAACAAATTGGAAACATTAGGGCAGGACAGAAGGCAGCCACTTCTACCCACACCAGTCTCCTCTAACTCAGGCAGGACTTCGTAACATTGACCTTATCACTCGGTAGTATTTTTAAAATAATCTATGCACCATTACTTCCAATTTGGAAGCTAGCGGCCGACTAGCTTTATAGTGAGCTGGTTTCTTATTCATTTCATGCTACGTTCTTTCTCCCTCCTGGTCAGTCTTCATTCTCTTATATGATATGTGTACATTTCTTTTCTTTTTTTTCTTTTTTTTTTATTTCTAGGAGAGAGAGAGAGAAAGAGAGAGAGAGAGAGACAGCGTGAGCAGGGGAGGGTCAGAGAGAGAGGGAGACACAGACTCCGAAACAGGCTCCAGGCTCTGAGCTGGCAGTCAGCACAGAGCCCGACATGGGGCTTGAACCCACAAACCGCAAGATCATGACCCAAGCGAAAGTCGGACGCTTAACTGACTAAGCCACCCAGGCACCCCAATATGTGTACATTTCTATCTAAACCCATTATGTTGTGAGTTGCTTTGTGATTGGGCTTTGTCTGACTTATTATTATATTCCATACAGTGAATATCCATCAATAATATTCTGAGTACATATCTTTGTTCTAAAACTGAGCACCTATAGTTATAAGCAGAGTTTGTAATCCTGAAGGTCAGAATCTTATGGAGGGGAGAGAAAGGTAAATTAGAAACCATGTCACTAATAAAAGCTTTCACTCTACCTTACCTTGCTCATTTTGATCCTATTGCTTAAAATGTCTTCTAACCTTGACTGCTGAACAAATTCTTTTTCATCCTTGAAAACAAAATTCAGTCACTGGCTCCTCTGTGAAACTTTTCTTTTTTGTACTAATCTATCCTTTATGCTTGTTCTCTTACTCTTGAAAACATAGTGTAATTCAAAGCTTTAATTCCTATTTGTTCCCTTAGCTCCTTGAGAAAAGTCATCCTTAAAGCTTCTAGCAGAGAGTTATTTTAGTGCTAAGGAATTCAGAGCTCTTCATTAGAGGCTGTTTTGATAAGGAAAGAACTTGAGAGGTAAAGAGGGTCAGGAACACGGGGAGGGTAGAGATGAAGGGTTATCTTGGGTCACCAAAGATAAATGTTGCCTAGTTTCTAATTTCACTAAGGGTTGAAGCTTTCTAATGAGATTTGGTTCAGTGAAAAGCCCAGTATGAAGTGGAGCTCAAATTCAACTCACTGAAGCTAGAGAAGGGAAGATGAATACTGCGTCCATCAATCATATGTTGAAATGGGGTCCAAATGATTTTAAATTCTTAGATGGTAAAGTGGTGGAGAGGGTGTAGCTCTTGTGTCAAGTGGAACCAGGCTGCACCTTGATACTTTGGAGATCCCAAACTGCAATGTATTAAATATGAAGAAATGTTAAAATATTTCTGGGCTACTCTGGAAGAGATCATTAACTCATATCTGCACCCAATCTCTTAGAAGCTGACCCAGTTGGACATTGATTAGGTCTTGATTCACTGTTACTCATAACTATTGGCGGCTTAACGAAGGACCTTGTGTTCCGAGGCAAAATAAAAATATCCTCTTCCTTTTAAGAAAAGGCAGTGCTGCCTCTGCCAGTCTCCATGGCTGCATCTTTGTGCATCGAGACGTAAGAAATCATTTGTTTTTAATTGTCGTCTTTCTGGATCTGACCAAAATGAACTTTGTGTTTTGCATTGTGGTTTTTATCCATGTCACTGTGTCTACTGACAGAGATGTGATACTAAAATGAGAAAATTGCTGAACAGTTTCAAGCCTGCTATGGAAATTAAGAGATGGGAAAGTGGGAATATGGGAGAGAGCAAGTAAGTCATCAAACATTTGTAGGCCTGTGATTCATATTTAATTTTTAGAGATTACCATATCCAATCCAAATAAGAATCAAAGATGTCATCATTTTGATATTTTGTGCATCTTCTTGCAGATGGTAATCTCTGTACAGTTTTCCAAATTTTCTTAGTGGCCACATAGGTAACATTACCTGTGTTACATTCCCTGTTTTCCCTTTTTTCCACAGAGTGGAGCTGTGACTGCACTAAGATGAAGCAAACAATTCCAAAAATCAAAGATTGAGTAAATGATAGTACGAATTGACCAGAAGTTTCTGTTTATCAGCTGACAGGAAAGGGGAAATAACTCATCAGGTTTAGTTTGAAGATTTCAGGATGTTAAAATCAGACTTTTAGATCTTAATCCAAGGAGAATGAAAAATGAACTACTTCTTGTGTTTGCTTGTGATGAGCCATTTCTTTTCTCTGGGACACAAATCTTATTCTGAATATTGTGAAATATTCCTTTCAAAAAGATAAGGGGCGCCTGGGTGGCTTAGTCGGTTAAGCATCCGACTTTCCGACTTTCGCTTAGGTCATGATCTCGCGGTTTGTGGGTTCGAGCCCCGCGTCGGGCTCTGTGCTGACTGCCAGCTCGGAGCCTGGAGCCTGTTTCAGTCTGTGACTCCCTCTCTCTCTGACCCTCCCCTGCTCACGCTGTCTCTCTCTCCTAGAAATAAAGAAAACATTAAAAAAAAAAAAAGATAAGCTGTAGAACACTTACATCTGGTATGTGGGAAAGCAGATCCTTTCCCTCCCCCCCTCTTTATTATGGTACTTAGTTAATTGGCAAATATTTATTATTCATTTGTAGTTTGTGCCAAGAACTCTTGTAATCCATGAGGATAGATCAGAGAACAAACCAGATGGGTTCCTGCCCTTAAGGAGCTCCCACTTAAGTGAGAGGAAGCAGATAATAAAAGTCGAGCCATGAAAGAAATAAAATAGGTAAAGTCATAGAGATTGACCTGTACTGGTCGGGAAAGATTTCTCTGAGGAGCAACATCCAAATGGAGGTCTGAATGTTGGGAAGAAAGCATCCATTTGGCCATTTTGAGGGTGTAGGGGCTGAGCTCAGAATTTTTGATAGAAACAAGGTCAGGGGATAGGGCTGTGTTAACAAGGAGGAAGGGAGAATGAGGTGGAAGATGAAGGCAGAGGCTAGGACACTGAAGACTGTCTAGGCCACGGTGAGGAGTTTGGAGTTTATTCATGTGGGAATGAGGAGTCGTTGAGTATTTTATTTAAGAAAGGGATGCAGGCTGATATAATTAGAAAAGTTAGGGGCACCTGGGTGACTCAGTCAGTTAACATCTGACTCTTGATTTCGGCTCAGGTCATGATCTCATGGTTCATGAGATGATCCCCACATCAGGCTTTGTGCTGACAGAGCAGTGGCTTATTGTCTGCAGAGCTTTTGGACTATTGAGTGATAGAAATTAGCCTTGAGAGTAAGAAAGCAAACACAAGTAAATCCCTGTTTCTTCAGTTCAACAAACCCTATTGAAGAGAGCAAACATACCTGAAATGCCTAATTTTGTTGGACTATCAGAATGAGATGATAGATGATAGATAGTTAAGTAGATAGATAGATAGATAGATAGATAGATAGATAGATAGATAAAAGTCCTTTTTCCCTTGCAAATATGTATTCCCATGGAGGTTCCAGATTGAGAATTTTGTACCAGATCTTGAAAGGGGATAGACATCATATTAAGGAGGTTATCTTGAAGGCAATGGGAACCATTGAAGAGTTTCCCATGTGGGAGTGACTTGTTCTAGTTTTTCATATTAGAAAAACCGCTATAGCAATAGTATGGAGATAAAAAGTAAATGAAGAGGAGTACCTTTCACCTGTGCCCAGACCTGTGACCTCCCTCCCATGACCTTCTATTTATATAGGCTTGTGACTTAGCCATTGGTGTTCAGTACCTCTTAGGAAAGACAGATTCATGATATGTGCCTTCTTGAATTCCATAAGCAAATGCTTCCAAATCAGAGTAAGAAAATTGCTAAACGAGGTAGCAGTTAACGGGCTTTTAAATCTCAGTGTAATGTAACTGCTTCATTATATGCTATCAGTTGAGTCGTCTTCTAATTCAAGGACACTCAAAGATGAGATTTCCTGGGGCCCCTGGGTGGTTCAGTCCGTTAAGTGTCCGACTTTGGCTCAGGTCATGATCTCATGATTCGTGGGTTCGAACCTCACACCGGGCTCTGTGCTGACAGCTCAGAGTTCAGAGCCTGGAGCCTGATTCGGATTCTGTCTCCCTCTCTCTCTCTACCCCTCTCCCGCTCATGCTCTGTCTCTCTCTCTCTCTCTCAAAAATAAACAAACATTAAAAAAAATAAACAAAGGTGAGATTTCCTTCAGTGGGTTAAAGAATCCTTTCCAGTTAGCTAGAGCTATACTTTGGCAATGTTTTTTTGAGGGGTGAAGGGGGTTGGGGTTATTTTGTCTCCTTTCCTTCTATTAGTTCTGAAAATTTGTTTTCTGGAAGTGTCTTAGAAGCAGTCTATTGAAATTTCTTTCTGGAGGGTATGTATCTTTTTATTTGTAGGATATATAGATACTACTATGATATAGTTAGCAGAGCAGTAAGCCTAGGCAGAGAAATTAAAGGTAAGTAAAAAAAGAGAACAGACATAATTTCCAATTTCTGATCCACAGTGCTTCTATAATGTCATCAGGAAAAATAATGAGAATGTCTTGTGGTAATCTAGCTTGTCATTCCTCAGCAAATACTTATTGAATGCTTCAGTATGCCAGGCAATACCAGATGCTCCTATCCTCATGGTTGTTTTGACACAAGCTTGGGAAAGATTTGGTATACTCATTAAGAGAAAGAATTAATTCTGTAAAACTTTAAAGTCATTAGTCATTACTAAAACATTCATTTATTAACTCAGTCAGCAAATGTATCTATTTTGATTAATTATTATAGAAAAGACTATGCTAGGTTTTGGATTCATGAAAGAAAATCAAATAAAGATTCAGCTTTCAAAGAGCTATGGAGACCACTGCATCTCAGTGGTTCCTGTGGTGTCAATAAATGGATCAGGCAAGTTAAATCCAATATAATAACCAGCAGTGGTTTGAAACACTCATTTGAAATGTCCTGGGGCTGGAATAAATAATGAATCATTATTATAAAATGCTAGGTCCCTGGGGAATATGATCTTTGTACCAGTGAGAGATGGGATGAAAGGCATTTCGGGTCACTGAAGCTGTGTGAGAATACAGCATCATAATAAATCCAGTCATGTCTCAGGGTACATGGTAGAAGACCAAGTTACTGCCTCTCCAGTGTCTATTGTATTTTCCCATTCTTATTTACTATGCTTTGCATTATCTAAACCCTACTGAGCTTTCCTATTTGACTCTAATGAACATTTACCTCTCAAAATTGTTGACCATTATCCCTCCCATAGAGTTACTAACAAATATTATAGATATTACAAATTCAGGACTAAGGATGACAAACTACATACAAGAAAAGCTAAAAAGGTGTTTGTCAAATGACCATGAGTCCACACTATGTTTGTTTTTGTTAACATACAAAACAACAATGTGCTTGCAGGCATGTGAGTAAATTTCTGGGTTGTAAGAGCTGTGAACTAATCAACATCAAAGATATCTCTTCAGATTTCACATCTGGAGATATCCAGAGAATTTGGAGAGACCCTGCTGGGAGAGTTTCTGAAAATTGGTTAAAGGTAGCAGATAAGGCTGAAAGAGTATGGTTTGGGATACCAGGACACAATGGCTTGTGAATGACAGTTTTCTTTAGGAGACTAGCATGATGAGTGGAAGGGGAGGGAACTGTAGAACTGTAGAAACAGATTACCTTTAACTCTTTTCTAACAATTCTGTGAACTAAGTTTTTGGACTCCCATAGTATATGTTATCTCCTTTACGAAAGTAATTGAATTTTCGTAAAGTGAGTGGTTTAACTTAGATGCATGTATTTAACAGACAGGGTGCAGTCCTAGGAAGAGCGCAAGCCTTCCAGTTAGATATGCTTTGGCATCCTGACTAGGCTCTGTGCTGGATTTATGTGATCTTGTTTAAATAATTTCATCTCACCTGTAGAATGGACTTAATAAAGCCTGTGCTGTTACTGAAAGATTAAGCTAAGTAACTGCATGAATAACTGTATAAGTAACATGTACCATTTCATATACATGTTAGCCTTTCAATAGATGGAAACTATTATTATGAAAGTTACGAAAGAAGGTTACAAAAATATTATCTGAAGATTTTGAAAAATTGGATAGATTTTCATTAAATTGTGATATTAGGTATGGTCCTGGGAAAGGAGATTTGATAACCTTTCCCTTCAACAAATTTCGTTTCGTATACAGAGTTGATATAACAATGCAAAATATTCACTAGTATATAAAGTAAAACTCTACTTCCTTCTAATTCCATGACCCCAGGTGATCACCATGAGCAGTTTGATGTATACCTTTTCATATCTTTTTCCAGTTACATGAAAACAAACACACACACTTTATAAAAATGGAATTATATTGTACGAATATTTCTGCAACTTGCTTTTTTCATCTAACAATATATCATGGACATTTTTATATGAAAATTCATGAAGTTCTATTTTGTTTTCATTTTATTTTTGTTTTAAAACTGTATAATACTATGCAGTGTTGATACGTCATTATTTGTTCAATCTTCTGCTTTTTGACTCTTAGAGGTTTGTTATACTTTGCCGTAACAAATGATGCTCTAGTATACAACCTTGTAAGCTTTATTTCTGTAGGATATATATGTCTAGGTCAATGCATATTTGAAGTTGTAATAGGTTAGTTTTTAGAAAACTTTGCTAGATTCTAAGTTAGGATTTATTTTAGCTGAACTTAAACCTATATGTATGGCTTGTGTTACTAAAAAACAGCTTAAAAGAAATGGTCTACTCACCATAAGTTCAATGGGACATGAAGTGAATAAGGTTGGAAAACAATATTTACATCTCTTGGACTCTGGAATTTAGAGCATTGTTGCCTTCCTAGAACTTGTTTCAGTAACTCTGATCCCCTGGGAACAAAATTGGAGCTTTGTAAGGTTTGGGATTTGTTGGAGAGGAATGGCCTTAGCTGATATAAAATGATGCTTGTGGCTCAAGTTAGGTCATTTTAGTTAGTACCTTTTAGTCAACCCTGTCAAAGGGGTGTGGGAGATGCAGTTTGAAGTGTAATCTTTGTTCATGGTCCCTGAGGAGACTGTCAAGATAACCAAGACAATTTTCTCGTGAAATCAGTTTGGAGACCAATAGTGCCTTACTTCAGGGGGAGAAATCCAGCATGTTTAGTTATCCAGCTCGTATACCTGTTACCTATCTCAACACAATGCAATCTGAGAGCCTGTGTCATTTGCATCATTTGGCGGAAAGGAAAACTGGCTGCACTGTAGCTGGGGGGTCTTCTCTTTCTTTGCCCTCCAAACTCCCTTATCTCCTCCTATTTCAAACACTTGCACTGCCAAAAGCCTAATCCACATCTGTACAAAGGGCACTACTGATCTCAGGAGGAAAATCACCGGGGGGCCCTTGGACCTCCTCCTGGGTGAAAAGTGCTCCAGTAAACTTGCTGATTTGTCTCCGAGAAAGAATCTTATTTGAAGCTCTAGTGGCTTCAGAGGAGGAAATTAATTTCTAATCTTGAATTCATTTTCTTCTGCATGTAAATTTTTAAAGCTTTTATCAAAAAATAACACATGTACGTGGTTTCAAAATAAAATAGTGCAAAAGGACAAAAGGATTTATAATGAAAAGGAACATTCACTGGTCCCTCCCTCCGGAGCTCCAGTCCTATTTTTAACTGGTGTCTTCTGATGACTGCCTCCATCTCTCTAAATAGAATGCTTATCTGCCACTTTTCTTTTTAAAAGATTATATATATATATATATAATTATATATATATACAATTATATATAAAATATATAGACCTTCTGTTGTCATACATGGCAACTTACTTCACTTATATTTCCTCCTTTCTTCTTTTTCCACTCAGTACAGTTAAACTATCATGTTAAATTCCTCAATGGATTATTACGTTAGGTTGCTTTCACTTCTAGTAAGAAAAAAAAATCAATTCCAAATATGTGACCAGTCAAGAAAATGTATTTTCCCACAATAAGAAGTTACAGGATAGGTAGGCTATAAGGTTAATCAGTTCAGATAATGTCACAAAGAACATGAGAGGCTGTTTCTTCCTTTATCTCCCAGAAGGCCCATGCAGATTTGTCTTCAGGTCTCTGGCTTGAGCCAGCCACAGTCCCACTCCTAAGGACTGACCAGGAGTGTGCAGTTAACCACAATTTAGATGAATCATGATTTACCCCAGTGGTTCCTCAGCACATGATTCCAAAGATAATGTATACAAATGAATACAGTCTGGTTCTTCAAACAAACAAAAGGCAGAGGGAAGCAGGAGATAAGAGGGGAGGTGACAATCAGGCTGGCACCAGTCATGTCTACTATAGTTACCCCAGTAACTTTCATGTGCTTATACCTTTAGTTATTCTTTCACAGTCACTAGAAAGTATCTCTTGATTCCTCAACACTTCCCCTCAGCACTAGTCCCTCCCTTCCACTCCCCAGCATTTGTCATCTGTGTTGTTACATTGCCACTTTGGCCACCATTGACTTTCTGCTCTGTACATTGAGAAATTCCAAATTTTATTCATAGACCCACTCTAAATGTTGGAAATCAACATTCAAGGTTTGCATCATTGTGCTGTATAATTCTCTCTCAAAATCAAAATGCTGTCTTCCTCCAATGATTTTGATGCTTACCACTATGCCTGTGCATAACACGCGCTTGTGTTTGCTAAATGAGGTATTTATAAATGAATTCTGCACATAAAGCCAAATCCAGTGGGGTGGAGGAAGGATAAAGAAATGGAGGCCGAAACACACCTAAATTTAGGAGCCTAACCTTCTCATGCTGGGTTCTGATATTTAGGCCATTGAAGCTACTACAGAAGCAAAGTCTTCAGCATGGTGGAAATCTTAGACTGCATACGTAAATTGCAGTACTGTATGATTATTCTTCTGTAAGAATTGGAAGAGTCTTTCTCCAAAGACAGTGTTAGGGGATGTACTGTTGCTGGCTGGTGGGGCTTAATCCACTTCTCTCCTGATGCACCTGTATGCAGGGTGCAAAATAACTCCCTTAGCTCAGTGCTGGCATTCAGTTTGTACATACAGGCTTTCAATTAGGATTTACCTCACCAGGTCACCTCCCTGTGATAAATGACTGAAGGGGAAAGACAAATGAAGCCCAGCACTGGGCAGGCTGTTATCTGAGAATAACTCTGCTCTCCAGGCATTGTCATTGAGAATTCCTGGTGAGGTGAAATGGATTTTATCCCAGGAAGGGAAAACACACACACACACACACACACACACACACACACACACACACGAGTGAATATTGCTGGGAGGACTGTGGGTAAGGTAGCTCCAAGGAGGACTCAATAACAGATGGATGCAGAGTTAGAAATGTGAAATTTTATATAGGAAATCTTTGTAGCTCTAATTAGAAATAGAGCACTGATTCAGCTCAGAAGGCAGATCTGAAAGACTTGCCACTCTTATTTCACTATTCATGCAATTCACATGATTTAGCATATCAGTGGGCAGAAACCCTGGTTACATTGTCGCTAATTAGACTATCTGTACTCACACCTAGTGGACCATTTCCCTGGCTTTGCATCTCAAGTAGTGAACGGAAGAGGGAATTTTAATGATGCCCTATTAAAGCAACTAAACAGTGCAACCAGTAGTTCTCAATTCCTCAGCTGGCATTGTTAAGAAAATGATTTGTTTGGGTGGAATCCTAGTTCCTAAACAGTTGGAGGTTATTGTCCTCTCAAAGGGCTGCAGATTCAGATACTTTTTTGGGTGGATGTAGGAGGAAAGGTGGGTGATATTTCTTTGGTTTGCATGGAAGAAAGGAATAATTCATCTCATTGAAATAATTTTTTTTCCTTATGACAATTATTTTGGAATAATTTTCTCCTACCATGGACCAATTTAAGGAAATTGAGTTACAGAGAAATGGTGAGCCAAAATTCCTGCATCATTAAATTTGCTATCGGTTAATAACAGGGGTTCTGTTAGTGAGTAGCCTTTTAAGCAGCCTGCTGCCATTTCAAACCAAAAATGTTGCCCCAGGTTTGGACTGTCCCTTGAGATTCAGGGCCTGTTGAATCTGGGTCTTGGAACTTAATGGTCATAGCTCCCTTCCACCCCCTTACCTTTACCTCAGGCTCAGGCCCATATTAACCCTTAGATTGCCAACTTCAACCTGAGTCAGACCTCCTGTCTCGCCTGGAGACCTCAGACTGTGGATAGGCTGTTTACTGGAATCTGATGGGATTTACTGGTGGAGCAGCAGGGCTGTGGGTGAATGATATGATTCACCCTGATGTCAAAATCTTTTCAGTATCAGATTTTTCACTCTTAACAGCTGTCTCCCTGCAATTTGTACATTTCTTTGCTCATTTTTTTTCTCCATTTTGTTGGTAGCCCATGCCCTTCAGTGTCAGGCCTTGCATCAGAACGCCCCATGCCAGCCACAGTGGTGATGGCTGCTGTCTTTCTGAAACAAGTGGGGCCTGGGCTGGCAGGAGAGGTGAAGAGGGGGTGAAACCCCCTCTGACATGGGTTTGAAAGCAGTTTGTTTTGCTTTCTTATTGATGGATGATTCATCTCTCCTCTTAGGACTCATCCCTGCTATCTGGGATTTTATTTTTTATTTTATTTTATTTTATTTATTTTTGAGACAAAGAGAGAGCACACATGCACACATGAGCAGGGGAGGGGCAGAGAGAAAGGGGAGAGAGAATCCTAAGCAGGCTCCACGCTGTCAGCACAGAGCCTAAGGCGGCGGGGGGGGCTCCATCTCAGGAATCAAACAGGGAGATCACTATCTGAGCTGAAATCAAGAGTCAGACACTTAATCCATTGAGCCACCCAGGTGCCCCAGGGATTTTAATCTACTGCCTCTTCTCTTTTACTTTTCAATCTTTCTCCCTCCACTGGCTTCTTCCTTTAGACCTACAAATGTGTTTAGATTTCCCTTATAGCCAAATCATGTTTATTTCTGTGTATAACTATGTATTTATCACTTTTATTTATTTATTTATTTACTTACTTATTTTGAGAGAGGGAGAGAGTGTGAATGGGGGAGGGGCAGAGAGAGAGAGGGAGAGAAAGAATCCCAGATAGGCTCCATGCTGACGGAGCAGAGCCTGACACAGGGCTCAGTCTCAGGAACAGAGAGATCGTGACCCAAGCCAAAATCTGGAGTCGGACACTTAACAGATTGAACCACGCAGGTGCCCTGTATCTCTTTATTATCTTCATTGTCTCAACTTGACCCTCTATTGAGCTTTGGCCAAAATGCTTGAATCAAGCTATACTCACTGCCTTCATGTCTCATCAGCCCTGTACCGTTTGACCCTTTGCCTTCTATCTTCTCTCTACATTTATCTGAAATGACTTCCTTCAAGGTCACTGGTGACTTTTTTTAATTAGAAATTTTTATTATGGGAAATGCCAAATTTATATAAAAGAGATAAGATTATTCTCATTGAATTCTGGTACTTTCTTTCTTATGATACTTTCTTTTATAATCATCACCCCGTTCCCATCCCATTGGCCTTATAGGCCAATCATGCAAGTTAAGTTAACTTTGGAAATTGAATTTTACATCTCTAACAGAAAGGCATTAAAAAAATATAACCACCATATCACTTCCAACAAAACAATCAATACGTTGGTATTATGTGATTCCTGGCATATACTCAAGTTTTTCTAAAACTAGTTCTAACGGCCAAAAACAGTGAACTTTTGTCTTTATCCCTTTGATTTAACAGTCACTATAGACCATTTTAATATGCAATATTAATCTCTAGGATAGTAATATCCTTACCTCAACCCCAGTATTATCATTTTTCCTTTCTCAGGTGAAGGTGGAGGACATAGCATGGACATAGACTCCTTTCCAATTTAACGGTATGCCTCAGAGTATGTAACATTTACCCAGGGAAACTTTCCCCAATCGCTTCGCTTGGTGAGGCCTACTCCATGCATCTCTCCTCTGTTGCATAGCCCATGTTTACATAGTCCTCCATCATTTGTGTATATAGGTTCTTGAGTTTGTTTAATTGTCTGTTCCTACTGGACAGTGAGCTCATACTCATTCTTGTATGCCTAACACCTAGTTAAGTAGTATCAAACTCAACTCTCTAATTCTCAATATTAACATTACTATTACTGATGTGTAATAGTTATTAAGTGCTTTCAATGTGCTATGTTGTTTGTGCTTTATGTACTTTATTTAATCCTGGCAATTCTTGGAATAAAACCCCATCATCATTATTATTACTTTAAAGATGAAGATGTTGAGGCTTTGGGAGGTTGTTACCTGGCCACCGTGAGAGAAATGAGTGCACAGAGCAGATGGTTGGCAATGGAGGTTTGAGTCCTAGGTCCACCATTTCTTGACTGTGAGATTATGGGCAAACTCCTTAAACTGTGGAAGTCTCTACTTCTCCATTAGTAATGTGAGGATTGTGAAAATCTTTGCCTCACAGAATGGTGAGGACTAAATGGGATAATGCACTTGAAGTCACTTAGAAAGTGTTGGGTTTTTGAGAAAATCACATGTGATCTTTCAACCATAATTTACTACTCTCATTTGGGTATAACTGCCTTCCATTCTTTCCCTCCTAGCCATGTAATGTACACAGTTATAATCATTAGCATACATTCGATTTTATGGCCTACTTTTCCAGTTATGAACACTATTATACTACTACATGCTTTCTTTTTATTGTGAAGTAGCTTATACACATAAAATAGTATATAAAATGCATATGTATGTTTTAAAAAATAATTATAAAATGAAAAGTTGTAAACACACTAACTAGATCAAAGCATCCCCAGCACTTTAGAAAAAGTTCTAGGTCCCTCCTTTTTATCCTTCTAGAGGAATTGTTAACACCATTTTTATATCCATTATTCTGTGTCTCTTTATAGCATTATCACCTATACATGTATCCCTCAATAATACATGGCTTAATTTTGAGAAACTGAGTAGCAAGCACAAACCTAGCAGTGTAAGAAAAAGTCAATATATTGGCCACCATTAGATAAAATAGAAAACACAACTTGCAGAGTCACTAGATCATAGCCTGTCCTCAGTTTTCCTGAAAATTTTTAGAAACCCCTTTTGGGGAAGTCAGGAGGTACTTCCTCATTTTGGTGGAACACATTAATCAGTTTTACTTACTAATGGGTTAGTGGGAGATCAATTTTTTATTTCTTTGAGATCATGAATGTCTGAAAATGCCCATATTCCCCTTACAACCTTGTTTGATAGCTTGGTTGAGTATTGAACTCTAGGTTGGGTATCATTTGAAGTCCTTTCTCCATTGTTGTCTAGCTTTCAGTGTAGCTCCTGAGATGTCCAGAGTTACATGGACTTCTTTCCCTTCCCCTCTCCCCTTCTCCCTTCTCCCCCCTGCCCCCCTCAAAACTGACAGCATCTTTTCTCTGCTGCGATGTTTTAAAATTTCACAACAATGATTCTAGGCTTATTTTCATCCCCCCCAACTGAGCGAGCTCTCGGTGGCTCCTTTCAATCCAGCATTTCAGTTTGGGGGAATGCCCCTCAATTATTTTGTTGATAATTTCCTCCTCTTTGTTTCTCTGTTTCTGGAACTTGCACTACTCGGCATTGGGTTTCCTAGATTGCCTCTTGTTTTTTTTTTGTTTTTTTTTTTTTTAATTCTTTTTCTCTTATTTCCCAAATCTTTGTCTTTTTATTTTAAATATGTGAGTATGCCATTTATGGTAAATTTCCTCAACCCCCTTTTTTTTTTAACTTTTGTGATCACATTTTTAACTGATGAGAGAATTTGTTTTGTTTTCTGAAATCTATTTTATTTGAAGATTTTAATTAATCTCTACTCCCAGCATGGGGGCTTGAACTTACAACCCCAAGATCAAGAGCACATGCTGTACTGACTGAGCCAGCCAGGCACCCTGAAAAATCTCTTTTAAAAACCAGCATCCTGTTTTTTGTTACATGAATGCAATGTCTTCTCTGATTAATAACATATTGTTTGATGTTTTCTGTTTTTGCATGCTCTCTATTTCTACTAAATTGGTTTTTTCCCCTAATTTTGTGCTTTGGCTTTCTATATTCTATCCAGGATTAAGCATATTTTCTTATGTTTAAAGGCACCTGTGTTTCCTATTCTGATTATTGTCTATCCATAGATAGATATATCCATATTGTCTATCCAATTAGTATTGGAATGAAGGCAGGAGAATAGGCACTCTCCCAAACTCTTGGTGGGATATAAATTTTTAACACCTTTTTTTTTCTTTATGTTTTATTTATTTTTGAGAGAGAGAGACAGCGTGAGCAGGGGAGGGTCAGAGAGAGCGAGATACAGAATCTGAAAAAGGCTCCAGGCTCTGAGCTGGCTGTCAGCACAGAACCCGATGTGGGGCTCGAACCTACGAACAGTGAGATCATACCCTGAGCCAAAGTTGGACGCTTAACCGACTGAGCCATCCAGGTGCCCCTTTAACACCTTTTTTGAGAGAGCAAGTAGTATCTCTCATAATTTTGAAATAGACATGCCCCTTGATCAAGCACTTAGCATCAGAGAAATGCAAATTAAAGTTACATCAAGAGCTTTCTGTACCAGAAGGAATGAAGGGACAAGATTTACCTTCTCGCTTTAAGTAAAAATCTGGACAAGATATACAAAACAGCAGTTTTCAGACATTGGATAATAAGCAGCAAGAGTTACATTCCCAAGAGAAGGCAAACGAACAAGGTGGGCTCTGTGACTGTACCAGCTCACTGCTGAGAGCCAATTCCCAGGGCACATTACAAGGAGGGGGAACCCAAAGAGAACCTGGCAGTCTCAGTTAATTGTGGAGATTGAGAGGGGGGAGGGGCATGGAGGAGGACACTTGTGGGGATGAGCACTGTGTGTTATGTGGAAACTAATTTGACAATAAACTATTTGTAAAAAAAAATAAAATTGTGGAGATTGAGTTTGAGGAGGCCAAGATGTCAACAACTTGTAGGTCAGAGAATACACCTGTGGGGAGAAGGGTGCAGGAGGCATTTAGGTAGGAGGGCGGGAGAGCAAGCAAGTGAGCTCAGAGTGATCCTCCTGAGGTTGTGGCTGAGTACTAATCTGTGCTTGGGCAAGAGGAAAAGTCTCTGAGACTGGAAGAACAGCCATCAGAAAGAAGAAGGTAGAACAATTATAGGAACTCAAATAAGTCTGGGAATTGCTCCTGTTTTCACCAACCGCTGTGGAAAGACTTCATTACATACAATACTGTATTGGAGACGCCTCCAAACAGTGCTGTCCTAGTACTGGAACTAAATTACCCTTGACCAATGACTTCTCTGGACCTACCCTAACAAAGCTTAAAAGTAAGTCTTGAAAACATTCACCTGACACCAAATAACTTATCTGTATGCCAGCAAAAAATATCCAGCCTTATTAAAAGGAATATAACAAATTTGAGATTATAGAACTAGCAGAAAGTAACTTTGAAACACCTATTATAAATATATTCCATAGTTCAAGAAGGTGGAAGAAAATATGAGCATGTTGAAAGGATAAATGGAAGATATATATCCAAAAGGAACGTTTAAAGATGAAAAAAAAATACCATATATGAAATGAAAAATAGACCAGGTGGGATTAACGGCAGATTAAGCACCAGAGGAAAGAAGATCAGTCACTATATTCACGACAGTAACAGAAACTATCCAAAAGATAGTGGGGCGTCTGGGAGGCTCAGTTGGTTAAGCATCTGACTTACGCTTGGCTCGGGTCATGATCTCAGGGATTGTGAGTTTGAGCCCTGCGTCAGGCTCTGTGCTGACACCTTGGAGCCTGGAGCCTGCTTCAGATTCTGTGTCTCCCTTTCTCCCTGCTCCTTCCCTGCTCACGTTCTGTCTCTCTCTCCCACAAAAATAAATATTCCAAAAAAAGTTAAAAAAAAAAAAAAACCTTACAAAAGAAAGCACAGACACCAAGAAGCCTTAAAAAAAAAATGCTGCACATTCTCTGGGACAATATCAAGCAATCTAAACCATATGTAATTGAGCTCTCAGAGAAAGAGGGGGAAAAGGAGAGAAAAATATTCAAGTAGCCCTTGCCATTCTCCTGTCAATGGAGGGAACTTGGAAAAGGGGCTTTTGGTGCCCATGACCTGATTCAGAGCAGGTCCAGACTTGAAGCACCTCTTATGGATGACACAGCTGTCTCCAGGCAGTTCCAGGCACCAGACGTAGGAAATTTCAAGGAAGATGCTCCAAAGCACAGGGACCATATGCATGACACAGGACAGGTGCCCCACTTGCCTCCAGTCCAAGGGTGTGACTGTGTTCACCTTCTTTCTTATCCCAGGGAAATACTAAAGCTGTAGTTTGAAGATGTAGAGCTTCCATCAGTCCGAATGACAGAATGCAGCAACCTCCTTCCCAGAAACTCCCATGCCCATCCCTGCTGCCCGTGGCATGTGATGTGAGTAAAAGAAATCAACTTCTATTGTGTCAAATCAGTGAGGTTTTGGGGAGTATCTGTTACAGCAGCTACTCAATAATCCCCCTATTAATCATCCCAGCTCCTTCATGTTTTAATTACCTGTGAACTTGGATAACCTCCAGAATGGCTAGCATCACTGCAGTGATTTTTTTTTTTTTTTTGCATACACTTTTGGGTTTCCTCCATCAATCCTGTGCAGTGTGATTTTTATAGTTCAAGAATTTCACAACATTTTTAGTCTGCTGATGGCATTTTGTTCTATTTTCTTTATATCATTCCTGTCATTTTGGGAATTTGGGGTTAAGGGAGTAATTATATTTGAGTGCTTAATCCACCATCTTGTGTCAATTTCCCTTTCATTGTGTTTTAGTTTGCATTTTTTTGATTCCTAGTAAGACTGAATATGTTCCTATGTGTTTGTTTACTAATTATTTTCTAACTTGTGAATTTGCTGCTAATGTCTTTTGATTTTTTATTCACTTTTAAAAGTTAAGAACTATTGCTCAGCTGCATTCAAATTTATCAAGTCCAAAGCATGCCCTATGCATGCCTGTTTCCCTGTATTTACTCATGTTGGCCCCTGCTTTGAGTCATTCTGTCTCCTCTATTTGTTTAAATTGGATTCTTCATAACATTTTTGGAGAGACTTCCAGCTCAGCCACAGACCGAGTCTTCAGTTCATCCCTTCATTAATTAATTATGATGGGCAATAATAATGGGTACTTACTCTTGCTAGACTATACCAAAGATTTTACATACATATTTAATTCTTAAAACAACTGTGTGCAGTAGTTACAACTATTAACCCTGTTTTACAGATGAGGAAACTGAAGAATAGATGGGTTACACAATATGCTTAAAGTTCTATAGGCGGAGCATGATGGAAAGGGATGTGAACCCATTCTGCTTGTTTACAAAGCCCCTTAACCATGGTGCTCTGTCTGTTTCCCCAACTTTCGAATTTCCGTAGTCTGTTTGGCTGTGTCACTTGAACATATTTAGTAGCATATTTAGTCTATGTATCATTATTTATTTTGCTCTTATAAATGTTCTATATTTACTATTCAATTGTAAACTTTTAAAGGTTATGTGGTTTTACCATGTAAATGCTTTTTGTATTCTCAGTGTGAATCTCAGAGCTAACAATGTTAGGCCCTCACTGAAGTTTGTAAATGTAACAATTGTTCAGGATCTCTTTTGGATTAATTAATTCCTTATCTAATGGAGATCCTTTTTTTTAAATAGTTTATTGTCAAGTTGGTTTTCATATAACACCCAGTGCTCATCCCCACAAGTGCCCTCCTCCATGCCCATCACTTCCCTTCCCCTCCCCTCATCTGCCCTCAGTTTGTTCTCGGCATTCTAGAGTCTCTCATGGTTTGCCTCCCTCCTTCTCCCCCACTATTTTTCCCCTTCTTCTCCCCCACGGTCAGGTCGTCCGTTAAGTAATGGAGATTCTTTTTGCATGCAAAACTGAGAGGCATCTTCTTTGTAGTTTCTCTCTCTCTCTTTTTAATATTCATTTACTTATTTTTAGAGAGAGAGAGCACACGAGCAGGGGAGGGACAGAGAGAGAGAGGGAGAGAGAGAATCCTAAGTAGGCTCTGCGCTGCCAGCACAGAGCCTGACTCAGAGTTTGAACTCATAAACTGTGAGATCATGACCTGAGCCGAAACCCAGTCAGACACTTAACTGACTGAGCCTCCCAGGCGCCCCTCTGTACTTTTTCTCAAGTAACTCTTACCGCATATTAAATATCATTCCTTTCTGACATCTTTTTTGTATGGCATGTAATTTAGAAGGTCCTTCAGTGACAGCTTCAGCACTCAATAGAATTCCATTTGTAGTTATGAAGAAGTAATATGCATGGAAATTTCCAGAACAGAATTTGATTTCCTTGACTCTTTTTTGATCAGATGAAACTTCCTAAATGAGCCTGGCTTCTGTCTCATCATTTTCCCACAGATAAAGATTTCAAATCTTTATAGTTGCCTTTAAAAATTGCAGGGCAATTTGCAATAATGGCCAAGCAGCCCATCTTCAATAGAACCTCAAGAGTGGCTTGGGTTATTACCCTTCCATTCTTGCCTAGACTTACAGAGTTCAATTGTATCTTTCTTCCCAGTCACTAAATCTGTGTCTAAAGAAGAGAAAAAGTCACTGCCATCAAGATGATGATAATACTCAGCAATTTATATCCCCTTCATTTTCTCACATATTTTAGTGGTGTCCATTTCCCAGCATTCCCAGGTCCAGTTGTGCTGGGGACCTGGAGGGGACTCAGATTTTCTCCATGTGAAGAGAACAAAGCAGAAGTTAAAGATATGTATCTGGATCCTGGCACTCCAACCCAAGGCAATAATATGTAAGGGGATGTATAATTTTATAGAGGCTGAAATAAAATTCTCACCACAGAATTTATTTTCATTTACTTAAGTTATTAACAGAACTGTATTGACAAACAGAATTGATAGGAGGTGATGGCTACAAAATTAAGCAAACTAATGGTTTTAGATTCCTTGGTCAATATTCAGGTTTTGAAAAATCTTAACAAAGCACTTGTATATATTTTTCTTTTTTTCAAGTAGGCTCTATGCCCAAGAGCTTGCACTCAGGACCTTGAGATCTAGAGGTACGTGCTCCACTAATTGAGCCAGACTGGTGACCCAGAAACAACTTGTATTTTTATGTCTGTGTATGTATTTTTTTTCTATTTATTTCTGAGAGAGAGAGAGAGAGAGAGAGAGACAGTGTGAGCAGGGGAAGGTCAGAAAGGGAGGGAGATACAGGGTCTGAAATAGGCTCCAGACTCTGAGCTGGCTGTCAGCACAGAGCCCAATGCGGGGCTTGAACCTACAAACTGTGAGATCATGACCTGAGCTGAAGTCGGACACTTAACAGACAAAGCCACCCAGTTGCCCCTGTGTATGTATTTTTAAGTGCTGACTTACAGAGCATTGTGGAGCTTGCGGTAGTTATAAGTACGTACAATCAACTCACTGCAAGATAAAAACTATGTGAAATGTGATCATAATTGTGATTCTCAGTGAGGAACATTAAAAGAAAGGAAATTAATAGAAAACAGGACAGACACTGGCTTACACAAACAAGTTAATCTTTCTGAAACAAGCATAGTTCCAGAGCCCACAGTAACCAAATAATGCCATTAGTGACCCAGTCCACTTCATGTCTCTGCTCTTCTCCTTAGAGCACAGCTTTCAGGTTCTGGTTACCGTGCCAGCTGCACCTCCGGTGTCCGGACTGCATTCCAGCCGGGATAAATGGACAAGGGCAGAGGGCTTCATGGCAACACCAGTGCCTTTCCTCTTAGCATTCCTAGAAACCAAACCTAGTTACTTCCACCTACATCTCATTTGCTGTGACTTTGTCACAAGGCCACAAAGGGACAT
Organism: Proteles cristata cristata; assembly: GCA_017311185.1. Taxonomy (NCBI): domain Eukaryota; kingdom Metazoa; phylum Chordata; class Mammalia; order Carnivora; family Hyaenidae; genus Proteles; species Proteles cristata. Next base: position 405,920 of record JAESUZ010000587.1, on the reverse strand, counting down.
AGATTTGGTGAGTGTTTTTTAGCTGAATACATTGCCACATGTAACAAAAATCTGTGTTTTTTTAAATGTTTTATTTATTTCTAGGAGAGAGAGAGACAGCGTGAGCAGGGGAGGGCCAGAGAGAGAGGGAGTCACAGACTGAAACAGGCTCCAGGCTCTGAGCTGGCAGTCAGCACAGAGCCCGACGCGGGGCTCGAACCCACGAACCGCGAGATCATGACCTAAGCGAAAGTCGGACGCTTAACCGACTAAGCCACCCAGGCGCCCCTGTTTTGTTTTTTAAAGGCAGAGGGGAAAATGGATATGAGAAATACAACTTGCAATGTTCGCTACAGTAACTGATTTAAAAATAGGTATGTTTTCCTAAAATATGTCCAAGTGGTTTTATTTATTTATTTTTAATTATTTTAAGATTTTACTTTTGAATAATTTCTACATCCAATGTGGTGCTCAAACTCACGACCCCGAGATCAAGGTCTCATGCTCTACGAACTAAGCCAGTCATAAGCCCCTGCTCATGTGTTTTTAGAAAACAAAATTTATTTTTTTTAAAGTTTATTTATTTATTTTGAGAGAGAGAGAGAGAGAGAGAGAGAGAGACAGTGCAAGTGGGGAAAGGGCAAGAGAGAGAATCCCAAACAGGCTCTGCACTACCAGTGCAGAACCCTGTATGTGGCTCGAACCCATGAAGCTGTGAGGTCATGACTGAAGCCAAAACCAAAGGTTGGATGCCCAACTGACTGAGTCTCCAAGACACCCCAAAGAGAATTTTAAGTTACACAAAAAGGTCATGTGTTACTTTAAAACAGGCTTTTCTTGTTATAGGCCAATTATATCTCAATTAAGAAAAAAGATTTTCCAATGTGCATTCTAGGAGATATTAATAGGCATTTTTTAAAGAAAAGACTTGAGTCAAGTTAGTTTGGGAATTCATAGTTAAGCAGCAAGAGCTGATAATATGTTAGAAATATGCTTTGTAAATCTCCAAGGGGGAGAATAGGTTGAAATAACTTCTAAACTTTCTGGCCACAGAATTCTTTTGATGTTTTATTTTTAAGACTATTATAAAAGGGATCCCAATTTGAGATATGTTGAATAAAATTTTATCTTGTGATTGACCAAAGGAAATTCTTCCTATCTCAGCTGTATCCAAAAACTTTAGTTAAACCTCTCCCTAGGATATTTTTATGAATACTGTTATCAAAAGGAATTCCGAAAATGCTTTGACCAATAGCAAAATCAGTGGAATTTTCCCCACCTACACACACACACACACACACACATACACACACACACTTGTTTGTTTCTTAAAGAACCAGCATTTCTATCTTTTTGTTCTATATTATTTTTTAATAGCACATACCCCTTCACTAACTCTTTCATCAAAGATCTCCATGTATTAAGCTCCTACAGGGGTCCTAAAGAGAGCAGTAATGGCTCTTACTGAAGAGAAGGCAGTGACATAAAAGACAGATCTAGGATTCCTCCACTCGTCCCCCTCCCACCGCCTACTTTTACAGAGTTGTTAGTGTGGTTTTTATTGTCATGTCTTACAGGGTATCTGTAAATGTATAGGTGATATTAAACCACTGACTGGAAGAAGAATAATTGAATAAATAATGCCTTGGGGATTTGGGGAGGCTAAAATAAAGGTCCTGATGCCCAAGGCAGTTAGCAATTAATTAAACCAACATTTATCCAGTGTGCCCTTTATTCCTGGCATTTCTGAGACCCCTGGATATAAAGGAAAAATGCGCAGTCTCTTCACTTAAAATTCCTTTTGGAGCAAATTGTATTTGCCTAGGTTATAAACTCAGTGCAAAGCCTAGTGCCTGGCACTTTGAAGCAATTAATAATTGTTTTTGTTGATTAAAAAAATGGATAAAAGGAAAAGTCCCTGCTCTGGAGAAGTTCAGTCTGGAGAATGTGTTCTTTTTTCTGGACATGTATTTAGAATGTAGTCCAGTGGAGATAGGTATTATGTCAAGAATAACTTTAATACAAGATAGAAATACAAAAAGAACATTTAAGTAGTCGTGTCGGATTTGCATCTGAGTGATTTTCACTTTTTCTTCCTAATAGATAAATTTGTGTTTTTACTCTTAAACTTCAAAATGTAGTAATGTAAAAAACTAAGTAAAGAAAAATAATGTACCCATTATCCCCCTATCTCCAAAAGCTAAGAGTAGATTTTTAAAAATATAGTTGGTAAAAACAACAGAATGTCCTACAGAGGACATTCTACAAAAAAATATGGAAAAGGAATTTAGAAACCAGAAGGGAAGTGAAACTCTCCAGCAGCCCTGGACTACAGACAAGAAGTATGGCTTTTTGGGTTTTTATGGGACCACGCTCAAGAGAGGTGATAATAGAGAAGGTAGGTTTCCTTCCTACATCTCACTTCTTGGCAAATGTTAACAAGAAACTCAAATCCTCTGGGTTTTGCTTCCCTCTGCTCTTGCCTCCTTGAACCCCTTGCTAAATGGTTGCTCCACATGAATATTTCTGGGAGGATTCACAAGTGTGTTTCATGTGACACAAATCAATCTAGGAGCTCCGCTACTGACTTCAGCTGCTCTGAAGGAGGTCTTTTCTATCCAGCATTGTTCATGGTTCTGCCCAGGGCTGGCCGGCTTTTTTTTTTTTAATGGTTTATTTATTTCTGAGAGAGAGAGAGATAACACAAGCAGGGGAGGGTCAGAGAGAGAGGGAGACACAGAATCTGAACCGGGCTCCAGGCTCTGAGCTAGCTGTCAGCACAGAGCGCGACGCGAGGCTCGAACTCACGAACTGTGAGATCATGACCTGAGCCGAAGTCGGACGCTTAACCTACTGAGCCACCCAGGTGCCCCTGGCCAGCTTTTTTAATGGCTTCCTCCTTGCACTGTTACGTGCAGTTAAGGCCCAAGGAACCCTTAACAGTGACGGGGTTTAGTGGGATGGGTCACTTCGTGTTCACATACAGATTTTTTGTCTGGTTAGCTTGTATATGCCCTGCCAGGGTGGTGGAGTCAGCGGGTGCTCAAATATCTGCTGCCATTTTGTACTCAGAATCAACTGTTTTCTGTAAACTACCCTGTGACAAACATGATCATATAAATTTCCTGGGCACTTAAAACGTTATTTCTTAGACTATATTCCTAGAAGTAGAATTGCAGGGTTGGACATTATAAACAGTTTTCAGCTGTTACCCAATGCCAAATGACCCTTCAGAATGGATCCACACCTCTCTCCTCATTTGTGGTATATAAAAGTTTCCCTTTACCCTTGTTAATAGCACATTATACTTTTCAATCTGCACCAATGTATTATGTGAAGTAAGTTTTTGGTACTTAGGAACATTTGTCTTATTATTAACGAAGCTGAACACTTATGTTTGTTGACCACCAATATTTTATTTTACTTTATTTTACCTTATTTTTTAATTTTTTCATTATCATAAGTATACTCTTTACTCTCCACCAGCACTATTTTGCTTTTAGTGTTTATTTTTGAGACAGAGAGAGAGTGTGAGTGGAGGAGAGACAGAGAGAGAGGGAGACAAAGAATATGAAGCAGGATCCAGACTCTGAGGTGGCAGCCAGAGCCCAACGTGGAGCTTGAACTCACAAACCGTGAGAACTCCCACAAACCACCACGAACCCCCTACCATCAGCATTTTTATAGGCATTTCATTTTTAAACTTTGCATCACTTTTTTTTATAAATGTCAGAAAGGATTTATATATTAGTAACTTTAGCCATTTTCATAGAAACTGCATTTCCCCCCGTTTGCTGATTTTTTTTTTCCTTGACTCAGTTCACAAAATGTTCTGTAGTCATTGATCCACAGTTGTTTTACATTTATATGAAGTCAGGGGTGACTGGGTGGCTCAGTCGGTTAAACATCTGACTTTGGCCCAGGTTATGGTCTTGCTGACCATGAGTTCAAGCCGTATGTTGGGCTCTGTGCTGATAGCTCAGAGCCTGGAGCCTGCTTCAGTTTCTGTGCCTCCCTCTCTCTCTGACCCTCCCCTGCTCACACTCTGTCTCTGTCTTTCTCAAAAATAAACATTAAAAAAATTATATTTGTAGGAAGTCAAATTTAGCAACCATTTTATGGATACTTTTTAACTTCCACTGTAAAGCTTAAAAATTTCCACCTCTATTCTAGCACATTTATATTTTCCATTTTGCCTTCAAATATTTTAATAAGATAGGTTTTTATTTGTTCTTACTGCCTGATTTTCTCTTGGTTATGGGTCATGTTTTTTCTTCATATATGTTTTAATAATATTTACTTGTATATGAATGTGATGGGTGCTACATAATTGAGCATCGGGATTTCTTTTCAATGCCTTAATTGTGAGTTTTGTTCAGCAGGCAGTTAATGTGCTTGTGAGTCAGCATGATTCCTTCCAGGTTTGTATTTCAGCTTTCTTAGAGCAGGTCTAGAGGAGTCCTTACCCTGTGGCTACATTAGCCGTGCCTTGAGCAGAGCCTTTCTGGGAGTCTCTATCAAATTCCCAGGGTGTTCAATGAGGTCTTTTTACTCTGACTGCTTGAAACTCAAGTGTTTCCTAGGCTCATGCGGGCTTTGGTTCATCCAGGTGGTGGTTCTTTCCCTGACGGTTCTTTTTGGCCCAGACTCACAGAGTTTCATTTTGCACACACGCACTTTAGGAGACGGCCCTGCAGAGTTTTGGAGCTCCTTGTCTGCACATCACCCTTTCTTTGGTACCCTGTCCCACAGATCCCAGCCATGTTAGTAGCTGTGAGCTTCAACCTCTATTTCCTCAGCCCAGTGAGACCACTAGACTCTGTGTGGGCTCCCCATCCTTCTGCTACAGTCTGGAGTTTCTCCAGGAAGAAAGTGGGGATGGTCATATGGTCCACCTTTTGTGGACTCTTTCTTAGTGAGCTCAGTCCTGTTTGTTCTGTTGTCCAACATCAGAAAACAGTATGAAATTTCACGTATTTTTTCTTGTTTTATAGTTGTTTCTCTGGGGAGGGATAGCCCAGTGGCATTTACTCTCATAATGGCCAGAAGCATATATTTGATATGCATTATTAAGAGGCTGATTGGCTACCCAATAGCCACTTCCAACCCCCTCTTCCCTTGCCCACTTCCCAGTTGCAGACTGAAAAAGTCAGATACTGGCTTAACCTGCATCCTCAGCAACAAGGAGTGATTCTGGGCCTGGCCTAGCCAATGAGAGAGAGGAGAAATTCTGGGAGGCTTCTGGAAAGACAATTTAACTCCCTGATAAAAGGAGAGAGACACTAAGGGAGGGCCTGGCCTACTTTTACTTTGGTATGTGAGCCCTTGATGTCTTCAGTTATGACAGCGATCTTGGATAATGAGGCAACAAGCCCAAGGACAAAAAGCCAAGCCACTAATGATGGTGAAGAGGAAAGATAAGGAGAGTCTGAGTACTTAAAAACACCTGTAAGTACTGAACCAATCCTGAGGCTACCTCCTTTTAGACTTCATGCTCTATGAAACTCAACATCTTTTAAAGCCTCTATTAGTTGTTGTTATTTTATTATTTGCAGCCAGAGGATTCCTAACTGATGTAGGAATTAAATATTTTGTTTTCCACAAAACAAGACATCCAGATGACCAACAGATACATGAAAAGATACTCACCTTCGCTCATCATCAGGGAAGTTTAAATCAAAACCACTATGCAAGACAAAACCTCACCCCTGTCAGAATTGCCAAAATCAAAAACACAAGAAACAACAAGTGTTAATGAGGAGAAAAAGGAACTCTCTTGCAGTGTTGGTAGGAATGTGAATTAGTATAGCTACTATGAGAATAGTGTGGAGGTTTCTCAAAAAATTAAAAATGGAACTGCCCTACCATCCAGGCATCTCATTACAGGGTATTTACCCAAATACAACAACACTAATTTAAAGGGATACATGCAACCATATATTTATAGCAGCATTATTTACAAAAGCCAAAACGTGGAAGCAGCACAAGTGTCCACTGATAGATAAATGGATAAAGAAGAGGTGGTATACATTATACAATGGCATATTACTCAGATATAAAAAAATGAAATCTTGCCATTTGCAACAACAACATGGTTGGACCTAGAGGTATAATGCTAAATGAAATAACATCAGTCAGAGAAAGACAAATACCATATGATTTCACCCATATGTGAAATTTAAGAAATCCATAAAACAAACTTATAGAGAACAAATTGATGGTTACCAGAGAAGAGGTAAGTGGGGGAATAAGTGAAATGTAAAGAGGATTAAGAGTATACTTACTATGAAGAACACTGAGTGATGTATAGAATTGTTGAATTGCTATATTATATACTTGAAATTAATATAATGCTTTGTTAACTATACTTGAATTAAATTAAAAATTAAAAAATTTGGGGCGCCTGGGTGGCTTAGTCGGTTAAGCGTCCAACTTTCGCTTGGGTCATGATCTCACGGTTCGTGGGTTCGAGCCCCGCGTCGGGCTCTGTGCTGACTGCCAGCTCAGAGCCTGGAGCCTGTTTCAGAGTCTGTGACTCCCTCTCTCTCTGACCCTCCCCTGCTCACGCTGTCTCTCTCTCTCCTAAAAATAAATAAAACATTAAAAAAAAAAAATTAAAAAATTTAATGATAAACATAGAAATTTAATGATGAATATAAAAATGATAAATATAAATATAAAAATATCATTTTGTCCATGATTGCACAATCATGAAACATTCTATTTAAAAAAATCTATTGAAGTGGCCGTTTTCTTGTATACTACATCCTTGTATATATTTTGGTCTCTGTATGGAATTTCCTATCTCTTCCATTGATTTATCTGTATAATATTGTGACGAAGTTTTTAATATTTTATAGGGTGAAAGTTACTACAACCTTGACTTAGGAACTGTGACATTTCTTTTCAACTTTGTGATGCTCTCAGGTCCAATATTTTGGTAATTTTAAAAACAATTTAGCAGAACAAGACTTTATGTCTTTAAGGGTCATGAGACTGGTAAAGACTTGACAAAGTATGTAGACATTACCTCAAGGTTTTCTGGAAAGAAGACAGAGACTGTTGGTGGTTTGGAAGTTTCCTTGAAACATAACAGTGTTGCATATAGATAACAACGTCAAGGGCAATGTGATTTGAAGAAAAATAAAGCAAAGGAAACATTCACTTCAAAGTCAAACTGCTGCTTTCTGTATGGGGTTGAGAAAAAAAAAATGCAGTTTGGAAGTTGAGATCAACAGCTTCAAAAATATTAGCAAATAGGGAAAAAAGGTTGTATAGTAATAATAAATAATGCTCCTGTTACCATTCTGCACGGGCGATAAGCAATTCATTTGCTTTCTGAGACTGAAGCTGTGGCAGGAGCCTGAGAGAAGCCGGCCCCTTGGTTCACTGAGGCTGTCAGTCAGGAAGGATGTTTTGCCTGACAGTTGATTAGGGGTTAAATGAACTGAAAATATTGGCAATTTTTGCTGCTTTTCCATTTATTGTAACAGCAATTGTCTGTATTTTTTCTTCTGTCAGTTCTAAAGGCTAGATTTAAATAATTATCTGTATAAGAAAAAAACCATTTTGAATGGCAAAAGGGCAACTAAGATTTGAAACCACCAGCTCTTTGGAGGATAAGATTTTTATCTGAAAATTGGCTAACATGGTTCAGAAGTCTTGAAAGATGCTTTTAAAGATCTGCTAGAACTGAATAATGCAGCTTTGAAAAAAAAATAATATTGAATACATGCTTATCTAGCTTATTCTTAATTATTCCTCCTAGCATTATTAATTCTTTCGTGGTCTGTTAGTTATATATTTGCTGACCGTATTTATTGAGTAACTACTGTGTGCCAAGAACTGTTTTAGATGCTGGAGACACAGGAACAAGCAAAGCAGATGAAAGGCTTAGACCTTATGGATACATTTCTTTGAGGAGAAGCACCCAGTGTATTTGGTATGCCAGATGGTGATTGTTTATGGAAAAAAATAAAGCAGTGAAGAGGAATGGAGGATGATGGGATGGAGATGCTAAAAGTTGATATTTAAGTAAGGACCTAAGTAAAATGAAGGAATAAGATATAGGCTCTCTGGATAATGACTGTTGAAGGAGAGAAAAGGGACACCAGGTGCAGCAGGTGCAAAGGCCCTGAGGTTGGGAGCATATTTGGCATATGTGAGGAACAGCAAGGAGGCAGGTATGAATGAATAGTGTAAGTCAAGGAAAGAGTGGTAGCTGATGAGATCAAAGTTGTGGCTGGAGGCCAAGACCATGGGAGGCCTGTAAAACATGGTAAGGATTCAACTTTTCTTTTGAGTGAGAGGGAGAACCATTAGATAATTTTAAGATGAGGAATGTCATGATCTACATATATTAATGGGCTCACTTTGGTTTCTCCATTAAAAGTAAAGCAAAAGAGAGAAGGATCAAAGCATAAAGACCAGATAGGAGGTTGCTGAATTAACCATGGTGAAAGATAATGGTGGTTTGGACCAGGTTGGGGAGCTGTTGAGAATAATTAGATACTGGATGTATTTCATAGGTAGAGCATGGGCACCTGGGTGGCTTAGTTGGTTAAACATCTGACTCTTGATTTTGGCTCAGGTCATGATCTCATGGTTGGTGAGTTCATGCCCCACATCGGCATGGAGTCTGCTTGGGATTTTCTCTCTCCCTCTCTCTCTCACTACTCCACCCCTCAAAATAAATACTTTTTTTTTTTTAAGGTAGAGCTGGATGATAAATTGGACTGATATATGCTACTCGTATAATAGAGCTTGCTGATATATTGGATGTGGGCCCAGAAGCAAGCAACAAAAATAATCAAAGATACCTTTGACGTCCTGGGTCTTACTGAGATGGTGGAAAACTGTATGGGAAGCAGATTGTGATGAAGAATGGGATTGGTGCTGAATAGGAGCAAGGTCCAGACTGTGACATATCCCATTAGAGATGCCTGTTAGAGACCCACAGGGAAACATGGGGTAGGTGGTTGGATATACAAGACTAGAGTTCAAGGGTAAGGTCTGGGCTGAAGATAAAAATTTTGGAGTCATCAGCACATAAATAACAGTACAATCAGTAGACAATATGATATCACCCAGAATGAGTGTGGAAAGGGAGGAGGTCTGAGGCCTGAGGCACTTCAAAGTTCTTAGCATCATTATTGACTTGATTAATACCTTCTGATAAGTTCGTGATCTTTGTATTTCTCAATTTCCAATAAAGATGTAATGTGAGCCACCAAGGAGAGCTACATATATGTAACTAAAACTATTTTAGTAGCCACCTTAAGGAAAGTTTAAAAAAGTGAAATTAGTAATTTTAATATATTTATGGCACAATGTGATAGAAAGGATAATGGCCCAAAAGATGTTTGAGGTCCCTAAAATGTGAATGTCCGTCACATAGCAAAAGAGGTTTGCAGATATTATTAAGGTTAGGAACCTTGATATGAGAAGAGTATTCTGAATTAACCAGGTTAATCATGACTTCTTGAACATGGAGTTTTCCTGGCTAGGGTCAGAAAGATGGCTCAGAAGGAGGAAGCATATGAGAGGAGATACTCCTGACATTGAAGATGGAGCAAAGAGGCTACCAGCCAGGGAATGTGGGCAACCTCTATATGCAGGAAGAGGCAAGGATGTGGACTCTCACCTGGAGTCTCCAGAAGAAATAGCTCTGAAAAAAATGTCATTTTAGTTTAATGAGACTTTGAACTATAGAAAAAAGTAAGGCAATAAATTTGTGTTGTTTTAAGCCAGTAGTTTAATTTGCATGGCAGCCATGGGAATGATGAATGATCATCTCTTTATATGAAAGCAATATAAAAACTGTAGAGATATTCCTATTCTTTTTTTAATACTTAGTTTTTGAAATCTGGTGTGTATTTTACACATAAATCACATCTCAACTTGGACTAGACCCATTTCAAATGTGCAATAGTCCCATGTGGCTAGTAACTATTATTTTGGACATTGCTCTTCTAACCAGTAGGGTAAGGACAGAGGAAAGCAACTTAGTATAAGGAAGACATGTGTGATGGCTTAATTGTATGTGTCAGTTTTCTGGGTCACAGAGCTCAGATATTTGGTCAAACATTACTCTGGCTATTTCTCTGAAGGTGTTTTTTTGGATGAGATTCATAATTAAATCAATAGATTTTGAGTAAAGCAGATTACCCTCCATAATGTAGATGGGCCTCATCCCATCAGTTGAAGGCCTTAATAAAACAAGGACTGACGTCTACCGAGCAAGAAAGAATTCTGCCAGCAGACTGCCTTTGGACTTGAACTGCAACTCTCTTCGGAGTCTCCACCAGCATGTGCGCCATTTCCTTAAAACAAAGCTCTCTCTCCCTATATATACACACACATTCTATTGGTTCTGTTTCTCTGAAGAACCCTAATGTAGCATGCATCAGAGACAAAGGAAAGACACACACCTTGTCTAAACCTCCTCCCCTCCCTGTGCCCAGAATCCAGAGTTTTATAGAATAGCAAGCAGTCTGGGATTGGGTAAATTTGGCACTATACTGCCCCAGCTGGTGAGAGGAAGGGAACAGGAAGGGTCTGTGTTGGGATAGATGTTGGAAAGAGAGAACATATTCTGTTTCAAGTAAGAGAGAGGCCCAGGGATGTTTACTCTATAGCCCTGGGAGGACTGGTTTCACTTGGGGTGAAGCACTTTGAATTCTGTCAAGGGACAAAGGGATGGGCGGCCAGGGCCACTATAACACAAGTTACTACAGATCGGATGGCTTAAACAGCACACATTTATTTTCTCCCAGTTCTGGGGACTAGTCCAAGATCAAGGTGCCAGCAGAGCCAATCTCCTCCGAGGGCTCTGTCCTTGGCTTGCAGATGGCCGCCCCCTTGCTGCCTCTGCACATTGCCTTCCCTCTGTGTGCACACACCCTGGTGTGCCCTCGTTTTTCCCAATCTCCTTTTTAACATAAGGACACCAGTCAGGTTGTATTATGGCCCACCCTAAGGGGCTCGTTTTAACTTAACCACCTCTTTCAAAGCCCTATCTCCAAATACAGTCCCATTCTGAAGTGCTGGGCATTATCACTTTAACATGTGAATTTTGGGGAAACACATTTCAGTTCATAATGTGATCCCAGTTCAGTCTCCCTCACAGACTCCCAACCAATTAGCACTTACATCACAGTAAGGATGGAATAAATATGCAGAGAGGGTGTACTTCTTTCTAAGGAACTCTCCATGAAGTAGGATGATGGGTTCCAAGGGTGCCGATGTCCTGATCCTGCCCATGGCGCTGCAAGCAGTGAGCATCCTGGCTGGAGGCAATGCAAAAGTTAATGAGTCACTCAGCCCATAAATTACTGTCCCAGGCCTCCCTAATTTGAATCACCGGGACTGAGTCCTGGCTGTGAGAAGCACAGCAGCACAAATTTTGGGGAAATGTGAGAAAATGAAGCAACTGTGGCACCGACAGGAAATTAGGCACCTATCTTCCAATTCCTTCTTATACTTTATAAATCATCTTAGTATCTTACGTTTGCTGGAGGAAGCATTGCTTTAATATTTTGAAATGTGTTCATTTTCCCCTGAAAAATAATTTTAAAAAATTCTACCAGATGTTCAAAAAACGTGAATCTTTCAGGCATTGTTGTTCTAAGGAGCACCGTTGTTTGCCTAGGTGTGAGAGGCATTTGGGGATAGGAGGAACCATGTGTGGGCTAGAAAGACACAGCAATAATGAACTCAGCCTGACACCTTAAGTTGTGCTTCACGGAGAGAGTGACAGTGCAGTGCATTTGGAAATAAATGTCACATCTCTTCTTCCCCAAATCACCTGAGTCTCTCCACACCCTTCCTTCCCACCTCGCTCACCAACCTGTAGGATTTTGTCAGGAAATTTCAGGTGGAAGGGATAGACTAAGTGAAGGCATGCATGTGTGAGAACTCATGGATTGGTTCAGAGAATTGTATAGCCAGAGTCTGGAGCGGGGTTTGAAGGAGAGGGAGGGAGGTGGTTCATGTCTGGGGGCAACGTTGAAGAATTTAAACATTGGTCTGTAAAGAAGGGAAAACGAGAGGTTTTTAAGAACAGTGACATAACTTGAATCTAGTCAGTAGATTACAGCTGCCTGTACTTGCATAGCTTGTGAGCTACAAACGGCTTCTACATTTTTAAAAGGTTGGAAAGAAAGGAAGGAAGCATGGCCAGACAAAGAGAAGATGCAACAGAGAACACATTACCCACAAGATCCCAAATATTTGCAATCTGTCTCTTTCCAGGTAAAGTTTGCCAAATCCAGACTACTTTAAAAAATAACTGCCATTTATTACATGCTATTTAATGCCAGGTTTTAATATCCATTATTTTTAACTTGCAGAATTAAGGGACTTGTCCAGGGCTATGCAGCTAAAGGAATGAACCAGGACTGGAGTCCAGGCTGCCAGCTGTCAGGCTGGTGCTCTGGACAGTGAGAGCTGGGGCAGGGGAGGGTATGCTTAGGGAGAGTCACTGTGGGACTCCTTGATCCTGAAGGGGAGCTGTGATGCAAGTGCGAATGAGACGCGCGATGGTGGAAGTAGAGAGCAGGGAGGGATCTAAGAAGCTCCACAATGCTGACTAAAGGATGCGACATGAAGCTGAGGGAGAGGGAGTCACATCGGAACACTCTTTTTCCTGAGCCATTCTCTTCCTTAATGTTCTCTCCAGCCACTCTCTCTCTTCAGGCTCTCCACCAGTGGTTTTGTCATGCTGTTGATTTTTTTAACCAAATTGCTTGGAGTAGTGAAGAGGACAGTGGTCCCTGAATGGAGAGATTCATATTCCAGCTCTGCACCTGTCATTACCGAGGCACATGCCCCTCCACAGCTGTCAGACAGTAAAAGCATAGGACTCACAGTTGGGGACACTGTGGGAAACTGGAACAGATAATATCAATGACAGTATATTTTGGTGGAATCTTCCAAGAAACCAAATTGGAAAATTCTAGAAACTTATCAAAGAAAATAAATAGATAAGATCTATTTAATAATAGATATTGATCGAGTAATAGAAAAATAAGTAAAATCGCATGAAAGTATCCATTGCAATGTTACTTAGGTAAGAAATAAATTAGTAACAACTTAAATATCTGATATGAGGGAAATGGTTGAGTAAGTTTTTATTTATCTACCTGGAGAAAAATCAGATGGCCATTAGAAATAAGCCTGGGTGGCTTAGTTGGTTAAGCATCCAACTTCATTTAGCTCAGGTAATGATCTCATGGTTTGTGAGTTTGAGCCCTGCATCTGGCTCTGTGCTGACAGCTCAGAGCCTGGAGCCTGCTTCAGATTCTGTATCTCCCTCTTTCTCTCTGCCCCTCCCCTGCTCATGTTCTTTCTCTCTCTCTCTAAAAAATAAACATTAAAAAAAAATTTTTTTTAAATAAAAGTTGTAAAGACTATGGGACAACAAGAAACAAGGCTTGTTTTTCACATTAAGTGAAAGAAATTAAATTGTATGTACACTAATGAGTAAAACTATTTAAAAAGTGAATGTACGTGGACCAATATATGAAAACAATAAGGGTGTAGTAGAGTGATTTTTTTTCCTATTTCCCTTCATTCCTGTCAAGTTTCTATAATATTTTTTGTGAATTCAAGAATCTAAAATCATGTTAATGTCTCAATGTCTTCAGAAAAAGGCTGCTTAAAATTCATAGCAGATGATTAGTTTTCCTGACAATAAATAGGAAGATGAATAGATGTTTTCAGGTAATTGAAAAGTATTGCGTACTTTTAATGTTTTCTTTCCAATGGTGTTTTTGGTCAAAGGGAAGAATGACCAGGGTGTTGCTGTGGCCTGAGTTTGTGCCTTCAGTGTCCCTCCTCTCAGGGTGGAGGTATACCAGGTGCCAGAGAGTAGACACCTGCTGTTTTTGTCTGCCCAGTATTCACTTTTCTTTCCTGGTAACAGCATTGTGATTTGCCTTTGAGGAATTGTCCTTATGTCATCTCTGTGGCTGTAGGGCTGCAGACATAACCTAGGTTTAGCCAAAGCGAACACAGCGTCATGTGGACCCAATGACCATTTTAAGGAGGGCATGTGACCCAAGCATCTATATGTCCGGTCTGGGGATTTTGGTGATATAATTGTGAAAGTGGCACTCTCTGCAAGCCTGCTGAGCTGGAAGAATAGAAGCTTGGAGCTGCTAGGGGCCATCTGTGCTGCCACATGGTGACACTGGAACTTGATAATGAAGTCAGTACAGAGGACAGTAGAATTGGAGGAGAGAGAGAGAGAGAGAGAGAGAGAGAGAGAGAGAGAGAGAGAGAGAGAGAGAGAGAACAGGGACAGGGAGAATGAATGGGAATCATAACATTGAGACCCTTGATCTAGCTGTTTCCACATGTAATCATACTTTTCCTGGTTAGATGATCCAGTAGTTCCTCTCTCTGTCTCTGACTCTCTTTCTCTCTTCCTCTCCTCATTTCATCTTTCCCTCTCTCTTTTCTTTAATCCAATTTAAATTGAGTTCTTTCCACAGACAACTCAAACAATCCTGCCTATATAGGATGTCCACACTTTGCTGTCCCCCCACCCCCATCTCCCCAGTCCAGAGGCCGTAGGAAGGTGACAGTGGTAAAGTGGACAGCCAAGGAGGAAGTGGCTTGTTTGGTACAAAATGCTCTTCAACCTGTGTGCACCCAGGCAGCAGCAAGTACATTTCGCACAGGGCGAATGGCTTTGCTGACAGGATGGTTATTACTGTCAAAGAAAAGGGATGAGTGTGGGAGCTTTAGGGATGTGCATTGGTGGGGGAGGGTAAAATAATCAATATGTCTGAAATGCAGATTTAAAAAATGCAAGCAACTTACCACCAGCCTCGGAACTTTGATCACACAAATCATCAGAAAGTTCACATGGTGTTTTTATTACTGCTCCCTGTTGATGGTTCCTCCTACATAATTATTACTCTGTATGCTTTGGAAAATTTCTTTGTACATTTAGTATCAGGCTATCTCTCATTTTTATTCTCCTCCTCTTTTACCTTCTTATTCCAAAATCACTGACTGTTTTACAGTAAAAATTTGTGTGCAGCTTAAATCACTTGCTAAACATCAAAGAGCCTTGTGCATTTATAATAAAGATGTTTTGCAGGGTGGGGATAATGGCAATCATGATTGGAATTTTCAAATCTGTAATAGTCAACTCTCTGCATAAATGGAATAAGAATGTGATTCCTACACTTCTGTTTCATCAAGGCTGGGATGGCTTGTGTGGTTCAGATAGGAACACCTGAATTCTCCAGGGAAGAAACAAGAGTATTCAGAAAGCCTATGCAGCTGCTAAAGGTTTCCTAATGTTATGGACTGAATGTGTGTTTCCCCCCACCCTGAATTCTTATGTGGAAATCCTAACCACCATTATGATTGTATTAGGTCATGAGGGTGGAAGCCTCATGAATGGGATTAGTGCCCTGATAAAAGAGACCGTGGAGAGCAACCCCATGGTGAGACACAGCAAGAAGATGGCCTCCCAACAGACACTGAATCTGCTGGTGCTTTGGTCTTGGACTTCCCATCCTTCAGAACTGTGAGAAATAAATATGTGTTGCTTAAACCACTGTCTATAGTACTATTGTTACAGTAGCATGAATGGACTAAGACATTTAATGTATTGGTCATTTGCCTCTTTGTTTTCCATCCTCATTTCCACCTTGCTGTGCTCTGCTATGTACATGGTGTGTGTATGGGGGGGGGGAGGGGAGGGCGGCTCTAAGACCCAGAAGACTCTTCCCTAAGCTTTCTTTAGGTTTTCCTAATGCATTTCTTGGTTGAACTGGAAGGTAAGAGGAGAAAAGATCCTGTTTCTGCTTCTAGCTTCTGGTGGCTTTGCCCTAATCATAGTAGGCTGCACTGGATCAGTTCCAGAACCTCCAGTGTGGAGTGCCTTTCTTGGTCCCAGCACCAGCACCTGATGCGCTTTGGTGGTCCAGGAAAAGGGGCTCCATGGTACCTTCCCTACATTCTAGCCCCACCTTTAGAGTTCTCGTTCTACGGTAACACTATCTTCTCCATTTTGTTTTCCCAGACTTGGGTGGTGTTTATGGGCTGAATTGTGCCCCACCCTCCAAATTCGTATGTTGAAGTTCAAACCCTCAATACCTCAGAATCTGATTTTATTTGGAGATAGGGTTCTTAAAGGGGCCATTAAGTTAAAATGAGGTGGTGAGTGTGGACCCTAATTCAGCATGATTCACGTCCTCATAGAGAGGGGAGGTTGGAACGCAGACACACATAGAAGGAAGACCATGTGAAGACAAAGGGACCAGATGGCCATCTACAAGCCAAAGAGAGAGGCGTCAGAAGAAACCAGCTCTGCCAACACTTTGATCTAGGATTTCTGGCTTCCAGAACTGTAAGAAAATAAATTTTCCTTGTTTTGGCCACCAGGTCTGTGGTATTTGTTAGGGCAATCCTAGCATACAAATCACATGTGGCATCTATTAATCTCTGGGTTAACCCACTGTTTGTACTCTGCCTTCTCAGCCCTTCTATGTGGCCATTTTCATAAATTTACTCTTTGAAATACCTGGAATAGTTTGGTTGTCCTGACTAAAACACCTAATAAATATCTTAGGTGTGTGTGTCTTTTAAAAAAAATTTTTTAACGCTCATTTATTTTTGAGAGAGAGAGACATAAACAGAGACAGAGACAAAGTGCAAGTAGAGGAGGGGCAGAGAGAAAGGGAGACACAGAATCCTAAGCAGGCTCCAGGCTCTGAGCTGTAAGCACAGAGCCCAACACAGACCTCTAATTCATAAACCATGAGACCATGACCTGAGCCAAAGTCAGATGCTCAACCAACTGAGTCAGCCAGGTGTGCCCCCTAAGTGTATGTGTCTTAAACCTAAAAACCTTTTGGGAAAACAAACATTGACAAAAGGGTGGGGTGATGGTTTTTGTTTTGGGGTTTTTGTTTTTTTTTTTGGTAATTCAATTAAGAAATATTCTTTAGGGGTGCCCCCTGGGTGACTCAGTTGGTTGAGCATCGGTTACCATCTCATGGTTCATGGGTTTGAGCCCTGCATTGGGCTCTGTGCTCATAGTCCAGAGCCTGGAGCTTACTTCGGATTCTGTGTCTCCCTCTCTTTCTGCCTCTCCCCCACTCACACACTCTCTCTCAAAAATGAATAAATATTAAAAGAAAAGATTTTTAAAAATTCTTTAAATGGTTTTGTACCTGATTTAGAGAGCTATTTAAGAAAAACAAAATTCTCACTCTTAAAAACCAATTATATTTATAATGATGATTTAAAATTATTTTAGTTTTTAATTTAAAAATTTTTTATTATTTTTATTTTAATTTTTTAAATTTACATCCAAGTTAGTTAGCATATGGTACAATAATGATTTCAGGAGTAGATTCCTTAATGCCCCTTACCCTTTTAACCCACCCCCTCTCCCATAACCCATCCAGTAACCCTCTGTTTGTTCTCCATATTTAAGAGGCTCTTGTGTTTTGTCCCCCTCCCTGTTTTCATATTATTTTTGCTTCTCTTCCCTTATGTTCATCTGTTTTGTATCTTAAAGTCCTCATATGGGTGAAGTCATATGATATTTGTCTTTCTCTGACTGACTAATTTCACTTAGCATAATACCCTCTAGTTCTATCCACGTAGTCTCAAATGACAAGATTTCATTCTTTTTGATTGCCGAGTAACACTCCATTGTATATGTACACCGCCACTGATTTCTTTTTTTGTTTTGCTTTGTTTTTGTACCTAATTCTAAGTGGGCCTTAAATTTCCTTTTCTCAACTTAACGTTTAGTACTCTGTCAACTGTTTCCTTAGAGTGTATACAACTGAATGGTCTTCACCCTGACTGTCTAGGCTGTTTTGGCTTAGTCCCTATCCCTATTTGGCAATGCCTAATAAAAGCTGGCTGAAGGGGACATGGTGTAGCCAGCTTTGATAATGAGATAAATTTTGCCACAGTCTTGCCTACTCTCTGACTTGGATACCTCCTACCAGTTCTCTTAGGACTTACCTCTCGAACTTTTCTTGATCTCTCCTCCCCTAAACAATTCTAGGCTGGTATCCTCAGCATACAGATTCTGAGATGAAGGGGTTTTACGGAGGAGTGCTCTTGGGAACAACACCTGTACAGGAGTGAGGAAAATGGATTGGGGAGAGGGAGAAGGTGAACCGCACAGCAGTTGCAATAACCCTTCTCAACGAACCCTCGGGGCTGGAAATTGAGATATCGCTTCAGAAAGGGCCTGCATGGGCCCACTGAATGTGGCCGGGGAGGACACATGACCTTAGTTACGTGGCTTCCTCAGTAGAGGGCAGAGGGACACTCTGTGAGACGCCATCAGGCAAGGCTTCTAGCAGCTGCAGGCTGACTGCCTCAGTGCCGAAGGGGATCAGGGTGGCACCTCATGGTGTTCACCATGATTGGTCTAGAGAAGGTTCTCAGACACTCAGACATCATTGTGTGTTGTGACAGTGTGGCTGTATTATGACTGGGCTCCCTGGGGCCAGTTGTACCTTATTACTTTATTTGTTGCATCTCCGGCATCCAGTAAAAACATGGTATACGGTAGGCACTAATGAATGTGAATTTAGTGGAGGAAAGATGTTTACTTATTTTATCTAGTAATTGCAATGGCAATAGGCAGGGTATTTAATGTGTCATGCCCTCCTCTGGAAACCGAATTAAAAAAATCTTTTCAGTCCCATTTTGGAGAGGCTATGTGACTTAAGCCGTAGAATGAAAACCCAGGAGGACCCATCTTAGGCAAAGCAGAAAGCCTGAAAGCATGCCGGATGAATTGATTGTAAACAGGAAGAGAGAATCACGTGTTGAGAAAGAAGAACGCTGGGACAGGACGGCCATGCTGTCTGGGCGTTGTTCTCCCTCCGGCCATTCTATATTCACAGGCGTGACTCCGGGACAGGCATTCAGTCTAGGCTTTTTTCAGCTGCTGCTGCTTCCGGCGGCCGCCAAAGTCCACAAGCCACGGACTCAGCAGCAGAGTCAAGTAAGAAGAAGAGTTGAAAGGCGGCAACATCAACAGGAAATAAAACATTTTTATTGAATATCCATGTAATATGTTAAGTCATTTTTAACAACAATCAGAAAACTACTGTGGGGTCACTACACAAAGTGAAACGAAATTTAAACCACCTCATCAAAAATGAAGGTAAATACAGCTAAAGTAGTTGGCTCGCGGGCCACGAGCCATATGGCAGAAGAAAACACCCCAACATTTCTACAAGATACAGAGAAAACCCACACATAGAAACACTCAAGCAGGCAGTAAATATACACAAAGGCAACTAGGATCTTTCTAGAGCATCAGCTTCTAATACTTTACACAGCTTTGTCAGAAAGGTACATGTGGCGTATCTGAGGATGGGTCTTGGTCTTAAAGCAGGTCCGGTCACTGACTTGTGAACGATGGCGTAGTACCAACTAATTCTATGGTGACAGTCCCATGTCTGGCAGTGTTGCGAGAGAATGCATTAGTAGTACTTTAATGCAAGAAATAATGTGTATCCGGCAGCTCGAACCTGCTTGCTTTAAAGTGTTGTTTCAGTGTGAACAACTGAAAGCTGCATACAGTGAAATTAAATGTCGGTTTCTGGTACGGAAGGGATTTTTAAAAGTCAGTTAACTCCCTCTCTTTGGTAGGGCTTGGTCTTTTAAATTGGACAGATTCTCATTTGACTCTTCCGTTCAAACTGATATTTAATCTCACATCATGACTTGTGGCTCTTTGATTACCTATGTTTTTTTAAAAAAGTATGGACCATCCACAGAAGAGGGAGATGCTATCTCCTTTGTCCTTTGTGTCTGTCCCAGTTCTAACAAGTTTGCTGTGACTGGGCCAAAAGGCCAAGGGCTTCCCTCTTTTTTGATGAGAAAAGAATAATGACGGGAATTCTAGTTTTATCAGGAAACAACCAGCCCCACGTGTGAAGCCTCCCATGAGCCCTTTGTGAACTCTCTATAGGTTTTTAAAATGTGGCATGGCATCCTAACGTCTGAACATGAGGCGAATGCTTGGTTTTCCTCCATTTTGTTTTGGTATTTGTGAACGTAAGCTTTCACTTCAAGGCATCACTGCTGTCTGTGGCCTGGGAGTTACACGGGGTCACAGAAGTGAGCGGCTGCAGCGTGAGCCAACAGGCTGCCCTTCCACAAACTGGTTGTCCGCCGTAGTGGGGGAGGGTATGGAATATTGCACAGTGCTTGACAAAATGCTGTGTGTTCCACCCCGTTCTGTGTGTCTCTCTTGTCCTATGCATAGCTTTTTCAGTTCGGAATTGGTCCTTTGTAATGAGAACTGTTTGTGCTACACACACCTTGGGCAGTGCAGTAGGAGGGAATGGCAGTATTGTTACAACATCACTACGGAATAAACTGAGTGCTATCCACTGAGGAAACTACGTGTCTAAGCACACACGGCAGTCACAGTGTTACACAGAGCAGTCCTTGAAGACTCTTATGGAATGACTAGTAGCTTCGTAATAGTGCCATTTACTACATAATGACATTGGAAACAATTAAAAACTCCTCCTAAGTCAAGCGGCTAGTATACGTAAGAGGTTGCTTCAGTTTGCTAGAACTTGTTCTTGGTATTGTTTCACCTTTTTTTTTAAAGGACAAATTAAAACTTATTTAAGTAAAAAGAGCATATAAAAAGATCACTAGCTGTCTGTTTTGGCTTAATTGAAGTGCATTCAGAACTATGGCTAATTGTTTATTTTTTTCATCTTTTGATGGGATTACAATACTGTCTGTTTACCACAAAGTAATTTTGTGTCATAAGCACAGATTGCTGTGTTAAAAATATTCTGCATTCCTTCTAATATGGTTTTGTGTAATAAAATATTTTGTTACAAAGTCAAATGTGCAAACCTTTTGGAATTATTATAGGTATGAAATCCGGAACAGAATTCACAGGATGCACATTTTGTATAAAGGTGATAACGGAGAGCTACTTTTTTTTTTCTTTTTAAATAGTCAGGCAATATTTCAGAAACGCTGACTTCTCCCCTCAGCTTCTTCCCACCCACCCTATCCCGAGACAAATGCACACGCACACAAGCACACACACGTACGCGCACACGCACACAGAACACTGTCATATTGTTACTCTGTATGCGGTGATAGGAAGTCATTGGCTCCTGTTCAGTTGCTTCCTCGAATGTGAGAGTGAAGCCCTTGTTTCGGCTTTGTAGATATGTACAGACAGATGCTATTCTGGTTTGTGGCTATGCTTCCTGGAGGTCAGTCTGGACGCTGCTCAGATCATGCTAACTTGCCTGTGAGGAAATTCTACAAAATTGGATTCACCCACCAAATATGTGGTGTAGGTGTATCTTGGTACTCAAGTGATTCAATAGAAAGCTCAGGTTTAAGTTGTCCTTTAAGATGTCAGTTTCACTGTACGAGTGCCTTACAAGTTGATATTTTTGCTGGAATGCAGACAATACTATATTTACCATATAATATATTATCAGCTCTCCTATATCAGTCAATTTACATAATTTAAAATAGAACATCTTATTAAAAACATCTAGATATACACAGATTAGGAAACGCTTACAACATACAAATACACAAACTAGAAATAAATCTTTAGCATACTGGTATATACAACGGTGTGATACAATAAATAATTTCAGTCATGCTCTATCTACACATCATATTGCTTAAAAGAAGAGTGGATCTGGAGGGCAGTGGCATGATGAAGGGCTTAGGGACTCTCTACGTTTAAATTTGTGCAAATTAAAACAGGAGTTGAAGTACCACTGAATTGTGTTAGGAATGCATGGCTGGAAAAATGAAAGGACCCATATTACTGAGGTATTTACAGATACTGGCTAAAGAGCACTATGTGGGCAGATGCAGAAAGGCTTCTCTCCTTTACTTCTTGACCGCCAGCATGGCGTCAACCTCCTCCTCTACCTGCAGGGTGTGCCACTGCGCGATGGGGCGCCTGGGGTTGGCCAGCATGTCTGACCAGTGTCGCAGCTCCGCCCCGGTGCTATTGTAGCCCACAAAGACTTTGCCGATGGCATCGTTCTTGCCAATCTTGTCATAGTCCAAAACAGTTACCACCACTTGCACTTTCTGAAAGAGGACACAAAATAAACATTACTCATCCAGCCCTACAGATAAAAGCCCATTGCAAAGCTTCCTTCAGATCTAAGCAATGGGAAGAACCGATCTCCAAACAAGACTGAAAACGACCTGAAGACAAAAACCTGAGTCCGATCCCTATTTCATCGTCACTACATTGGCATCGTCACCTTCTTCAGTATCTTCAAAATACTGAATAAATGTTAATTTTTGTTAGGTATTTGGGACCATTCTAAGTCTTCTACATGAACTACCCAGTTACTTCTCATGATAGACCCTATTAATACTGCCATTGTTGAGCTAAGATGGCGGGGAGCTCTCTGCCTGGAGTCACGTAAGGAATGAGTGGTTTGGTTTTCAGTCTGTGCCGTAACCCATGGTGCTGTGTTGTCTTTGTCAACTGTGTCCACCTCCGAGTTCATTTGTTTCAATCGCCTCATTAGCAAGAGTTCTGGCATTGGTATTCGGTACAATCATCACGTGATTATTGTGAGAATTAAATGTGACAATAGAGTGAAAGGCTTTAAAAAGTCATAACTAAAAATAATTTTCCTACTTATGCATTTTCTCAATGAACATTTACGGAGTAACTGTAGTGTATCCAGCACTGATCTCAGATGGAAATAACCTTTCAGGCCACACAAGATTTACTTCAGTTATTCCATTACATTGTGAGAGTTTATTTAATAACTTACGCTTTTGAACTGCCTGAATTGACGAAAGCAAACCCATGCCATTATGATATGAAAGACACACTTTTTCAAAGCACACTTTAGTTCTGCTTTCTAAGTAATGGATTTGCTTAGTCAAAATACGTGATGGCTTTAATCTGGAAACTGAGTGTAGAGATAAAGGAAGAGCTTAGAATAAAGTAGAATGCATAGCTTTTGGTGGCCAGAGTTAAAAGGCACAGAAAATGTAATGATGGAAGCCAGGGCAGGACGGGGCTCCTGCTGGGTTATGGCCCTTTTTGGACTTTGTAATCTGAGCACTGCATTATTGTACCAATGTGCTAAGAGATGCCACCCATGTACAGCTTCACATCAGAGAAAATGACCACTTTTGGAAATGGAATTTAGAATGTAAAATTCAACACACTGGCAATAAAGGAAACAAACTGCATCTTCCCTTGTGTGGAACTTGGATTGATTCCATTATCAAGGGAATCGTCTATCCATTGGATGGTTTTTGGAACAGAATCAGTTTGGTTCTCAGAAAAGTTCTCAGAACTTTGGTCAAGCAAATTCATCAGGATGAAATCATATTGCAGGGAAAGGGGGTGGGGTAGGAGCATTAGGGACATTATGCACGAAAGTAGCAAGGTTTGTGGAGGCTGGAGTGAATGGCTGCAGTGGGTTTTGATGATTTCACCTAGGAATGTACTGATTAATAGCACTCGAGACAAAATATCCTTATGAAGGCCTTGGATTAATTTTTCCAGCTGCATAGGTAGTTTATTTATACATTTTTAGGGGAGAGACTACAACATTTACATGTGCTTTTGGAAATCAGCATGTTTTGCTTATAATATACGTCATAGGGATAGAGACAAATAGAAAGGAAATAATCTTACAATCTCAGAAGAAAGGAAACCTAGACCCTTATTTTGGTATGGAAAAGGCTCAATTGTTTCTCTCGGGAAATGTGAAGACTAGACCAAACTAACAAGAAGCAGAAGAGGAGGGACACAGTTAAAGCTGTGCTCGTTATTTCCATGCCTAATGTACTCAGCGAAGGGCTCAGGTTCTGTCTGTCCTCACAGAATGTTATCACCTCTAAAATGCTGCCCCGGAAACCCAGCATATGTCTTATTTGAAATGTGCTACATCTTTAATATATTTGCATTTGATGCAATTTATAGTTGAAAAAAACATTTATTTTTGCTAAAGGTGTAGAATTGTAGCTCAAAGAAAGTTTACAATAGGATTTTTCATCTCAATACCCTGCTTTATATTATTTTGTAGAATAAAAAAGAACAAAACTCCAGGAGGTGTTAGTTTCCATAGGAATGGCTCTAAGAAGAGAACTCAAAAAGAGTTCACTGAACAAATATTGCAAAATAAACTGGAGAAAACTGGATGTTTTAGGGATTTACCAGTGGGCCCAAAGCAGTGGCCTCACTAGTTCAGGTTGGTAAACAAGTGATTGGGGACAGGAAATCAGTGTCCTCTGCAATGTCATTTACTTATGTAACAACTGTTGAAAGTAAATAAGTGTGTGCAATTTGCTACCATGTGAAAATGCATATGACAACCATTAGAGAAAGACCATGAACTGATGTGAGGATGGCGGGATTCCTGGTGATTTTTAAAGAACTGCCCTATACAATACAGTAGCATCTGGCCACATGTAGCTATTTAAATTACAAATAAAATTCCTTGATCACACTGGTGGCTGAGGTGCTCACCACCCACTTGAAGCTGGTGACTACTATACTGGACTCCACCAGTGGAAAAACATGTCTATCCTCACAGATACTTCTAATAGAAGGCACTGATTTACATATTGTTTTAATCTTAGATCTATTTTCTAATAAAATGTTAATTTGAAAAAGAGACAAAATTAACATTGTGAATAATAACAATGATGGCAACCACTTTGAGAGCTCCTGTGTGCTTGGAGCCCTTACACGTGCTTTTATGTGCATAATCTCACGTGGATGTGGAGTCCATTATTCCTATTTTACACACAAGGAAATTCCAAGCCTCGGTTTCCTTATATATAAAATTGGGATAATAACCTCTCTCATAAGGTTATTATAAAGATGCAATAAGGTTATACACAAAGTGCTTAAGTTGGTCACTACAATACATGTAGCTATTATATTAGTTTTCTTCATGGAATAAGGGTATGATTTATTAATTATATATATGTATATATTCTAAGTTACATTTTAGATTAAAAGTAAAAATATGTGGGCACCTGGGTGGTTCAATCAGTTAAGCCTGACTTTTGGTTTTGGTTCAGGTCATGATTTCACAGTTTGTGAGTTCAAACCCCGCATCGGGCTTTGCACTGATGGGGCACAGCTTGCTTGGGATTCTCTCTCTCTCCCTCTCTCTCTGCCCCTCCCCTGCTCGCACTCTGTCTGTTTCTCTCTCTCAAAATAAATAAGTAAATAAAGTAAAAATATGCAACTAGACAATATTTGGTGATTTTTTTTACATTCTGGACCTTTAGAAATTTCCAGATTATAGTTTTGATGCCTACTTTTTTGTTTCTTCTTCATGTTATGGGCAAGCTTTTGTATGACTAAAAAGATAGACCCACATCAGTTACTCAAAAAAAATGTAAAAATTGTTTTCCTTTAAGACATTTGACTCTTTGATGTCCATTAAAGATTCGCAAGAAATAGCTGATATTCATTGAATATGAATTTTGAATTTCAGTGGCCTCACTATGGATATGAGGTAAGAAAACCCAAATATATTTAAAAATTGCTAAATAATGAGATCATATACTATTGTGGCTATATGTAGCATCCTGTTTTGAACATGTTATCCCCAGGTTCCTTTAATAGAATACACCTTATCATAACAATTATTATCTGGCAAATGTAGGTTCTATCTTTACAAAAGTGTCCATCCATTCCAACTCAGAAAGAGGAAGCTGAATTTAAACAAAATATGACTCAGTTTAATTTGTCTATTGTTAATCACCCTTTAATAATGAAAGATTAAAGATGCTCCATATTTAGTATCAACCAAAATATTTTTTATCTATCTATCTATTTATGTATCTATTTATTTTTGCCATAAAGCTGTGATAAGGACAATTACATTTTATGGCTTGGGAATAAATAGTAAAAGTTCATTTTTCTCTCAGCCTTTTAACCTTTATGGATGTACTTTTTGAGTTAGCAGAGTTGTTCTGTTGATTTTCTTTTTCTGACTTTATTTCTGCGCAACAGAATGCCAGCTGTTTTTAGCTGATGAATAAGCACATCCTGTGCTGTATGTTTTATCATTTCCTTCTGGATGTGGCTTGATTATCAAATGTGCATGGGAATAAGAATGGCAATTCTAATGAAGGCATAAGCACTGATAATTTACAAGGTCTGTGTCTTTATGTGGTCTGAAGAAATAAAATTGAATGGGAAGACAAAATGATGTTTGACGTTACCTGGATTTGCTCAAAGGGTACCTCGAAGCTGAATGACTCGTTGTAGTAGGGGTTAAGTGTGTTCTTTTTAATTGTTGTCTTTTTCTTCTTCAGTCTTTTGCCATTCTGCATCAGGTGGATCTTCACATAAGGATCTGAAAAACAGAAACAAAACTTAAAGTGTCAGAGATACATTTTTAGGTTACAGTTTAGCTTATTAAGGGGCACCTGGGTGGCTTAGTCGGTTAAGCGTCCGACTTTCGCTTAGGTCATGATCTCGCAGTTCGTGGGTTCGAGCCCCGCGTCGGGCTCTGTGCTGACTGCCAGCTCAGAGCCTGGAGCCTGTTTCAGTCTGTGACTCCCTCTCTCTCTGACCCTCCCCTGCTCACACTGTCTCTCTCTCTCTCCCCTAGAAATAAATTAAAAAACACTAAAAAAAAAAGTCTATAATTTAGCTTATTAAAAACTCAAGTATTCCCAACAACAAAGTCTTGTATAGCATATATTTGATATTTTTAAAAAATGTTAAGAATTCTCTGTTGAAAGATTTTAAGTAACCTATGTGCCAGGTTTTTGCCATGATATCTCAATATTTATAGCTGGATTTAGAGGACAAGAGCTGTAGTGTGCTAATAAAGCAACCCTTTGGGAAAACAAGAAAGTCTTGACATGTAACATTTGCCAAAGTCCATGGTAGAAATACTCTCAGTATGGCTAATTTCAAGCTACTAAATAGTTTAACAACCAGTTTACTACATTCCTGAAATATTAACAATTGGCTCTTACGAGCTGGCAAAGTAGTGGTTGCAGCATACTACTGCTTGGGAATAAAATTCTTGACAGAGAAAGGAAAAAGGGGCCATTCATTCATTCATTCATTCATTCATTCATTTACTCAATATTAGTTTTACCCTACGGAGATGGCAGTGAACAAAACAGATCATCGCTGTTTTTATGATGGACCTTCAGACTTGTGGGGGAGATAGGAAACTTGTAAAGAAGTAAAATACATATGAAAAAGTTGACAAGAGTGCTCTGGGAGTAAAGAGCAGAATAGAGATATGATTGAGAATACCAGGGATAGTATGCTGAGTCTAAGGTAGCAACAGAATTCTTAGGTTGCTCAGGTAAGGCCTCTCTGTGAAGGTAACATTTAATTTTTTTAAATGTTTATTTTTGAGAGACAGAGAGAGAGCACAAGCAGGGGAGAGGCAGAGGGAGAAAGGGAGACACAGAACCCAAAGCAGGTTCCAGGCTCTGGACTGAGGCGGGGCTTGAACCCAGGAATCCGGAGATCATGTCCTGAGCCAAAGTCAGACACTTAACTGACTGAGCCATCCAGGTGCCCCCGTGGAGGTAACATTTAAATTGAGATTTGGCGGGCACCTGAGTGGCTTGGTAGGTTGAACATCTGATTTCAGCTCAGGTCACGATCTCCCGGTTCCTGGGTTCCAGCCCCGCTTCAGGCTCTGTGCTGACAGTTCAGAGCCTGGAGCCTGCTTCGGATTCTGTTTCGCCTCTCTCTCTGCCCCTCCCCTGGTTGATCTCTCTCTCAAAAATAAATAAACATTAAAAAATATTTAAAAAAATATAGAGATGTGAAGATTAAAGGGAGAGAAGAGGCCACCTCTGCGTGTGTGTGTGTGTGTGTGTGTGTGTGTGTGTGTGTGTGTGTGTGTAGTGTAGTGATGGGTAGTGTGTGGGTGGAGAGGGAGGGACTGAGAGAGAGGTACCAATTGATTCTAGGACTGCTCCAGCATCCCTAGGTAGAGAATAAGCCAGTACACACAGAAGTAATGAGAAAAAGAGAATTCCCTTATCATTTTTCCCTAAGCCTTGTTAGGTAAAGGTAAAGTAATAAGCAAATCAATGGAGGGATAAGATGATTCTCATTTACAGTTCTCATTACTAATATCTTCAGGTTAATAAGAACCAACACCCAGGTTTGATGGTAAAATCTCTCTACTGTTTTCTTAAATATTTTTCCAGTTCATATGTAATGCATATTCATTACAAAACAAAAACTAGAAACCAATGATAAAAAGGAAAACCTTTAAAATCAAGTTGTTACTCCCCTAAAACCATCGGTGCAAAGTCTTCTAAAATATCTCTGCCACCCCCCCAACCCCCCCGCAGCCCCACCTTTCAGTATCTGTAGGGATCAGAGTGTAACTTTACAGATTATCTAGTTTAATGCCCACATATTTTTAGATAACAACCTTTTCTGGTCTGCAGTTTTTTCAGCACAATAAAATTCTGGTTTATTATTAGACAACATTGTTTACACATACATCAAACAGGCCCAAACGGCAGCAACTTCATAGACAAAAAAAGAAATCTTTTATCTTTGGCCTCTTTAACTGTCTCATACAAACCAGCTGTTTATTTATTTATTTTTTAATGTTTTATTTATTTCTAGGAGAGAGAGAGAGAGAGAGAGACAGCGTGAACAGGGGAGGGTCAGAGAGAGAGAGGGAGTCACAGACTGAAACAGGCTCCAGGCTCTGAGCTGGCAGTCAGCACAGAGCCCGACGCGGGGCTCGAACCCACGAACCACGAGATTATGACCTAAGCGAAAGTCGGACGCTTAACCGACTAAGCCACCCAGGCGCCCCGAAACCAGTTGTTTAAAGTACAGCTAAGTACATACACAAAAAAACGTTACCGGAGTGAGACTGTGCGTGTGCGTGCGTGTGTTTCACAAGATTTTTTTTTCTCTCCTTTGAGATTGTAATGAACATGGTCACACCACCAGTAGAGTCAGAAGTAGGACAGAGGCTGCTCTCAAGGCTGACTTGTTTATCCAAGATTAAAAACGACTGACCTCAACAATACGTACAAAAATATAAAATGTAAATAAAGATTACAAACATAGTTTCCTTTCTAAAGTATTTTAAAGAAAAAAGCAGCGCCTCGGAAAATCTGGTTGTCTTTTCCTTTCCTGCTGCAGATTCACGCTGCGGTTGGGGTTGTGCGGTGGGGAGCGCGCGTCACTGCCGGGGCGCCGCCGGCGGCGGGAAGGGACCCTCTTCCTGAAGGTGACTACGTTCGGATTCTGGGACTGGGCGTGGAGGAGAAATTGGTCACGACGGCCTTTTCATTTGTTTCTTTAAAGTTCAGTTTTCCTGGGGCGCCTGGGTGGCTTAGTCGGTTAAGCGTCCGACTTTCGCTTAGGTCATGATCTCGCGGTTCGTGGGTTCGGGCCCCGCGTCGGGCTCTGTGCTGACTGCCAGCTCAGAGCCTGAAGCCTGTTTCAGTCTGTGTCTCCCTCTCTGACCCTCCCCTGCTCAAGCTGCCTCTCTCTCTCTCTCCTGGAAATAAATAAAACATTAAAACAAATAAAGTTCAGTTTTCTTTTTATGGCGTCTGGTCCTCCTCATCGGCCTGCTGCTTCCTGGCGTCAACATCATCTCTCTCCTCACCTTCCGTGGCATGTAGCCGCCTCAGCCTTCGTCTCTGTCCTCCTCATCGTCGTCTTCCCCTGCTCCTCTTCCTTTTCTCCAACTACCCCAGCGACGGCCTCTCGCTCCCCGTTTTCCTCGTTCTCAGCCCTCCCAGTGGCACGTGCGTCCCTCGCGTCCTCCGCCTCCCCCTGCAGGTGGGGACCTGGCATCAGGCGCGCCGGCGCAGCAGGTCCGCGCGGCGGCGCCCGTGCTCCCACGCCGCAGGCCACAAACCGCGCGAGAGTTGGAGACGCCGGTGCTAATGCTGCCCGAGGCCGCGCGCGGCCGCGTGAGCCAGCCAGACCCCTGGACCCTGTGAAGACTCTTCTAGTGCAGCCGGTGAGGCCACAACAGGTTGTTTTTGTCTTCCTCTTCCTGCCCTCCACCGGAGCGTCACTCCGGAAGCACAGAACTTGGCAGTGGAGTTTACGCAGGCCTTGTAATCTGGATCTTCTTACTCTTAGTGTCGTCACCTCCCCTTGTCCTAAACGCCTACATTACTTGGATAAGGGTGGCTTGGGGTTTTTGGTTTCGTTTTTAATGCTACATCCACTCAAGGAGTTTGTAATGGAGATTTTCATCATAATGAAGAATATGTATGTATGTATTATGTATACGTACATAATAATTATGACACATAATTATGACACATAACATTATGTAAGTTTAAGATATGCAGTGTGATGGTTTTATATACTGATGTGTTGTATGTGTATGTGTGTATGTGTGTATATACATTTTTAAGTAGGCTTCACGCAGAACCCAATGCAGGGCTTGAACTCAGGATCCTGCTTAACACACTGAGCTATTCAGGCGCTCCCTAATGAAGAAGAGCTTTAAAAAACAGACCTAGAGATGAGGAACCAACTCCCTCAACTAAATAGTTGGTTAATTAAACAACCCAGTGTAAATACTTGCAAATAAAGCAGGGAGGCTCTTTTTTTCACTGATAGTCTGCCTTGCTTTTCACAGCCTGTATTGATTTTTGGTTTAGAGGCCTTGTGTGCTTATGAAGTCCCCTGGTTCCTGCACCCAGACAAAGCTCCTTTACATTTACAGAGATGGTCAGGTCTCCAGTTGCTTTTGACACTGACTAAATACCCAGACACTAAATACCGTAAATCAGTGTTTATGCCTCTTATGTTCGTGTGTTGAAACTTTATCAACCCAACTAAGGTATAACTTTTCTCAAGAGATGCACGATGACTATATTTATTCATTTAGCCGAGTAAATGACAAGAAAATTCCCGTGCATCCGCCGTTTGAGTAAGCAAATTAAAAACCCAACAAGATAATTTCAGATTCAGAAACAAGTTCTCCTGTGATGTGATTAGTGCCTTGGGGAGAACAAGGTAATTTAGAAAGGGTGCTCAGCAAAGTCCTCATCGCGGAGGCCAGGTTTGAGCTGAGAACCAGATGACAGGAAGGAACCAGTCCTTTGACGGTGCGGTGGAAGCTTCCATCAGCCAGCAGGAGCCGTGCACACAAGGGCCTCAGAGGTGCACGTCCTTCTGCATGTTTGTGGAACAAGAAGAAAGCAAGGGGGAGAGAGGTAGCTGGTGAGATCAGAGAGGTCACTGCTGACCTGTCACTTTCCTAAGCAGAATCTGCCAACTCTGACAGTGATTCAGAGATATTCCATAATGTCATGATACTTACAAGGAAGGACAGAGGGCTAGAAGCGGAGCAGGTTTGGGGCTGCCATAAATGGGCAGAGTTAGCCTTTGCCTTTGCAGTTTCATCCTGATACAGGTACCAAAGCAACTTACTTTGCAGACACAATTTCCATCTTACTCATAGTCAAGGCTGGCAGTAACTCGGAGGTCTTGTCTCCAGCCCTGCACCATCCCGTCCAGCTTTACTGAGATATAATTGACACATAACGTTGTGTAAGTTTAAGATGTGCAGTGTGATGGTTTTATATACCGATTTTTTTTAATGTTTTATTTATTTCTAGGAGAGAGAGAGACAGCATGAGCAGGGGAGGGTCAGACAGAGAGGGAATCACAGACTCTGAAACAGCCTCCAGGCTCTGAGCTGGCAGTCAGCAAAGAGCCCGACGCGGGGCTCGAACCCACGAACCGCGAGATCATGACCTAAGCGAAAGTCGGACGCTTAACTGACTAAGCCACCCAGGCGCCCCTATATACTGATGTATTGTGAAGTGATTACCACGGTAAGGTTAGTTAACGCATCTATCACCTCACACGATTACAATTTTTTTTTGTAGTGAGACACTTAAACTCTACGCTCTTTAGAAGTTTTCATTTATACAGTACAGCATTGCCAGCTGTAGTTACCATGCAATATACTCAATCTCTAGAACGTATTCATCTTATAAATTTGTACTCTTTGACCAACATGTCCTCATTCCCCTCACCCTCTGGCTTGGCAACCTCCATCCCACTCTCTGTTTCCTATGAATTTTGATTTAGAAAAAAATAGATTCCATATATAAGTGAGGTAAGGCAGGATATGTCTTTCTGTCTGACTTAGGTCATTTAACATAACGCCCTCCAGTCTGTCCATGTTGTTGCAAATGGCAGGATTTCCTTCTTTTTATGGCTCAATAATATTATATATTTTGTATTTATATTTTTATTTTAGGATATTATTTAGAATAATATTAATAATAATTAGAATTAATGGGGTGCCTGGTAGCTCAGTTGGTTGAGTGTCTGACTCTTGGTTTTGGCTCAGGTCATGATCTCAAGGTCATGGGATAGAGCCCTGAACAGGGCTCTGTGCTGAGTGTGGAGCCTGCTTAAGATTCTGTCTTCCCCCTTCTCTGTATGTGTGTTTTCTCTCTCTCTCTCTCTCTCACTCTCAAAAAGAAAAAATAATTAGAATTGGTAATATTTAGAATATTTTATTTTTACTTAAATGTATATATTTAAATGTATTATATATTCATACCACGTCTTCTTTTTTTTTTTAATGTTTTTATTTATTTCTAGGAGAGAGAGAGAGAGAGACAGCGTGAGCAGGGGAGGGTCAGAGAGAGGGAGTCACAGACTCTAGGCTCTGAGCTGGCCATCAGCACAGACCCCGACGCGGGGCTTGAACCCACAAACCGCGAGATCATGACCTAAGCGAAAGTCGGACACTTAACCGACTAAGCCACCCAGGCGCCCCATACCACGTCTTCTTTATCCATTCATCCATCATTGGTGCTCAGGTTGTTTCCACATCTTGGCTATTGTGAACAATGTCGCAGTGAATGTGAGGGTGCAGATTTCTCTTTGAGATTGTGGTATCATTTCCCTTAAGTGAATTCCAGAAGTGGGATTGCTGGATCATATGGTAGTTCAATTTTTAATTTTTTAAGGAACCGTCATGCTATTTCCATAGTGGCTGTACCAGTTTGCATTCCCACGAACTGTGCACAAAGGTTCCCTTTTTTCCACGTGCTAGTAAGCCCTTTCTATCTTTTATCTTTTTGATAATAGCCATTCTCAGAGGTGTAGGGAATTTCTCATTATGGCTTTGATTTGCATCTCCCTGATGAGTAGTAAAAAGCTGAGCATCTTTTCATATGCCTGCGGGCGGTTTGTATTTCTTCTCTTCAAAAATGTTTATTTAGATTCTGTGTCCATTTCTAATCAGATAATTATCATTTTGCTATGAAGATGTATGAGTTCCTTATTTTGGATATTAGCCCTAATCTAATCTATAGTTTGCAGATATTTTCTCACATTACATAGGTTTTTAGAGATCTTTTTTTTTTTTTTTTAAATCAGCTTTTGTGCCTGGATAAATCTTGACTGCCTAAGTCTGATACATTAGTATTCAAGGTGGACACATTTGACCATCTTCTTGGTTCAGCCATGTGAGGTCTTAGATTGCATCTCCATTTTCTCTAGTCTTCTCCACTGCCATTCACTCCTTGATTGGCTTGATTTCTTAAGTGTCCTCTGATTTGCACTTAAGTCTAGTTCTGAATTCTGGTCCCTTTGGAGATGGCCCTAATCTCTTGATGAGCTCACTTCTCATCAAGTCACTTCTTCTGGGATCTCCCTTGCTCCTATCTCCATAACTGTGAATGAGTCTTCTAAATGGAAGGCTGTGAGTCACCAACTATGAGTCACACCTATGCTTTATGGATGCAGATATTTTTTACAGTAAGGATCACCTCTCCTGCAAAGTAAGACTGTTTACCATAAATTTGTTCTGTTTTAGGGGCTCTTCCACAAAGCACATCCTTGTGACTCAGTTTCTTGGTGGCTCAGAAGTTCTGGTCATTACACATTAGGACATGGTTTTATGGAAATGATAAAATAGGCTGTAAGGAGATTCACTAATGTTGCTATTGCTTTTTCTGAGTACAACTGCTGGACACCATGGGTGACATCTAAATGTCCACTAGGTTTTTGTAAACGTAGAAATGGCATGGAAAGACATGCAAACTACAAAATTGGGCTACTCTCCTCAGGGACTCCATGTCTCTGTGGCTGCACCACTTTATTCTGCCCTCCCAACAAGCACTCGTGAAACTCGTCGTCATCTAAATACTGAAAACCTTCCTTCAACACCATTTGGATAATCCCTGTTACCACTGAAACGTGTGCAGGACTTGAGACACTTTCCTTGTGTCATTTATCTTTGAAAAACAGGCAAGGCCTCTTTACTTTTCTAACTTTGGTAGAAAGGAAAGTCTCTTTTCTGATGTCGATTTAGTCCCTAATAGTATGTGACTGTCAGCTTGCAAGTTCTGGAAAATGATAGACTGGGATCAGAAAGAAGGTTCTTCATTCCCAATAATAAACTGCAGGTACAAAAAGTACAGATTTGTCACCTCGTTTTGGATAATTTGGAGGCCTGTCATTTGGTTTTGTCATCGATGTGGCATTGCTACCCTTCACTCACCACTTGTCAGGCTTTCATTTCATCTGAAGTGAGCCTAACTGAACTTTCTCTCTTTTCTATCAGAGTAGCTGTTATGGCTTAGAGGTTTTTCAGGACACTGTAATGAAATCTCTTTCAAACTTTTATATGTTGACAAGCCTTTTTAATATACGAAACTAGGGTTTTATTTTGTTAAAGTTCACCCATTATGATAGGCAGGCCTAATAACTCTTACAAAAGATGTCCACATCCTGATCCTCAGAGCCCGGGAACATTTACCTTATATGGCAAAAGGAATTTGGCGAATGTGGTTAAGGCTAAGGATTTTGAGATGAGAAGACTGTCCTAGATTAATCTAGAGGGCCCAGTCTAATCACATGAGTCCTTAAAAACAGAAAACCTTCCCTGGCTGTGGTCAGAGAGAGACCCAAGGGTCAGAGGCGTGTGACGTTGGTTGCTCACTTTGCAGATAGAGGAAGGGCACAAGCTCTGGAATGCAGGTGGCCTCTAGACACTGGAAAAGGCCAGGAAATGGATTCTTGCCTGGAGCCGCCAGAAAGGAACGCAGCCCTACTGACACTTTGGTGTCAGTGAGACCTGCGTCAGGCCTGTAACTTCTTGAATTATAGGATAATAACCGTGTGCCATTTTTTTAAATGAAGTGTGTTGTGGTTTATCATGGCAGGGTTAGGGGACGAATACAACAACCAGAGCTGTAGAGAGGATTCTGCTGTTTATTTAGGGAGGTTTGAGGATGAGACTCAAGCTTAAATAGGTCTAAGAAGTAATCTCTTGGGGGAAAATTCATATTTTTTCCAAGTGTCTAAAAATGATTACTCTGTTCTTCAAAGCAAAAGCCTTCAAAATGTTTAAGTCTTTTTAATTAAAAAAAAAAAAAGGTTAACCTAGAGCATATAATCAGAACATTGCTTAGTTAGGTATGACTGTCTTAGAATCCACGATAGAATTAGTGAACATGGATGAAATACTGGCTGGGAATGATTTTTAAAGTAAGATCCATCACAAAGTTTAATATAATAATTTTATATTAAAGCACTTTAAGATTATATGTAGATTTAAAAATTATATCATCTCCCTTAAAAGCCCTACAAGAATCACAGTGAAGAGACTGGGGCTCCTGAAGGCTGTTTTTTTTCCTCCCTGAGAACTCAGACTCGGGTCTTCCAACTCAGAGCCTACTGCTCTTTGTGATGCATCGGAGAGACAATTCAGTGTCATGTTTACAGGTACAAACTCTGGAGCCAGACTGACTTGAATCTTGGCTCTGCTACTGGGTATGTGGTCTTGGACAAGTTATTTAGCCTTACTCCTCAGTGTAAAGTGGTGGGAAGGATGATACCTAGTTCATAGTGTTGTGAACATTAATTGAGTGCCTGTGTAGAAAGTGCTTCAAATATGTGCCCAACACCTCTTAATTCTTAATTGTTATAGTTTTGTGGAAGGGCTGACATCTATGTCAGCATCTAGGTATCAGCCTCTGCCCAGCCTTGCTAACTTGGTGCTCACCATCGCACTACTTGCTGCAGATGTAAGTTGAACTGCCCCAACGTGCCGGACTTAATTCTGGAAGGAAGCATACCCACTCTGGGCCACTGGTCTATTAGAATTTAGTCACAAATGAGGTGAAAACACAGGGAGAGTGTCTTTCATGAACCTGAATGAGGTGGTCTTGTAATGTGAGATGGGGCAACTACTACAACATCCCATACAGTTTTCTCCTACTCCTGAGGTCAGTAGATCAGATGCACAGAGCTGAAATGTTAAACTCGAGAGTTCTCAGTGGAAACTTTTTACGGAGGCTCTAGGATAGGGTGAGTCGAAACTGTGATTTATTGAGCTTTCTTTCCAGATACTGAGGCCAGCTAAGGTTGATAGGCTTAGGCTTATGAAGTATCTACTTTCCTTATGTTGCTGAAAATGAGGAAATCGGGAGGCGGAAGCCCTCAGCTTTCAGATTCATTGCTGTTGTTGGGGATGTAGTAATACGTACAGATACTACCTGAAGGGAGGGGAATTCGACACCTCCTTCTGTAGTTTTTCTGTCAACTCCTTTGTACCATGAGAGAATTTTATAGTCTGATTTCTTCTTTCTGGTTTCCACCTAGGCTTAGAACTCCTTCTTTCTTTTTTCAGTCTGTCCTATGCAGAGTGAGGGATGGGAAGTTCTTGTGTTAAAACTACAATGATACAATCTGCTAAGTTGTGTTTTGAACCTCACCGCCAAGACGGGAGACTCAGAAGCACTGATTACGCTGTGTGAAAGGTGGGCAGAGGGTCTCAGGAGGAGGTCCAGATGAGTGCTTTGGTCTCAGAGGCCATTTTCAGGGTATGGGTCTTCTTTGACTGGTTCTGTGATCCCTTGGTCCTTTCCAGCTCATGAACAACTCTGAGGTGAAAGGGTAGCTCCGCAGCTCTGCCAGTGAGGCAGCCTCTTCTGAACATCATTCATAGGGTGAGCAGCCTGTGGCCTGGTGCCAGTCTTCTTGTGTTTTTTTTCCCTGTTTAGGCATTAATTTTGAGTGGAAGACTATTTACATTAACTGGTAGGAGTCCTTCAGGCATTGCATCCCATCCTACTCACCTCCATCTTCTGCACCCTGGATATACTGAATCTCACATCCTCTTTCTGTCAAGGAGTAAGAAGGATGGGGATGACACATAAATGCCCCTGTTTCCCTGCTGTTCCAACTACTGGCCTTCTTTACCATTCACCATACCGTACAAAGGCTTGGTTGCTTCGATGAGTTTATCAATGGAGGAGGTAGAAATGGGCAGGTTGGGTATGGCAATAAAAAGGGAACCCTCGGGACACCTGGGGGGCTCAGTCAATTAAGTGTCCGACTTCGGCTCAGGTCATGATCTCATGGTCTGTGAGTTCGTGCCCCACGTCAGGCTCTGTGCTGACAGCCCAGAGCCTGGAGCCTGCTTCGAATTCTGCATCTCCCTCCTCTCTGCCCCTCCCCAGCTCACACTCTGTCACACTCTGTTTTGCTGTCTCTCAAAAATAAATAAATGTTAAAAAAATTATTTTAAAAAAGGAAACCCCAGAAGTTCTCTGTCTTGCAGATTATTCTCAATACCATCTTAGTTGACATTGTTAAGGCACTTTTTATGGACTAAGTGCCATGTGAGGATATACTGAGAAGAGAGTTGTAAACTAGGAAAAGAGCCCTCACCAAGACTTGACTCTGCTTGACCCGGTCCTCAGACTTCCAGCGCCAAAACAGTGAGAAATAAATGTTTGTTGTTTAAACGACCCAACCTATGGTATTCTAACTTGGTGCCCTTTCTGTTTCAGCAGTTTGAGCAGACTAAGATAGCATACTTCCCACTAAACTTCCCTTGTTCCACTGTTTTTTTGTCTCTGAGCATGAGCTGATCCTTCCTTTTTTCCCCTCGTTTCCTTCCATTTACCCCCAAGATTCTCAAGAATGTATTTTATGAGCTTAATCACATTTGATATTATTGTAACACACATTGAATAGGAGTTTTCTCTTTACTGCTTTACTCAGACATCCTACAGCACAACCTTATGCTTCCAGAATTTTTGCTACCTCTGTTTAAGCAAAGTTTCTGGCCTCAGATTCTGGCGCTGGACTGCATGTCTTCACCAACACTGGTGTCACTGGCATAGTTTTAGCATGTAGAGGTATGTTCCCAAAAAAGGATAGAGAGTAGTCTGGGAGGAAGACTTTGGAAGCAAGTATAAAATTCAAGAAGTGATTTTCCTTCAATTATGGGGACACAGTGGACAAGCTTTGCAGGAACGTAAGTGAGGCCTAAATGCTGTGCTATCCGGCCATAACCACCTCAGATCTTCTCTTCTCCTTCCGACAGACACCTACTGGGCTCATTACCTCCCCTTTAAGCCTGTTCTTGTGCAGTGATTCCAGCCTTGTGGACCAAAAAGTTAGAGAATTTGGGGCTGTCTCCGATTCCTTCTTCTCTACTTCCTACGAACAGTTAGCCACCATATCCTGCCAATTTACCCTCACATCGTCTCTCTGGTTGGTGCCCTCTTTCTAATTTGTTGTCACATCTCAAGATCAGAAATCCAATGTCTCTTGTGATCTTGCCCTGATTTTCACACTATTCATATACTTGTTAAAAGTATATTTGATCACACCATTCCCCTGTTAAAAATCTTTCGTGGCTTGCCAACTAAAAAACATCCACACTCTGTCATGACCTTCACAGCCCCATCCTAACTTATTATTTCCACAAGCTCTGTGCTGTACTCATGGTCAATACTCACTATTCCACACAGAGAATTTAAAATGCCATGTCTTTGAACCGGCTGTCCTTTAGCCTGAAATGCCCTTTCTTTCTCTTCCCATCTTAAGTTTGGTTTAAAAGTCACCTCTTCCCTGAAGATTTTACTGATAATTTTCTCAGTCAGAATCTTCAGACAAACCTTTCTCTGCCCTGCAGCATTTTCTTTTGTAGTTTTGCAAAATAACATGTTTCTTTCTTTTCTGGTATTGGAGAACTTCTGTGGTAAGCGAATAACACGAAAACAGTATTCCTATGGGAAAATGTGTTTTGAATTCAGAACTGTTGGCTTCAAGACGAGCTTTGGGGAGACGTGTAGCATAGGAGGTCCTTCCATTGCTATTCCACACTCCACCTCAACACCCTGGCACATCGTCACCCCCTTCTCCCCTCAGGCGGTCCTAATGTCAAAGTATGCCCACTCCTTGGAAATATAATTGCAAAACAGCTGGCTGTAAGCAATGATCCTTTTGTGTGAGATATCAAAGAGCCACCGAAGGCTTTTTGTATTTACAATGAGAACTAGAGAGCAGCAGTTCAAAGCCAGATAATGTAAGATGCCTGCAGTTTTCATTTGGACAATTTTGTGTAATTATACTGTCTTCTTTCCTAACTACCACAGCGACCATGGCCCTTGTGACTCTGGCCTTTCCATGTTCGCCAAAGACTTATCTTGTTAAGAAATAGCCTCATTTCAGCTGTTTTGTTCAATCCCTCTGAGCCAGTACCTGGCTTCTGAGGAACTTGGAGCATTATTCCTTTTATCCTTTTTTTCTTTGGATAATCACCCAATTTCAACTTAGAGTGTTGGATGAGGAAAGTAATGCTTGTATCAGTTGGATTCTGAATTTCAAGGGACTTAAAACCCATTTCAAAATGATGTAAATTGTAAAGGTAACTTATTGACTTATGTGATGGATAAGTCCAGAAGTAGGGCTGCGTGGCAAACTTTGTTAATTGTCTCCTAAAATCCATTTCACTCCACTTTTTAGCCATAGAATTCCTGAAGTTTCACCTGGGCACCAGCTCATGTAGTTGGAAATATTTCTTCTGGGCTCTCTTGCAACTCAGTATGACCAAATGCCCAACTTCTGGCTATTGGAAGTAAATAGAAGTGGTGAGTGTAATCTCCACAGCATATCCTTAAAATGGTGGTTCTCAGTGGGGGGCTGTTTTATCCCTCAGACACTTGGAAATGTCTGGAGACATTTTTGGTGGTCATGATTTGGAGGGGAGGTGATATGGGCATTGAGTGGGTAGAGGCCGGGGATTTTATTAAACATTATATGATGTATAGGACAGCCCTCAACAGTAAAGAATGATCAGGCCCCAGATGTCAGTAGAGCTAAAACTGATAAACCATGCCTTCGTATAAGCTTCACGTCCTCCATTCTTCCATTCTTTTTCTTGCAGTTGAAACATGGATGTGGTGGGAGGGCAGTGAAGCAGCTTTGCCTTGCAACATGAAAACAATACTCTAGGGGGAGAGAGCAACAGGCTAGGAAGATCCCGCACTCCTAAGAGCCACAGCCCCCAAACTGCCTTCCAGTGCTGGCCACTCACCCACATACACACATGTGGGAGATAAAGAATTTCAAACAAAAATCCTATCTTTTCAAGCCGGTGTATTTTGGAATCTTTTTGTTACAGCACTTCAGCCTGTTCCCTGACTAACAGATTCAATAATATCAGCAAGATCCCGGGTTGCCCGTATCACTAGCCTGTTTTTGGTGACGTTATCCTCAGATTCCACATAGTGGCCTCCCCAAGACATACTGGACCCTTCTCGTAAGGATGTGAATGTCTTTACTAGCTACAAGTCTTGCATCATCACACTGTCCCATTCGAGGGAAGAGAGGGTCTACATCAGAATTCCCAGGAAAAGCCCAACCTCACTCGTCTAACAAAGATGAAATGTCTACCCTATGAGTCCTTGTGGCAAAGAGAATGTGATGAGCTATGTTGGCTTAGTCCTGAGTCATGTGTCCAGCCCCCCACCAATCAGGAGGGCCAGAAGTCCCTATTCTAAGCACAATGCTAAAAATATATGGCAGTTCCTCAGACAGGAATTAGAAGGCTCTTAACCAAAAGAGTGGGAAGTAGAAGTTGGGAGGCAACCAACCAATGACTGTTCAACCAAGGATACCATCTCTGTCGAAATTTGGAAGCATGCCTACACTCCTTTGCAGAGAGACGTCCCCCGCCCCCCCCCGCCCCCCCCACTGGAGATGAAATTTCTAGGAATGAGCTGTGGAGCACATGTAGAAGGGGTCTAGCTATAGCAGAGACAGCAGAGTTAAACCATGCAGATTCGGGAGCCTTTCTTTGCCAATGGCAGCTTTTCCTTGTGTGCTTATTGAGTAAGACTGTTTTACCGGCAAGTCAATCAGTTAATAGTATACAAATAATTAAATAGTAATAGGGTTCACAGAGCAATTTCCGTCAGTAGCAGTTACTTGAGGGGGTTTTCATAAGTAATTTGCAAGTACTTAGAGATGACTAGACTGAGGAGCTTATGCGCCTTCTAGTTTAAAATGCTCCCTGTAATGTTATATCAGGATGTAGCGTTTAAAATATACTCTGGGAAAATTTTCTGTGTGAGCACACAATTTAAAAATGAATTTACATTAGTTAAGTGCAGTGTTTGCCAGAAGAAAACAACATTAGATGAGTGACTGCCACAGAGGAAATCAGCTTCATTTTAATGAGACAGACCATAAAATAGCATAGGCTGATTTAGTTCATTAATGGTGGCAAAGTGCTTTGAGCAGACAAAAACATAAATGCAAACTGCTATTATATTGTGAATTAAATGGAAAGCATTTTTGGGCATGATGGAGGAAGCCACTGAATCCAGCCATCATTTCTAACATCGCCAAATGTATATACACAACCGCCAGCCCCTTGATTAAAAATGTAGGCGTGCGTGCCCCAAAGTGGGGAGTGAGGAGACAACGAAGAAAGATTTCACTGATGTGGCATGTGTATGGACATATAAAAGAGCAGAGTGGGGGTCTGAGCTCTGCACTTAGTAGAGGAAGGAGTATAGTGTATTTGCAAAATCGGACCCTTCTGTCTTTGGTTTTTGAGGTGAAATTCTTCATCTTTTCACCCTTCTGTTCCCTGTACTTTCAGGGAAGGGCAAACACATGAGAGCAGGAGCAGTAGAATTATGCTTGATTCTTTCTGGATGACTACAAAGAGGTTAGTGGAATGACCAAGTATAAACTGTTTGTATGAACTGATGAACAAAAACAGTCAAAGGATTCAGTAAAGCAAACAAAATTGCAAATGGCAAATTTGACTTGACTTTTTTTCTTTTCTGGAGATTTGGACTTTGCCTCTTATTTACGCCAGATGAAAGGTCACTCGCGACATCTGTCTATCTTCCTTCCTCCCTCTTCCTTCCCTCCCTCCCTTCCCAATATTAGACATTTGGACTTGAGGAGGCAGCATCAGTAACATTGTTACTTGGCAACATTGCTAGGGGTTTTTAGCATACATAATATGACAAGTGGATGTTACTCCTTCTCCACATAGAAGTAGTTTCCCAGCAATTGAACATGAGTAGAAGGTGAAAACAATGTGAGAAGGTCTTATATATAATAAGACTAAATAGTGCTCTGCAGTGGGGTTACCTCAGGCTCGCTTAGTTCTCGGTTGGTTTAGCCAATATCAATTTTACTCTCATTAACTCCCTATCTCTTGCTCATACTTGCTTTAAAATGTCTATGTGTCTTACGCAGCGCCTGGGTGGCTCAGTCAGTTAGGCATCTAACATAGGCTCAGGTCATGATCTCATGGCTTGTGAGTTCCAGCCCCGCACGTCGGGCTCTGTACTGAGCTCTGAGCCTGGAACCTGCTTCTGATTCTGTGTCACCCTCTCTCTCTCTCTCTCTGTCCCTACCCTGCTCATGCTCTGTCTTTCACTCTCTCAAAAATAAGTAAACATTAAAAAAATAAATGTCTATATGTCTTCTAAACATTTTGCCATCTGAGCATTAGAAAGTTTATGGAATGGGGCGCCTGGCTGACTCAGTCAGTTAAGCATTTGACTTTGGCTCAGGTCATGACCTCACAGTTCATGGGTTCGAGCCCTGAGTTGGGCTCTGTTCTGACAGCTCAGACTGGAGCCTGTTTTGGATTCTGTATCTCCATCTCTCTCTGTCCCTCCCCTGCTCACTTGCTCGCTTTCTCTCTCTCAAAAATAAAATAAACATTAAGAAAAAAGAAAGTTTATGAACCAAGACTGTCTTATAATAATTGAGGGAGAGATTTGGAAATGTTTCCAGATGGAGTGGAGGAATCTCTCTCCAGGTCTTCATTTTTTTTTTTTAATGTTTTTTATTTATTTCTAGGAGAGAGAGAGAGAGAGACAGCGCGAGCAGGGGAGGGTCAGAGAGAGAGGGAGTCACAGACTGAAACAGGCTCCAGGCTCTGAGCTGGCAGTCAGCACAGAGCCCGACGCGGGGCTCGAACCCACAAACCGCGAGATCATGACCTAAGCGAAAGTCGGATGCTTAACCGACTAAGCCACCCAGGTGCCCCTCCAGGTCTTCATTTTTAACTGTTTCTAGAACTTGCCAAGTATCTGGGTATATTTCCCAGTGAGAGGGAATGGCCCTTCTGTGCTTAGCTGGAAATGTCTCAGTGCTTCTTTCTCTGCTTGCAAAAGAAAATAGATTAACGTTTTCAGGAGGGTTTCTTTCCTCTTGCTGTCCTCATTCCGGCCTTTAAGTGACATTGTTGAGCCTGTGGCCCTAGAGGAGGGTGAGTGATGCTGCTTTCATTCCCCCTTTAGACAAAAGATGATGATTTTAAGACTCATAATATTATTGATAACTCATACTTCCCACCTTTGGTTTGAGAGTTTTTGGTATGAATAATGCATGTCCTTTCAAAAAAAAATCTTTGAGCACCCTGATTGTCTTGTTATTAAATTTCTCTATTTGAATGTTGATTTCCCTTTTCCTTCAAGAAAGGTATTTCATTTTGGTTTACTGATGGCTGAGTATGGGTCTCTTTCATAAAGCTGGGAAGCTATTTGAAATCATCAAGAAGATAGCGAGCTTGTCAGGAGAGATCCACTTCTACCTTTGTAATCTGGGTCTCATACAATATTGTAAAGAGAAAATAGAAATAAGCTATGACTTCAATAGTATACCACGTATAGGAAAATGTCATGAGGTTATATAATTCTGTGGTGCTTTTACTGCTTTTTATGAAGCCAACTCATGATTAAAGTCAGTCACCACATGTCAATATTTCAAATCTCAGTAAAAACTCACACTGACATCACGAAGATACTTCCTCCCTAAATCTGGGAAATGTGAGAGTTGGGGTGTTAGAGTCGGTTAATTCTTTATATTGAAGATTTGGTTGCAATGAAAGGCCTTAAGTCTCTGCAAGATTTCAGAGGCATATACTACATGGCCACAGAGATGTACCCACAGCGGTACAAAGAATAGGGCTGGCCTTGTTTTTCCCAGTTTTCCATTTTCTTGAATCACAGATATTCCATAGACTGACATCTTTCATCTTGATGACTTTTGGCCTAAGATGAATGGTTATTCCATTTTTCTTGGTATTATTCCTTAGCTCTGGGGTAAAGAATTCATTCATTCATTCATTCATTCACTCATTCACTCAGTTACTCATGTACTGAGTGCCCGCAATGTGCCAGGTATTTCTCTGTTAGCCAGCATCCTGTTCTATCCTGTATCATGCTTGACACAGAGCCCGGCACATGGTAGGGATCCTGTAAATATTTGCTAAATGACCGAACAAATCAGGAAATTATAAATATCTGTTGAACAATCCTTAGGGAAGAGAGTAAGGGGATACAGAAAACTATAGAAGCCAGTTTGTTCTTCAAAGAGCTTACAATTGGGTTGGGAAGAGAAGACATACATTTCTGAGTTAAGTTTAAATCAACCCATGTATTTTTGTAGTAAGAAAGATAACATAAAACAGTGTCTGTTTTCTTGTTAAATGATTGACACGGCAATGACGGTAAGTGGACTTCGGAGCAGACAAACACCCTTCACACAGTTGGAAATGCTTAGTT
This sequence comes from Proteles cristata cristata, assembly GCA_017311185.1. NCBI lineage: Eukaryota > Metazoa > Chordata > Mammalia > Carnivora > Hyaenidae > Proteles > Proteles cristata. The sequence goes on along the minus strand of JAESUZ010000587.1, from coordinate 361,082 downwards.
TTTAATTTAAGGCTCTACTTTTGAGGATCCCAAACAAATGTCACACAGAGAGAACTGACCTTCTGTTAATAGTAAAAATCATCAGCTCCCATGCCTTCTTCTTCACCTCCACATGTAGATGTACAGTTTCATAAAACATAATCCAATATTTGCATAGTTTTAATGCTTACATAGAGAAGGAAAGAGGTCCCTAGATGGGCAGTCTTTTTTTGAACTTGTTTTTTCCTTGGGCCTTTTCCAGTCTTTCTGCAGATAATGGAATTTTATGGTTAACCTAATGTGATTTTCATAAATGGGCAACCCATACATTTTAAGATGGCTTAAGTGAAATGGAATTTTGTGTGATATGCAGAATTCTATAACTTGGAGGATTAGACCTGCAGAGCCCAGGTTAAGACTACAAATGCACATCCATATACCGTATGTATGAATTGTTGAGGGTTCTAATGAAAATACAGACTTTAAAAATGTGTATTTTCTATTCTGATATTTTAAAAACTAGACATTCATAAGTGACTAGGAAACCCAGATTTAAACTGAGAATTCTCAAACTCTTTGGGGTTCTGCAACTGGCAGACTGAGGCTGGCAATGGGGGAGAGTTCGCCCCCGGGCCTGCCTGGCGCCCCTCTTCTGCAGCAACAACGTGCACTGTCCGGTTGATACCCACACATGAGGATGCCCCAGCCTGCGTGTCCAGGCATTATTCACCAGTCCCCAAACCTGCCCCTTAGTCACCTTTCAGCTCTGGGGTATGCACCAGCCTGTAGGTGGTCAGACTTGGTGAAAAAAATCTTCAGATGTGAATCAACTTGGGGTCATTTGATAGGGAATGTTGGGTCTCAGGTGCCCAGAGCCTGGTCCAGAATGCAGTTAGGTGCAACCTCCAGATGACTAAGTCCTATTGCCCCTGTGGACTCTTCATCCCTTGGAAGTGTAGCTAGGGGAGGACCAGACTGGGGCCCTCTACCCTCTGGGCTCTAGAGCAGGATCCCTTCTTGCCCATATCAAAGGGCTGTATTGCACATTCTTTTTTTTTTTTAATTTTTAATTGAAGTGTAGTTGGTACACAATGTTATGTTAGTTTCAGGCATATGATACAATGATTTGACAATTCTATGTATTTGGTAATGTTCACCACAGTAAGTGCAGTTACGATCTGTTACCATACAAGGTTATTGCAGTATTATTGACTACATTCCCTGTGCTGCACTTTTCATCCCTGTGACTTTATTTATTTTATAAGTGGAAGCTTGTACCTCTTTTCTGGTTAAGTAATCCATGCACCCAGTATGGCACTTGAACTCGTGATCCCCAGATCAAGAGTCACATGGTCTACTAACTGAGCCAGTCAAGTGTCCCAAAGCTTGTGCCTCATAATTCCTTACCTAGTTCACCCTTCCTCCAACCCCCTCACCTCTGGCAACCATCAGTCTGTTCTCTGTATTTATGATTTTGTTTTTGTTTTTTGTTCTTTGTTTATTTGTTCTATACTGCATATTCTTTCCGGTTTTTAAATAGCTCTTAGAAGGCACTGTACCATTTACTGTCTTCCATTTATGTCATTTATTCTTCATGACCACCCCGAGAGGCAGGTCTGTTTTAGAGCTGAGGAACCTGAAGGTAACTGGTTCACGATCACACAATTAACATTAGTTGTCCTAGAAGTCCTGTGACTTCGAACATCCATCTTAATTCAACATTCACAAACTTTACCAACATCAGACTATATACACGGTGCAAGGAGGGCTGATTATATTGTTTTCAATCCAGGAATTATATGTAAATTAAGTGTTCTTGTTTCTTAACTAGACTATTAGACCCTGAATGAGGTCTCATACCTACCTCTCCAGCTTCATCTCTCAGGATACCCCCGGCTCCCATGCTGCCTCTGCTCCGGCCACCCTGCCCTTTCAGCATGTTGAATATGCTGAGTGCCCTCCCCCCCTTGGAGCTTCATGCCTACGAGGCCTCCTCCTCATTCCCCTGCTCCACACCTCTTTTATTTTTTATTTTATTAAAAAATGTTTAATGTTTATTTGTGTTGAGAGAGAAAGAGAGGGGGCACAGAGAGAGAGGGGAGAGAGAATCCCAAGCAGGCTTCTCGCTGTCAGCACAGACCCTGATGCAGGGCTTGTACCCACAAACTGTGGGATCATGACCTGAGCCGTAATCAAGAGTTAGCTGCTTAATCAGCTGAGCCACCCAGGTGCCCCTACTCCACACCTCTTTCATGAAGCTTAGCTCTAATAACACCTCCTCATGGGAACGCTTTGACTCTCCATTTTAAAGCAGCTTCACCTTTTATAATCTTCATGAAGGATGACTATAATCCACTAAAAGAATGGTAAATAGGACTGACTCAGCAAAAACAGCTCATTTACCCCAGACCCTTTCCCCAAATTTCTCATCAGAAACACTCTAAGAGGCACTGCACTAGACTGAATGGACCTGGACAAAAACTGCCAGCTGTTATAATTGCAGTCAGTTAGTAAAATGGTTTGCATTGGATTGCCAGCAGTCAAGGACCTGAGTTTTCTTAGAGCAGAGGGAGTAAAGCTATGGAAACTTTTTGGAGAAAAGCTAGCCCACATCATTCTTCAGAAGATTGTGCCCTATTTGTAAAGCAAGTTTATCTAGCAAAAGGCTATGAAGTGTGTTTTTTTCCTTGAATAACCGCCTGTGGTATGGATGAGGTTAGAACATTCTGTTCTCATTCTTCCCAGTTTAGCTTCAGGGTGAAAGGGTTGCTAGTACTAAATTCTAAGTACTGTCATCTCTAGGAGTAAAGATTAGACACAGAGGAATATTCTAAAGCAAGCTCATTATTTGCTTTGAAAAAGTCCATCTAAGAGAATTCATAGTGACTTAATTTAGTGGAATTGTAGTACAGAGCCAGAGGTCTGATTCTGAGTCTTGTTGGAAATATTCCGGATGATTAAGATCCCAAGTCTAGTTTCAGAAGGGTTAATTTTTACCAAGCAGTGTTTGATGCGAATATACTTCAGACAACTCACAACTTATTACTTTATCTGAATGCCATTTTAAAGGGACAGTTAAATATCTTATTGACTGAATGAATAGGAGGGCAGATGTTATATTCTAAGAAAAGCTACCATTTATGGGCTCTGAATTAAATGGGGTGGGGGGGGAAGAAGCCCTCTGTGTCAGTGTCTCTTTCAGCAAACTGTGTATACGAGTTAAAGGCCATATGCCAGTAAACGACATTAATGCTTTTTAGGTGGGTCCTTTTCTGTAAACCTTTGTTAGATGGAGAGAAGTCAACATTTAGAAATCAATTTGGACATATTGTACAAGATTATTTGGATTCGAGAGATTGAGCTAGAAATTAATTAAAATATCAGTGCATTTCCCTCCCAAAAACATTGAAAAAAATACATATCATCCAGCACAAATATAAATACAACGTATCATCCAGCATACATATGACATATTTTGTCAAATGACAGAACATTTTCTTACAATGGAATTTCAGTGTGGCAGTCAGACCAGTGTAAAGAGTTTAGTGAGGTAACTCATATGAATTTGATATTTGCCCTTAGTTCAGAGCAATGTGATTTCAGGCATAAGGACGGCTCTGTGCTACTGGAATTGAAAATACAGTCCAAATGAGTTAACTGACCTTGATTCAAGATGCTCTGTGGAAAACAAAGTCACTGTATATGGTTTTAAAGAAAGAGATTCCTACATAATTTTGCTGGAAGGCTATTGTGAACATGAACAGATGAACACTGAGTTGGAAAGCATGGCTCAAGTGAAAGTTTTTGGAGGGCAAATTAATGAAAAGTTTGTTAAACTTTTATTATACGTCCAGCACTTTGGTGGATAATATGAGAATATGGTGGAAAATATGGACACTTTTCTATTCTCTTAGAGCAAGTTACAATGAGAGAGAGATGAGAGTAGAAAAAGGAGTTCACTTGAAAACCTAGTAACAAACATGAAGATGGCATAAAGCATAGTTCTGTTGGGTTAGGAGGAGGAAATTAGGTCTGATTGTCCTATTTGGAGCAATGCTTGGCTTTTATTGTTTTGCTGATTCTTTGATCATAATAAGGGTTTAGTATTTATCATTGGAATTTTTACAGGTACATATTAAAGTGGGACCAAAAATTTCTCTACAAAACCAAGCCAAAACAAACAAAAAGCCAACTGCTGAAATAGCAATGGACAGCATACTGATTAATGAAAAACACTGAAACTCAACAACTTAAAAATCCAGATTTTCATACAATCACCAAATCAAGTTCCACAGAAAAATGGGAGACCAAACGGAGCTCAGAGTGTAGATTTTGTGGCATAATTCTGAAGACATCAAAATAGGGGCTCCTGGGTAGCTCAGTTGGTTAAGCTGAGGACATCAAAATAGCTATCAAAGAGTCACAGTTTATTTAGGAACTATTAACGGCCAATCAGTTGGTTTGTAAAAATCAATCTGCACCAACCACCTGTCAACCAAACTCCAGCACCCTTAGGAAATCCCCAAAAAGCAGAGGCTGAGCAAGAAAAAGAAACTGTGCAGATGGAAGCTCTGTTATCACTGCTGAGAAGTCAATACAACCTTGGTTGTGCACGTCCAACTGTGGAAGAGGAAAGTGTCTATATGCTTATACCTGCTGTTGTCTGTATGCCATTTGTACCCTTGGAGTGCTTAAAGACAACTGCTGGCACACAAATCCTTTGCAAGGGCTAATTATGAGCAAACCTATAGCACACACACTATGTCTATGGTATTTGTAAAGGCACTTTCAGGAAAGAGCATCATTCATTTGTAAGGCGTTCTCAATGGTTATTTGTTTTCTGGCACTGCAGAAATTCCTCTAACTAGGTCATCATAATACTGATAATCATCTCCACGGTAACCAGCTTTCAAGGCAACTGGCTGAGGATTACAACTCTGGTTGGGGGAAATCACATTAAAGGCATGGTAGTAACACAAGAGGATGCAATCTAGTGCCATTAAAATTCCCTTCTAAGTACAATATTTATCAAATATCCTTGTCACAACCTAAATTAAGTATTGTTTGGAAGACTTTTGTAGGTAATGCTTCGTCTTTCACTGTGTATAATAAAAGACCCAAGGTTTTGGTTATTTCTTTTACTCCTTAGGTTAGGCAGATAGATCTAGGAGCTTGGTATTTCTGATGCTAAGCCAGAAGCTCATAACTTGGTAGAAATCTGAGGCTAGGCGTTGATTCTCACATTAGTCTCTACCTACTGCTATCTGAAGAGGTGTTTGACATATTCAAGAGGGAGCAGATTCTCATGGGACTGCAGAAGCAATCATGAGCATAAAGTATCATGAAATTAAAGAACTCTTCTGAAAAATTTCTTTCTTTAGATATGAGGGAATCCACTTTTCAGTGTCCAGGGATAAGACAAAATGACTTCTTAGAAGTAGTCCTTGGAATGTTTTTCAGTGAAGAGAACCTGGCACACAACCCAACCAAACCACTGCAGCTTTCTGATTTTTTATGTGTGTGTTAAAGTACTCGATTAATTTCCAAGGCCCTTATTTGCAGACCATAGGTAGGATGTTTAATTAGAGTTAAAAGGATTAGTTGAGGCCTTTAGCTAAAGGTGACAGATTGAAAGCAGATTCATAGAATCATCTCTGTCTTACAACTAAAGAAGTGAATGCCAGTAAGAAACACTAGCTTCCTCACTCCAAACCAAATAAGGGAAGGAGTGTGACTTAATATTATGGACACCCAAACAAAACGTGAGCATGTACACATGCATACAAAATGCTGGCCAAGGAAAGAAAAGAGTCTGGAGTGATAGAGTACATCTCCTGACCCTGACTTCCCTCCCTGACCCTCTGAAACTTCACTGCTAAATTGATGAATTTTAAGACTTCAGGGGTGCCTGGGTGGCTCGGTCAGTCAATAAGCCAACTTCGGCTCAGGTCATGATCTTGCAGTTCGGGAGTTCGAGCCCCACGTTGGGCTCTATGCTGACAGCTGACAGCAGAGCCTGGAGCCTGCTTCAGATTCTGTGTCTCCTTCTCTCTCTGCCCTTCCCCTACTCACACTCTGCCTCTCTGTCTTTCAAATATAAATAATAAAAACATATTAAAACTGTCTTTAAAAAGACTTCATTATTGCCCTCAAATCTAGACTGAATTAGACTGACTACTTTTATTTTCAGATTCCCCCGCCTTTTGACTAAGGAGTGGTTGAAATGGCTATCAGGCAGAAGGTACTTCTTTTGAATGCTACGCTGTACCAGTAAAGATACCACAATGAATATAAACTCACAAGAAAGGGTATATCTATATATTTTCTGGTCTCATTTGTTTACACAGCTATATTTCCAGTGTCCTGATTAGAATAGTATCTAGTCAAGAATTAGCACTCAATAAAACTTGGTTGAATGATTGGATCCCCCAAAAAAAAAAAAACCTTTCAGAGTAGATAGGAGTCCCAATTAAAGTGAGGGGTTAAAATTTAGTTCAAAACACCTATCACATCCCAAAAGAGAGAGCAGTACCTGGGAATTCTATGCCAGACACATGTCATATAGCTTCCACAGAGCTTTCCTCTTCCCTTTTCTACCCCCTCCATCAACCTACAGTAAAGTAGATTGTATTCTGTACCATGTTCTCAAACCATAGCTCAGGGAAAACAAATTAGAGTCAATGTAAATGGAGTCAAGGAGAATTCATCTACACTAGATTTAAACAAAGAGAAGGTCTGGATAGAGCTATTCAGATATGAACAAGATGGGGCGAGGGGGCAGTGGCAAATATCCAAATATGCTAAGGCAATGCTCCCTAATAAAAACAAATAAAACCAGTCAACCCTTAAAAGAAAGGAGCATAGCATGCAAAAGAATGATAAAACTCTCACTCTTAACAAAAACATAACCCAAAGAACAAAACAAAATTCCTCAGAAGTGCTTCGTGCTATGAATCAAGATAATGAGAACATGAACTCAGAAAAATATGAGCTCAAAGATGACAGAACAACAAAAAGCTTCCAGAATTAAGGAAGTTGAAGACAAAACAATATTATAGAACAAATAAGTACGGTAACATAGCAAGAAGCAAAATAAAGATGGCTGCAAATAAAATTACTGAGCTAGAAGAAAGGCTTGTAAACAGAAGGGCAGCAGAGGAATTAGAAGATAATAGATTCGAGTTCCAAAGCACATGACGTCAGTAAAATCGATGTCCCTAAAGAAGAGAATCCAATACACAAAACAGGAAAAGTATTCACAAGTATCATATAAAGAAATTTCACTAAAGACAAAGAATAACCACATTTATAGATCGAAAGAGTATACTATGTTCTAGGAAATATTAATAACAAAGTGCTCAACACTACACACATATTTCTGATGGAATAATTGAAATTCAAGAACACAGACATTCTTCAGTCATTGAAACAGAAGAAAAAGTCACAGACAAGGGAGTGAAAATTAGCTTGGTCTCAACTATGTCCACAATATTGGTCAGCACAGGAGCAATGTGTGTACCAGCCCACGTGGCAAGACAGACGTTCTATCATCAAAGAGCTACAGTCAAGGATGCCATATAAATGGGTCTTGTGAATTTCTGTGCTCACCGATTAGGGTGTAGCCAACCTTAGAATACCCGTCTTAGCACTTTTCAAAGTGCGTCTTTTAACTCTGATCCTATCAGGTGTTCCATGAAAAGGTAAACTATGGTCATTTCACTTAGAAACACAGAGTCACTAAAAGTCTCGCCTTAGGCATTTATAATACACATCAGCATATAAATGGCTCTAAGACATTTTGTATTAGAGAAACCTGATTTTCTTTAAAAAACATGCTTTAACCCAGCATTTCCACTGAAATGTATGTTACTCCCCAGAACATCTATTAAAGTCTTGCTGATGGGCTGCCTGGCTGGCTCAGTCAGCAGAACATGAGACTTTTGATCTCCGGGTCAAGAGTTCAAGCCCCACATCTGGCGTAGAACTTACTTAAAAAAATAAAAATAATAAAAGTTAAAAAGTGTTGCTAAGAGTATTCAACAGATTCCATTTGGAGAAAATTTGATCTATGATATTGGTAAGGGAAAATATTTAATGACTCAAAAAAGTAATCAAAATCAAATTATATTTATTTGCCTACTTTCTGCCTCAAGGACAGCAATAAAATTTTATCATTCATTCATTTAAAAGTACTGAAATCTTAAAACCTAGTTTCGGGAAGGAAAAAGTACTTCTAGCAAAGTGCTTATAGGGCCACTTTGAAAATACTAACAATAAATTCTCTCCTAAAGCAGCCATTTTAAATCCTTGAGCACAACTCAAGGATTCACATCTGGTTTGTTGAAAAGAATGCATCTCTGAAGGCTGCATTCCCACCTTGGAACTCCAGATGGGGCAGGACTTCAACTCAGGGCAAAAAAAAAAAAGGAAATTTGAGGAGGTGTTGAGAAACTGAACACTGTTTTTCTTCCTTAGGGAGCCAGGAACAATGTAACTAAGAAGGCAAGGGAGTAAATATCTTCTATTCTAGAAGAACAACAAAGCCTCCACTGCTTTGCAATACCTTTCCCTACTTCTCAGTATTTCTCCAATTTACATAAGCACCTTCTGACCATGTGCAGTACCTCCTAATTAGGCTACACGCCACGGCTTCAGGATGGTGGAAGACTTTGCTGTCTACTCACATCCTCTCTTAGGCTACTTTGAACTGGAAAAAGTATTTTAATTCAAGACTGACCGACTTGTCTTTCTTCCCCTCCCATCCTGTCAGAGGACAGAAATGTGCCAGCAATGTGGAATCAAACATGGGAGGGAGCTTTCAACTTTGAAGTAGTGTTATATTTGTCCTTGTACGATACTTCCAGGGAGTTGACTGAGGTAGGAGTGGGTTGAGGAGTAGGTCAAGGGAATTCAAGGAGTAAAGAAAGAAGCGACCCATAAATTGGAATGCATCCTAAGAAGTAATACCGGGATATGCTGCCCTCTGCAGGACTTTTAGGGGAAAACACACCAATTAAAACTGGGTGAACATTTAAAAGTTAACATCAATGTTGACAAGAATGTCAGCAATAGGAAAGCTCATATTCTTCCGGGGTATTTATTAGGGAATGTCCAGAAAAGCTGAAGATGTGCGTTCCCTACATCCCAGCACCCCCATGGCCATGTAAATATCCTGGGGGATACTCTCACATTTGCATAAGGAGTTATGTATAGGAATGCTTCTTGTTGCATTGTTTATGATAGCAGGAAACCACCTAAATATCTATCAACAAAAAGCTGTAAACATCAGTTGGGGTATACTCCTACCTTGCAATGCCATACAGCAATTAAAAAGTAACAAGTTTACATTAATCAACATGGATACATCTCAAGAATGTAATATTACATATGTAGAGATGAGTTGCATGAGGATACATAATATTTACATAAAATTTGTGAACACATAAAATACATAGAGATAATACTATTTACACAACTTAAAATGAAACCAAAACTCTGTGTACATACTAAAAACAAACATAGGAATGATGAACATAAAACAAGAAAATAGGCTTGGGAATCATATGACATGATAGGGAAGGGCACACAAGGTATTATGATTATATGTTATGCTTGAATTCTTTTGTGTATTCTGTATATTATACTTATTATCCATTCTGAATATTCATTATAGTACACTTACAAGGCCTGAGATATTCCATTAAAAAAACCTGAGGAGCTCTGATTCAAATTCAGCTAAAATTTATAAAGTTCCTGCCATGTGCCTAGTGCCATGCCCTTCCCATCTGGCAGTATGAAAACTGATACTGGAGGAGTCTGTGCTCCTAAATGCAGCTGAATCCCATTATCCTGAAACTTCTGCATTGCACCTTCAGATCCAGCCAGTGTGACCCTACCTGTCTTCCTGACTGCCTGATAACTGTGAGCTCAGCAGTCTGACTGATGTACTTGTGGGAGAGGGTATAGGAGAAAGAAGAAGGAAGGCAAGGTACATTATTAAGACTTATTATTAAGAAAAGGTATCAAGATCATTTGGAATTTTCCAAATGAATTCAGCTTCTTTCTATGGGTCACATTCTCTCTCAATGTACCAATCTATGGGTCACATTCTCTCTCAATGTAACAATTTCTTTATCTTTTTTTAAAAAAATGTTTATTTAGTTTTGAGAGAAAGTGTGTGGAGGGGAGGTGCAGAGAAGGGGACTGAGGATCCGAAGTGGGCTCCATGCTGACAGCAGAGAGCCCGACGTGGGGTTTGAACTCACAAACCATGAGATCCTGACTTGAGTTGACATGAGATGCTCAACTGACTGAGCCACCCAAGCGCCCATCAATGTACCAGTTTCTTAATAGAAACTGTGTGATGAGAGATTTGAGTACAAATAAAGAAATTCTATTATAGAATCATTTATGCATGCTGCGTGAGGAAAAAGGCAAAACACCTCGGGCTAGTTTTATGTGACCTATCATGGATATAAGACTTGGAGGCCACTTGTTGGGTACTTAAGCTGAGGCTAGACATTTACTTTTGAGGCATGCAGAGGGGACTTCTAGCTTCCAATGAGGTGATAGCCTATCAGTAGTTGTCAACTCTGGTGTCACATCGCAAACACTGGAGAGTTTTAAAAATGATTGCCTTGCCCCCAGAGATTCTGAATTAGTTGATGTGGGGGTGGGGCTGCCCAGGTGTTCATACTGTATAAATATCACATATTCCATTAGAATATAAATAATTCTAATGTACATGCAGCATTGAGAACCACTGTGCTGCAGTTGTTGTCTTTGTGCCCCTGATAGTACTGTGGATCAACTTTCAGGGCCATTGGTTTACAACAGTTGGGATGGTTACGGCTGGCCCATCCTGTCCTGTTTGTGACACGATGGAAGAAACCTTGGGCAGTTGTTGTTTGTTTCTACCAATTCTCTCTACTCAGACCTGTACATGTCTCAGATGCTCCACTTCTTGCCCTGACGCTCTGGGGACTGTTCATCATGCCTTTGCTTTCCTTCATTCTTTTGTGAAAGGGCAAGTGTTTGGAAATAAGTAGGGCTGTTCTATGCAGCAGAGGTAGGGGAGTGGGAGAGTGAAGGTGGGGGTGGAGATCTCACTCACAAGGCCACAGAGATCATCAATTTCTTGTATCGTCCAACAGGTCTGGGCTCTTCAGAATCTCAGTAAGCCTCTAGACTTGCATGCTGGTTAAAAGAATAGAAATCAAGTAGGCCTAGACCTTCCCTCTCCACCCCACTGGAGACCATGGAAATAACATAAAAAAAAGTGCATGAATTTGAGAGCTAAATATTTAACCTTCTAATCCAGCAAAGACATCTTTAACAATACTTTGTCAGATGGCCTCCTTTAAAAATCTTTGGTAATTCCTATTCAAAAATACTTTTATAAAATGCCTATACATTTGGCTCCAATGTTAACACTGGGAATACAAGGAAGTGATGATCACCATTCCAGCCCTTAGATGATCCACAGGAGGTTAGAGGGGCAGACATGTGATCAAAACATTATAGTAGAGTGTGAGACATAGAAGACAATCTGTATTTTTTTTTCCTAGGAGAGAGAGAGAGACAGCATGAGCAGAGGAGGGTCAGGGAGAGAGGGAGACACAGACTCTGAAATAGGCTCCAGGCTCTGAGCTGGCAGTCAGCACAAAGCCCGACGCGGGGCTTGAACCCACGAACCGCGAGATCATGACCTAAGCGAAAGTCGGACGCTTAACCGACTAAGCCACCCAGGCACCCCGTGAGACATAGAAGACAATCTGGAGGGGCACCTGAGTGACTCAGCTGGTTAAGCTCTTGATTGCAGCTCAGGTAATGGTCTCATGATTATGGGATCGAGCCCCACATTGTACTCTACCCTGATAGCACAGAGCCTGTTTGGAATTCTCTCTTTCCTTCTCTTTCTTCCCTTCTCCTGCTTGTGTTCTCTCCCCTCTCTCTTTCAAAATAAATAAATAAACTTTAAAAGAAGAAGAAAATCTGTGCATCCTATATACAAGTTATAAAATTAGGTAAGAGTGGAGGGCCTGGGTGGCTCAGTCATTTGCACTTCTGACTTTGGCTCAAGTCATGATCTCACGGTTTGTGGCTCTGAGGCCTGCGTCTGGCTCTCTGCTGTCAGCACAGAGCTTTCCTTGTATCTTCTGTACCCTTCTCTCTCTGCTCCTGTCCCACTCATGCTCTATCTCTCTCAAAAATAATTTTAAAATTTTTCGGAAAGAGGAAGTTTTGTTTAGATCAGCTTTGTAGGGGAGGACTTTTTCAAAGAAGGAGGGCTGACAGAGTAACATTTTTGAGGCTTGTCAACGTGCATTTTTAGTGGCCTCAGTCTTACCTGGGAACTGATTAGAAGTGCTGAACATCAGGACCCTCCTAGCCCTATGGAAGCAGAATCTCCATCTTGACAAGACCCTCGGGAGAGTCATATGGACATGAAGACTTGAGAAGCATCATTTTAGAGGAAGAATTAGGATTTCTTCAGGTCGGATGCTGAGGGATGACTCTCACAAGAGCGCCCATGGGTAGTTCATAGGGTAAATGAAGAATGGGTGAGCAATGGCATTTGGAGAGGCAGGCCTGGGCCTTGTCATGAAGGGGCTTGTAGAGCATTCTAGGGAATTTGGATTTCATCATGAAGGCAGCGAGAAGCTAATTAAAGCCAATTAAAGGTTTACACAGGAGATTTTTGCTTTAGGAGGATGTCATTGGCAGTAGTGTGTAGGATGGAAGGAAGAAGGTCCAGGCAGGAGCCTAGGGGACCCAGCTTCAGGAGGCTGTCACCTTCACCGGAGAAGTGGAAGGACATAAACCCAGCCGGGCCGTGGGAAAAGAGGCAAAGGTGGAGACGGGATTATTCAGGAGATCTCAGCAACAGGACTTATTATGACATGACAATTCTCATTTCCTTGAAAATCCTCTTAGAAATACTTTGTACGTCATTGGAAGAAAACAACAACACATATGCAAATAAAAACCCCAAGTGCTCAAGTATGTAATCCTAGATAAAAGTAAAATTTAAGAACACATGATTAGGGGGAAAACACAGGTAGCCATGACAAATTGTAGAAGAAGAAAAGGCTAAATGGAAATGTTTGTCATTCTGTTGTTCTGGTGCTGTCTCAAATTATACTAAACAGAGACTTTGGATGATCTATGCTTTGCAGTTTAGATTAAGTTAAAACATATTATGGCTGTATAATAGCATAAGGAAACTTGAAGAACGGAAAGAATACACACACACATATGTATGTACGTGCTAGGATTTTTGTTATATTTTTGTCATTCATGACTATAGGGAGGTTGTTAATGATAAACAGAGGAACTATTCTTTTCTTATCTCACAGGTGTCATTCTTTCCTAGAGTATATTGTACCTTTTATGCCCCATCTCTTCATCAATAGTACATGTACAATAGAATTTATTAGTCCCAAACTTTAAAAATGTTTTAATGTTTATTTTAGAGAGAGAAAGAGAGAGAGAGAGAGAGAAAGAGAGAGAGAGAGAGAGAGGCAGAGAAGGAGACACAGAATCAGAAGCAGGCTCGAGGCTCGGATCCACCCAGAGGCCCCTATTAGTCCTAAACTTTAAAAGCAGAAATAAATTTCCAGTAGTTTGCTGTTTGAAATATTACCATGGCTGATTATCTTTTACTCATTCTTTAAGCAAAAAAAGTGTATTCAGTCTTTTTCATTCCACTTTTAGATTTTAATCAATAACATAAATTATGTATGAGAAGGCTTAGTATATTAACTGCATTTTAAAAAGATATTTGACAACTCTGAAATTGAATTACCAATGCTGTCATTTTTTAGGTCATATTTTTTAATATTTTTGAAAATATAATGATCATCTGTTATTTTACCATAGATGAATATTAGTATGAATATTAACCCAAACTCTATTTAGAAGAAGATACACACACACACACACACACACACACACACACATATACACACATCACAATGGTAATGAAGGGGCACTCAGGTCATGATCTCATGGTTCTCGGATTCGAGCCCCGTGTTGGGCTCTGTGCTAACAGCTCAGGGCCTGGAGCCTGCTTCAAATTCTGTGTCTCCCTCACTCTCTGCCCCTCACCCACTCATGCTCTCTCTCTTTCTCAAAAATAAACATTAAAAAACATTTTAAAGACAGTAATGACGATGAAGTTACGTATTTATGAGAAACATTTGAACATGAAGTGAAAAGAGCATAGGAGCTGAACTTTCCGTTGCGGCAGTTCAGCCTTACTTTCATTCACTTACTGGGGGGTGGGGGTGGGGGGACGGTTCAGGCAAATATCTACTGTATCTTCTCTTTCATGAGACCAAAATGGTCAGGTGACTGCCACACAGTTCCTTATTCAGTTTCCTGAACTTGTCTCTGCCTTGTTTCTTTCTGTCTGTGTTCCTGACAGCAGCAGCTCACATTTGGCCTTCATGGCTCCCCTTCTCTTGTTAGTTTGCATTCCTTATAGAGTTTCCCTGCGATGGAAACCCTCTAATCGCTATTTACACTCCAGAAGGCTAAACCAAAAACGTGACTTGACTTCACGTGGATGGGCCATGCCACTCCCCAGCTTAGCTGCACTACTAATGCAAACTGTTTGGGGACATCAAAAGCTCAGAGAGCGCTGAATCTGCAAGCATGGCTGGAATCCTAGTTACAAATAGGTAATTTGATCTGGAGACTTAAGCTTGCAGAACTTCCGTGGCAACATAGCTCCTCAGTTTCTGCAAGGAAATCCGAGATTATACAAGTTGTCTCTCCCATTGACTGTAAATTACAAAAACTTCTTAGGAGAACAAACAGTTCGGCAACGTTTTATCACTTCCTTCCACTCAGGGATTCTACGTGGAGGCATTTTTGCTATAGGTTCCCCTGCCGAAGTATTCGAAGAGGTTCAAAACAGTGTTGTATATGAAGGCAAAAACCCTACATCTATATGTCTACTACTGGGGAAGGATCAAAAAATTGTGGTTCAGCCTCACAATGGAATGGTAGGCAACTATTAGTGCGCTCTTATGCTAAGACTCCTAAAGCAAAGGGATTGTTAGGTGGGGCTTTAGTGTTCCCTACTTTCCAGCACCCTCCTTTCTTTGATACAGACAAGTAATATTCTAATATTGTGTATTACAGTAGAGCTTCAAGAACCTTTTCCTAATAGATTGCCTCCTATATCAACATTATAGAGCTATCATTATGGTATACTTACAGAAGGAAGTAAAATAGTATGGTATTTATCCATTGTATAGAATCGATGCACATATATGCATGAAATATTTCTGGAAGGGTGTACTTGTAACAGTGGTTATCTCTGCACAGAAGGGTTGGGGATGGGAGTGGGGAAAGAGACCGTATGTACACTTCTGGTCTTTGTTGTGAACAGATACTGCTCTTATAATTTAAAAAATGAATTTCAAACAATTCTACATAAGTAAGTAAATGAAATTGAGATTAAAGGCCATTGAAAAGAGGAAGTTATTTGAGTCTTTGGGTGCAGGGACCCTAACAAGGCCTGCAAAAAAAAAAAAGAAAGAAAGAAAGAAAGAAAAGAAACCAACCAGAGGCCCTCATGTTTTCTATGATGGCCCATGAGACCAGAGACTTGTCTGTTTTGCCTCATTTCTCCCCACAGAAAAAAATGGTTCTCTGGAGTCCTACTGCTACTTGATCCTTTGGGTTATGGTTCAAGCCTGTCTGGTGTAGCAAATGTCACCTCCTCTGAGAAGCCTTCCATGATTCTTGTGGATTTCCCAGGTCTCTGCCTTCTTTCCATTCCTGTTACAAGAAATTCTTTGCTTTAGAATTGGTGCCTATCTGCCCTTTATTCATATGGATTGCATGCCTTTTATTTCCAGGCTGTGGATGGCAGGAAGAGGTCTTCTGTTCAATTACAGTTGCTCCATCATAATGTTCCCTTTGTTATCATAATGGGATATGTGTTCCCGTTGTTACCCTGCAATTCTGCCGATAAGGAATCAGGGTTGTACATCTCTACCAAGATTGCAAGTATAGGGCTTCTTTGTGTAATAAAGGGGAGAGGGTCACACAGAGTGCGCCAAATTACATATAATGGGACCTTTCTGGAGAGTAGCTGGGTAGCTGCGATTCTTCCGGGAGATTCCTACCTCAGGACCAAGTTCCAACTTCTTAGCATGAAGTATGAGGTTTTATATGCGACCTGACCCTGCAAACACACACACGTGCACGCGCGCACACACACACACACACACACACACACACACACTCATACAGAATCCTCATCTGTGGCCCCTTCCTGGTACACCACCGTCCTCTAGCCTCACCAAGTTACTTGTCCTGCTGGAATGCACAATGCAATTTTATCCCACAACAGTACTTTCTACCAACTGTGGCGCGGTGGTGGTGTGCCAAGTGCAATTAACCCACATTCACTTCTCCTTCCTTTGCAGTTTGATTTAATGATGCTTGACTCTAAATAGCTTCTGCCATAGAGGAGAAAAAGAGAGTCTGGCGAGACAGTGGAGGAGGGGCAAACCCCAGTGGGGTCTTCCAGTCCTGTAGGTTTGCAGGGTTCCATGTTATTGCCCACTGAATTTTCACTGGCGTGTGCTTTGTGTGTACAAGGCCAGCCCAAATTGTAAACAAAAACGCATCTTTGCCTTCCTTACATATATGGAAAAGAATTGTTAGGCTTATAAAGAAAACTAGATATTGTAGTTCAATGTTTAATCTTTGATTTTGCTGGTAGAAAATGAAGTTTGTTTTTATTCCTCCTATTTTGAGTTGTACCTTAGTATTTAGGCATGAATTTATCTGAACTTCTGTTCTTATGGGCTTATTGGGATTTATCCTATGGTGTTCAAACTTCTCTTATATTAACTCTTAATTTACAGATTGGTCTTTGTGTACAAGGAAAGGATTAAAAAGCTGCAGAGGCAAACTACTCCAGAGTAATTTATACAACACACAAGCAAGAAACAAATATCAATCCTGTTCACAGATAGTTGAAGCCTTCTACTCAGCGAACATCAGGAAAGGATACAAACAACTGTTTGACTGGCATGTTGTGATCTGGCACTTATTGTACATCACCCTGGCTTCAGATACACTGAAATGTGACACATCATCAGATATTTAAAGGCACAAAGTTGTTTTCAGCTCACTTACAAATTTAGACTGCAGATACCTATTTGAGATGAAAGCAGTTGTGGAGACAGAACTTGTGGTTCACTGACTACCTGAATTAAAATTGAGCCCCTCTGCTGTGATAAAAGCTTGACACTCACCTCAAAGGAATAACTGGGAGAGGGGAAAACCGATAAGTTACACATGACGCATTGTCCTTCAGACTCAACACAACTCAAAACAAGATTGTGGTGGCTCCTTTCTTAAGCAATGAAGGCACAAATTCGGGTAACCTACTTGAAGTGGTCAGGTGGCATCTTCATGGAGTGCCGCGTGAAATGGAAGGATAACCTGTTCTTTTATGCTGCTATTCATGAATTAGCATACATGACTTCTCTATCAACTAGGGGCTTGTTCCTTGGACTCAGAAGTTAGTATTTACAAATTTGAGCCCATTGAACCTCTTTCTCTCTTGCCTTATATTTTCACAACAAGAAAGAAGGCTAAATCTAAGGCACGGGTAAATATTCAACTTCAGTAGTAATAAAAGAAATACAAATAAAAATAGGACTCCATGTTTTGGTCTATCAAATTTGGGACTTAATATAATGCTTATTATCGGTCAAAGTATTGTCATGTACTTAGACGGGAAGTAACAAGGTAAAATGTTAACTACTCTTCTGGAGGGGAATTTGGCATACCAAAGCTTTAAGACCTGTATATTCCTTGATCAGAAAATTTACCTTCTATGGAAGGTAATTGAAGATAAGAGCAAAAATTTAGCAACAAAGATGTTATTTGTGTTGTGTTTATAGTAAAGTAAAACTTGAAATGACCCAAATGTTCATCCTTTGGACATTGGTTTAATCAATTACGTTATCATCATACAATGCAGTCATCTGTAGCCTTTTAAAACAACATCGAGGGGCACCTGGGTAGCTCAGTCAGTTATGTGTCTGACTTCAGCTCAGGTCATGATCTCGCATTCATGAGTTCGAACCCTGTGTCAGGCTCTGTGCTGACAGCTCAGAGCCTGGAGCCTGCTTCAGATTCTGTGTCTCCCTCTTTCTCTGCCCTTCCCCTGCTTATGCTCTCTCTCACTCTCACTCTCTCTCTCAAAAATAAATTAAAATATATATATAAAACAACATTGAAAAGTTTATTGTTGCAGGAAGATGTTCACAACATTACAAAAGCAGATTAAAAATTAGTATCCTCTGTATATTCCAACCTTATTATGGAAAGTGTATAGGTACACATATGTGCATAATGATGGGCATTATGATTTGATGAAACTATGTACCAAAAAACTAACCCAAGTTATTTCTGCATAGTGACTTTTAGGGTTGTTTAAGTTTTTTTTCTACTTGTATTTCTATAAATTATAGAAAATTACATCAGTGAAATAAAAATGCTTCTTCTAATTTAAATAAATAAAAATGCATATGCATGGGGAAGCTAAGTCCTTATATAACCCTGACAATGACAGCAAGTCAAGGAACCTGTGAACCTGACTGAGATGGAGACAGTGTGTTGCCTACTCCAATTTCCACTTCAAATGTTTTTAATGTTTATTTATTTTGAGAGGGAGAGAGAGCATGTACATGAGCGGGTGAAGAACAGAGAGAGATGGGAAGAGAGAATCCCTGTCAGCACAGAGCCCTACTTGGGGGCTTAAATCCACATACTGTGAGATCAGGGCCTGAGCCAAAATCCAGAGTTGGACACTTAACCAACTGAGCCACCGAGGTGCTCCGTCACCTCAGGTGGACACATTGCAACCCAGAATAAAAGACTACATTTCCCAGCAAGTATTTAGTAAGTAAGGCAGTCAAGACTAGATTTTGACTATTGAGATATAAGTGGAAATTCTGTGTAGGACTTAAAGAACTTTTACTAAAGAGTGTAGGTTTACCCTTATTTTCCCTTTTTGCCTTCTCAGCAAACACATTGTGTTTGTGGTTATTGATAAGTGATCAGAACCTTTTTTTTTTTTTTTTTTTTACAGAAGGGCTTCTTAGAATTAGTTATCCAGAAAAAGAAAATGTTTGAACATTATAAAAAGCATATTTTCAAAATATCTACAATGGCATATTGAATTTCTTGGATTTCAAGATGAGTCTCTCTTTATTGATTTTTTTTTTTAGATGTAGCAACTGAGCCTATATAGACACAACCTCAAATGTTGATATAGCTAATTTAGAGGCAATAGCTTCCAAATGTAATTCTTAATTATATAAAAGTTAAACATTAAATGGATGTTAATGATGATGGAAATAATGACATTTTAACATCAGTGCAAATGTGGCTTATTAAAGTACAGAGACCTTTAGTAAATAAATACATTTAGGGAAAATGAGCCCATTATTAAAGAAGAATTCATCATCTGGAATGTACTGTTTGAAGATTTTTTAGCAAATGAATATTTCTATGAATTATGACTTTGAGAGAAAAACTGTATTAAATTCTTAAACCAATACATGGATTCTTTAGCATGAATTCATATTGCTACAAAACTTAAGAGGAATGGTATAATCTGTATCCTGAATAGACAACTTTATTATTTTCTTGTGGGAATGTGACACTTTTCTCAGATTTCATCATTCTATGGCTAATTAACAGGGTAGTATGATTGGGTGCTTCAAGGATTTAAACTTTGTTGATGATGAAAAGCTTATTTTAGTGTCGCTTCTGTAAAAACACTCAGACATTTCAAAATGACTTTTAAAATGGTCATGAAAATGCAAGCAATTAAGGAACACAACATTAATTCCTCCAGTCTCCTAACTGTAAGACATTATTAGAAATGAAAGTGGCCAGAGTAAAAATAAAAGGGAAATTTTTTCAGAGAAACATCCCCCTTTTTCCTTATTTTATTTTTCTCATTATCAATGCAAATGTTCATGTTTTCCTCTCTGTAGGCTTCTTTCCTCACTGCATTCCACAGGCCCAGAGAAACTCGCTGGAACTCATACAAAACCCTCTCCTGCTACCATATTAGGAATCAAAATGTGTAGCAAAAACCCACTGCCAAGTAGAGATAATCAACAGGGAATGTCTGTGCCTTCAAGCCAAATGAGTGCAGAAAAATGATCAAGGCAGCAAAATAAATAATAAAACTGAGGACTGGCTTTAGAGTATGGTCTTGTTATATCCCACTTGCTAGTAAAGCTGTGCTGGAAATTTCTATACCTCTTGGCCATTCAGGTACCAGGGCCCAGTTAGGTCTAATTTTACTGTGGCTATAATTCACTCTGGGTCACAAGTGAAGTAAAATGAAGTAATATATCTTTGTCTTATTAACTACATGAAAAATTTCATGTGGTTGCATGCTTCATAAATCTTCTACCATAATACTTAACCAGTTCTGTAATACTTTAAGTTTTAGGCCTTTTTGTTTTTTAATTTTTGCCAAGTCTGTAAGTGTATGAAGGTATCAGAAAACTTTCTGGTTATATTGTTTTCACTCTGAGTAAAAGTGGTTAAGATTAGTTATATTTTTCTTATTTATATACAGCACTTAATCTATCACATACTTGGCTAGAAGTAAAATTTTAATTAATACATGTGTCAAATTAATAGATGTTTCAAACCACAACACAGTGGTTCTGAAATCCTAGTGAGAGACAGGATGGGGATTATATAGTGAAGGCTGAACAATTATCTAGTGGATTAAACAGACTATTGTGGAACTAACTGCCTGCTTTATTAAGCCAGTAATGATGATACCTGAGGATGTAATACTGTAATGATGAGAAATTTGACCTTGCAGCCACATTTTATAAGTTTTAAAGGAGGCAGAGGTAAGAAATGAGGAGATCAGAGAACAGAAGCTTTCATAAATCAAGATAACAGGTGACAGGAGCCTGGGTGAGAGCATAATTGTAGACTTAGGATGAAGCAAAGCATGGAAAGCTATTACAAAGTAATTTGTGTGCCATAACTCTCTGGGGAATTACAAATATTAGAGAAATAGTAGAACTCACGATCAGACTGCTTCTGCACATATTACCTGGACAAAACCAAACCAAAACAAAAAAACCCAATCCAAAACAACCCCCTCCAACACACAAAACAAACCCAACAAAAATGCCTTCCTTGTATGTTTATTGCATGTCACAGTTTACAAGGTTTTCCTGGGTATTATCATATTTGACCCTTTGTAGAATTTATGAGGATGACTTCCATACCCTTTCAGTCCACGTGTGGGCATGAGCTGAGTCTCCGCTGTTAAATACCTTGCTCAAAGTCTCAGTAAGAATGTGCACTAGATCTCAGATCCTTGCTGTTTCCAAATATCTCCCTAATGCCAATCTAAGTAGGAGTTCTGTGCTTTCTGGAGAGCTCCTCCTTTCCTTTGAAGTGAGACTTAATAACAATGTGTCACCTTGTTTATTTGGTTGTTTAGTCTTCAATTTGAGCAATATTTAGTTCTTCGATGGTTGTGGGACTCCACGAGGTCTGGGACTTCAGACACAGTACTTAGCCACCCTGACTTTGGTGAGACAAAACTATGCCCAGAATTGACAGTTAACAGACAGGAAATGCCCTTTCTTAAGGACTGGGGAAAGGGTGCCCAAATACCTTGGCCACTACTGCCACCTCGTGTTCAGAGCAGCTCCCCCAGAACTGCCCTGAGATACATTTGCTTAAATTTCAAATGTAGTAAATACCCAGGCCAAACTGATCCCAGATGAGTGGGAATATTCTCCAAGCACGTGAGGTTCCCCATTCAACCTGCTCTGGAAGCAACATCCTTTGGCAGTGGCCAGTGTTAGAAGCGGGTATGAATAGGGTTACAGGAGTGAAGATTATTGTTTGTAGGAGGAGGTATCCAGGATAAAAGAGTCTCTGTGAGGCGGCGATGTGGCCAAAGATGGAGGAAAAGCAGCAGCCAGTGATGCTTACCCTGAATATACTGGCTGGAGGACAAACACTTCTACTCTGAAACTAAAATCTTTGCATGAACTACATACAATAGAAGTGGAAGAAGCATAGGAAATCTGATCCTCTTCTGATGTCAGGAGGGGGCATCAAAGGAGTTTTGATGTACCTCAAAGGGACAGCTTGTGCTATAGATAAACCCCGTCTATAAGCGAGAAGAGCTGAGATGGCAGTGGTACCTAAGAGAACTCTGGATTTTCCCAGAACCTAGTATTTGCATTTCTGCAGTGTGAGAATCAGAGCCATCCCAATAGTACAGCAAAGGGGCATAACCGTTGCAGGATTCAATCTTTTCCTTCTCTCCTGGCTTCCCAGCTAATGGTAGGCAGCCAGGTGATTGTGCACTGGGAGGAGAAGTGGGACAGGGGTGTTTAAACCATCACCTCGTGCTAAGAAGTCATGACTGACGGTATGCCACCTCTCCCACCTCAAGGCCCTTACCGTATTTCTGGGGCGGCCTCTGTTCTTCTCAAAACCATAAGAGCCTACTCTTATGAACCTGTTTTCCTTTCAAGATAGTTCTTGATGCCAAATTTAAGTTAATTGGACTTCTAATTAATGGGAGAGGCCGACACAGTGTGATTAGTCACAGGTAACAAATTACCCCCGGGAGAGTTCTTGTGGTAAATCCAGAGAAGAGTCCATCTCAGAGGGGTGAAAAAAGAATACAAATGACAGTACTGGACCATTTGTCCCAAACTCTAGCTTCCTACCATAAGACTTCCCTTATTCTTGTGGTACCAGATGATCATCAGCTTCTCAGTCAATGACCTGCTGCTATAACTGCTTGGTGTGAAAATGCTCTCTGTTCTGTCTGGACACAATTTAATACTGCAGCTTGCAAGTGGCCCTCAAGCTTATTCATAAAGGTCCTGCCCAAATATATTATGTTCACTGTTGTCGTTCTGTGGCAGAATGTCACAAAGAGGGTATACATAGATCTAAGTCCAGTCAAAATATTCGTGACCATCTTTTCCTTGATAGTCAATGTAAAAATTTAGGCTCCACAAATTCTACTTTTTTCAGAAGACCTGGAAAATTCGTGCCACATCAATTACATGAAGAATTAACGAATGTTGGGGAACCTGGCTGGCTCAGTCAGTAGAGCATGCGACTCTTCATCTTGGGGTCATGAATTCAAGCCCCATGTTGGCACGGAGACTACTTAAAATGAAAAAAAAAAAAGGAATTATGAATGTTGGATCTAGTTATATTGTGTGATGTGATTCAGCACCTCATGTTCTGAGAACTGCAGTACGCAGTCAGGAAAGCTTACTGGACCTCAGCTCTACCTTTAGTGCATGTACCTGCCTACTGCACAGCAGGTATATCTCAGATGAAGCTTAACTCTCCAGAGAAGCTGGCATGTGTGTCCTTGCTTGTAGATCTGACCACCACCAAGCCTTGAAAACACCTCAGGGGTGAATCAGTCTTTTTATTCCTAATGCTGCAGTGTAGATTCTCAAATGGCACAGTCACAGACATGGTCAGATGTTTACTGGCCAGGGTATTGGCAAAGGCTAATGGTGTCAGGGTCTAGAATGTGTTTTGGGGCCAGGTGTAGCATAATATAAAATTGATAATTGTTAACATATGGCCACTTAACAATTCTATTTCTAGTTTTTTAAAAAAAAATTTTTTTAAAGAGAGTAGAATGAATTTTACTAAGTCCAATCATTGTAATTTAGTCTGCCATTCATGGAAATTGCCTAAAGTAATTGAGGCATCCAGCCAGCCAGACAGCAATTAGACTGCTCTGTATTTGATAAATAAGCTTTATTGGTTACTCTTAGGTTTGGTTTTACCCTGCGAAGTCTGTAGTCAGAGGCCAAGTTCCTTTGCGGTGTTGTTATCATGCTTATCCTTGGAGCTCTGGCTTCAATTCCCATTTATAACAGTAAAATGGATTCCAAGGCCCACTTATAAAATATGACTCAGCCTAATATTTTTAAAGAAACCACACAGATCAAACAATATATACTCCGTTTGTTGGAAAATTTCTTAGGTGACATTGTTCTTGTAATCAAGCAACTTCTAAGGTAGATCTCAACTTTAGACTTCTTTGGAATTGCTGAAGGGCTTGTTAAAAACAATCTGCTGGCCAAAAGCTTTTAATTTTGGTGCAGTCCCAATAGTTAATTTTTGCTTTTGTTTCCCCTGCTTCAGGAGACATATTGGGACCACACCAAAATAAATAACTTCTGCCCAGAAAAGGAAACTAACAAAATAAAAAAGCAACCAGTGAACAGGAGAAGATATTTGCAAATGATATATCCACTAAGAGGTTAATGTCCAAAATATATAAAGAACTTATACATCTTAGCAGTAGAAAAGCAAATAATCTGATTTAAAATGAGCAGAGGGGCACCCGGGTGGCTCAGTCAGTTGAGCATCTGACTCAATTTCAGCTCAGGTCATAATCCCAACATTGTGGGATGGAGCCGCACATGTAGTGTAGAGCCTGCTTAAGATTCTTTCTTTCTCTCTCTCCTTCTGCCCCTCTCCCCGACTTGTGCATGCGCTCTCTCTCTCTCTCTCTAAAATGAAATTTAAAAATATATGAGCAGAAAACCTGAGTTGACATTTTTCTAAAGATGTTCAAATGGCCAACAGATACATGAAATCATGCTCAACATCACTAGTCATCAGGGAAATGCAAATCAAAACCACAATGAGATACTCTAAATATCTAGTATCAAAAAGATAAGCAATAACAAGTGTTGGTAAGGATGTGGAAAAAAGGGAACCCTCACACACTGTTGGTAGGAATGTAAATTGGTGCAGCCACTGTGGAAGACACTATGGAGGTTTCTCAAAAAACTAAAACTAGAAATACCATATGATCCAGGAATTCCACTACTAAGTATTTACACAAGGAAAACAAAAACACTAATTTGAAAAGATACATACACCACTATGTTCATTATAGCATTACGTCCCAGATATGGATGAAACCCAACTGTCCATCGATAGATAAAGATGTTGTATGCATATACTTAATGGAATACTCAGTTATAAAAAGGAATAAGATCTTGCCATTTGTGACAACATGGATGGACCTCCTAGGTATGATTAGGATATTATACTAAGTGACAGAGAAAAACAAATGCCATATGATTTCACTTATATGTGGAACCTAGAAAACAAGACAGAAACAGACCCATTAATACAGAGAACAAACTAGTGGTTGCTGGGGGGTGGGGGCGGTGGGGAGATAGATGAAATAGGTGAAGGGATTAATAGGTACAAAGTTCCAGTTAATAGATCACAGAGATGAAAAGTAAAGCATAGGGAATATAAATAATATTGTAATCGCGTTTTATGGTGACAGCTGGTAACTACACTGTCATGGGGAGCATTGAGTAATGTACAGAACTATTAAATCACTATATTGTAGACCAAAACTAATCTAACACTGTCTATTAACTATATACCTCAATAAAAGTTTAAAAAGAAATTGCTGTGCCTTCCTCACAGGTGTAGCACATCTTGGGTGGGGCCTGAGAATCTGGCAGGTCTAACGATTTCCCAGGTGTTGTTGATGTTGCTGGGCCTGGGACCACGCACTGAGAATCACTGCTCCAAGAAACATGGGTTTTTACCAACCTCTCCCCATGTCTCTTCCTGTTTTTAAATCTCTAGATCCTTATGATACCCATTCACATCTGTAGGGGGCTGAGCTGTTGTCTCCCTGGTTCATATGATGGAATCCTAAGGCTCGGTACCCCAGAATGTGACTGTATTTAGAGACAGGGACTTTAAGGAGGTAATTAAGTTAAAACGAGGTGGGCTGAATCCAGTCGAAGGCCTTATTAGGAAAAGACCGACCACCACCCAGGAAGAGGCAACGCTGCCAGCAGATGGTCTTCGGACAGGAGTGTGGACGTCAGTGTCTCCTGGGTCTTCAGCCCCTCTACTTGCCCTGCCAACCTCTACAATTTCGTGAGTCAGTTGTTTAAAATTCCTCTGTTGTTTTCTTACACACATATACATCCTATTGGATCTGTTTCTCTGGAGGACCCTAATACTGCGTCTCATTCC
This sequence comes from Proteles cristata cristata, assembly GCA_017311185.1. NCBI lineage: Eukaryota > Metazoa > Chordata > Mammalia > Carnivora > Hyaenidae > Proteles > Proteles cristata. The sequence continues at coordinate 334,997 of JAESUZ010000587.1, read as the reverse complement.
ATTCAGTTTCTGGTTGGAGCCTGAGGATAAACCTTTTCTTATGAATAGTTTCCAGTGGGTGGAAGTACTAGGAAAAAGAACTTTACTGGCTTTTCTTGTATATGTCTATCATTTAATGTCTTTTATGATTATTTATTCTGATGTCGTGGATATTCATGGTGTATGACAACTGCTTTTTGCTCATGAAAAGGAAGAACCTAGCTGGCTTTCGATCTTGGGGACCCTCATGCTTTGCGTTGCTTTTTAATTAGCTTTGTGTGTGGTCAGTGTTGGAATCAAGGTAACTACTTCCCAGGTAAGTAACTGTTCATCTGGACTGTGGTTTAACTAGAGGAGCTAATCTGAGCCTTTCCTATGATGGGGAGTCCTATGAAATTTCTTTGGTGTATTCTGAATGCTTCACAAATATGTCAGTATGGGTGGATGTGGTATCTTATTATCTTCATTTTGGCTTTTCCCTTAGTCCTGCTTCACACACTGAGGACTTAATGAGCTTTCACGGAGATTTCCACATCAAAACAGCTCTTGGGGAGCCATAAGCTTTACTGAGCTTGCTTGCTTTTCATCTTTTGTTGCAGATTTTTTTTCTGCCTCTGGCATTGATGTGATTGAACTTAGGGGGCTATTTAGGTTTGCAGCGCAAACACCTGTGAAAATCTGCTTCTCAGGCTGCCCATCTAAGGGGTATTTTTCAGGCTGTCCTGTTTCAAGATAGCTTGAAGAACAGAAATTAGAGCCTTCAGAATTGATCAATCCTAGGTAACCAGTGTAGAAAAGACTTTATCAGACTTACAACCCAGATTTTTATCTCCCAGAGCTTGAAACCTTGAACCTGTGTTCAGACCGTAAAATCACACGTGTTTAGATGGCAGCACCTACTGGCCAAGCGCGGTACTGCAGCGCTAGAAAGGCACCTACACTTAAGCGAAGAGAGGAGCTAGTCCCACAGGGTTTGTGTGTAGCATTACGGTAACTTTTCTTGGGAGAAATTCTTATCTGAGCTTTCAAGGGATGGAGTGTAGATCGACTCAAGCTGGAGGGTCAACTCTAGTATCAGAAGGTTCTGTGAAGGGTTCTACAGTTCTGAAAGTGCTAAGGCACTTTGCCAGGCAAACAGTGTTGTGAGTATCATACCAGTGCTTTGAGTAAAGCTCAGGGACCCTCTAACTTCTTTTTTTTTTTTCTTAAAAGGTTTTAGATTTAATTGCTGTTACTTTTTCCAAGTGGTTGACTCCTATTGATGAGTGAAACAAATTGAAAATTTTCTTATCCTAGAAATCTGCTAGCCAACAAAAGCACTCAGAAAAAGACCTCTTTCCCGAAGTGGGAGAAGTGGAAAGCTTGGATTTTTGTCAAAGGCTGTATCATGAGGAGGGTTTATATTACTAGTATCATGAATGCTAAGTGAAAGCATTATGGGACTATCCTGGCACATTCTTGATAATATGGTGTATATATAAGAACTGATAATTGACTTGATTCTAGTTAATATAGTTATTTCAACTTAATGACCAGTGTTAGATTTGCCCTGTTTGACATTTCTACTTTTTGAAGCATTTTGATAAATCCTGTATCATAATGAGAAGTGGATTACCCAATTGACATGTTTTACGGATGAGATTATAGACGCAAGAAACCAAAGATTTCTTATTCAAGGTCATATTGCTTATTAGAACTGGCACCCAGGTGACCTATCCCTAACTGCTACTATAGTGCTTCTCAAACTTGCTGGGCTGATCACTTGAATCCCTAGATTATTATTAGATTCTCTAAAAGGGTGACTGAAAATACAAGACAGAGAATTGTTCTACTTTTGGAGTAGACGTTTGCTTCTCTTCGGTTCACGCATGGACTTCATGGAAACCCAAGGCACTGGTGTTCCTGTGGATTATGGTAATAACACGGAAACAATAGGGGGTTGAAAAAGGTGAATAAAGCCAATACCTGCATTTCAGCAATGCACCCTTGGTCTGAAACTTATGCTCAAGCATTGTATGGTTGCATCTGTTGAATTCTGTCAGATGGCCTGGTAACCTGTACCTAAAGCTGTTTAGCCAGAGGTGATCTAAACTGGCTTGAAAATTCTACAGCTCTGAATGCTGGTCCTTGATTTTATTACAAGTAGCCCTCTCTCTGTCTCTTTTTCTCTGCCTTCCGGAAAAACTGATGACTCTGCCATGGCATCTTCTCTCTATTACTTTCTGCTTGGGATACTCTAGAATATTCAGGGATGGGTGGGCATCACAAAGTGCAGTGGCAAGGGGGTCTAGGGGGATGGAGAGGAAATTGGTTCCATAGGCAGGAAAGCAGGCTTCCCATGTGCTGGGCATTATACTTGATTCTGTATGCCTCTCCTCTCATTTATTCATCAGCAATAGCTGGGAGAAGTGGGTATTATCATCTTTGTTTTGATGGAGAAATTGTAGCTCAGCTCCGTAATCTGCCTCCCATCCCATGTCCGCTTCCCTCTATGTAGTCACACTATGTAAACATATAGGGTAAGTTAGGCATAGAGGTGTGAGAGTGGGGAGCTTGGGCTTCACATGGAGGGTATTAATAAGGTATTTGGAGGAAAAGCAGGGATTCAAGAATAGGAGAAAAGGTGGGACTGGGTATGTCCTAGTCATCTTGGCTTTAGAGAGAAAGATGCGCAGATAAACTCTTTGTTTTTATTTAAGTCTGTTTGGTCTGTCCAGCAGAGCTGCAAATGAAAGATTTATAAACCTTTGGTTAAAATCTATGGATAGGGTGCTTAAAAGATGTTATTCTAATGGGTAGATGGATTATCTTAAGTTCTATTACTCAGGAAAAGTAGGAGATGGAAAAACATCCTTAATTCCAGTGGCTCTTGATACCATTCACACAAGCAGCACCCCTGGGGATTCGTGAGAAATGCAAATTCTTGAGCACCACCCCAGACCTCTGCCAGTGGGGTCAGCAATCTGCATTTTCTCAGACCTCCAGATGATTCTGAAGCATGCCCAAGTCTGAGAGCTGCTTCTTTACTCTGTAATTGCTACAATGTGAGGATTTGGGTTTCTTTCCTCATTTATAAACACGGGAAAATGCATTAAAACCCATCAGCAATCATCATGATCAGACTTAATTTGCCTCCTCCCCTGATATGTTCTGGCAGATGAGATAAATGTAATTTCGACTTGTCAACTGTTTCTAGTATAAATAAAACCAGTGAAGGTTTTGTCCTCTTTGGCAATGTATTGAATAGTTCAATTGACTTTTAGAGAAAATTAAATACAATTTCTAAATAACAGGAACATAACATCTGATTTTTTACTTTATTTTTTGTCACCATATTTTCTTTGAAATTATCTACTGAGGACAGTGATTGAAATTTTAAGAGGGGGAAAATTATTCAAGTCACCTCTTATGGCTTGTCCTTCAACCATCTGCACTTAAAAATAACAATATCAATAATCATTTTAAGACTTGGAAAGACCAAGGAAAAGAGCAGTATTCCTTCTCATTCCTTCTCAATCTTGATCCTCCTAAGAAAAAAAAAATCTTGGAAATAATAGGATTCTGAGATTCAAGAATGTCAAAGGAGACCGGAGACCAGGTGCAGCAATATTGGACTATGTTATTAATGTTGGCAACATGTACTAAGGAGGCAGAAATTGAAATCCCATGACTTATTTTCATGGCACTGGTTATTCGTACCATTTTGAGCTGGACCGTGATGTCGAATAGAAGTTTGGGGCAAGAACAGCTAATAAAGCCGTGACAAAAATATTGTTAAATCACTGTTGAACAGAAAAAAATTGTTGCTCATTCCCAATATCAAGTTCTTCCTTCTCCTAAAACTCCTCCATTTCTAAAACCTGACATTCCATATACCACATCTCTTTTTTTGAATAGTAATGAGTTCTTTCAGAGAACTCTTCCTCCTTAAGAACTCCTGTCTGTGTATGTTTGATATGTATCTATTATTGACCACATTTTATGTATGTTGATTTATCTTAAGATTAATTTAGTCATATCTTAATCTATTGTATTTTTTGGCTTCTGTAGTGCAGGGACCATATTCTATAAATTTTTGTTTTGATCAGACATTTACTGATTTCCTATTACATGTTTTCCACCAAAATGGGCACTGGGACACACGTGCGAAGGGTAAACCCAGGAAAATAAGGTTAGTAGACCATTAAAGGCCAGAATAAGTTAATAATTCAACATAATAGTTCATAAGATTGTTTTTAAGGGGTGCCTGGATAGCTTGGTTGGTTAAGCATCTGACTTTGGCTCAGGTCATGATCTCTTAGTTCGGTTTGTGGGTTTGAGCCACACATAGGGCTGCCTGCTGTCCGCATGGAGTTTGCTTCTGATCCTCTGTCCCCCTGTCTTTCTGTCCCTCTCCCACTCGTGCATGCTCTGTCTCTCTCATAAATAAAGAAAAATTATACAAAATACTTCTAAAGACAGCACTTGCTTAAAGGCCAAATAAATTATTAAATACAAGTTAGCAGTTGATCAGAATTTAGCATAGTCCTTGGTATTCTGTTGACCTAAATGGTGAAGTTCCCTCGATGGTGCTGGCACAGATTTCCCTGGTGGTTGAGAGGAGCTGAGGCGGTGTTGTAGCAGGGATCCTCCTACCCCAGTGTTCCTTGTTCTGTGGGTGAGACTGACCTTGCACCCTAATCACTCTGAAGTGTCCTCAAGGACAAATGGAATATAACTGGTAGTAACAAAGATATTTTGTCTTTAGAAATTCACTCAATTAGAAGGTCAACTTTTAGCTTTAAACAGCAATTCGGAATCTAATGTTGCTAACATGAACACAATATAGCCTTGTTCAGTTACAGGACTGAATTTAAAATGTCCTGAAAAATCCAAAAATGTCACCAATTTCAATTCTACATAGTAACACCGAACTTAAAGTCGATTGTAGACAGCATTATGGAAACTTTTTCCTAGATTGGAAGCTGTTGGGATTAGACCATCACATATTCTTAGAAAAAAGTCTAGCAGGATTGTCCCTTTTATGAATCCCCTGCCCCATGCCCTCTTCTTTAAAGCTTGATGAAGAGAACTTGTTATTTGTGACATTTAGAGGAGCAGTTGGAATTTTCCCTGTACCAAGCACCGTCTTCTCACTGAGGTGAGGATCCTGCCACCATTTTGATTCCCTACCCCTGGCCATCTTCTACACAGCAACCAGAGTAACCTTCCAAAACTTTGCTGGCAGATCTCATTGTCCTCTGATTTAAAAGCTCTTTATGGCTCACTTCCTAGTGCACCTGGAATATAAGCAAAGTCCTCTATATGCCTTGAAGCCCCCACAAGAGCTGGCTTCTGCTGCCTCTCAGACCTAACTCCCTACCCTTGCCTACTAGTGCTTCAAGATCTGACCAGGGCAGCCTGCTAGGCAGTCTTCAGAGTACAAGGTTTTGTCTCCTCACAGGCCCTGGCACGCAGGTTTCTTGTTTTTGAAACCCTGTCTTTGAGGTTTTCAAATGTCTTTGCTCTCCAGAGCTAAGTCCACCCTCACATCCACCCTCAGCGTGATTGTGTGTGTCTTCTTCAGAGCCTTTTTCTCCATTTAACCTGTGATTGGGCCCCTTAGCCTGGTTATCTAATGAAACTTCTATCCTTAGCTCTATTTCTTTAAAAAAAACTTTTTTTGACGTCTATTCATTTTTGAGAGAGTGAGATTGCGAAGGGGTGAGGGGTGGAGAGCAAGAGGGAGAGGGAGACACAGAATTCGAGGCAGGCTCCAGGCTCTGAACTGTCAGCACAGTGGGGCTTGAACCCACCAGCTGTGAGGTCATGTCCTGAGCCGAAGTTGGATATTTAACCAACTGAGCCACCAGGCATCCCTGAGCTCTATTTCCTTATTCTTAATCAGAAAAAGAATGACTTTACTTACCTTAGTTTTGTACTAGATTAGTATCACTTGGGAAACATTAAAAAAAAATGTGCTTCCTGTCTCTCTTAAGACAGTCTGGGCATCTGTATTTTAAAAATCTGGGGGCACCTGGGTGGCGAAGTCAGTTGAGCCTTCAACTTCAGCTTAGGTCATGATCTATGGTTCATGAGTTCAAGCTCAGCATAGGGTTCATGCTGTCAGCAAAGCCTGCTTCAGATCCTCTGTCCCCTTCTCTCTCTGCCCCTCACCAGCTTGTGCATGTTCATGCACATGCATATGCGCTCACGCTCTCTTTCTCAAAATATGAAAAACTAAGGAGACTCTATACTAAGAGCTGAGAAAGACTGGACTAGAACTAATATTTCAATATGCTGCAAAATTGTCAAATATATTCTCCTAGCATGTGTCCAAGTGAAATACAAAGTATCGATTTAAGGCAGGAACCACACCACCCAGCCCTCTTGTATGGATGAATAACCAGCCCTCATAAGGATCACTTACTGTTGCCTGGAAATCTGTTCACATACTCTTTGACATCTATAAAATGATCAACATAATAAATACCTTAGTTTCTAAAGTATGAAAACATTTGGTTTAGAAATAGTTATTGATAACTTCATATCTGAGGATGAACCAAACAAAAATTCTATGTCTATGTATAGTAACTAATTTAGTGTGCTAAGTATACTGAGTATTTTGCAGCCATAAGATAACAAAAATAGTCATGACTTTCTTGTGGATTACAAGAATAATTATCCCTAACCTTATTATAAGGATTAATTTAGGAAAATCTAGATTTTTTTTCTGTATTGAGTGTGGTATGAAGACATTGTTTATTAGAAATTACTTTTAAAAGTTTATTTTTGGGAGAGAGAGAGGCAGAGCATGAGCGAGGGAGGGGCAGAGAGAGGGAATCACAGAATCTGAATCAGGCTCCAGTCTCTGAGCTGTCAGCACAAATCCTGACTGGGGCTCGAACCCACAAACTGCAAGATCATGACCTGAGCCAAAGTTGGACATTTAACTGACTGAGCCACCCACGTGTCCCTAGAAATTACTTTTGATATGATATACATCAACTTTTCTTCTTGATATTCCTGTACATTTTGTCCTTTTGTTACACTCCTTGAGTAAAGTATATACTATAGACTAGGAGAAGAAATTTTTCATTAATCAAAGATTACTAGTAAAATCTATAAATGTTGAGCTATTTCACTAATCTACAACTTAATCATTCACAAGAATTTTTGTAGTGTGGACATGATTGAATGATGGCTCTTCTATAAACAGTCTTCTTCCTCTACCTGTTTCTTTCCTTTCATTTGACAAGCATGCTTAAGGACTATTCTGGATAAGGTCCTTTAAATATCACTTGTTAAAAAAATGATACAAAATTGTGCAACATTTTTTCAAACAGTGGGATTCTCATGAGATTCATCGATTTAATGCTAATTTTATTAATAGTTGTGGAAGTAATTTTATGTAAATGGGCTAATCCATTTAATGAGTTAATACCAATGAAAAACAACAACTGTAGTGTAGATATGCCATTAGTTAAGATTAAATTTATGGTCTAGATATTTTAGCATTTGAATAGCAAGAGGAAAACCTATCTATTTTTATTGAAATAATGCTGTGGAACTCTTCTTTGAATTTTAGCTAGGTATTTCTGGTTATTGATGTGGGCTGAAACAAGTTTGCCTTAACCTAAAATAAGCCAAATAGATGAGTTCCTATCTCTATAGTCAGGCATCCTTAAATGTAAGAATTTTGAAATGGGCCAACCTCTAAGATGGCACATGAGAATAAAGGGTAGGTTATGTGTCATCAACTTCTGATTGGTACTGATCTTTAGGAGTTTAAATGTGTTCATATTTGGAAACTGAATCCTTCTGTGGACTATCTTATATACTGCTATAGCAATCTGTCCTTATCAGTGTTTATCTACTGCCGACACTGGTTAAACCTGACATGCTGTTTGAGCTTCTTCCTGTAATTTTTTTCTGGCTGCATTTTCACTGTTTTCAATTTTTCCTTTCCAGTAAAAAACATATTATTTCCATTTTTAACAACTGCTTCAGTGAGATCCTAAATTATATTCCTATCTGCTGGTCTGTTGCAGCTTAATACCTAGCTATATGCCTCTAGCAGTTACCAGGTACTTATCACCCAGCTCTCTGGGCTGTGTGAACCATTTACATATTTGTCTGATTTTAAATAATACATGGACCAGATGCTAAAGCATTAGAGCAGATTGCAGCCAAATAATGTATTCTCTATTTGATGTGTCCCTGCTACAGCTTTCAAGTTAGTCAGAGACCAGATACACATTGAAATGGCAGTTGTTTCTGGTCCTCCCTTTCCCAGAATGGCACAGCATAGAGATGTTAGCGTTTGGCAGAGGGGTGAATATTGACGGAGTTGCTCAGTCTTTGTTCTTTTCCAAAGGGTGGCGGTGGAGGGAAGAATCGGAGCAAGATGAGGTGGGGAAGATGGAGGGAGGCTGACCAAAGTCTAAAATACTTTCAGGACTGTCTGTCTAGACCTGGTTAGACGAGATCTCAGATCTCTTTAGCTGGACCGGGTTAATTTGGGTTAAACGGAATCATCTCTGCACATAATACACGTATGTATTTTTAAACTTGGCATTGACTTAAATCAATTTACTTCTCAATAATTGTTTCTGTACTCTTTCGTTGTCCTTTATATGTCAAGTAAATTATATATTACAAGTGGGGAGTAAGGAAATAGTCTTCATTTTTTCTGTTACCATTTGCTGTAAACCAGTGTATAGTCTCCCTTATGTATCAAAAATCTGTATTTACTATGTTCTTATGTAATCTTGTACAGCTGATGTTACAATTTATAGTAAGTGTCTATACCATTTTTCCTATTAGTTTTTTTCACAATGATAAAAAGCTCATGTGGCTTTTGTAGGTACACTAGAAAAGGAAAACATTTCTTAGAAAATGGTTGGTAATTATGTTGTTAGGTTTTAAAATTGTCCAAAGTATATTCCCATTGAAACGTGCCTATTGAGGGTATTTCAAACATACATCTTAATGACTGAAAATGTCATGGCCACGGACATACTCTTTCAAAACAGTATCTAAACTATTCCTCATTTGGAGGAACAAATGATTAATAGGTTGTCCTATCTCCTGTATCTATTGGTACTCCTTCAAAAAACTCTTTTTGTGGTGGTACATGTTCATGTGGTGTGGATATAGCCTATTAGGAATACGAGTTTAAAATGTGTGCAAACTGAAGAGCTCTCAGTAATAAATTGCTATTTTTCCACGTCGCTTACAAAACTACTGTGTTGATGGCCTCAGTCGTGACCCCTAGCATTCTGCCAGTCTTCTCTCAAACCTCATATTGCAGGTTTGCACTCTTCTGATATTTTAAAGTTCTTTGGTTTCTTTCCACAACAAATCTGACATCATGAATAAAAGTCCCATATTTCTTTTGTTTCCTAAGGGGTATAATCGTGTGTAGTTCTGTCTACCGGAACCGTTGGGGGATCGACTGAAGGTTCTATTACAGTGATTACGAAGGATGGTGTCCTCTCGTCTTCGCTGCTGGCAACATCTTTGCCACATCCAGAACACAATGAAAATAGACCACTTTAGCTCTTGGCCATCTTTTTAATACACGCTTTGGAGTTAATGACCTATGGACCGTGCCAGTCTTTATTAAATTATGGACCGTGCCAGTCTTTATTAAATTAGGTTTTTTCATTCCTCCGGGAGGGAGGGTTGCTTCAAAAATCTTAAGCAGTAAGATTCCAGCATCCTCAGATGTGTGCATTCCTAGGAAGGAATCTTTGAAAGCTCCTTTCACTGTTGGTTTAAAAAACCCCTGTTGCCTTTTTTTTTTTCTTGTCTATTTTTAAGCTAGTGTTTCTTCTCTTTTTTAAAGTTTATTTTGAGAAAGGGGGAGAACCAGTGGAGGGAGGTGCAGGGCGGGGGCGGGGGAGAGGATCCAAAGCAGTCTCTGTGCTGACAGCGGTGAGCCTGACCTGGGGCTCAAACCCACGAACCGAACTGTGAGATCATGACCTGAGCCAAAGCTGGACACTTAACTGACTGAGCCACTCAGGCGCCCCTCAGCTAGTATTTTTCAAAGGGTGGTTCTTCAGGACTGTGCATCAGAATAACAGGGAATTATCAGTATGCAGATACTTGAGTCCCTCTCCAAGAGATAACTAAATCAGAATTACTGGGGTGGGTCTGGGTACCTGCATTTTAACCAAGTAACCCAGAAGATTTTAATGCACTCTGCTGATTGAAAACAACTGTTTAACCACTGGGCCCCGTGGCCGTGCCTGATCTTGAAAGGAACAACTATTGCTGTGCTGCTAATGACATAGTTAGCACAGGGTAGCAAGAATAAGCACGTTGAAGACTTTGAATTCAACTGAAAGAACTTGAACGCAGAGCTAAGTATTTTAGTAACGGAGTAACTTCTGGCATTGCTAAGCTGGAGTGGCCGTGCTCTATGACGAGCTGGCACAAGAAACCTGAACATAAGGTGCTGCTAGGGCTCAGTGTGGCTCGTGATTCAGGAGCCAGACACTCTTGAGTCCCAGCTCCACCTCTGAGGTCATGGACAGTTAGGTAAGCCCTTAAAGTTTCAGTTTCCTCGTCTGCAAAATGACATTAACAGTACCTGTCTCCAGGGTTCCTGTGAGGATTAGGTGGACTACCGTGCCCGATTCATATCAAGCACTTAGCAAATGCAGGATCTTAAATGACTAATAACTTAAATAACTAAAAATGTTCTTAGCTTTCATTGACTGTCTTTTAATTGAAAGCTTATGAGGCCTATCAAAGGACAGGATACTGGGTAAAGAATAGACTGCTCATCCTAGAATTTCTACATGATATAGATAGATTCACTGTCCTTCTGTAAAAAACTATGGTTGACATTTGTGTTGCTGAAAGATGTGATGAGTAAGATCGTCTATCGTCTATTAAGAGCGTGCGTTGAGTCTGTGAACTGCCATTTCCCAGTTTTATTGCTTGTCAGGGCTTGCTAATGTGAAAGAGAATAACACGATTACAGACAGTTCTGCGAGTGGATAGAGTAAAAGTAAGTAGGATTAATCTTATTAAGCATGTTTTTCTAAACATTATGGGATGGCCAGGTTTCCAGCATTGTAGATAAACCTCCTTAATGGCATTCAAAGATGAGTTCCATTGGGGTTTGGTTAATGGCAGGATTGAAGTGTATCACAGGCTTAGCAAAAGAGGGCTGAAATCGTGTATGTGTATGTCATGTCCTTAAAAAAAATTTTCACCACCCCTTTAGTCCTGGAAGTTGGGATTTAATATACTGGTTTCTTCCATAAAATTTCCTCTGAATAATACATGGAAACTCTTCTTATAAATATCTACCACTACAAAATTGATACTGTTTCAAGCCTATACTACTTTCCCTGGAACCAGTAGTGTGTACATTATTTTGGTTATGAAACAAGTAAAAGGAAGTATGTATGTATATGTGGAAGACAAAAAGGATACAGTAAAGTCACTAGTGTTAAAAGATGGTGGTGGAGGAAGTGGAAAAGTCTTATAACAGCACTGCAGATGTTTTCTGACCCAGTTCCATCTATAATCCCCTATAGCTGCATGTATACCTGTCTAAATATTGGTATAATATATAGAAGAAAATGTGCATGGGATGTAGAGGTTCTTTTACTTTAATGTAATAACATGACTTTGTTTATGAGAACTTAATGGTCTTTGTGAGGTGTTAAAGATTCTTGGATTGACTGTATCACCTAATTGATAATATGGTTATGTGATATTATCATAATAAAAAGCAACTTTGTAAGAAGAGTCAAAATACATCCATTTAATTTCATGTATCAGTGAAACCATTCTAATTCCCAATAGTTATTTATGGGCCAAGCATAAATAATCTGATCTATACATAATTAGATATTATAAAAATTTCCAAGGCCATTTAACAGGCATTGTAGCCTCTCTCCTAGCAACTATTATTTAGGCATCTCTTAGAAATGTATTGACATTATAAGTAACTTTTAAAATAAACTAAATCTTAATGCATATAAATAGAATTTTGTGCATCATGCTTAACCAAATGCACATAAAAAAGAATAATAGAAATAAGAAAGTTGTGATTCTAACTGACTACATATGTCAAAAATCTCTGCACAGCTGACATTTAAATAGCTATATATATATATGAGCTTACATATGTGAAGCTATTTCTTTTAATTTTTATTCTTTACAGTGACTTCAATAGGCCAACTTTCTAAACCTTATTTAATAAAAGAGTAATAGAATCATTGATTTAAAAAATGAAAAGCCCTCAGATGTCAAATAGTTTAACTTTTTCATTCGAGAGAGTGCTGTCTGGACAAGCTACGTGACTTGCCCATGGTTATGGTTCTAATTATGGTGCAAGAGTGGCTGTCTCTTCAAGCCAACATGTACAGTATGTCAAAGATACTTTTGATGAAGGCTACCAGTTACCTAAAATATTCAAAGATTATAAGGTGAGTAAGAGGGTGGAGGTCACAGAAGTGCTGAAAATGAAGACAAATTGAGATAAGATAAAGACCGGTTAAGATATTAAGTGTGATGGTGATTTGCAGTCATATGCATGTCTCTGATCTCCAACGCATTTCCTTTATCCCCTACAGGCAGGTGATTGGGTGGACTTCTTTGTGTCGAATGTGTCCAGAATGACTTTGTGAAATGCTGCAATAGTTGTTCTTCCACCAGAATGTCTTTGATACATGTTAAGTTGAAGTCGTGAGAGCAAGCAGGAGGGGTGAGCAGTGTGCAGAACTGTAGAAATGCAGGTGTGTACCAGAGGGCAGGAGAAGGGAGGCAGGGAATGTAGGGAAAGCAGGAGGGTGGGGATGGGGGTGGGGAGGCCGCAGGGGCACCTGCAGACCCAGGGAGGCAGGGAGACCCCAGGCAGGGATACCCAGAAATGACTAACTTCTGGAGAGGGCATTGAGAACTTTTGTAAATCATTATGAGGTTAGAGAAGATGGTTGTAAAAGACATTTAAAGACCTAAACACTAGAGAATACCAGGCATGCAGGGTAGGTATCAACATTTTAAATAGAACCCTGATGGTCCTGGAAGATAGTCTATGCAATAGAAAATGAGTACAATGGGAAGAAAAAAGTTCCACAGACTTGTTTGGGGGAAGTGTGGCTATTGCCAAAGGAATCTTCTGTTTGTGAACTTCTTTGGTTGGAAAGTTATGTTTTCTAAATTGCTACTCTATAAAAAATAATAGATATTTTATATATTAAGAATTCCTTTCTTTCTGGAGAGGGATATGGTATCTTTCTTTGGGAATGGTTTAAGGCAATTTTATCTAATAGAAGGCTGATGAATGGGACAACTCTCACAGGTTAATTCAAGGCCCAGGATATGCCAGTGCTGATTTAAAGTAGTTCTGACAGCACAAGAACAAGATCAGAGACCGTGGCAGTGACATTCACCTGCACCATCTTTTTCTCTTGAGCTAGCCTGAGTTTCCATAACAAGGTTTGTTTTCCTTTTGACTGCAGAAGTTTTCCAGCTTGTTCATCTAATGATAGACCGCTTCATCCAGCTAAGTGACAAAAGCTGGAAAAGAAGCAGTCTTTGGAGGGTTATGAATCACCATGTATTTTCTCACCTAAGACACTAGAGGCCCATTCTTTTCATGTCTTTATTTCCTTTAGTTACTATATATTACATATTTATGTATTCTTTATGTAACCTAGTTTCCTGAATTAAAAAATAGGTAATCAGATGTACATCTACAGTTGATTGCTCCCCCAAGTTGATAACTTTGGCCTAATCTACCAATTTTTTCTAAAACCCGTAATAGCTTGCATATATAGTCTAGCTCTTAATTTTGCCCAGACACCATTTTGAATTGTAGATCCTGGCACTCTGACATCTGTAATTTGAGTATCACAACTTTAATTGGGTGGGTGACATTTTGGGGGGAATGAGCATAAAGACTCAAGTTATGTTTTTAAAGTTAATCAGACTTGAAAAATCAATGAATATACATAAACCGTAATTGAGCATCCACAAATAGAAAACACAAAATACACAAACAATCCTGAGAATTCATTGCCAATAACTGACTATATAGTCCTCGTCTCTATAGAGTTTGGTGGAAAAATTCCTGATACCAGCTTATTCCACTGAAACCCAGTATGTACCTCGTCCCCATAAGCTGTTTCTTATAAACTGGTCAGTGGGAATAGCCATTACCACAAGAGCAAACAGTCAAACAATAACTCAAAGATCTAGTTATTAAACACCTGTATATAAACAGATTAGGAACATAATGTCCATGTAATTCAGGAGCACGCCAATTAAACGTATTCTATAATATGTGATATTTTCTCACATTTGCCAACAATAGTGAATCAACTTTCATTCTTGTTTGCTGATATGTTTTTATTCAAAACTTAATGTTAGAACTCTTAAATCATCGTGGCTGAGTATCATCGAGACTGAGTATCCAGATCTCCTAGGAGACTGTGTCAAAATTGTCTGTCAAAATAGTCATTCATCTCCATGCCATAGCATTTTTGTCTCTAACCCTTGTGGTCAGGCAATGGAAAGCCACTTTTTAAAAATCTGTTCATTTAGTCTTTGATACAATGAGTTAAAGAATTAACTATGAAAGAGGCTGTCTAGAGGTTTTTTTTGGCAACAAATCTAATATAAAATTTGGTTTCTACTTTGTTTATGAAATATATGCTATAATGGCTTTTGCACAAACTTGTATATTAGCAATTGCAATGAGCCTATGTTTAAGAGGTAGTTAGGGTAAATAATACTTTAAATCTTGTGGGCATTTTCACAGCTGGGAACTTCTCTGCAGTTGGTGTGTTGATGGTATAGTTCAGCACTCTGAAATACAAAAACATGCATATGGCAAATTTGCTTCTAGTGAAACTCCATTTTATTAAGTTATAAAAAGTCTTCTGGATTAAAACGATTACCTCTCAGAGGCGCCTGGGTGGCTAGTCAAACGACTAGGACACAAATACGTTCTATAGGATTCTAGCTTCCCCAGAGACTTTTCGAATTCCAAACATGATCCAGGAGAGCTTATATTCCTGGGGCCATCTATCACAATTTCACTTCTAGAGTATTCTAGAGGTGAATTCATCTTGTGAACTCATCAAAATCATAAAGATAAAGAGGGATTTGTGCCTTTTAGGAAGGCACAGGTGCTTTACGTGATTAAGAACTGAGAAGTACACTGTGAAAATTCCTCTCTGGTTAAGTTTTATTTTTATGTGTCTGCAATCTAGGGATTCACTCCTTCATAAGAGGAAAGAATTTGAAAGCTGTCGCAATACCAAATAAACCTAATTAAATTCTGATCTTCCACTGTGTTTTGTCTAACTCTTGTCAATTATGTGAGGGACCACAGCAAGATTTTCATAAAGCGTGGTTAGAAAAGCAGAAGGATTTTGTTTTGACTTTTTTTTTTGGAAGCAAATGAAAAAAATAAAGGTATCTTGAATAGCCATCTGTCCCATATGAATTTTCTTTGCTATTGTACTCAATTTGATCAGGATAAAAGCATAGTTAGAAAATGGGAGTATGTAATATCTGTTCTACAAAGCACATTAAGGCCTCCTAAGAGGCTAGGAATAAATGCTTCAACAATTGCATTCAATGTGGGTAGATTTTCCTTAGAGCATTCATAGAAAACATGGAAAGTGACTCTCTATTATATATAATACCAAATACCACATACTTGAGAGAAAATCTTTTTAAAAATGTTTCTTTTTGAGAGAGAAGGGGAGACCGAACTTCAAGCAGGCTCCACACTGTCAGGGCAGAGCCTGATGTGGGGCCTGAACTCTCAAACCATGAGATCATGACCGGGGCCGAAATCAAGAGTTGGTTGCTTAACGAATTGAGCCACCCACGCGCCCCGAGAAAATCTTGTTTTATGAGCAGTCTAGAAATGCTTGCATTTCTGCAATACCTGAATTGAAGTGATTGAAAACTGGGATTGCACTGAGACCTTTATACTTCATCAATACCCAGGAATTTGTTTGGTGTTGGCAGTACAGATCATTGCCATAGTTTCAAACCTACTTTTCCCTTCTGAATCCCTATGCTCACAATAGGGCTCAGAGGAAAAGTGTCGAAACCATATAATTTTATTAAGCTGGATCGCTTCCAGAAGAGTAACACATGTGTATAACCTCAATTGGGGTGGGGGAGAGCTTTATTTAGGGCTCTCTCTTCTACTTTCTTCTGAACTTCTGAAAATTCCCTGTGGTTAGAGTACCTTCTGAACATCATCTAGAATTGTATAGGAACTTGAGCCTGAGTTAGAGGGGTGGGGCAGAATGTAAGTATAATACAGAATCCAGCCTTCTCTTTTGTACTGGGAGTAAACTTTAGAGCACTGTGGGTAAAAGCATCTTATATTCAAGAAATGCTTTCCTCTTCAACCAGAGAAGAAACCACCTATTACCACTCAGTCACTTCCCTGAAATAACAAATTCCCATGACTGAGAGCCATGGGTTCATTTTCCTACAAAACCTTTCTTTCATCAGGGCTGTGTACCTAGACACCTCAACACATTGACTAAAATGATCTTCTGAGCCTGCCTCATGACCTTTCTCCTCTGCGGTCTCCTCAGCAAGCAATAAAATAGGCTCTTTGTCCTCAATTCTCCTGTAAAAAACCGATCTGTCAGAGGTAATTACCTAGTCAGGATATATGCACCCCTGAGATGAAGCCAGAAATCCTTATAATACTCTGTAATTAGTGTTTATTATTTTATCTGTTCATGTCAGAAGTACAAAAAGTGCCCCTCAGCCGGACAATCTTAGCCTGACAAGACCTGGAAAATAGTAATGTAAAAGCTTTTCGTTGCCTGTGTTTTCTTTGCCATGGCAACTTAAAATCAGCTTGCTTCCAAGTAATTTGTAGCTCAGCCACGCTCCCTAACCTGCGCACAGCCAACCTGGCATTCCATCCAGGAGTATCTAAAGCTTCAGCCTGACAACAGGTGTCGGCATTATCTTGACAAAGATCTGCATGAGAAGCTCCTCATTTTTCTCTACAGGGACAAGCAGTACAGTCAGGACTTGTTCTTGGCAGATGTTATTCTAACAGAAATTCAGAATTCATATCCTTCAAACCCCCTGTCATGCTGTGTGCTAAGATGAGAAATAAGTATATAGAGAAGCTCCTGAATTTCAATGCAGATTTGTTACCTGGACCTTGGCTTTTGTTGCCCTGCACTTTATAGCGATGGTGGTCCATTTATGTTCTTCAAGGAGATCTCATTGGAATTATCTGATTAGATGGGAACTTGAGATCGTCTCAACTACAGGGTTTTACAGAGAAGAGGTATACAGTTTTCCCTTTGAACAGAGATATAGTTTCCTTTGGGGAGAGGGAAAGAAATGCATATTGAATGCTGTAAAAAATCGACACTGTGTTTTAAAGTAGAAACCAGGGAATTCCGAATAACAGTATTGTAGCTTAATATGGGCCATTGATCTTCAATTTTTCAAGAACTAAAAAGTATGGTGCAGTAGCTAAGGGCATGGACTTTAGATTCCTTAGGTCTTTAAGCCGTAGTTATCTTGGCTGTGAAATGTTGATAATGATAGTGTAAATGTCCTGGACTTGTCCTAGGAATAAAACGAGGCAAAGATTGTCAAATGTCAAGAACCGTGCTAGTTCATAGCAAGCTCTGGATAAGGTAGCTGTTATTTCTGTTCTGCCAGACCATAGGCTATAATGATATATGGTGCAAATCTTTTGTGGGTTTGACAGTCTTGGACACACGGTACCCTTCTCTATCTAACTTTGAGATTCTACATAGGGGTTCGCTCAAGCAGGATCAGGAAATTTGGGGCTTCAAGAAGGAAGAAGGCACAAGTAGGTGTTTCCAGGAGATGGTGGGATTGAGGGGAGACCTTCTTTTGCAAAGTTCCATTTTGGGGAATTGCAAGGAAAGCTGCTTCTGGTTCTGCAAAACAAGCTGCCTTCAATTTTGGGAAAGCACTTGCCTGGCCCCTGGCACAGATAGAGGAGTGATAGACATTTGCCGGTTGGCTGACTGAATAAGGTATAAATGTGGATAGATAAGCTCTAGGAACACATTTCAAACTGTATCTTTGCCAAAGAGTCTTTCTGAACTCCTCGCCCTATCTGTCTTTCAGGGTATGCTAATTAGTTCCTGCTGTTAATATTTTCTCCAACGATCTAAATGACAGGTGCTGTTATATCTTCTTTTTTAAGGGGAGTTGAAGGGATGTTGAAAGACAGGCCAAGATTAGAGTTAAATTTTTAATCGTCCTAGCAAATGGAATCTTTTTTAGGTAAAATGGGTCAATTCTAAAAGTTTTCCAAAGAAGTCAAATTGTTTCTGGAAAGGGGGTTTAGACTCACATCAGAAACCATGAACCAAGGGCACCTGGGTGGCTCAGGAGGTGAAGCGTCTGACTTCGGCTCAGGTCATGATCTTGTGGTTCGTGGGTTCGAGCCCCATATTGGGCTCTCTGCTGTTAGCCTGGAGCCTGCTTCAGATCCTCTGTCTCCCTCTCTCTCTGCCCCTCCCCTACTTGTGCTCTCTTGAAAATAAACATTAAAAAAACAAAACAAAACCCCATGATCCAAGTGGAGGTAGAAGGCATGATTTAGATTACCGGTTCACTCATTTATTCTCTGGTGTGAACTTGGCAACGTTTTAACTTCCTCAGTCTCCTTTCCCTCGGTTTTCAATGGGGTAAATAATACCTATCTCAGCTCTGTTGTGACTATAAGATGCTATACTGCATGTAAAACATTAACCACAGTGAATGGAAGATCGTAAACCCCCAATAATAGCAATTGTTATTTTTTATCGTTTTGGGTAATCTTCGTATTAGTAAACTTGTTTGTCAAGGTTTGAGTTCTTTAGGTGATGATTCAGTACACCAACATCTATGATTACTATATTTTGAGGCAGAAGATCAGCAGAGAGGTTTGTTTGAAATCCCAGATTTTCAGGGGATTGCTACCAAGCTTGGAAAGAAAGATTTCAACCAATCCAGACATTGGGGCTAACTAAGACTTTCTATAAAACTCCAGGAAGCTTTATGTGGATTTAGTGTGTTATTGTGTAGTTTAGACTGCTTTTTGAGATTTTAAGATGATTAACAAAACTCTTATGTATCTCAGGGTCCTTAGAGGACTCCTTGGAAAGGTACCATAGCTGGCACCTTTGAGTAGCCTTCAAAAGGCTAATTTTCTTTATTCCTTGAAAATGTGCAGGTCATTACTCAGAAATATTTTCAACTGAGGTTTTATAAAACAACAGAGATTCCTTTCCTGGTGGTCGGCTACCTAATTAAATAAGTGGTTTGTTACTTCAAACATATCCCATTCTCTTGCCTGAATTTTGATTAACTTGCTAAAATATTCTCTGCTAATGTATTTACTGGGTCTGAGGTTCATTTCCTAAATGATAATCTCAGAACTGAAAATGAGGACGTAAGTTGTCAGACATTACAGGAACATTAGAAGTAAATGCATTTCTTTTCTCTGGAGGAAATTCCATGGAGGGAGTTAGAAGGATCCTTGATCTCCTCTTTTGAAAACACTTTGACACAAGCCCTATCTTCAGAATACTCATTTTCGCCCTTAACCTTATGCCTTAATTAATAAATCCTCTGCACTAATTTTAGGATTGGAGTTTAAAGAAGTTACATGTAAAAATTGGCTTCTATCCAAATAGTATATTGTGTCCAACAACGTAAATTCAGAAATGGAAAGGCAACTCGTAATGTCTTATATAGACATTTTGGTTTTATGCTTCTTGGCAGAGTCATAAAATGGTGCACTCTTGAGCTGCTAAGTTACTATTTTTTTAATCCCCAGTCTACCTTTTAAAATATTTTATTTTATTTTATTTATTTATTTATTTTTTTAAATGTTTTATTTATTTCTAGGAGAGAGAGAGAGACAGCGTGAGCAGGGGAGGGTCAGAGAGAGAGGGAGTCACAGACGGAAACAGGCTCCAGGCTCTGAGCCGGCAGTCAGCACAGAGCCTGACGCGGGGCTCGAACTCACGAACCGCGAGATCATGACCTAAGCGAAAGTCGGACGCTTAACCGACTAAGCCACCGAGGCGCCCCGTTTTTTTTATCATAAGTGTACTCTTTAATCCTCATCCCATCTTTTCCCATCTCCCCACTCACCTCCCCTCTGGTAACCTCAGTTTTTTTCTCTAAATTAAGAGTCTGTTTCTCTCTCTTTCCATTTGCTTGTTTGTTTTGTTTCTTAAATTCCACATGAGTGACATTATATGGTATTTGTCTTTCACTGACCTATCACATTTAGCATTATAGTCTCTAGCTGTATCCATGTTGTTGCAAATAGCACAATTTCACTCTTTGTATGGCTGAATAATATTCCATTGTGTGTGTGTATGTACATACATATATACGCACACACACCACTTCTTTATCCATTCATCTACCAATGGACACTGGGGCTGCTTCCATGGTTCAGTTATTGTAAATAATGCTGCAGCAAACATAGGGGTGGATTTATCCCTTTGAATTAGTGTTTCAGATATTTTGGGTAAATATCCAGTAGTATGATTCTTGAGTCATAGGATAGTTCTATTTTTAATTTTTTGAGGAAACTCCATTCTGTTCCCACAGTGGCTATACCAGTTTGCATTCCCACCAACAGTGAACTGGGATTTCTTTGTCTCCACATCTTCGCCAATATCTCTTGCTTCTTACGTTGTTGATTTTAGCCATTTTTCCAGGTGTGAGGTGATAACTACTTATTATGGTTTTGATTTGCATTTTCCTGATGATGGGTGATGTTGAGCATCTTTTCATGTGTCTGTTAGCCAGCTGTATGTCTTCTTTGGAGAAATGTCTGTTCATGTTTTCTGGTCATTTTTAACTGGATTATCTGTTTGGAGGGAATTGAGTTGTATCAGTTCTTTATATATTTTGGATACTAAACCTTTATTGGATAGGTCATTTGCAAATATCTTCTCTCATTCTGTAGGTTGCCTTTTAGTTGATTGTTTCCTTCACCACGAAGAGACTTTTTATTTTGATGTGGTACTTATAGTTTATTTGTACTTTTATTTCGCTTGCTTCAGGAGATCTATCTAGAAAAATGTTGCTTTGGCTGATGTCTAAAAGATTACTCCCTGTGCTCTCTTCAAGGATCTTTATGGTTTCAGGTCTCACATTTGGTGTTTAGTCCATTTTGAGTTTATTTTGGTGTATAGTGTAAGAAACTGGACCACTTTCTTTTGCATTTCACTGTCCAGTTTTCCTAGCACCATTTGTTGAAGAGACTGTCTTTTTCCCATTGTATATTCTTTCCTCCTTTGTTAAAGATTTAATTGGCCACAGAATTGTGAGTTTATTTCCAGGTTGTCTGTTCTATTCAATTGATCTATGTGTCAGGTTGCTGTTGTTGTTGTGGTGGTGGTGGTGGTGGTTTTTTGTTTGTTTTTTGTTTTTTTGTGCCACTACCATACTGTCCTAATCTGAAATTGTGGTACCTGCAGCTTAGTTTTTCAAGATTGCTTTGGCTATGCGAGGTCTTTTGTGGTTCCACACAAATCTTAGGATTGTTTGTCTAATTCTGTCAAAAATGCTGTAGGTTGGGGCACCTGGGTGGCTCAGTGGGTTAAGCATCAAACTTCGGCTCAGGTCATGATCCCATGGTTTGTGATTTTGAGCCCCGTGTCAGGCTCTGCTCACAGCTCAGAGCCTGGAACCTGCTTCGAATTCTGTGTCTCTCTCCCTCTCTGGCCTTCCCCTACTCGCTCTTTTTCGCTCGCCCCTCTCTCTCTCTCTCTCTCTCTCTCTCAAAAATAAACTAAAAAATTCTGTAGGTATTTTGTTAGGGATTGCATTAAATCTGTAGATTGCTTTGCATAATATAGGCATTCTAACAATATTTGTTCTTTCAATCCATGAGCATGGAATGTCTTTGCATTTCTTTGTGTCATCTTGAGTTTGTTTCATAAGTGTTTTACAGTTTCCAGAGTAGAGGTCTTTCACCTCTTTGGTTAGGTTTCTTCCTTGATATTTTATTGTTTTTCATGCAGTAATAAATGGGATTATCTTCTTAATTTCACTTTTTACTGCTTCATTATTGCTGTATAGGGATGCAACAGATATATGTACATTGATCTTTGTATCCTGTGACTATTGAATTCATTTATCAATTCTAGTATTTTTTTGGTGGATTCTTTAGGATTTTTTTAATATATCGTATCATGTTATCTGCATATAGTCAGAGTTTTACTTCTTCCTTACCAACCTGGGGCCTTTTATTTCTTTATGTTGTCTTATTGCTGTGGCTAGGACTTCCAGTACTATGTTGACTAAAAGTGGTGAGTGTGGACATCCTTGTTTTCTTCTTGACCTTACCGGAAAAGTTTTCACTTTCACTATTGAGTATGACAAACATACTCATTTTTGTATTAAGTTAGGAAGTCAACCTCATGACTTTCAGAAATCTCTTAGGATCTGTGTGCAAGTAATTGATGATGTAAGAGCTTTCCCAGTTTGGGCAGTAAATTCATCTAATAACCATTTTTAGTTAGGCTATTTAGTAATTCCCCAAGTGAGGCACTTAGTTGGGATCAGCCTGTGGGCATTCCAGCATGTTCTTTCGGTTAATCACTGTTGATCTGGATTCCAGTATTTATACTTTTGTTCTTGGCATGAGTTCATGATTTAATGCTAGCATCTCATTAAAGGCATTTGCCCAACTCTGAGTCATGTTTTGTTTGTTTTTATAGCCACTGGGGTTAGTAAATTGTGCTTTTGACCTTCAAAAGTGGTTCTTAGATTAGAATGGTATGAAAATCCCTGACAAATCAGAACTGAGACTTGCCCTTTTACCTTCGAGTTTTCTTGAAAAGTAAATGACATAACGCTGTTTAAATTTAAGGTATGCAGCAGGATGGTTTGATTTACATAAATTGTGAAATCACTACTACAGTAGATTCAGCTCACATTTATGTTTTCCTATAACTAAAAAAGGAAAGGAGAAAAAAAGAAAATGTTCTCCTTGTCATGAGTACTCTTAGAATTTACTCTCAACTTTCCTACATATCATATAACAATATTAGCTAGTCATCATATTGTATATAACATCACTAGTACTCACCAATTTCATAACTGGAAGTCTGTACTGTTTAACCACTCTCCTACAATTCCCCAGCCCCCGTAACCACAAGGCTGATCTCTCTTCCTATGAGTTTTGTTGTTGTTTTTGTTGTTGTTAAGTGAGACAATATCCTTCTTATTTCATTTAGCATAATGCCTTCAAGTCCCATTTATGCTGTTGCAAATGGTAAGATTTCCTCATTTTTATGGCTGCATAATATTCCTCTGTGTGTGTGTGTGTGTGTGTGTGTGTGTGTATGTGTGTGTGTGTGTGTATGCACATGCATCATGTGTGTGTAGGTCTATCTTACAACTTTATCCATTCATCCATCCATGGGCATTTAGGTTGTTTACATGTCTTAGTTATTATAAATAATACGGCTATAAACATGGGGGTGCAAATGTCTTTTTGAGTTAATGTTTTCATTTCCTTTGTATATATTTCCAGAAGTGGAATTTCTAGATCATATAGTAGTTCTCTTTTTAAGTTTTTGAGGATCTCCATGCTGTTCTCCATAGTGGCTGCGATAACTTAAAATTCCACCAATAGCATACAAGCTTTCCTTTTATTCCACATCTACACCAACATGTTATCTCTTTTTGAGGATGGCTTCTCTAAAAGGCATGAGGTGATCCCTCACTGTGGCTTTAATTTGAATTTCCCTAATGACTAGTGATATTGAGCAGCTTTTCATGTGCTTTTTGGCCTTGTGTATATCTTCTTTGGAGAAATGTCTATTCAGGTCCTTTGCCCACTTTTTACAATTTTGGGGTTATTTTTTGATAGTTGTAGGAGTTCTTCATGTGTTTTGGGTATTAACACCTTATCCGATATACGGTTTGCAAATATGTTTTTTCATTCTGTAGATGGTCTTTTTATTTCATTGATGATTTCTTTCACTGTGCAGAAGCTTTTTAGTTTGATGTAGATCGCTTATTATGTATTTTGTTAGTCGTGCTTTAGGTGTCCTGGCTAAAACATCATTACGAAGACTCATGTCAAGGAGCTTTATTCCTGTGTTTTGTTCAAGGATTTTCATGGCTTCAAGTTTATGCTTAAGTCTTTAATCTATTTTAATTTTTCAAGTGGTGTAAGACCTCAGTCCAGTTTCATTCTTTTACTTGTGAATATCCAATTATCCCAGCACCATTTATTGGAAACAGTCTTTTCTCCATAGAGTAATTTTGGCTCTCTTGTCAAATATTAGTTGACTATATATATTTTTTTATTTTCAGGCTCTTGATTCTGTTCCATTGGTGGAACGATTATAAATCTATGGTATAGCCTGAAATCAGGTAGAGTGATACCTTCTCCTTTGTTCTTTCTCTGAATTATTTTAGCTATCTGGGGTCTTTAGTGGTTCCATATAAATGTGGAGGGTCTTTTTTTTCTACTTTAAAAAATGCCATCGGAATTTTGTAGGTATTTTATCAAATCTATGGATGGTTTTTGGTGGTATTGAAATTTTAACAATATTCTTCAAATCCATGAACACAGGATAACTTTTCATATATTTGTCCTCTTTGATTTCTTTAATGTAGTTTTCAGAGTAGAGGTCTTTCACTTCCTTAGTTAGGTTTATTCTTAAGTACTTTGTTTTCAATGGTATTAGAAGTAGAATTGATTTCTTTTTCAGAAAATTTGTGGTTAGCATATAGAAATGCTACTGATTTTTGTATGTTAATTTTATACTCTGCAACTTTACTGAATTTATTAATTAGATCTAACAGTTTCTTGGTTGTCTTTAGGATTTTCTATATATGAAATCATGTCCTCTGCAAATACAATTTTACTTCCTTTCCAATTCTGATACTTTTTATTTCTTCTTACTTGATTATGCTGACTAGGACTTCCAATACTAGGTTGAATAGAAATGGTATGAGTGGGCACTCTCGTCTTGTTTCTCATCTTAGAGGAAAAGCTTTTATCATTTTACTCTTGAATATGATGTTAGCTTTGGGCTTGAATTTATTATGTTGATATATGTTCCTTCTATCCCTAATTGGAGTTTTTTATTATGAATGGATGTTGAATTTTGCCAAATGCTTTCTCTGTCTATTGAGATGGTCCTATGATTTTTTTTCAATTCTATTAACATGATATAACATACTTATTTTGTGTATCTTGATTCACCCTTGCATTCCTGGGATAAATCCCACTTGATCATGGTGAATAATCCTTTTAATGGGCTGTTGAATTTGGTTTGCTACCATTTTATTGAGAACTTTTACATTATACTCATCAGGGATAATGGCCTGTGGTTTTCTTTCCTACCAGTATCCTTTTCCAGTTTTGGTATCAGGACGATGCTTGTGAAATGAGTCTGGGAGTTTTCCCTCCTCATGGTTTATTTTTGGCTTAGTTTGTTTTGTTTTTTTTTGGGAGGGTAAGATTTGAGGAGGATTGCTGTTATTCAGACTTGCTTATAATGTAGAAGTCTGTGAGGCCACTAAACTAATATCAGTTGATTAAAAAATATTTTCTTTATAAATTCATTTTTCTATATTGTATTCTGCAAATAGGATATGTAATCTAGCTTGAGTAGGAGGAACCCAAACAATGGTTTTCAATAGACTATTTTTCTTTGGAGTGTTAAGAGTTTACAATTTATGTGTCAGATTCTAGAACAGTAGAAGATTCTACAAACTATGTCATACTCGTGATATTTCTGAAGGTTTCTAGACCTGTCCTGGAGAAAGGCAGGTATCAGTAAATTGGGGTTGGATTGGAAGCATTCCATAAAGGAATTAAGCCTTGAGCATCTTCTGGTTAGTTGAGGGGAAGATTTATGAAAGAGGAAATAGTTTGATAACCTGAGGAGACAAGTATTTTTTGCATGATGTGTAACATAAAGAAGGGATACAAATCTAAGATGAGGTTTAAAAGGGGGAATGAGAGTAAATTTCATGGTTTATGGCCTGTGTTTTATATAATTAAGTATATAGTTAAGAATTAAATAACATGAAGAATAAATGAGGGAAGAAAAAAAGTGAGAAAGGTATCTTAGCCAATAGCTTTCAAATGTACTTTGTATGATGAACACATATACCTCATCATGGCTTAGATGAAGAAAGAAGGCAGTTTTTCAAGTTTGGCTAAGAAGTTAAAGTTTTAAGCTTGGTTAACTATAAACTAGGTATTTCCATTTGTTGTTCTAATTGGTATCATAAATTAAACATGTTCTAAAAGGAGCCCATACTGCCCATTCTCCCCGAGCCTGGCATATTGCAGATTTCCCCAACCCAGTGTTGAGCGACTCTGTTCTTGGCATTGCTCATGTCAGATCTGACATACCCACCTTCGGCTCCCCGATCTCTTTCATTGCCAGAGGCAAATCCTGTTGGTTCTCCAAAATCTATCCAGAATCTGACTATTTTTCATAAATGTTCTCTGCTTCATTTTTCTCCTAGACACTTACTATCTAACACACTTTATATTTTACTCACTTACCTTGTTTAGTGTTTTTCTCCCCCTCCCAGAATATCAGCCCATGTTGGTGGATTGACTGTTTTATTCACCGCTGTATCTTTAGCCTCCAGAACTGCCTAGTACATAGTAGGTGTGCTCTACCTCATAAACTGGTGAACACATAAGCATAACAAGAAAGAGGAAGGGGTAACAAGCATTAAATTAGAATTATTCTTAATGGAGTCAACAGCCCTCTTTGTGTACTGACTATGTGCCTGCTTTTATGTTATGTCTCTAAATCTTGTATGTACTGTATGGATTTCATTAAAATGCTAAGCCATTCTTAGGATTTTGGATAAAATAATTCCAGAATACATAGCAGAGAATACGTATATCATAAACATAGATTTGAATACTTATATAATACACATTTATTCATATACTATATATTTGTGGTACTAAACGAATATATCCCCTCTTATTTGGGTGAAGAAATTAGTAATTGCAAATTAAAATTTAAAAAATCCCAGGGGATCTCCTCACCTTTGGACAGAGTTTTCCTGAAAAGAACTTTTTCAGAAATATAATTAAACTGTTTTCTCACGTACACTATCTCCTGTTTAATTTTGAGACTGGAGTGATGACAAAATACGTGTTGGAAGGTAATTATAAGCACTCCTTAGAAAAATGACAGGGCTTTTCTAAATAACAGATTTGGTGTGTTGAGTAAATTGTATACCATTTTAGCATCCTGGATATTCTCAATTTATAATCAGTCTTAAGGGATTGTACCACTCAAAGGGAGAACAGGAACTAAGTTGTTTATACAACAATGGCAATATGGCTAACATTTGAACTCTCCTAAGCAATTCTGTCATACGTAAATGAGGTTAGATTTCAGGAGGCAGATAGGACTTCTTGGAAACTAGAAGGATGACAGAAACTGAAGGTAGTACTTCTTAAAATTCGTATGATTTAAACATAGTCCTATGAATTGTTCTATTTTATCCTATCCTTGGCATCGATTGGCTTTCTCTAAGGAGGCCATCATTACATACGCATAATAGAAAAATGGGTAAGAGTTAAGCTATTTAACAAGTAAAAAACATGCTACATGAATCTCTCCAAAAGGAAAGAATTAAGAGTGCATCACATATAGGTGTTCACTAGACATGTGTTGAAATGAATGAATGAACTTGAACAATAAGGAGCAATCTGATCTAAAAAATCAACATGGATTTTGTTGCTTTCTGGTTTGCCTTGGAACAAAAGTCCAAGAAATCTTGTGATGAGATAATTCATGTATGTACAATTTATAATGTGATGGGATATTGGATAGTAAAACATGAAGGTCTTTTGGCAATTTTCACAGGAAAGAATACAGTCATTTATGGATCATTCATGAAATGGGCCCCTGTCACCCTATATCTAAGTTTAAGTTATAAAGTTAGCCTGATGAATTTTTCATTGGAAAGATTTTGCTTCACTTTATGTTTAGTGCAATATAAACGAGGAATTGCCTATTTTGAGAAAGAAAATCTCTTTAAAAAATTTTTTTAAATGTTATATTTTTGAGAAAGAGAGACAGAGTTATGAACAGGGGAGGGGCAGAGAGAAGGAAACAGAATCCAAAGCAGGCTCCAGGCTCTGAGCTGTCAGCACAGAGCCTGATGCACGGGGCTCGAACTCACAAGCTGTGAGATCATGACCTGAGCCGAAGTGGTAAGCTTAACAGACTGAGCGACCCAGGCGCCCCAAGAACGAAAATTTCTTGAGGCAAATGCATCAGTAGACAAAGGGTGAAAAGCCATGTGCCAAAATATAAAGTAATTGTAACTCTTTCAGGAAAATAAAGTTATAGATAAGATAGTTTCATAGGATCATTTTTTTTTCTCACTGCTTTTGATCCAAGTTTTACATAAATGATGCAATGTATTTATCTTTGCAAAATAAGAAGTATGGACACTGATGGAATGATAAAGCGAGAGAATGGTGCCTTTATCTTATTCATTTCTTCCTTAATTACTTCTGAGTGCCTACTCCATCAGACTCCATGCTCAGTGCTTGACGAGCATAGGTGATGCTGAGTTCCTCCCAAGTTAGAAGGGGCATCAAAGGACACATGGTGATGTAACTCATTACTGGTGTGACACTGTGTACAATAAGGGAAACAAACAGTGCAATAATGGAGAAAAACAAATGTTCCGGTAGGGATGGCCTTTGGTTTTCAGATGAGGGGACTGAAATTTAGATAAGACAAGAAATTGTTTTGAGATCGTTTGCTTGATGAGTGGCAGAACTGAGATCCTAACCCACATCACACTGACTCCATAGCCGGGGCTAGCATTGCCATTCTGGAGCCCTCTTCCCCGGACCATTCCAATGAGAACTCCCTGCTTAAACCTCTTAATCGCTACTTCCCATCTCCAGAGGGTAAAGTTCAGTTTGCTTGTTCTGGCCCCGCCTGTCTCTGTGACATCCTGGCTCACACTTTACCACTGCAACTATGTTGCTTATGGTTCATCTGGACTCCCCAGGCTGCTTCCCAAAGCCGAGCCTCTGCTTATATTGTCCTTTGGGCCTGTCCTCTTTTTTTTTTTTTTTTATTTATTTATTTATTTATTTTATTTATTTTTTTTACAAATAGTTTATTGTTAAATTAGTTTCCACAGGGCCTGTCCTCTTGAGCTGCATACTCCTTCACTCTTATTTCTCCAGGAAGCTTCCATGATCCGCCCCCAGCCCCCCCCAGCAGGGGTTACCTATCCTACCCCTGAGCTCCAGTAGACTCCTATTAGTCTGTATCAGAGCTCAGCAGATTACTGCCTGCAGACAAAATCTGGCTGCTGAATGTGTATGTGGGCATGGGATAAGGTTTCTAGATTTTTAAAGGTTGGGGAGGGAATCAAAAGAACGATCTATGAAATGTGAAACTATGTGAAATTCAAATGTCATTGTCCACAAATAGAACACAGCCACATGTATTTTTTTAATGTTACTTTTTAAAATTTATTTCTGAGAGAGAGAGAGAGCATGAGCAGGGGAGGGTCAGATAGAGAGGGAGACACGGAATCTGAAGCAGCCTCCAGGCTCTGAGCTAGCTGTCAGGACAGAGTCTGACACGGGCTTGAACCCATGAACCTTGAGATCATGACCTGAGCCGAAGTCGGATGCTTAACCAACTGAGCCACCTAGGCGCCCCGGCGCATGTATTCTTTACATATTGTCTGTGACTGTTTTCATGTGACAAGGACAGGATTCAATAGTTGTAAGAGACCTTGAGGCCTGCAAAGCCTAAAATATTTACTCTCTAAACCTTTGCAGGGGGAAAAAAAAAAAGTTGTGAACTCTCAATCTAAATCACATACAATGTTTCTTTCTAAGTGGCTCTCCCTGACCCGGCTCTGAGCTCCTTGAAGGCAGGCATCACATTTTATTCATCTTTGTTCTCTCCAGCTCCTAGCTGACTATGATACTTAGCACTTAGTGTTTGATACATAATTTGGTGAACACAGGACTTCACACTTGTGTCCCTAGGACAGTTCTTCAAATACTTACACCAGCTCTTCTGCCACCCACAGTCTTCCCTTTTAGAGCCTAAACATCCAGCCATTCTTAATCTTTGCATGACCCTGACCAAACTGGCTTTACTGTCTTTACCTGTGTGCTTTTTAAATGGTGATGTTATCTCTGAAATTTACCAACAGTGTATCATTTATTGGAACATACCATTTTTACATAAAAACGACACACCACATTGATAAACTACAATGTGCCATTTTTCTAGGTTAAAGGAAGGAAAATTGAAACAGTGATACAATTTTCTGTCGGAGGGTAAGACAAAGCAAGGAAAATGTAGGCTGGCTGGAGGATTTTGATTTAAAAAGTAGAAAACTTTATTCTCTTGTGGTCTCCAGTATGGAGTTAGATGCTCCCTGTGGGGAAGAAAATATTAGAATTTCTACTTATTTTTAGAAGAACAAAAACAACCAGAGATTTGCTAAGATTGGAGCTACGGAGCCACAGTGCTGCCCTTGCATGGGCAGATTCACACAGTTGGGGGTTCCTGAGGGAGGCTTGGGAACAGCACAGTGGGGGCTGGGGTGGCTGAGGGACTCTCCCTGCTTATTTGCTCTGTGTTTTGCTGTATACTGCAGTTGATGCGACCCAAATTATACTGATGGATGAATGATATTATTTAATTGTAACCAAACTAATTCCTTAGGAAAGGACCATGTTGTTTACTAAGAGTGATTCCTGGAAAACAACAACTGTGGCTTAAAAACTTGATAATGCAGGGGTGCCTGGGTGGCTCAGTTGGTTAAGCCTCTGACTTCAGCTCAGGCCATGATCTCCTGGTTCGTGGGTTTGAGCCCCGTTTCGGGCTCTGTGCAGACAGCTAGCTCAGAGCAGAGCCTGTTTCAGATTCTGTGTCTCCCTCTCTCTCTCTGACCCTCCCCTGCTCACACTGTCTCTCTCAGAAATAAATAAAATCACACTGTCTCTCTCTCTCTCTCAAAAATAAATAAAACGTTAAAAAATCAAATTAAAAAAAAAACTTGATAATGCAAATTTATTCCAAACAAGTGAAAAATAAGACCATGACAGAGCTGGCATCTCTCTGACTTCTAGAGTGAGCTCTGTGCCAGTCATGATTTAAGGTAAAAATGATGATCTATTTTAGCCTTCATTTTATTTTATTTTAATTTTTAATTTATTTTTAAAATGTTTTTATTTTTGAGAGAGTCTGAGCATGAGCATGTGAGGGAGGGGTGGGGCAGAGCAGAGGATCGAATGCGGGCTCTGCGCCGACAGTACAGAGCCTGATGCGGGGTTTGAACTCAAAAAACCAGATCATAACCTGAACTCAAATTGGATGCTTAGCTGACTGAGCCACCCAGGTACCCCTCCCCCCTTTTTACATTTTTAAGTAATCTCTACACCCAACATGGGACTTGAACTTACAACCGCAAGATCAAAAGTCACATGCTCCACTGACTGAGCTGGCCAGGTACCCTTAGGCTTTATTTTAAATATTACTACCCTTTCTGCAGTAACATAATAGGTAATCCTAGCAGGTAGCAATCATTAGACTCTCACAACATCATAGCTAGGCTATGTTAATCAATTTTCTATAAATATAATCTGGATAATTTTATCACAACATACTATCATCTTAATATATTCAGTTCAATTTGTTCTAATTCAATTCAGTCAGTTCATATGATAAGCTCAACATGGGGGCTAAAATGAAAAGTGCATTTACATTTAATTTCAAACCCCATGGGGGACTACTGTGTGTTAGGCAATGCTAGGTGATGGCCCTACAAAAATGAATGATCAGATCTCTGGCAAAAGGAATTCACGGAGAAGGAGCCACAGATACCTACAATGTATGATAAATCATGGCAAGGGATAACTTGAGTGTGGCATGGGAACACAGAAAAAGGAATAAATAGGGTGCCTGGCAGCCCTGATGATTAAGGAACCCAGTCTTACAAACGAGAAAAGGCATTTATAGGACACAATCAAAGGAAGACAAGTTGGTGATCAAGTGAGTTAGGTGGACAGTGTAAGATTCACAGAATAACAAGGATGGGGCTAGGATATCTCAGGAAGTTTCCTAGAGAAGCAAACACTTAAATTGGTTCTACACAGGTATGTTTGTTTGCTCGCTACTTTTTGCCAAACAAAAAAAGGAAGGGCAAGGAAAAAAGAAAGGCAAGATGCTGTGAAGCTTTTTAGCTCATACCTCTGAGGCACAACTTCTGAAATGATTAAAAGTAAATTAAAACTGCCCAGGAACTCACTGGCTGCATATGATTGTCTTCCCACTGGGAAGCCACAGCTCATTGCTGCCTGGCCAGTCTTTTTTGTATTATGTAAACCTGTAAGCACTAACCTTTTTTTTAAGTTGTTGAAAAGAACACTGATTCCTTCTGGACATTATTTTTCAGCAGAAATAAGAAACAGCAGCAAAAATGAATAAAGAGCAGTTGTTTTTTTGCTCATTAGGGCATTTGCTGTTTATCTGCGATGTCACAGGGATCTCATGGGTTGGCATTTGCAGGCACAGTTGGGTATCGTTACTTTGTCAAAATAATCTATAGAGGGTATTAATTGTGAGTCAACGGACGATCATTCTGCAGCTTAAAAGCATTTATTATCTTCTAGGGTTGAGGTTTCTATGGTTTGGGGATTATGGCCAATTGAAATTACAGTGTGCACAGTCTAGACAGTGGAATGTAGCGGGTAAGCAGACAGGCTTAGGTAACAGACGCAGCTGGAGCGAGCAGTGGAGACCTGCCATTTATCCACTCTGTGACCTTGAGCAAGTCACTTAACTTTTCCAATCCTTAGTTTTCTCATTTGCATTTGGGGATAATATTGGCCTCATAGGATTATGATGAGAAATAAGAACAAAAACATTGACTGGATGATAACTATTTATCATCCTCATCACCAGTAATCTTTCACCCTTATTTTTTTTTTTAAAGGAATAAGAGTAAAATAATAGCTCAAAGGGGAATGAATTTGTCTTTGTGCTCTCCCCTGTACTCATATGAGCTTCAAGCTAGGTGTGATTTTTTTTTTAATTTTAATTTTTTTAATTTTTTATTTTATTTATTTATTTTTTTTAAATGTTTTATTTATTTCTAGGAGAGAGAGAGAGACAGCGTGAGCAGGGGAGGGTCAGAGAGAGAGGGAGATACAGACTCTGAAATAGGCTCCAGGCTCTGAGCCGGCAGTCAGCACAGAGCCCGACGCAGGGCTTGAACCCACGAACCGCGAGATCATGACCTAAGCGAAAGTCGGACGCTTAACCGACTAAGCCACCCAGGCGCCCCTAATTTTTTTTTTTTACAAATAGTTTATTGTCAAATTAGTTTCCACATAACACTCAGTGCTCATCCCCACAAGTGCCCTCCTCCATGCCCATCCCCCTCCCCCACATCCATCAGTCCTCAGTTTTTGTCAGCATTCAAGAGTCTCTCATGGTTTGCCTCTCTCCCTTTCCCCACCATTTCCCCTTCTTCTCCCCCTTGTTCCTCAGTTAAGTTCCTCCTAATCCTCCTATATGTGCAAACATATGATATTTGTCCTCTGCCTGACTTATTTCGCTCAGCATAACACCCTCAAGGTCCATCCATGTTGCTACACATGGCCAGATTTCATTGTTTCTCATTGCCATGTAGTGTTCCATGGTATAGATAAACCACATCTTCTTGATCCATTCGTCCGTTGATGGACACTTAGGCTCTTTCCATGTTTTGGCTATTGTGGAGAGTGCTGCTATGAACATTGGGGTACATGTGCTCCTATGCAAGGCTGGGTGTGATCTTTTAGAGCTTCAGTTCTCACGAAGAATGAGACAGTCTTGAGAGATTCTGGGTAGTTAACTGGTTAACTGTATAACCTATGGAGCTCAGTAAGGCATCAGCCCAACCCAGTATTTCTGCTAAGCCCCCTACTAGCCTTTGCTTGGGCACTGAAATGAAAAGAACCCAGTATGGATCTCCGTTGCTTATTCCCTCTGATCCCAGTTCAGATCTCGGTAGTTAACAAGAGTGAGTTCACTTCTTCCTCCACACGTTGGCAGACAGCTCTCTCGTCCTCTGAATCTTCCCTTTGGTAGCCTTACCAGCTCCAATTCCTTGAACAGTCCCTCAATCGAGACTGTATCTGCCTTCTGTATGACCCAATTTCTCTCTGGATTTGCTTCAGAAAGCCAATATCTATCCTCTTAAGTGTGTTTCCAGAAAGGAATACAATATTCCAGACTTCTCAGGGTTGGGTGTAGGAGCTCTGTTGTCAGAGTGTCATCTTTGAAATGAATAATCTCAGTTGGTAGTAAGATTTCACTGCTGTTTCACAGTTCTGATGAAATCATTTTGAAATTTATATGGGAAGTTAGGCAATGACAAGAACCACCCACACCGTAGTAGTGGAACAGAAATACAAAGAAATAAATGTCTTTTTGCTCATTGACCACTCAAGAAAAAAAAAATCCTATTCCTGTAGCTTGCTTACAAGCAAATAGTACCTTCTAGTAGCTTGAATTACAGATACTCTTACAACATGAAAGATGACTGAACTAATTTAGATTTTTAAAACATTCAAGTGGCAGTTATAAGAATCAAAATCTAGGTTATAATTGTGTGTGGGCAATTTGATTTTAAATATACATATATAGATTAATATATAGATTAATTTTGGCTTGAGTGTAGTATTTTTCTCTTTAGCGTTGAGCTAAATTTCCAAAATATTATAATCCTGTTTTTGTTGAATTTTATTGCAGGATAACTGAAGATACTTTTATTTTAAAAAATTGAAGTATCCCTGACTGCAATATGTTTACAGAGAGTTGTTTCAGTTTGAGGATCAGGCTGCAATGTACGTCCTAGTTTTATATTCATATCTGCCTTAGCATCCTGTGAAGCTCTGACACTCTTATTCCCGGAGTCTGGAATATAGATACTCTTCAGACTCATAGCTTCACAGAAAATGTTTCCAATGTTTCCTAAACAATTGGTTTAAGTAACCTTGGGTCAGGGAGACTGGTTGTTCGAGAGAGGGAGGCCCAGTTCAGTGTTACCAATGTGGGCATAGTTAGCAGTTACTTAACCAGCAAGCCAGAGCAGCAGGTGTGGGACAAAGCACAAAAGTTTTTGTTCTGTTTTTTGTTTTTTATTTATCACCTAGTTCTTTGAGAGTATTTTAAATGAGCTGTTTTTCCTATTGGCAATTGGAGCAACTCACTTGACTTAAGGTGAAGACTGAAGAGTAAATGCATAATCTAACCAGAGTTTCCCATTTTTTAACATGTCAGGCTGGGCACAGGCTGGGGATGTGAAGCAGAAAGGGAAATTTCAGCTGGAGGAAAACACGCTGAAGAGAGAGTGCAAGCACTACAAGCGTTTGGGAGTTCTCATGGCTACTTCTCTTGTTTTTGGTGTTGGTATTATTTGTGGAGATTTGAGAATTTATAGAGTAAGAGAAAGTTGGAATCCTGACTGGTCAATTAAGTGGCAACAGTGGGCAATGAATGCAGATTCCTATTGTATCCATGTAGGTATTCATTAGATAGGTCGCCATCATTTGGAAATACCAGTGGGGGTTGTTTTGGGGCCAGGCCCTGCCAGTTACAGTGAAATTAACATAGCAACGGTGGGTTGCATCTTGCCTTGTTTCATTTTACAAAGGAGAGTTTGTTCAGCAACCAGGCATTAACTTGATAATTAGGATGTCTGAGGCTCTGTTCTTCCTCTTTATTCCTATTTGTTGGTCCAATTAGCTGTGTTTGTCTTGGGCCAGTTATAAAAAACCACGTGGGAGACAACTCTGATACCTTAGAAAATTCAAAGAAATGACTTCAGGAGTCGAAGGTGGTAGAAATATACTACCTGACCAATATACTGTTGGCCTAATTTCTTATAAAATAAGCTGGGTCTTGTGGCCAAATAAGAGAAAGGAGAAGCAGAGTTTGCTGATTAGCCTTAGAATGTTCTCCTCAGTTAAGTTAGTCTAAGTAGATGACTGCCATCCAAGTAATGGGGATGCATTCTTTAAACTCCGGGAACATTCAACCATATAGAAACTATTTTCTAGGAACCAGTATATGGTGAGGAAAATAGTGAACCCGGAACTGTCTTTGGCTTAGAAATCATCGGCATTGATACAGTGCTGTCAGCTTAGTTTCCATCTGACATCATTTCATTTGCTTAGGCAACAACATTGCTGTCTGGGATACCCCAAGTGAGTGGACAGGGATCAGAAAGGTTAGGTTTTCCAAGGCTAGTTGCTGTTCCATGGCTGCTGCCTCCTGCTGCCCGACAGGAGGAGGGTCTGTTTATGGCTGAGTTGCAGCTCTTCTGGAGGCCAAGTAGGCAAGGACAAATACTGGCATTTTCAGATAGGTATTTATTATTAGGCTTTGCCCTGTAATAATGGTTAAATCATGCCTTAGGCATGCCTTTTGGCAAGGTCAGGGCACGTATAAAGCATTTCTATAAAGTTAGATTCCTGTTGGGAGGCTTTTTAAGGTTTTTATATTTTAATGAAGTTATTAAAATGAAAGTTCAGACTTGCATAATTCATAAGCATTCGCTGCCTCTTTTAAAATCTCTGCCACTAGACTATTTTTTAAAAATTTTAGCGAAATTCTCCTATAAAACATGAACACATTTTTCAGTTAAGATTAAAATAGATTTCTAATTATAGTAAACGAAAGTTTCCCTATAATATAATAAGCTCTTTAGGCTAGTTTCATTTATCGTGTTTTCACTGAATGCAAAGAAGATACTGTATTTTTTTTTTAAGAGTATTTCCTAAATATACATTTGGAATTTCAACTTTTAATATACACAGCTTTCAAATTTTAAGCAGTTTTACAAAGTCTAGAAATTGAGAAATTCTTTTAAATGTTGGCTTGGACTGGAGCACCTGGGTGGCTCAGTTGGTTAAGTGTCCAACTACGGCTCAGGTCATGATCTCACAGTTCGTGGGTTTGAGCCTTGCATCGGGCTCTGTGCTGACAGCCAGCTCAGAGCCTGGAGACTTCTTCGGATTCTGTGTCTCCCTCTCTCCCTGACCCTCCCTGCTTACTCTTGCTCTCAGAAATTAAAAAAAAAAAAAAAAAAATTAAAAAAATTTAAATGTTGGCTTGGACTTTTGTAAAGCTATATGTTTTAATTTTGACTTTAGTTGACTCTAATACTTTCAAGTTAGTATCAAAATAATGCTGGAATGAGTATTTTAAAGGATTCAAACTCCTGCAAATAAATACAGCTGATGAAAATCTGAAAATTTACAAGCTAATGACCAGATTTATTTTTTTTGTACTCTTTGCAATCAGTTGAGGTTGTCTTTTTAAGCAGCACATTTTTTAGGTTTCGAACTGAGGGTAATTGCATCTTACTTTAAAATCCTTTCTTATTTGGAGGCATGATGAGACTATATAAATGCAATATTTTAGCATTTGGCAACAGGAGCCAGTAATAGAAGCAGATGGGAAAATTTCAAGAATGTTTTGAAAGGGAAATTCCCCCAATTTCCCCCCATATTTTTAATGCCCTAGGACCTCTTTGTATGACAGGGATATTAATGCCTTCTCTGCTTTCTTCCCCAAAGAAAGCGGTTACTTGTCTCATCTCCACTTATGGCATCTAATATTAACTTGGAAGGAATTGATATTACCATATTATATTCCTGTGCAGGAGCATATCTTTCTTCTATTTAGTTCTTCAAGTCCTTTGAAGTTAAGTAGTTTTCCGCATAGAATTGTGTTTACAAGGGGCTTACTAAGTATATCACGATATATGCACACAAAGGGGTGCTAAACACCTAGTAGAAGTAATTCACCTCTCTCTCAAGGGTCTGGAAGGATCTCTGTTCTGTGTTGTTGGGTGAAAAAATAGTCCAGAATATGTTATGGTCCCATTTTTACAAATTGCACATATTTAAGTGAGTATGACTTATATAAAGCAGAAAAGAAAATCTATAGATGAAATTTCAGATTGTTTCCTTGATGCAATTAACTCTCTCTGAATGGGAAGGATTTAGAAGGACTCATTGGGGAGACTTATTTTTACCTCACATATTTACGTAAGTGGTAGGATTATAGTTTATATTATTTAGTTTATATTATTTAGTTTAACTACTAAAACTTTTCTATAATTTCAAAACAAAATATAAAGAAATACTGTAAGAGTACTAATTGAGAAACCATTTGTTTCCTTAATTAGAATATGAAAATTGTAATATTATGAAGAAACGGTAGTTGTAATATTGGTAGATCCCTATGAAATCTCACAGGTCCCTGTGTTTAAGTATTCTGCAACTGTACGGTCACTAGATCTGCATTCAGACCTTTTTGGTTCATGGGGGACAATTAATCATGTAGATCAAATTGTTGGCTGAAGTCCGTCTGAAATCTGTGTTTCTTAAGTCCATCCAATGTGTTGCTTTGGTTTTGGGTAAAAGTGGTTACTGAGGATATAAACTAATACTTAATTCATATTTTCAAATTAAAAAGTTAATTTCCTAAGTAAACTCATAAAATCATTTATTTGTAGAAGAAAAAATGTGTAGAAGAAAAAAAATCCTCGTTTTCCAGGGATCACTAGGAATGATATACAGTAAAAGTTAGGTCATTAGCAATTCAAAAAGGCAACGAGCTGCTATGGTCTTTGACTTCTTTCATAAAGAGTTAGTCTATAGAGCAGTAAGATGATGAAGCCTTGCCTTATCTGTTCACGCTGGGCAAAAGATGTGACTAGTGGACCATTTTTGTCTTCTTTGGAAAATATCTTTATGACTGTCATTGAGGAATAACTATAGTAATGTGTACATTGCTGGGTCCCTTTTCCTTTACCCTCTAGAGATAGTCTGTTTCTGTGTGTGTGTGTGTGTGTGTGTGTGTGTGTGTGTGTGTGTGTGTGTGTGTGTGTGTGGAGAGAGAGAGAGAGAGAGAGAGAGAGACTGCTGAAGGGCATGAGGGAAGGAAGGAATAAAAAATGTGAAAATGAGAGTTAAGATAATTTCAAGAATTATATTTGATTATTTATGGTTTTATTTCTTAGCTATTTGTATTACATACACTACTACTATGGGATGCCAAGAGGATTTCATTAATGAAAAAAATTAAGTCAGATCAAATAGAAGATGAAGACAAAAAAGCCAGTTAGGCTGGCAGAATTGGCAGGTTCATAACTAGTTGTTTAGGCAGGGGACATTGAGGTCTCTTCCCCTAAGTGCTGGGGGCTTCTGAGAAGGCAAATGTAGGTAGAAACCATGCCTGCTTTCCAGGTAGCTCATGATACAGCAGGTGGTGAGACCAAAGAAGAGGGAGAAAGCAGCGTGATAAATTTGTAGTGGAGATTAGGAGTATAGGATTATGGGATGATGTACATATAGTGTATTATAGTCCTCTCTACTTCCAAAAAAAAATCAAGTACAATTTTTTATGATTGTTTTCGATCTTAATTTCTCTGAGCATTATTGGCACTATGTAAGACCCAACAGTATTTTTCATTTTTGTCAACTGTTGTAGCCTAAAGGGAATCTTGTAGCCTCCTAAAAGAGAAAAATGGCAGACATTTGATATACATTTTTTAATATCCTTATTAGAAAAGCTCTACGAAGTATGGATAATCATATCTCTTGAAGCTCACCAAATGTAGTTAAAAAAAAACAGGAATATTATGGGGCTCTAATC
The DNA here is from genome assembly GCA_017311185.1 of Proteles cristata cristata. Lineage (NCBI taxonomy): Eukaryota > Metazoa > Chordata > Mammalia > Carnivora > Hyaenidae > Proteles > Proteles cristata. Next base: position 295,302 of record JAESUZ010000587.1, on the reverse strand, counting down.
TTGTCAACACAATCACCTATTGGAAAATCTAACCTTCCCTATTTCTTGCATAGTGAATGGAGAGCAGAGGATAGAATGGTCAATTGAAGGATGCAAACGTAGTCATTCAGGGCTGGATTATGGAGATATGCAGCTATGGGATATGTTTCTGATGGTTACCCATGTTAAGCCATGGAGGTCCTATAACACAACACAAAGTAAAGGTTTAGAGATGATGTCCCCCTTTTAAGCCTATAACTCAAAACAGGTTTATACATTTATCTCAACCCATTCCATCTTCTAGAGTAACAAGTTTTTACTATCCAACTACCAAGAAAATTTGACAAAGCAGTTTTTAGTAGAAAGCTTAGATCATTGAGATCATTCTGAATAGCCTTCTTTTTATGTATTCTCTTTCAAACATCAAGGTCACTTCCTAATTCTAGCATTGTGGGATGTGATAAAAGATAGGTATTACCCTAGCTCTACTTGTCAGGATTTTAAGACTTTAATCATATGTCTGCTCAGCTTTCTTTTCCTAGACTACAAAGTCCCAATCTTCTAAGCCTGTCCTCACAGCTCCTTCATCCCTCTGTTTTAGCCACTTCTTCTGGCAGTTGGTCATCTAACACCGTCCATCCTTCTTGAGGTGGGCGGCCATAACTATGTGTACTCCACATGTGCGTGAGCCTTAGTCTGTGACAAAGGGCATGTTCCCCCATCTTGCATTTATAATAATTCCACAACAGCACCAGGCCCGGCTGGTTGTAGCCATGTGTTTGGTGAATGTCTTCAGTGGATGGTCTTATGTGACCTTTTTCTCAGTTTATAACTGATTTTATTAATTTATACTAATTTGATTTTTTTTCCCCTTTCCTTTCACTGCATTATTTCTAAGCTTGCCCACACTGAAGCTCATCTATCCTATTTTGGCTTACTCAGCAAGATCTTTTCATTTATACTCTGAGTTTGGATTTCAATGACTGGAAACATTTCTGTTACTTTCACATCAGAGAGTTTCAAGGTGACGAGTAAAAATGTCTTAGTATAAACCACTTTGGAATTTAGGATTTCCACTTCTCCATCTGTGGATTTCTCTTGTTAACGTTTTTCAGCCAAGTTCTATTTTCCTGGTAAGTTGTCAGTTGCAATTCTAATTTCTTCAGTGTTATCTAAATGTGATTTTTGACTCTCAGAGCTCCGTAGCACTTGACCAAGGGTAATAAGCTTTTGTATCATAAAATCATATTGCCCCCTCTCCCCAGGAATATTACACACTGTCTTCCAGAATCAACCCTTGATAAAATTGAGTAGTAGGTAAAATTTTTTGTCTTTGTCTACATCCTGACAGGCATACAAATCCTTAGACATGGACTTTCTTCCTTAATGTTTTAGTAACATCTCTCCACTTATGCCAGTGGTACAGTTGAACCTATAGTTTTGCATGTGATCTTGTTTAGTGAGCAAAGACTATCACTAAAATAACATACCAATCCGTATGCAAGAAAGAAATGGAGATAGTCCCTTCAGCCGGGAAATCTATTAATATTTGTTGTTTGATCTTAGGGGGTCATTGATCTCGTTTCTGTTGTCTAACCCAAAACTAAGTAAACAGTCAACACACTAATTTCTATTAGTGGCTTCCATAATGGAATTTTAGTTTGGGTTTGAAGGAATTATGGAACCGTAGAATTTGTTGGCCATCTCTGGAACTGAACCATGTAGTTAACCATCTGTTCACCAGGTTAAACCTGGTGAGAAAGGATAAGGACCTAGAAGTCCTGTTTAAAATTATTCACGGAATCTGAAGACTGCTTGGGTTGCCTTTGTAATTCTGCCAACAACTAATTCTGTGACTTTGGGAAAGTTATTTACCTCTCCAGTTCCATCAATAAAATAACATTAAAAATAGTATCTATCTTCTAGGGTTGTAACGGGATTAAATCAGTTAACATATATGAAGTGTGGAAAACCGTGCTTGGCTCACATTGTGCCATGCAAGTGTCTGCTGTTATTTTTACTTGTGGAGCCAAGGACTGGCATGCTGCCTGGTGCACAGTGGGTATGCAAATGCTATCTGTTAAATGACTGGATACATACCTGCTGGTTAAAGGACTTCTTTAGGCATTTTTGTGCTAACTGTTCTGAACTAACACTTTCCAGCCTATCACTTGCTTCTTGATTTCAAATCTAGCCCACACCCCACATCTGCTCTTCTCATTTCATTAAAGCCACTGTTATTCCTTCAGGCACAGCATCTCTGTGGAAACTGTGCATGGGTCTCAACTTGCATTAAACATTAACATAACCCTTTTTAATAACTCAATTTCTAATATGTAGCTTAAAGATTTGTCATTCTTTTTTTCCCCCAGATCAACTTGTTCACATTTTAGGGATTTAGATTATTTTATCAATATTATAACTGAGTATTTTGAAGTGTCATAGACATTTATATGACAACATCCAAGCCTAAAATTATGATGAAGACGTCTGACCTCACAGACAACTTATTCATATTCCTGTCCCGTTAGCTCAAAATGCCAACTTATTTGCATATTGTTTCTTGACCCTGATATCATGGCCAATTAGTTTGTATATCCCCATCTAATTGGCTCAAATAGGTTTTTGCCACTTTATTTGTTGGCTCAGTTCCTGGCCTAGTGACTTTTAGCTCAGATCACTTGAGGTTGGAGAGGTTTTCTTTGTCATGCTTTCAACACTGATGGAAGGACAGATTAGGGTGGCATCATGAATGTATAAAGGAAATCTTCACTTTCCTCTTTCAGTAGGAGGGACTGAAAAAGACCGTTTAGACACGTGGACAAGGTATTTCTCAAGAAAGAGGATACAGGGCTGATGAAATAAATATAACTTCTCATTTAAGGAAATTCCATTCTCTAAGGCAAAGGATAAATTCCACATCACTGACAAGAAAAAAATTCCAGCTTGGGATTTGGGTGACCTGGACCTCAGCTAAAATTGTAATGTAGCATTTATGCCTCTAAAGCAGAGTTTTCTTTCAAAAAATTTTTATTGTGATACAGTTGACATATAACATTGCATAAGTTTAAGTATACAACATGTAGATTTGATACATTTAGATACTACAATAGATTTTCCTCCCTGGCTTCAACTAACACTCTCTGTACTCTCTCTCTCTCTCTCTTTCTTTCTCTTTCCTTTCTTTCAAATTTTTAACATTTATTTTTGAGAGGCAGAGCATTAACAGGGGAAGGGAAGAGAGAGGGAGACAGAGAATCCGAAGCAGACTCTGGGCTCTTAGCTGTTTGTCAGTGCAGAGCCCGATGAGGGGCTTGAACCCACAAACCATGAGATCATGACCTGAGCTGAAGTCAGACACTCAACCAATTGGCCACCCAGGTGCCCTTACACTTTCTATAAAGAATTGTTTTCAAATTTAAGAGACATAAGAACAACAAGGGGTCTTTAAGAATACAGTTTCTAGGTTTCTACCCCCTTGATGTTCAGTTATAGTTTAGTCTGTGGTAGTCCCTGAAATCTTAAATTTTAACATGTACAACTGGGTGATTATCATACGGGTAGAATATTGTATCTTTATGTGATGTGATACTCTATCTACCTACCTACTTGTGCCTGAAAGAATGATCTCTCTCTGCTCATTTGTGGTTTCTATGTGGAGTCTAGTGGCTCCCAAGTTTGGGTGAGATGCTTTTTCCTAGATGACTTCAAATATTTAGATTGACTCTATTTTCCAAATTATATTTCTAGAACAGTATTGATAAGATAAACCTATGAACTGCTTTAAAATTGTATGTTAAAGGAAGAACAGCATGTATGTAGGTATTAAAGTTTGGTGGGGTTGGCAGAGTAAATCTTACTGGCTTAGGTCTGAGTGGTTCAACCACACACTAGCAGTCTCCCACAATGGGGTGGTGACTCCTCTACGATGAGTCCCCCTTCTTCCTCAGCTCCACTGAGCAAGTAGTTGCTGCCACTTGTGAATTTTATTGCCCTTTCTCTTGGGGATTTAGATGCTTTGGGGGATCTCTCCTATAGCCCTACCCTTAGCTTTTCACAATACAAATTCCATGGTAATAAGACAGTACTGGGGATGACCAGGAAGAAGACTGGGGGTAGGGTCTGGGTGGAAAGTGAAAGGGGAAAAGGTGATGAGGGGGAACACTTTGAACTACATTTCCTCCAGCTCTCCGTCAGGATGTCCCTGACTTGATCCCATCGCATGGCCACCTCTCTAGCTCCTGGACTTTGAGGAGACTGCTGGAATAGGTGCTTCTGACTCCATTCCTTCATCGATAGTTTCCCAGCACCTTCTTGTTGCCACACTTGATATGTTTTGGTTATTCTGTTCACAGTTTAGGTGACAGGCTGGACACACTTCTGACTCTTACCTATTTCCCGTGGTTCTCAGCAGTACAAATCACTTAGAAAGATTTCAAAAGGACTATGTGCTACTTGTAGGGAAAGAGGAAAAATAGAATGGTCTTTGAGACATTTTGCATTGAGAATCAGAATCTGGGCTTCAGTCCCAGCGATGCCATCTACAAATCAGGTGACTTTGAATGTCAGTAACAACAAAAGCAGTTGCCAGTATTGAACACCTCCGATGTGTCAGACATGGAGTGAGATGATTTATGGACATTATCTAATGTCTCTAAGGTTCAATTTTCCGAGAATATTGCCCTCAGAAACGACCTCACAGGTCTATCTTGAAAACCACACGAGACAACCAAGTTAGAAAAGGATTTCTAAACAAGAAAGTGTTCTAAAACTATGTTATAATGACATAAGAATTTAAAAAATTATCAGATTTAAGACGAAAAATTTTGACCTAATGGAAATTTAAAAGCTTCCTTTCATCTTGCTGATTCAGAAGTTTGGTGTTTTCTTCAAACAGCTATATCCTTAGGTTAGAAAACCTTCAAAATTCTAATTTGTGCTATAAAGTCCAGATAAACTTGGTCTTGAAATTGCTCATTAAAGCTGTACTTAGAAGGCTTAAATTTCTGGTTTGACAGCTCCCCCCAAACACACACACACACACACACACACACACACACACACACACACACACGCTTACATGGATACACACAAGTAAAAAACAAGTGAGAAAAGCAGTTGTAACCTAAAGAGGGACAGGAGATTCAGGTAAGAGAAGATATTTACTCCTTGAGAGTAACTTGAGTCTGCACAGGTATCAATTTGAATATTAAAAAAATATATAGCTCAGAAATCTAAGACCTATAACCTTATGCCTTTGAGAATCTTCCACATTTCTAATACTTTCCACTTCTTCGAGCTCTCTGCTGCAGACTGAATGTTAGTGTCCCCCTAAAATTCCTATGTTGAAACCAAACCCCTGATGTGATAGTATTTGGAAGGGGGACCTTTGGAAAATGATTCAGATTCTGAGAGTGGGACCTTCTTGAAAGGGATTATTGCCCTTATAAGTTATTGCCGAGAAAGTCCCCTTGCTTCTTTTGTCATGGGAAGACCCAAAACTAAGACCGCCACCTATGAAGCAGGAAGTTGATTCTCCCCACACACTGAGTCTGCTGGTGCCTTGATCTTGAACTAAGAGAAATCAATTCCCATTGAAGATAACCAGGTTCTAGTATTATTATAGCAGCCTAACCGGACGGACCAAGACACTGTTCAAACTCTTCTTCAGCTTTTGCAAAGAGATAACATTTATTTGAAGAGAAATTTACTCCAAGCATGCAGACATATAAAAGGCTGTGAAGATATTGAGAAGCATTTACTAGGCAGAAGGCTTGATATCACACCCCACCCCCGCCCCCCACTAAGTATGGGGCAATCAGCCTGACTCATTTTCTCCTTTACCAACTTACTCCTAAAGGACAGTCTTGCAGCCAACAAGATTCAAGATTTCAGTACAAATAGCTAGATTCAGAAACTCTATGTGTTGCTCACAAATACTTGAGAATTGGAATATTAAACATGCAAGTACAAAGATCTGCCGTAGACATGTGAATGGTCCTGTCAAGTTTGTCACTGTAAGAAGGGTTGGGATTTGCATGAACTGCTCTATGGGTATATGATGGAGGCAAAAGCTTTATGCAGTGCATTTTGAATTTCTACATAGGAAAGAAACCATGTAGTAGAGTAGTAAGAAAAATTAAAGTTTTTCCCCTTTTTTGCCAACATTTCTTGTTTAATTCAATACCTTGTCTGTATTCACTGCTCTGTGCAAAACATGGGTCTACTATCATTTTGCCTTAGCTGACCAGCCAATCCTATTAAACAAAGAAACGTCTGTTTTTTCCTCATTCAATCAAATAATTGGTTAAACTGTTAAGGGGCTGCTTTCACATTACATATTTTGCCCAGGATTTCATAAAGTGACTAATAAAAAAATTACAAGAATATTTAGTAAGCACTTGGGTATGCCAGATCCGATGCTTTATTTCTCACAGTACCTTTATAAAAAAAAAAGATCCTCTTATTACTCCCACTTTATAGATAATGCAGCTAAAGCCCAGAAAGCGGAAGAACTTAGCCAGTGTCAAATTACCAATGGCGGTAGAGTGGGATTCAAACACCGGTAAAACAACCCACTTTGGTTTCAATTAACAAGCCATTTCCAGCAAATGTAGTTAAACATTTGAGTTACCTGGAATGACCTCATTATATAATTTTGGTCTCCTCGGCATAGGTCAAATTACTTTGAGACAGACCATCCGAGTGCTTAAAGTTATTTTAATGGTAAGTAGGTTAAACAAATTTGAAATGCAGGACTTGTTTTTTTCAGGCCATAGCTCCTTCGTAAATAATTCATTATTCATTCAGCAGCTATGCTCAGTGTTACCAGTCAGTGAGGGCATTGTGGGAGATCCAAATACAGAGCACAGTCTAGTGAGAGAGAAGCGTGATGTTTGAAGGGTGTAAACAAAGTGCTGTTGGCATTTAAAAAAGGGAAAAATGTGTTCTATCGGGATGGATCAGAAAAGACATCATGAAGTCCCTGCACCCAAAATGTTCTCTCTCCCAGACACCTCCTCCCCTCTTTCAGGTTGTTGCTGAAATGTTACCTACTTATCAGGCTTTCTCTGACCACCCCATTTACAACCACTCCTCGTTATTTCTTATTTCCCTGCTTTCCTTGTCCATAGCACGTAGCACCTATTGGCATACTACATGCTTATATTGGCTTCCTTTCTTCCCACATTAAAATGTAAGCTGTACCACGGCAGGGTCCTTTGGCTGGTTGTCCATTGATGTAAATCTAGTTTAAGAACAATGCCTAACACAAAGGGAAATACCATGTATTTGTTCAACAGATGCAGAAAATAAGACTTAAGCTTGGCCTGAGGAATGGATAGCATTTAGCTAGGCATTATTGGAAGGAAGAATTCCAGGTAAATGAAATGATTTAAGCAAAGAGTAGAAGCAGCAAATTACATGGTCTGTTTGAAAAACTGTATACTGGTCAATTTGGTTAAATTATAGAAATACGATGAGACACAGTCTGGAAAGATCTCTGTTATGTAGATCTGAGTGATTGACTTCATTTCACAGGCAGATGGAGCCCTCGAGATCTGGAGTTTTGAAAAATCCTTATTTAATATTTAATAGTTAGACAAAATAGTTCCAGGTAATTCAAATATATGGGTAGACCCAGGGTGTGTGGGTCCTGAAGCTACTATAATTTTAGGTCCTGGCAAAACAGCCCACTTTGATTCAATTAGCTGGCCACATTTGAAAAACAAAAGAACATAAGATATGTAGAAAATGACAAATGCTAAATTAGATATGAACTCTGGCCTCTCCCCTTTTGTGTTACAATGTTCAGCTGGTGCAGGGGGTGGTAGGAGTCCTCCCAGCAGCACTTCCTTCCCCCAGTTAGCCACCAATAACCTAATCACACACGGAAGTGATTAGAAACGATATAAATATATTCTGCCAGACCCAGCTTCCGTCCTTAGCTAAATCTCAGAAATGCCTATAGCCTCTCAGATGCTGCTAGACAAAAAGAGATGGATGGCGGCAGAGAAGTCGGAGACCCAGACTGTGACTGACAAATTGTGGCTGAAATATCAGGGATCATGGGAACTCCTTTTTAGGACCTTGGAAGAAGACGGAACAAATGAGGGACACTGAACTTTTATTGGCTTCATGGTTAAACTGCTTTTGGAAGTATGTTAAAGGGAATGCGGTGGATTGGAAGGGAGATTGGGGGAGTACGGGAAACAGGTGATGAGGAGATGGTGTGCACGGGAGTTGGAACAGGAGCACATGAGGGAGGCTACAAAGAAGCCACTCAGAATGGGATTTGGACATTGAACCAAAGGAAAGAAAGGTCAAAGGTCTCAGGACACTTAAGTAGTTACCTGGGAGTGAACAGCTCTTAAAGCTAAACACTTCTCTATACATTAAATGCTCTTTTGGTTTAGGTTGGAAAACCTTACATTTACTAGATTACTGGTGCCCAAATGACCACCTCTTTGGCCAGTGGAAGTGTCTTCAGGTTGGCTTCCAAGTCTTTTGACATGAACCCTGTACTCTTTCAGAGCATCCTTGCTTTCTGGTTAGAAGAGATACTCTAGGCTTGTATATTTCCTGTGCCGTACCTGGAACTACCATTTCTTTAATAAATACCAGGTTCTTTTAGTATTGAAGAACTAATACTACTCAATATTCTCAAGCCGTATTTGGTGACAAGGAGGCTCATTACCACTGGGTCAGTCTTTGTTTCTAGGACATATCCGTGGACAGAGCCAAAAAAGGTATGTGTGTATAGACATATGCATATATATATGCATATATTTTGCGTCTTAGGCACCTGAGATTTTTTTTTAATTTTAAAAAATATTTTTAGAGGAAATTGCTCACTGCTTTAAATTTGCTCTGTTATTCTTTAAGCAATGAAAGTAAGTTTTTAAGTGGGGTATGTGTGATTGGAATTAGTGTAGCTTCCCCAGGGAGCTTATTTATAAAGAGAAATAAACTTAAATACCAGGAGAATTTGGTTGACAAGTTTATAGTTCAGTAAGTGGAAACTCGGCTTTAGCATTTCTGAGCTGTTGTGCTTTAGAATATAAAATGACCACGCTGCACTGTGATGACCTTTTGAAGTTTGCAATATTTTCATTAGACAAAGCACAGAATAGCCAGTAATGTTGGTTCGTATTCCAGTCACAAACAATGGCAACTATAGTCCATCGATGATGACCTTATGGCATATAAAGAAAATTTCTCATACCTTAATAATTGACTATAAAGTTAAAAATATAGTTACACAGAACAGAAAATTTAAAATCCAAAAGTCTCCCTCCATCTCCAACATAAACTGTAGAAGTAAATGCATTACCATGGGGAATTCACCCTCAAGTAGGTTTTATTGTTTACTTATGTTTGAAATAATGCATCTTTAATAAAACAGTATCACCAAAACCTATGTTAGGCTATCAAATACCTCATAAATAAGTCTTTTAAAAAACTTCTGTTTATTTTTGAAAGAGAGAGCGAGTGAGCATGAGCGGGGTGGGGGTGGGGGTGGGAGACAGAGAAACAGGGAGACACAGAATCCAAAGCAGCCTTCAGGCTCTGAGCCATCAGCACAGAGCCTGATGCAGGGCTCAGATGTGCAGACCATGAGATCATGACCTGAGCAGAAACTGGCCGCTTAATTAACTGAGCCACCCAGGTGACCCTCTCATAAATAAGTCTTAGTTAAGAGACTATTTTCATGTTACAGGTAAATTTTGGTAAAAAAAAAAAAATAAAACCCACAATAAATGGTCATAGACATTGCTTTTACAAGAGAAGCCAAAAAAAAGGGAGGGGGGAGGGGGAGTGGAACATTCAGTGCTGTAAAATTGATGATTGATACTCTGGCCATGAAATAGGAAAATAGATTTCATCTTTTATACCAATTGCAGTAAAGTGAGAGTGGCTTCTAGAGTGCTGTGTTGGGATAAATTCTGAGTCCACTTCCAGCCTCCGTGGGAAGGAAACGGTGATCAGTAAGGACAGAGGAGCCACAGTACGTATGCATCTGGCATCCACGACAAAACAGCATTAAAAACAAACAAACGAGTAAACAAAACAGCCTTACCAGATAAGCCACCCACATCCATCTTCTTCAGGTTCTTTGCCTCCAGAATGACCACAGTCAGTTTGCCAGCAGTAGGTACGTAGCGGAGGGAGAAGCAGATATCACCCAGTTTCTCTTGCTGTGAAAACCAATAAGATAAGTGACGTTGTGAATGAAGGTGAATATAATTTGTACACAGACATTGCAAATTCCTCAGGAGGAGGATTAGGACAATCAGAATTTGAAAATGCTCAGATTCATCGGTGTTTACCCAGTGGTTTTTCATTGACTAAGATCTGAAGAGTGATTGTAACTCATTTCAGTTTTAAATAGCTCATCTATACTTTATCATTCATCAAAATATATCCATAATTCAGCAGTTCTGGAAATGAGACCAAGATGACATTTTTAGAAACTCCACTCTGAATAGCACCATAATGCTTTTGGCAAAATTTCATAACTTTATTAAATAGCTTTGAAAAGAGCTTAACACTCCCTTAGCAGAATGAACCTGCCTAAATTTTTGTCTTTTTACCTTTCATATAGGATTATGTCTACTACTTTACATTTAGATTTCTCGGAAGAGAACTCGTATTCCTGTTAGGCTGATTTTTTTTCAATAATTTTTTTAATTTAGCATTTTTATTTATTTTAAAGTAACCTCTCTACCCAACATGGGGCTTGCACTCAACAATCCTGAGATCAAGAGTCACATGCTTTACCAAGTGCACCAGCCCAGGAGCCCCTGCGTTGAATTGTTGAGAAATTTAGAATTCCTAGGAACGGAAAGGCAACAAGTGGAAGTTTTTGCCCATTCAGTTTCACTCATTTCAAGTGTGATCCAGCTTTCCCCCCTTATTCTCCCTTTATTTGTACAAATCTAAGAAGTAAGTTGGAAGAATCAAATACACAGTCATACAGAGCATCTCCTAGCCCCTTGCGTTATTTCACTGCTTTCCTATTGTAAGCCCAAGGAACATTCACCAATCCTGGAATCTGGCATTTCTGAACACTTGATTCAGAATTTAAAATGATGGTATATACAATGGAATGCTACATGGCAATGAGAAAGAATGAAATCTGGCCATGTGTAGCAACGTGGATGGGACTCGAGGGTGTTATGCTGAGTGAAATAAGTCAGGCAGAGAAGGACATATGTGGAACACTCATGTGTCCTTCACTCCTCTGTGGAACAGGAGAAACTTAACAGGGGACCATGGGGGAGGGGAAGGGGGAAAATAGTTAAGGAAAGGGAGGGAGGCAAACCATGAGAGACTCTTGAATACTGAGAACAAACTGAGGGCTGATGGGGGTGCGGGGGAGAAAAAGGGGGGTGATGGGCATGGAGGAGGGCACTTGTGGGGATGAGCACTGGGTGGTATATGGAAACCACCTTGACAATAAACTAGAAAAGAAAAAAAAGGGTGTCAGAGAAAAATAAAATGATGGTATATAGAACTTTGACTTTTTCTCAGAAAGAACTCCTATGGGTTCTCATCCCTTAAGTATCTTTTTAGGATAACTAAGAACCATGATATTGTTCAACATGAGTAGAATTCTTGCACTCACATATATAAGCATGAGAGTGGGTGGGAGGCTGGAGGATCTAAGCTGCCTTTTTTTTTTTTTTTTTTAAGTTTATTTTGAGAGAGATAAAGCGAGCCTGAGCAGGGGAGCTACAGGGAGAAAGAGAGAGAATCACAAGCAGGCTGTGCACTGTCAGCACAGAATCCCACATGGGGCTCAATACCACAAACTGTGAGATCATGACCTGAGCCATACAGAGAGAGAGAGGCAGAGACAGAGATTTTCTGCTTATGTAATGCTTTATTTGAAACATAGTATGTGTTTATAATCCCAATTCTTTGATTCCTTGAGTCCTCATAGCATCTTATCCATACATCTCTTATGTCACTAAGGACTCTTTGTTCATGGTGCCCATGTCTTAATTTTCCCACATGTCTCTAAACTCCTTGAAGACTGGTCCTCATCTGAAAGTATCCCTTTCCATGCATCCCCCAAAAAGCAAATAAATGGAAATTTTAGATGATATCCCTGTTTTGACTTACCTAGGTCATATCTCCCTTCCACTAATGTAGATAATAGCTACTTGTAATGTGCTAAATTCACCCGAGGTACCTGCTTACTCTCTAGGAATTAATTCACACATGAAGAGAATCTAGTAGAATAAATTCCATTTCGTAGTCTGAAAATACCGAATGGGAATCCATATCCTAGAAATTAATACAAGGTGTGGAAAAATTCACCTGAACCTTATAAGAGAAGTATAAATGAACGAAATTGCTATTCAAAAATACTTACTAGAAGGAGGATTCTTTTTGCAGGATTCTGACTTTTTGCCACAGTACCCTCCTTCTCTCCCTCCCTGTCTTGCAGAACCAGGTTACTCTAACCGCTCTAGTTAGGTATTTTAGATATGACTGTTCTCTCTTAAACAACGCCTCTTCATAGACCACAGTCTAAAGACACAACCCGTAGCATCTCGGTTGTTTCAAGGAAGCATCACAATGTATCTTTCTTGAAACACCTTTTTATTATCCAATCTTGTGAAACACAGGGAATTTTTGAGATTGTGCATAATATCTAGTTTCAGAAGGGCACGGTTATAGGCTTTGCACCTCCCATGCCTCCGGTAGGAGAAATAGGTGGCTACGAGTGATTTTAGAATGAATGCTGGGGGAGGGGTGTGAATAAAAATGGATGTTTTGGGAGAAAGGGAAATATGAGAAAATGCTTATTTTAACACCAACTATGGATTTACATTTAACTCCTTAATTTAGGAATATGAATGTATGAAATTTCATATGCTATAAGAATTATAACTGGTATGCCAAATTAAACATGTATTTTTAAATTATGAATCAACTGAAATTACTTTTCAGTGTTTGAAAATCTTATTACTTCTGAATCCAAAAGCTACTTGAAAGCTAGTCATTATTTGGGAGTTTGTGTCCTTTATGGGATTAAGCAGATAGAAACTCATTTTCTCAAAAAAGGTGAAGAAGGTATCCAATTCATATGAGCCTTTATCTTATTAGTTACATTTTTTGAGTTATAAATATCTGAGTATAAGTTTATGCTTTTTCTAATTCCTTAAAAAGCCGCTTTAGAGGCACCTGGGTGACTCAGTTGATTAAGTGTCCAGCTCTTGGTTTCAGCTCAGGTCATGATCTTGTGGTTCATGGGTTTGAGCTCTGTGTCAGGCTCTGCCCTGACAGGGTAGAGCCTCCCTGGGATTCTCTCTCTCCCTCTCTTTCACTCCTCATCTGCTCATGTTCTCTATCTCTCTCTCTCCTCCCTCCCTCCCTAAAAAAATGAACATTTTATTTTTTAAATTTTTTTAAATGTTTTATTTATTTCTAGGGGGGGGAGAGAGAGAGAGAGAGAGAGAGAGAGAGAGAGAGAGAGAGAGAGAGCAGGTGAGAGTCAGAGAGAGAAGGAGTCACAGACTCTGAAACAGGCTCCAGGCTCCGAGCCGGCAGTCAGCACAGAGCCCGACGCGGGGCTCGAACCCACAAACCGCGAGATCATGACCTAAGCGAAAGTCGGACGCTTAACCGACTAAGCCACCCAGGCGCCCCCAAAAATAAACATTTTAAAAGGTAGCTTTAATAATTCTCAAAAACAAATTTGAGGATTGGGGCAACCTCTGTTACATGCTGGTTTGACCCTTGATTTAAGACATATCCAAATATGATTGCAATGTGTTTTTCATATGTTGTGGATGACATGGGAATCCCAAGTTCATGTGAAGCAAGAAGAGCCAGGATACACACCCTAGAAAGGCTTGGAAGCCACTCCCCTAGGGACACAGCTGCCGGAGCCCTGCATGGAGCTGACCTCTCCTGAAGGCATGTTCTATTTGGCCGTGGCTGAAACCAGGATTCGGTCTGAGGCTTACATCATAAGCATGTGCTGTTACTTTAGAATCTTTGATTCATACAGTATGACTTCTGGGAAAACAAGTATTTTCTTTTCTTCCATAAAACCTTTCCCTGAACTTCAGTGATTAGATGGAGATGCATTTCTGTTCCTAGAGTCTTGTTTTAGCCTGTGAAGGTTTTACTCTATTTCTTGTCACTTACACAGCGGAACTGGAATGATCTGATAGTTGTCTGACAGTTTCATGTCAACGTCTCTTACTTCATAGTTTTCACATGTCAGTTTGCAAGCAAGATGGTTAGGTAGCAATATAGTCCTTAAAGCTTTTTTTTTTTTTTAAAGATTTATTTATTTTGAGAAGAGAGAAAGCAAACAGGGTAGGGTGAGGGGGGGTGGGGAGAGAATCCCAAGCAAGGTCTGTACTGTCAGCACAGAGCCTGATGCAGGGCTCAGACGCATGCACCATGAGACTGTGACCTGAGCTGAAACCCAGAGTCAGATGCTCAACTGACTAAGCCACCTAGGCGCCCCAGCAATAGCCTCCTTTAACAGTAAGCCTCATTATGTATCACTTTAAAGTTTGGGAAACCAAGATTTTCTACATTGAAGAACATTTTATTTAGTAGGGTTCTGATGATGAGAAATAAAAGTGGTTCTTGGAAAACTTCCATAGAAAGATGATTCCCAAATCTACATCTCAGGTGCTTGCTTGTCCTTGACAGTTCTGTGTCTTTTCTCTATAACAGTAGGTACTGTCATGCCCCTTTTATATATAAAGAGTTTGAGATCCAGAGGTTACATACGGTTACATAGTCATCTCAGTGTGGAACTGAACCAAGTTCCTTTGACTCAAAATAAGGAGTTTTCTTTACTGTCAGACCGCCATCTGGAATGACAAACTAATGCCCCAACTGACCGCCCACTTAGATATTTCACTCACTTTAAAATACTCCTTTCTGTAAGGGTCTCTAAGCAATTGGTTTTCAGTGACCGATGTTCCTTCTCTGTTTTCCTTTATTCTTTCAGGGCATAAGTCTTGAAATTTCTTTCTTTGCCAATGCCTCTCAAATTGGATTTAAAAAATATTTACTTTGAGAGAGAGAGAGCGGGATAGTGAGCAGGGGAGGGGCAGAGAGAGGGAGAGAGAGAATCCCAAGCAGGCTCCCCACTGTCAGCATAGAGCCTGGCATAGAGCCCAACATGGGGCTCAAACCCACGAACTGTGAGATCACGACCTGAGCTGAAACCAAGAGTTGGATGATTAACTGAGTGAGCCACCCAGGTGCTCCTCAAATTGGATTTTAAATTTTTACTTAATTTTTCCCCATCATGATTAACACAACCTCTACCCTGATCACCTCTACCTCCAATATGACCTCCATCTCTATTGTGGTATTTGTCATTGTCACCATCACTATCACCACCTCCATCACTTCTACCTCTACTCTGTTTGAGATCAAGTTCTAACCCTTCAGTCATCTCTCTTCTCCAACTGCCTGATGAAAGATCTTATTAGTCATAGTCTCTCTAACGGCCTGCGTAGACTGTGTAACAATGCCAGACTAATCTTTGGAAAAATGGTCCAAACCCATTTTCCTGACTTTAAAGAAACTGTACTTTGTCTTTGTCCCAACTGTCCAAACCTTTACTTCTACTTCACTATTTTGCTCAACCTTCAGAATATATTTTGAATCTGACCTCCTCTTCCTACTTAAAGATCTCCACTCTAGTATAGGTAGGGAGACCAAAGACTTGATGTGCAAAAGACTCTATTTGTTTTAGCCTTAAAACTCCTGTATACCCTGAGAACCTCAGTCCCAGGCAAATTGTTACGATTTATAATCTTGGGCCCACGTTCTCATTCCTGGCCTACACCTCTATAAAGCCTCCTGATAGCCTCTCTACTTCCACTCTTGGCCCTTTCTAGACTCTTTCTCACCTAGGAGGCAAAGGGATCCTTTTAAAATGGATATTTGATCATGAGACTGTCCCTACTTAGCCCTTTGATGTCTTCCCATTTCACCTAGAATCCTCCATATTCCTTAGACAAGAAGGCCCATTTGGTCTGATGCTCCTGATCTCTCTCTCCTCAACCATGCCAGGCACACTTCTACCTAAGGGCCTTTGGCCTTGCTGTGCCTTCTACCTACAATATTCTTCCCCTAGATACTATCAGCGTTGTTCTGTTAGTTTATTCAGCTTTCTGCTCATGTGTCACTTCGTTAGAATTTTTATATGGCCATGCTATATAATGTCCCATCTGGTCCTAAACAAACACACTACCTGTCCCCTTGCCCTGCTTCTTTTTCGCCCTACCATATGTTCCTTAAAGTTCCATTATGTTTGTTTAGGTTTTCCCCACTAGAATAGTTTACAAGAGAAGTGTTTTTCTCATGCCTATGTTCTGAGCCCTAGAATAGCGGCTGGCACAGAGTCAAGGTCCATATATGTATGCCTCTTATATGAATAATTGTAGAGTCTCTTCCATCAAATACAGTTGGACTAGTCCCCATGTTATCATCTATTGCTACAGGTCAAGTTATCCAAGAAAGTAGACTCAGAGATTTGCAAGCAGGAGGTTTATTGTGGTGTGTCCTTTGGGTCAACACGTGCGGGTGAGGGCGAGAAACAGAATTGCGCAGGTGGAAAGGTTGGGCTGTGATGCAGTCCTATGAAAGGAAGGAAAAGAAGAAGGAACCTCAGCCAATCCTATAGGGAGCTCTGGAGCTGAGACAGCACTTCAGATACATTATGGATTCTTAAAAGGGGTGAAATTTTTATGCTCCTGAATCCACCAGTCATT
Source organism: Proteles cristata cristata (assembly GCA_017311185.1). Lineage (NCBI taxonomy): Eukaryota > Metazoa > Chordata > Mammalia > Carnivora > Hyaenidae > Proteles > Proteles cristata. The sequence goes on along the minus strand of JAESUZ010000587.1, from coordinate 278,560 downwards.
TAATCTGGCCTGTCCCCACATCTTGGACCAGGAGGTTTCTTGTGCTGAGGGGGATACTGAGAAGAAGGAACCCAGTTATAAGCCATCAGCCATCAACACTCTGGGCAGCCAGTGAAGTAAATAACTCGTCCGTAAAGATGGTGCAAGATTGGTGTGTGTGTGTGTGTGGGGGGGAGGGGGAGCAGTTCACCAAAGCAATGACTACATTTCTATAAGTTATATTACTTTTCACCACCACGTTCTTAGCAGTCAGGAAACCCATCTGCAATGTCTTTAGGGCTGTTTGCCTAATAAAATTACCCCGACCTTCAAGCCAATTCCAAGTTTATATCTTTAACAAAGTACCTCCTTACTATTCTTTATTTTTTTTATTTTTTTTATTTTTTTTAATTTTTTTTAATGTTTTATTTATTTCTAGGAGAGAGAGAGAGAGAGAGACAGCGTGAGCAGGGGAGGGTCAGAGAGAGAGGGAGTCACAGACTGAAACAGGCTCCAGGCTCTGAGCTGGCAGTCAGCACAGAGCCCGACGCGGCTCGAACCCACGAACCGCGAGATCATGACCTAAGCGAAAGTCGGACGCTTAACCGACTAAGCCACCCAGGCGCCCCGAAAGTACCTCCTTACTATTCTAACCTGTATAGATTTCTGCTAGCGATGACTTAATAGCCAGAGCATAGTGCCTAGAGATGATTCCACGCCCCCCTCCACCCCCCACCCCCCATTTCATATGTGAATTTCCCTCGTCTTAAACTCCACAAGGACAGGGATTGTACTTCATAAGCCCTCATGATCTACCTTAGTAGGCAGTATAAATAATTGTTGATTGTTTTGAAATGACAGCCTCACCAACCTTTGTGCTCTGTAAACAGCGTGGACACTAGTGCTTTATCAACAGTATATTCAGTTTAATTGATGAGTCAACTAATGACTATATTTGGAGCTCCTTTCTTGTGCCTACTGCTATAGACATTACCATGTTAGGCCTTTCAGAAAACTAGAAATGAAAACATTTCTGGAAATGTAGTTTTTATAAGATAATTTTGAAACCCTATAGAGTTGCAGCCGACAGATGAATGCTTTTGCTGGTGTGATTATCTCACGAAGGGGCCTTATTACTATTAGGAATTTCAGCTTTATGTATAATTTATTTTAGTCAATTGCCTTGATCACTAGGTGGATACTGCCAGTTAGTGTGAGAAAGTTCCAGCTGTGAGATTCAGAGAAATTAACCTGCTCTTTTAGAATATGGAGCTGACAATCGGAAAGAACCTTTGTTCTGAGCAGCTTGACAATTCTGTTATTTTTTTTAAAGCAGCCACTGAATAGACACAAATTAATGATTTAATAGACAACTGCAGCAATGCCTTTCCTTTTTGAAAAGCATTACATATAGATATTAGAACAGAGGTCATCTCCAAGGGATAAATAAAAAGCTTGATTTAAAATGAGTATTTATTTGATGGCTTCTGTAGCACCATCCATCATTTTATGTGTAAAAAGAAGGGTTCATTTTAGTGACCTTTGCAAATGGAGCTAAGTTCACAAGCTTGTTGGAAATGCTGTACTTTAGAATGAGTTTTAAAAAGGTACCTGAATTGACTTAATGCTGTGACATTTTACAAGGACATATTCTATTTATGTTAATCTTAAGATTTTTCCGTGTGTCAAATTGGTGGTAGCTTCTCTGAGTTGAGGGTTTTTCTCTGAGGTTGGGAGTCTATTTAAAGGTGACAAATAAAAAATAGAAGCTTAAAATTCTCAAAATGAAAATTCAGATTATTTGCATATTCTTCATGTATAAAAATACTAGGACATTCTCCAGTTATAAAAGGGATAATGTCAAGTTTTTCATCTTAATAAGAGTTGCTTTAAATATATCCTTTGGGTGGTGGTAGCTTTCAAATTCATTTTATTTCCACAACTATACTCATACCACTGAAGTATGTGCCAAATCAGCATTTACATCTAATGGTCCAGATGGTCACAGTATGAAATGTTGCTACAGATGTATCCAGGCTAAAAAGACTGAATCTGGCCTAGTGTACAAATACACAGCGAATTGTTCAGGTGAACGAGACAGTGTGTTAGGTCTTTGAATACTTACTTTATGAAGATACTATCTAACCTATTAACTCTATATTCATTCAATTACTCCTTCATTTCTTATTTAAAAAAATAGGCTGTACCATAGACTCTTTTAGCCTAGGCTCCATGGATACTTAGATGAGTAGGAGGACTTTACAAAGTTCCAAATGTAGTGACCTTCTGTCACTGGAGTGACTGATTGAGATGGAGAATAATAATACAGTTCAGCTGCACCATACTGATGACACCAATGCTATGGGAGCAGAGAGGAGAAGCTTGAACCTTTCTAGGGCCTAGTAACAACTAAGGAGGGGAGGACTTTAATTGGAGATTTTTATCCCTAATAATCATAATTTCTTCAGCCATGCCAAATGCATATTGTTTGTAAAACTAATGTGCTTCACTTGCAAATAGAGCTTTAAAACAAATCTAGCTCTCCCCTTTCAATCAGAGCTAGTATATGTGGGGGGTGGGGGAGGGGTGTTGATGATAGGTAAATGTCAATCTAGGAAAGCCAATGCCTGAGCTGAGATAGGAAGGTCAACAGGAAGAGTCAGTGTGAACCATGTGAAGAAGAAGGCAAAAATGTTCTAGACGCAAGGATGCACTACAAAATCCTGTAACCGCTTAAGCCCAATTACGCTTCTCTAAATGTACACTTTGTGTAATCAAAGATGGATATCTGATTTATGATTTATATCTTTAAAATTTCCTCTTATTAGATTTATTGTGATTAAGAAATACACATGTAGTCCTATTAGAAATAATGGAAACATAGATATTCTGACCTCAAAATAAGAGTGAAGAAAGTAGAAAATCAAAATGCCTGTTAAAAAGAAGTAACAGCAAAGTACACTGCAGAGCAGTGAACTGTGAGGTGGGCATTTACTAATTCATGCAACAGATATTTATTGGATAACTCTTGGATGCCAGGCACGGTTCCAGATGCTGGGACACATTACAGCATGAAAAAAAAAATCAATGGGCAAAATAAACATCGTAAAATACAAGGCAAAGTAGTTACAACAGTACCTGGCACATATAATAGCGAACACACTCGCAGACTACATTTTAACAAAAATCCTATTTTAACTGCCCTCTTTTCTAGGCACTTAGAAAAGTTTGCTCCTTTTCAGAGCCAAACTTCTTGAATGAATTGGTGACCATCACTTTCCCTATTTATTCATTTTCCACTGATTTTGCTCTCCATTTTAGTGAAATGCCTTCTGCAAGGGTTCGAATGATCTTCATCTTAGTTAGCCATAAACATTTTTGCAACCTGAAGTCTTCACAGATTTGTTTACATCCCTCTCAACCTTGGATTCTCTAACACACTGCCTTATTGATTGGTTTATCTGCCTCTCTGGCCACTCGTATTTGGCCTTTCTCAAGCTTCAGTTCTAGCCCATTTCTTTTCTTCATAAACTAATAGGGGCATGCCCTGGAGATCTTGCAAGTTGAGTTCCAGACTGCTACAATAAAGCAGATATCACAAATAAAGTCAATCAAATGAATATTTTGGTTTCCCAGTGCATACAAAAGTTTATAGTTGATTCAGATGAAATAACCTGCCTAAAAATGTACATACCTTAATTAAATTCTTTTTATAACTTAATTAAATTCTTTTTTGCTAAAAATGCTGACCATCACCTGAGTTCTCTGCAAGCTGTAATCACTGATCACAGGTCACCATAACAAATATAGTGAAAAAGTTTGAAATATTGCAAGAATTACCAAAATGTGACAGAAGTATGGAAAAATGGCATTGGTAGACTTGCTTCACAAAACTTCTATTTGTAAAAAGCTCGGTAGAGTAAGTGCAGTAAAACGAATATGCATGTATTACCACAGTCTATGGCTTTAGTAATAATGTAGAAGTGATTGCCAAGTGCCAAGTTTGTATCCTCACGGGAGAGATTTTGTCTGATCTCCAGACTTGTATATCCAATTGCAGACTTGCCATTTCCACATGAGAATACTTCACACACATCTTTGACTCAAAAGCCAAAAACAGAATTCATGATCTTTCTCACAAATCTTTCTCAATCACAATTTCAGTAACTGGCACCAGCCTCCAACTAGTTGCTCAGTCCAGAAAATTGGGCATTACCATTGATTTCTTTAGAGTTCAGATTTTATCTATTAGATATCTCTCAGGTGGGTTCAATTGTTTTCATCCCTACCCAATAAATCTCCTATTCTAATATTAGAATATTCATCACTCTAATATAATAATTGGTCATCTAGATTATTCCAGTCCTCTTCATTGGTCTTCTTAAATTTATTCCTGAAGTAGAGTGAGGAGAATCACCTTGTAAATAACAGATCTCAAAACCTTCAGGTAGGTATCCTGTTTCTCTCAGGAAAAAGACCCACATTTTATCATCAGTTAGAATATTCTCAAAACCATCACATAAACTATTCCTTTTGCTTGATACACTCTGTTCTCTTGTTACATTCCCTTTGGCTTAGTTAACTATTACTCCTCTTTCAGACCTCACTGCAAAATTCATTTAGAGATGCCTTCATTTGATTCACCAGACTAAATAAGCCCCTTCTTATATATTCTTCAGTAGGCTCCCAAGCTCTTGCTTTGAAATACTGATTATAATAATCATACATTATAATCACGTACAATAATTATAAACATGTATTTTTGCATTGTATCTCACTCCCATGAATTTAATCCTCTTTGCATAGTGTCCTTTCATTGATATGCATAGTGCTTGGCACATAGAAGATGGTTAGTACATATTTATTGAGGCAAAGAATGAATACATGTTTGCTGAAGGCTCCACTCTGTCACAGACTACTCACTGTTGGTCAACATCCATTTAGAAGTAGGATTAGTAATCTATTCCACTTTCTGTGGTTTGCAGAAAATGAGCAACGCTTAGTCTTATACTTGATTCAGTTTACCACACTCTTATTTTGTATCATCAAAATGTCAGTCATGGACCAAGGTACTGGGAGAAAAAAGGCTGATAAGATTTTTAAGGGCAAGAACAAGTTTTATTCTGTGCTAGGGAGAATAGGCATAAGACAAAAGTTCAACATAAAATGGTAAATGCCATTACAGAAACCGGTTTTAGGAAGAATCACTATGGAGAGAAGGTAGAGGAAATCTGTTGTGGTTAATTTCATATGTGAATTTTGTGTGGAGGGTAGAGGAGTGTGAACAGAATGAGAAAAGGAAAGGGAGTCCCAGAAATGCTTTTGTCAAAAGATTCTTCATGCTGTCGTGTGCTGTGGTGCCTGAAATACCTCCATTCATTCCCTTTTGCTCAAGCTTTAGAGCTCTAGGAGCCCTTTAAAATATGAAATGCTGTTTTGCCCCCTAGTGGATGATATAACAGTCTATCATGGTATTAAATTTTGACAGTTTTTTGGGTTATGGAAGACTTATCTAAGTGAGTGGGAGATGGGCACAAATGGGAACGATTGTGGTTAAGACTATAACTTGAGATGTTGCTTTAAGTGGTAGAGGATATAAGTGGGAATCCAGGTAAATGACCGATTGTGTGAGGACACATGAAGAAGAGAAATAATGGAAAAGAGTTGGGAAGGTATCCAAAGACCAACCTTCATCAAGTTGCCCTGTTTCTTTAATGTTCTCCCTATGTTAACTACAGGTCCTTGATTTTTTGGGTCAGACCAATTTTAAATATTCCATTCTTGTCTGAACGGGATGTTTAGGCTCTGGGGTAAAATGGGCTCTTAACACTGGTTTTGAGAATTCAAATAACTACTTTAATCTTCTTCGGTGAAATGTAGACACCAAGTAATTATGAAATATGGGCATTGCATTTCTAAATAAAAATGGAAATTTGATCAGTGCACTTCGTATTTGTTTACAATGCTCCCTTTTATCTGGAAGATGGGTCACTGATCTTGGAACATTCATAAACAAAACAAAACAAAACAATGGCAGGTAATCCTTGAAAGGCGTTATTTGGCACTTTTCAACCCGAGAAGTAGTCTCTCCCGTGGCAGAGCTATGCATTTGAATGATTTTTACATAGGCTCCTGTTGATAAAGCAGCATTAAATTTTTACTAATCATACTCAAAAAAGTGCAAAGACGTTGTATCCTGACCTCCGTCACTTGTAGTTACGTTTACTTGTGCGTCCTAACTAACTTGAGACGATACTATGGGGAGTAGGATCTCGAGAGAGAGAGTTCAGTAACCAGGGTACTGTTTTATCTAAAGAATACTTTTCCCTTTTTAGTTCCGGGATGTTGGTGACTAAGAGGAAATCTGGAAGGGATGGCAGAGACTCACAATTCGGAAGCATTATTGGTGCAGGAAGGTTTTCCTTCTCTTTCTCATAAAGGGGTAAAAGAGGAGATGGTGAATGCTGAGCAGACCCAAGCTGTGCCACTAACCAGCTCAAGGGGGCGCTCTAAGCAAATTCTAACCTTACTGTGAAATTACATAAGTAGCACGGGCTGTATCTTTCTGTGAGCATTACATAAGACCTACATGTGAGCCGGGGCGAACGTGAAATCTGGGAGAGAACCAAAGGAAGGTGTTAAAAAGAGCGTGGTACAGGCGAGTCACAGAGAAACTGGCGAGGGGAGAAAAGCTACTTAAAAGCAAGGTTAGGGTGGTCAGAGGGGCCAACTCAGCTGCTCCACTCTGGCTTCATCTGGTCGTGGATCTGTCCATAGCAAATGGAAACCTTGGGAAAAAAGAAGATGCAGAAAAAAAGCTGATGAGTTACGCTTAGGGAGGCGAGGCAGTGGGAAAACCCAGAGAAAGGAGTAGACGGGAGAGAAAAAAATTCTGAGGAAAAGAGTAAAGAAAAAAGTGTTTATCTATTCCATCTTCCATTATAAAGAGGGCAGAAGGAAGAGAGAAGATAAGGAAAGTCAAACAACTTGGGAATGGTGAGGAAAAGCAGTGGGAGGATTTTGAAAGGTTTTTCTTTGGATTCATGTCATAAGGGATGAGACCTGCCTGGGAAGACGCCATGAGGATGGGACCTTAATTTTTAGTTCAATGGGCAAGAACCCAGGAGACCTATCTGCAGTCATTCAAACCACAGAAATGAAGAATTTGATGTGAACCTTGGATGGCAGAGAAAATGGATATATTTTGTAGACTGTGTCAGAGGGAAAAGCACATGGCACTGTGGTGATTTCCCTGAGGAATCTAAAGCACTGCTGGTTCTCTTCAGGATTAAAACAGGAGACGGGGATACAACAGCCTCACTGGGGGGGGGAAATACTGTGATATATTGAAGTACCGTTAATGGCAGAGGGGAGATTTGATATTAGGATAGGGGAATAGAAACATGTGAAGCAGAAAGCCCATTGAGAACAACGTGGGCACTCTATCTTCTAGTCGCTTGTTATCCAGAACAGAGATGCAATCTGGTGGTGGTGGGAACAGCTAGACATGTCCTGTACAGGTATGTCAGAAAATCATATGAGGAAAAAAAATGCCAGAAGATAAAAAGTCTTAAATAAGAACAAGTTAGCAGAAGGAGTTTAGCAACAAGGGAAGGTATGTGTTTTGGGGTAGGTTGTCCCTGAAAGTTGCTTTTGGGTACTTTTGGGGGAGATGTAGGAAACTATTATTGACTGAAAGGAGGAAAATTTATTCTCAGTGTTTACAATAAGGCAAGAGGGAAGTTAACACTCGGCAGGGACTGGTTGTGTGTGTATGTGTGTGTGTTGGGGGAGTTATTGATAGGGGTAAGGGTACCAGCTAGAGTAGGGGGCTGGATTCTTGGAAAGGGAAAACACGGGTTAGAGGTGGGTGTGAATGTGTACTGGAGGAAAAGAGAAAAGCTAGAAAAGACCAGCTTTGTGAATGTGCCTGCTCTTGTAATCTTTTTTTTTTTTTATATTTGTTTATTTCTGAGAGAGAGAGCGAGAGAGCATGAACAGGGGAGGGTCAGAGAGAGGAGACACAGAATCCGAAACAGGCTCCAGGCTCTGAGCAAGCCGTCAGCACAGAGCCCACCGCGGGGCTAGAACCCATGAACCCTGAGACTATAACCTGAGCCAAAGTCGGACGCTCAACTGACTGAGCCACCCAGGCGCCCCCTGCTCTCATAATCTTGATGAGCAAGGTGAATTAAGATGGTAACATGCAAGAATCCAGGTTAAACACAACCACCCTTTAGACAGACTTTTGGAAAAGAGGCTCATTTGAAAAGATGTTTGAAAATACAAAGGGCATCTAGGAAAATGACACCAGAGTAGAAGATAAAGGCCATGGACATAAAAAGGAAAATTAAAAAAAGTATTGTACAAAGAAGTATCAAAGAAGATGTACTGTATACAGCAGAGATGTTACTGCACGAAAGCAATTTCGCCGGGGGTTGCAAAATCTAGAGGAAGAACTCTACTTGCCTGGTCTTGATTGCCCCGTCTGTTAGTGTGCCTTCTGTCTTTGAACACGCTGCTTCCTTTGCCTGGTATAACCTTCCTCCCTTTGTTTTTCTACTGGATTCCTACTTATTTCTCAACTGTTACGTCTTTGGAGTCTTTCCCTGGCTGCACTCAATTTGGCCCTTCTTCTGTCTTTGTGCTTCCCTTACCCACCTTTGCAAACTCTCAGTATATCACTTATAATATTATACTCTAGATGTCCGCTTCTTCTATCTGCCTCTTTCATTAAATAAGGCCTGGGTTTTAATCTGTTTGGGCTAACACTGTGTTTGCCTTATGGCTAAAGGTCAGTATAAAGTTACAGGCCGAGAGAGATGGTGTCTTACTGTAGAAGGGCCCAGGGCAGAGAAAAATGACAATTCTTACCATGTCTAGCCTACAGCTGATAAATTTTCTTTAGAGTTAAGGCATGACTTGGGTTTTTTATTAAAAACAAAAAGTGGAAATAGCATTTGGGGCATCAAAGTTCCTGGAAGAGTAGGTATGATGAAAACAATGGATGAAGATCACTGGGAAAATAACTTGGCAGGGTAAAAATGTAAAACAGACAGAGAAAACAATTACAAGTTGGGAAGATTGAGGAGGCTTTAAGAATGATACATGAGTAACATTGGAAATTTCTCTAGTTTGAGGGTTGGAAAGAAATTGTAACTAGTTTAGTATATAATAGCTCAGCTACATTTTAGGATAAATGGTAAGAATAAAATGAGATCAAAGATATAAAGGATTTAACTGAAAGGTATTAATATTATTTTTCTTGCTAGTTTAGTATCAGTGGAATAACCATCTTTAAAGTTTCCCCTATTTCTTTGCTTCATTATTATCTTTTTTTAGACATCAAGTAGCTGGGTCTTGTAGAGATGCAAAAGAATCCTCATTACTTGATGACCTAATAGCTGAGGTGGAATATTTGAATTTCTGAATAGTTATGAGTCAGTTATGAATCTGGCGATTTTACTGATTTCCACGGGAATAATAACCCTCTGTAGATGGAACGCTATGGAAATTCTAAGAATTCTGTACTTGGGATGAAGTTTTTTTGTGCTACAAGCACACTGCATCTGCTTGGTAGTTTCATAGGATCGCTGTGAAATCAGATTGGGTAATAGAAACCAACTTTCTCATGAACACTCTGTATAGTTTTTGGATATAGATGACATTGTATGGAGCAGTGTATATAGACATAATCTAAGAATTTGAACTTTTTCATCTTGACTGACTGGAAGCAACGCAAAGTTCACTTAACCTTAGTTACCTTCTTCAGAAAATAGGTTAAAGTGATCAATGCAAAGGCAATGAGTGACACCATCTATGATAATCTTCTAGTTTCTTAGTGAAACTGTCTCACCTGCAGACTACTTGTTTTCAGGGTTTTTGACTTCTATCTCTTCCTTGGTGATATTCTGTTCTCATTCATTTCTGCTTAAAGGTTATACAGCTAATTAGCGTATTTCTCATGTAGGCCTTAAAGATGTTGCATGTTGTGGCAGAGTTAGAGGAAGTCCAGATCATCTCTAAGCATATTTGGAATTCAATTTGCCAAGATTTCACAAACTGTTCATTTTGCAGAAACAATTTAGTTTCCATCTGGTTTGCCTAGGGGAAAGTTCAGTGGCGTTCATTGTTAAGAAAATCTGAACATCATTAGAGAATTCAATGGTTCCTTGAATGGTGATGTGGATGTCACTAAATCACACAGTGCAAAAATAGAGTTTCTCTGCAAGTGAACTATGATCTGGATTTGAATGGAAGCCACTCTCTTGAGACGAAGCAAGCACATGGGTATGTGTTAGGTGCTGAATTTTGCATGTATTCAGACCTAAAGTTGGAGTGACTCTGCTGAGATGTCAGAAATTTTTTAGTTATGTAAAAATACATCAGATTTTTATAAGCAATGGTTACTAAGACAATGTTTTAAAGCATATGTTATACAATTGTTGAGGCATTTTAAAATATGATAATTTCCCCCCTTATTTGTATTGGCATTCTGGCTCTCACCTTTTGAGCATCACATTTTATGAAAGACACTCAGTATGTTTCTAGGAAATATAAATGAGAAAACTGACCCACACATTTCTGGCCCATTTCACCAGAGGAATTTTATCATTTTATTGTGATTTGCTTTTAATCTTTGTTTTTATCTATTATTATGTGGTATCCTATTAATGGAAATCAATACTAATATTTTAAAGGACTTTTTCAAATGTGAAGTCATATAAAAGCATGTTTACTAACACTGTACTTTAAAATAATCTGTAGATTTACATGAAATCTACCTCAGCAAAGTAGTAACCATTGTTCTTCAATAAATTCTGCAAAGGGACAAGTTAAGAGCCTGAGGTAATCCTTATTTCCACTACTTTGAAATGAAAATGATTCATGGCAAATAAATGGAAGAAAAAAGTTTTTAATCACAAATTTCAGATGACTCCCCAACATCATCCAATTAGGAGAAAGAATATGTGAAATCTAACAGACAGCATTTTGAATTTGAGACCGAAAAAAATTGTATGAAATTGTGTTCTCTGAAATAAAAAGTGTTGGTGAAGACGTGGAGAAAAGGAAACGCTTGTACGCTATTCTTGGGAATGCAAATTGATGCGCTGAGGAAAACAATAAACAACAACAACCAACAGAATTACTGTATGATCTAGTTATTCCACTACTGGGTATTTACCCAAAGAAAATGAGAACACTAATTTGAAAAGATAAGTGCAACCCTATGTTTATTGCAGCATTATTTTCAATAGCCAAGACACAGAAGCAACCCAGGGGCCCATCCATAGAGAAATGGGTAAAGATGTGGGGGATGTGTGTGTATGTGTACGATGAAATATTACTTACTCATAAACAAGAATGACATCTTGCTATTTGCAGCATGGATGGACCTAGAGGGTATAATGCTAAGTGAAAGAAATCAGAGAAAGACAAATATCGTAAGATTTCGCTCATTTGTGGAATTTAAGAAACAAATGAACAAAGAAAGACAAAAATACTCAAATACAGAGAACCAACTGGAAGTCGCCAGAGAGAAGGTGGGTAGGAGGATGGGTGAAATAAAGGGAATTAAGAGTACACTTATTCTGGGTTTGAAAAAAGCATGGAAAACATCAGAGAAACTATGGATAGAGACTATGGACCTTAAAAATAGTTGTGATGAATTGAAAAATGCTGTAAATGAGGTATATAATAAACTGGAGGCATCCAATGCATTAATTGAAGAGACAGAGAGGAGAATAGGTGAATTAAAAGACACAAGTATAGAAAAAGAGGGAGCCAAGAAAAATAGAAACTGATCCAGAAACATGAAAGGAGAGTTCGAGAGCTGAGTGATACGATCAAGTGGAACAATATCCGTATCATAGAAATTCCAGAAGAGGAAGAGAGAGGGAAAGGCACTGAAGGAGTCCTTGAACAAATTGGAGCAGAAACAGACATTGAAATCCAAGAGGCACAGTGAACACCCCTCAGACGTAACTTGAATCAATCTTCTACATGACGTATCATAGTGAAACTGGCAAAATATAAGGACAAAGAGAATTCTGAAAGCAGCTAGGAATAAAAGGGCCCTAACATACAAAGGGAAACCTATCAGAGTGGTAACAGACCTAACTTCTGAAACTTGGCAGGCCAGAAAGGAATGGCAGAAAGTCTTCAATGTGATGAACAGAAAAAATATGCAGCCAAGAATCCTCTATCTAGAGGGGATAGAAGGGGAGATAAAAGTCTTCCCAAATAAACAAAAATAGAAAGAATTTGTCACCACTAAACCAGCCCTACAAGAAATCCTGAGGCGGCTCTACGAGGGAAATGTTTCAAAGAACACAAGGTAACAGAGACACCACCACAAGCATGAATCCTACAGAGAACACAATGACTCTAAACTCATATTTTTCAATAATAACACTGAATGTAAATGGACTAAATGCTCCAATCAAAAGACAAATGGTAGCAGAATGGATAAAAAAAAAAACAAAATCCATCTAGTTGCTGTCTACAAGAAACTCATTTTAGACCTGAGGACACCTTCAGGTTGAAAGTAAGGGGAGGGAGAAGTATCTATCATGGTACTGGAAGTCAAAAGAAAGCTGGAGTAGCTATACTTATGTCAGACAAACTGGACTTAAAGGCAGTAACAAGGGATGAGTAGGGCATTATATAATAATTACAGGGTCTATCCATCAGGAAGAGCTAACAATTATAAATGTCTATACACCAGATATGGAAGCACCCAAATACATAAAACAATCACAAGGAGAAACAATCTTATGGATAAGAATGTGCTAATAGCAGGGGACTTTAATACTCCGCTTACAGCAATGGGTAGATTAACTAGACAGAAAGTCACTAAAGAAACAATGGACTTGGATGACACATTGGACAAGATGGATTTGACAGATATATTTAGAACTCTACATCCTGAGGCCATGGAATTCACTTTCTTCTCAAGTGCACATGGCACATTCTCTAAGATAGATCACATACTGGGACATAAAGCAGCCCTCAATAAATATAAAAGAATTGAGATCATACCATGCACACTTTCAGATCACAATGCTATGAAACTTGAAATCAATCACAGGAAGAAGTCTGGAAAACCTCCAAAAACATGGAGGTTAAAGAACACCCTACTAAAGAACAAATGGGCCAATCAGGCAAATAGAGAAGAAATTTAAAAATATATGGAAACAAATGAAAATGAAAATACAACAATCCAAACTCTATGGGATGCGGCAAAGGCAGTCCTAAGAGGAAAGTACATTGCACTCCAGGCCTATTTCAAGAAATTAGAAAAAGCGCAAGTGCAAAATCTAACAGCGCACCTAAAGAACTAGAGGGAGAGCAATAGAGCACCCCAAACCCAGTAGAAGAGAAACAATAAAAATCAGAGCAGAAATAAACAATATAGAATCCAAAAACAAAAAACAAAAAACAGTTGAACAGATCAATGAAACCAAGAGTTGGTTTTTTGAAAAAATAAACAAAATTGACAAACTTCTAGCCAGGCTTCTCAAAAAGAAAAGAGAGAGCACCCAAATAGACAAAATTATGAATGAAAATGGACTTATACAACCAACCCCTCAGAAATACAAGCAATTATCAGGGAATACTATGAAAAATTATATGACCAACAAACTGGACAACTTAGAAGAAATGGACAAATTCCTAAACACACACTCACTACCAAAATTCACACAGGAAGAGATAGAAAATCTGAACAGATCCATAACTAGTGAAGAAATCGAATCAGTTATCAAAAATCTCCCAACAAATAAGAGCCCTGGGCAAGATGGCTTCCCTGAGGAATTCTCCCAGACATTTAAATCCGTTAATATCCATTCTTCTCAAGCTATTCCAAAAAATAGAAATGGAAGGAAAACTTACGGACTCATTCTATAAAGCCAGCATCACTTTGATTCCCAAGCCAGTCAGAGACCCAGCAACAAAAGAGAACTACAGGCCAATATCCTTGATGAATATGGATGCAAAAATCCTCAACAAGATACTAGCAAATCAAATTCAATAGCACATAAAAAGAATTATCTACCATGATCAAGTGGGATTCATTCCTGGGTTACAGTATTGGTTCAATATTTGCAAATCAATCAATGTGATACATCACATTAACAAAAGATAAAAACCACATGAATCTGTCGATAGATGCAGAAAAAGCATTTGACAAAATACAGCATCCCTTCTTAATAAAGACCCTCGAGAAAGTCGGGATAGAAGGAACTTATTTAAACATTACAAAAGCCATCTCTGAGAAGCCCTCAGCTAACATCATCCTCAATGGGGAAAACTGAGAGCTTTTTCCCTGAGATCAGGAACATGACAGGGATATCCACTCTCACCACTGTTGTTTAACAGAGTGCTGGAAGTCCTAGCATCAGCCATCAGCCAACAAAAAGAAACAAAAGACATCAGAATTGGGAGAGAAGAAGTCAAACTTTCACTTTTTGCAGACGACATGATACTCGACATAGGAAACCTGATAGACTGCACCAGAAGCCTACTAGAACTGATCCATGAATTCAGCAAAGTTACAGGGTATAAAATCAATGTACAGAAATCAGTTGTATTTTTATGCACTAATAACGAAGCAATAGAAAGAGAAATCAAGAAACTGATCCCATGCAAAATTGCACAAAAAACAAAAAATACCTAGGAATAAACCTAACCAAGAATATAAGAGATCTGTATGATGAAAACTATAGAAAACTTATGAAGGAAATTGAAGAAGACACAAAGAAATGGAAAAACATTCCATGCTCATGGATTGGAAGAATAAATATAGTTAAAATGTCATTGCTACCCAAAGCAATCTACACATTCAATGCAATCCCAATTAAAATTGCACCAGCATTCTTCTCAAAGCTAGAACAAACTATCCTAAAATTTGTATGGAACCACAAAAGACCCCAAAGTAATACTAAAGAAGAAAGTAATACTGAAGAAGAAAACCAAAATGGGAGGCATCGCCATCCCGGACTTTAGCCTCTACTGCAAAGCTGTCATCATCAAGACAGTATGGTATTGGCACAAAAACAGACACATAGACCAATGGAATAGAGAACTCAGAATTGGACCCACAAATCTATGGCCAACTAATCTTTGACAAAGCAGGAAAGAGTACCCAATGGAAAAAAGACAGCCTCTTTAACAGATGGTGCTGGGAGAACTGGACAGCAACATGCAGAAGAATGAAACTAGATCATTTTCTTACACCATACACAAAACTAAACTCAAAATGGATAAAGGACCTGAATGTGAGACAGAAAACCATCAAAACCCTAGCGGAGAAAGCAGGAAACAACGTCCTTGACCTCAACAACAGCAATTTCTTGACACATCCCCAAAGGCAAGGGAATCAAGAGCAAAAATGAACTATTGGGACCTCATCAAGATAAAAAGCGTCTGCACGGAAAGGAAACAGTCCATAAAACTAATAGGTAACCAATGGAATTATAAAAGATAGTTGCAAATGACATATCAGATGAAAGGCTAGTATCCAAAATCTATAAGGGACTCGCCAAACTCCACACCTGAAGAACAAATAATCCAGTGAAGAAACTGGCAGAAGACATGGACACTTTTCCAAACAGGACATCCAGATTGCTAACAGACACATGAAACGATGCTCAACATCCCTCATCACCATGGAAATACAAATCAATACCACACTGAGATACCACCTCACACCGGTCAGAGTGGCGAAAATGAACACATCAGGAAACTATAGATGCTGGCAAGGATGTGGACAAACGGGCACCCTCCCATACTGTTGGTGGGAATGTAAACTGGTACAGCCCCTCTGGAAAACAGTGTGGTGGTGCCTCAAAAAATTAAGAATAGAACTCCCCTGTGACCCAACAATAGTACTGCTAGGAAGTTACCTAAGGGATACAAGAGTGCTGATGCATAGGGGCACATGTACCCCAATGTTCATAGCAGCACTCTCAACAATAGTCAAAATATGGAAAGAGCCTAAGTGTCCATCAATGGATGAATGGATCAAGAAGATGTGGTTTATCTATACCATGGAACACTACATGGCAATGAGAAAGAATGAAATCTGGCCATGTGTAGCAACATGGATGGACCTTGAGGGTGTTATCCTGAGCGAAATAAATCAGGCAGAGAAGGACAGATACCATATGGTTGCACATATAGGTGGGTTAGGAGGAACTTAATGGAGGATCATGGGGAAGAAGAAGGGGAAAAATAGTTGGGGAGAGGGAGGGAGGTGAACCATGAGAGACTCTTGAATGCTGAGAACAAACTGAGGACTGATGAGTACTGGGGTGAGGGGAAAGGGGGTGATAGGCATGGAGGAGGGCACTTGTGGGGATGAGCACTGGGTCTTATATGGAAACCAACTTGACAGTAAACTATTTAAGGAAAAAAAAGTACACTTATGATGAGCGCTGAGAAATGTATAGATTTTTTTAATCATATTATACACCTGAAGTTAATATAACAATTATACTTAAATAACAAATTACGTTATCTGAAAAAGCCTTTAGGTAGACTTAGTTCTTGAATAGTTGAGAACATTTGGCTCGAGAAGGTGAATCCTAGATACATAGGATTACTTCTGTGAGAAGTTACAATGGAGGAATCGTGTAGGGAAAAATCACAGGGGGTAAAAAGTAGAGAATGTATATAATGTTGTAAAACCATTACTTGAAAATTTATCCAGAATGAATTAACGGTAGAGAAATGAATGAATGATGTTGCTTATAGGTGAGGATTGTACAGAATTAGGTAAGAAAGACTTTGTGAAGGAAGGTGTTTCCATTAAAATTAAGAATACTCCTCCAAGTGTCTATTGACTGAATGGATAAAAAGAGGTGTACATACACTTGCACAATAGAATACTACTCATCCATAAAAAATAAACTTACCATTTTCAAATATATGCTTGGAGCCAGAGAGTATAATGCTAAACAAAATTAGAGAAAAACAAATACCATATGATTTCGCTTATATGTGGACTTTAAGAAACAAAATAAACATGTAAAAGGGAATAAACAGGGAGAGACAAACCAAGAACTCTTAGCTATAGAGAACAAACTGATGGTCACCAGAGGGGAGATAAGGGGGTGAGGGATGGGTAAAATAGGTGATGGGGATTAAGGAGAGATCTTGATGAGCACAGGGTATGTATGAAGGGTTGAGTCATATTATAAAACTGAAACCAATATAAGGCTGTATGTTACTAGCTGAAATTAAAATAAAAACAACAAAATGCAAAAAATAAAAAATACTCCTCAATTGTGTGTGAAAGTAAACCTGAACAGCTACAGAAACAAGCTGGGACAGTTTTTCCTGGGGCCATTGGAAAAGTTTCCTATTCTAACAAATAAGGTACATCAAGAAAGGAATACAGTCTAAGTCTGTATTCCTAAAAGGTGTTAGGTTCTGAAACTCTTAGGGAGAGAGTGCTGCTAAGTTCAAATCTTGGCTTATTACTTATGCTGTATGATCTGGGAATGTTCTTAACTTTTGTGGGATTTTGTATCCTCTTCAGTAAAATTAGAATGATCATAAAAAACACCCCCTAAATCAAAGGACTGTTTTGAGGATTAAAGATTTACTCTATGTGCAGTGCATACAACAGAACCTGGCACTTAGTGCTCAATAAATGTGTTAATTACAAGCCCTCATTTATGGCTTTCAGATCTTCACATGTCGTGAAATACAGGTTATCATTCTCTCTGGTGAATGAACAAACTGGGGCCCTGTGGAGTCCCTTCTTTAAGGTAACATAGCTTTTAGAACCCAGGACACAGTTCTCTTAAGCACAAAAGTCCATGTCTGTTCTTCTTATGTGGCAAAACTTCTGAAATGTTAATTTTCCTTTTATACTGGATCATTATTCAATAATATTTAACTGAATGCCAGTAAGATACTGTTAGCATCAGGTGCTGAACTGGAAAAAAAAAAATCACATGGCAGGATTTCCCTGGTGTGAGTGTTCACAGCCAGATTCTTCATCTCTAATATTATGCATCGTCTGTTAAGCAATTTGCAATTGCTTTCATGTCTTCCTGAATGCACAGGAATCGGCAGACTACAATTCCTGAATGACCGTCTCAAGGTCTTGCACAGGTATCTGCAGACTGTTGAGATGAAAGTGTTTCTCAGAGGAGCAGAAGCATGTCCAAACACAAGCTCCCCAATTTCCCTTTACATTACTGAGGTTGCCTGAGCTAAATACGCTAGACTAAAAGGAGATGTATTACATTGCCTTGATTCGGAAAGGATAATAAAATGTATTCCTCTCTCCTCATAGGTAGGGATTTAGGGAGGTCAGATGAGGGGGAAAAATGAAGGGCTAGGCTTTCTGCAAAAGAGGGGACAAATGGAAGAAAGGGATTATTTTAGGCAGTGAATTAGAAAAATATAAAAGCAAGCCACCTTCCCTAAACAAGGGACAAGAGCTATCTTCTCAGTTCTCATGAGGCCAAAGGTCAGTGGGTACAGAGGAGGGAGAGTGTGATGGCGATACATGCGGGGCTGCAGTATTTAGTCAGACCTAGATTTGAAACCCTGGTTCACCACTCACTAGGTGCGTGGCCTTGGGCAGATTGTTTCATGTCCCTGAGTTTGTTTCCAACTGTACAAACTAGGGAAAATGATAGTGCTGATCTCAACTAGTTGTGAGAATTCAGTGAGGTTAGCAGTGCCTAGAACATGATAAATGCATAATACCTGCTGGTTATTTTAGTAATCTTCTTTGTAGCATTTCTATCCATAAATGATTAAGAATAATATTTTTAAAATTGATTTATCCATCTTTGTGTGCTCACTGCTTTGGAAGTGCTAGGTATAGTGCCTGGCACATAACAGATACTCCTATTTTTGTTGTATTAATTAATGGAAGGATAATGCCATGTGAATGTTTATATAGTCTGCGCTCTCACTCGATTGTTCTTGGATACATCAAAGAGCACAGGGACAGCCAGGAACGGGGCCTGGAAAGATGTCTATGTGAAAATGTGTATCTCCCCACACTTCGGCCCTTCTTTTCATTCTACTTCTGGAGGGAGGCACAGCATCTTCCCACAGGGTGGGTCTGACAAAGCTAAAGTCCGCTGAATCCCACCCTTGGGTAAAACATGGTTTGCGTTTGCCTCCCCCTTGACTCTTCAGTGGTCTTGAGCTTGGATCAGCACAGGAAGGAGCAGGTGGCTGTAGTGATTTATTACACCTGGCTGCTTAACTGGGAAGAGTTGAAATGGAAATCAGGATGTTCCTGAGGAAGCCTGAAACTATACCAGCCTAAACTGTAAGAATGAAGTTGATTTCCTGTTCTTCAGGACAATTTTTCCTTTGGACATTTTTTTGGGGGGGTGGGGGAAAAAGTATATAGCTTTTGACTTATTTACAAGCAATAGACTGGTAAAGAGACTGTGAAATAAGAAATTAAACAATAGTAGTTGATTATGTGTCTGGTACTGTTTTGGACATATTAAATACTACTTGTAAAGAACTAAACAAGTTACTGGTGGAGGGAAAATGAGTAAATATCTTAAGTTGAAACGAATTGTTTTAATCAACATGTCCGAAATAGAACTTATGGTTTTTCCTTAAAATTAGTGCATCTCTTTCTGTAATTTCATTTATTATCCTGTTTGTTCATTTCTCAGTCAGCAAAGCTAGAATTAGAATCATTTTCAATGGTTCTCTGCCCCCTTGCCTAATTGAAAACAAAGTTCTATAAGTCTTTTTTTTTCTTTTTTAACTCTTTTAGGTTTGAGTTTTCTTCACTGCTGTATAGTTTGAGTTTGAGTTTTCTTCACTGCTGTAGAATGTATACACTCTACAACAGCCTCCCAAATGGAGGCCAGAGCCCCAATTTATCCTTGCACTGCCAAAGAGTTAGTGTTTTAAACCACACACTGATTCAGCCATTGGAGCTTTAATATCCTTCTGGCTCCCAACTGTGAGAATAATGTTAACTCCCACATTCAAGGCTCTAAAATAATATTACCCTTATTTATTTTTCTGGCTCATTCCCCCTCTCCCCAACTCCCATTAGCTTCCTCTCATATATACTAGATCCTAGCCGGATCTGGCCATCTTGTTTTTGAAATGTTCCAAATGACCACTCAGCTTCATCTGTTTGGAAGCTCTTATTCACAACTTACTGAATTCCTAGCCATCCTTTACAGCCCACTTTTAATTCACTTATATATCATCCTGTTTGAACTCTCCACTTCAAGACAGCAACATCCCTTCCTCATCACCTATGAACTTCTTGTGAGGAGAAACAAGGCTAAATTCCTCCTGATAACACGAGTTCAGCATAGGATGATAGGTAGATGTACATTTGCTGAATCGCATCATCAGATTAATGAAAAAAATATCTTCCACAAAGGAGCCATTTCCTTTGTTGCTATTTCATTTGAGATAGTTAAATGTAGAAGGCACAGAACATATAGTTACTTATGTAGGCACTTGATACGTATAATGGATTGATGGCTAGGAAGAAACTAGGTAAGGGCCCATGGGGTTATGTGTCACCTAGAGCATAGGCTTTGGAGTCAGATTGAGCTGAACTAAAATACAGACTTTGTAGCTTAACAGTCATATGATTTGGGGGTGTCCCTTCACTTTTCCTTTGTAAAATGATGGGTAACATTACTTCTGTATCATGTGAGATGCCTGCAGATATCAAACAATAGGTACAGCGAGGAACACAGTGCTCTTAATTTTATTAAAATAGAGGAACTTGTATACACAAGTTTAAAAATTGGGTGGCATAGCAATTTTATCTGGCGAAGAAAAAAAGTGCTAACAGATACATGAAAGAAATGTAAGGCTTTCTAATTACTATAGGATATAGCCTCAATTGTCAGCCTTAGGGTATGAGGAGGTACACAGTCTCAAACTATTACATAGTCCTGTCCATACAACATTCTATGTATCACATAGTAGTTCTGTGTGATGTACATATGATTATATAGCTATGATAACTATCTTGATAGAGAAATCATCTTTCCCTCATAATTTAATTTCTGGTTGTATTAGCTGAAATACTACAATTCAAAGAGAAAAAAAAAAGAAGATATTATACCAGCCACTTTGGTCATGTGATTGCTGAATCATCTTAAGATACTTTCTTTCTAGTTTCTGCATGTATCTTTTAACCCTGCACAGATGGCATATTTATTGGTGCCATAGGCAGAGTGTGTGTGGGGGAATCTGAAGAAGTCTCTGAAATAAGCACAACCATTAGGACTTTAAAAAGCCACTTGACGGTCATCCATTTAAAAGCTATTTCTAATCAGCTGCCTCTTGCAGGCAGAGAAAAAAAAAATCTGTGGGTTGAAGACCCTTGAAATCAGAGATTAGCAAAGAGATGCTCTTTCATTTCCAAATAAGAGCCAGGATGTCAAACATCTCTAGTTTCTCTAAAGACAAATGCTCTCTTCAGGATTTTATTTAAGGGACAAAATGAAATAAAGCATCCCCACCCCCACATGTGCTGTAATGATATCCTGCCCTTCTCTTCCTGTGTCCCCAAATGCATGCAGCTGGCTGTCTTGCTCTTGTGAGCGTGTCTTCTTCTGTTTTGCCACTTGGCTCTTCCTCCGCTCCTGCCTGATCATATTCCAAAATGTCATTCATGTTTATGCAGGCCAGTGCACAAAACAAAATTAATTTAACTCACAATGGCGTGTTAATATTATTACTTTTGACACCATGGAAAACTTATTAACTATAGCTTGCCACAGGCCTCTCAGACTGAGTAGCCCAACCTACAGCATGAAGAGGAAATGTAATATGATCGAAAGGGGTGTGGACTGCCAGACACTGTAAAAAGCCTGAGTAGTTGAGTTTTTCAATAATTATGCTAAAATTAACTGTCTATGAATGGCAAGAAAAGTGCGCTCCCATTTTGTTGCACTGCACTGTCAGGAAATGTTTTATGGCACATGATTTTTAAGCTCTGTGTGTTTTTCCTTTATCAATAAATATCCTTTGTCTTTTTTTTTTTTTTTAATTTTAGAGAATGAGAGTAACAGTGGGGGAGAGGGGTAGAAGGAGAGAGAGAATCTTAAGCAGGCTCCATACTCAGTGTGGGGCTCAATCTTATGACCCTGGGATCATGATCTGAGCAGAAATCAAGAGTCAGACACTCAACTGCCTGGGCCACCCAGGTGCCTATCATCTCTGTATTTTAAAGTGGTAGTAGGAAATTTAACACAAATAGCTATTGTGTAAAATAGAATTACCCAAGAGTGTAAAGAAAGGAAAAGGAGAAAAGAGCACTAGTATTCATTGCACAGTTACTGGTTCTGGCTGTTCTCACATTACAGCATCTTATTACAATAGCCTGCGATGAATTTCTTTTTTTAATTGAGGTGCAGTTGACATTGTGATGAGGTTTTATATTCTCCATCTGAAGTATAAGAAAATTAAAAGCCGGAGATTCTAGCTGACTGCTATTTGCACAGTTCATGAGTCACAGAGGCACTTTGAACTCAGGTCTACCTGAGTACAGAGACCCTTCTTGTAGGAATCTTCGTCAGCCACACTAAATCAGAAGGAAAAGAGGAAACCATAAGCTTTATGCATAATGGGCAATACTTTCTCTGTTTTTCATAAACTGTAGGTTTCATGGAAGTGACTTTATATAGGCTTTTTAATTACTCAAGTTGGCATTTACAAATAGACCTGAATTTGGCATTGAGAGGTAACTGTAAGCTCAAAAATAAGTTCTATTTTTTGGAGGGGAAGGGGGTATGAAATTAGGTGCATTAAGTGTTTTTTCTGTTCAGTATCTGATGGTCTGTGTTATTGCAGCCACTGAGAACACAGCTTTTCCCCACCAAGGGGGTGTTCTATGTCATACCCTGAAGCTGTGATTTAGAAAGTGACCTAGTAAATCCTGGGAAGTCTCACTCCCCAAGCTTCTGGTAGGAGAGCCAGGAAGTCAAATCTCCTTTAGCTGTCAGAAATAGGCCAAGAATCTTCTGGAAATGAGCGAATAGTTGGGCTTTCCGCAGGTCCCACACTCCCCCTGATATTTAAGTGGGATTCAGATGTTCTGGCAGAATATACAAAGGTTACTAGGTTTAATTGCAGTGGGGCAACTCCACCAACCACCAGAGAGTTTCCTGTGGGGTCCAGGAGAAGGGAGCACTTGATGCTGACTTATATTAGCACTTAGCTAGCATTTAAAGTGCAAGTGTTTTTGGGGCACCTGGGTGGCTCAGTCGGTTGAGCATCCAACTTTTACTCAGGTCATGATCTCATGGTTTGTGAGTTCAAGTCCCACATAGGGCTCTCTGTCAGCACAGGGCCCGTTTCAGATCCTCTGTCTCCTCCAGCCCCGCCCCAACCATGGCTCTGCCCCTCTCCTGCTTGCTCTCTCTCTCTCTCTCTCTCTCTCAAAATAAATAAATAAATAAATAAATAATGTTAAGTGTTGTAACATGCCTCAAGGAAGTATTTTAGTCAATATGATTGTGTGATGATATTTCAAAGGTGTTGATTTGTGATGGTATCTCAAAGGTGTTGAAAGCCTTTTAACAATGTATTTATTTGCTGCTACTTTATTATTAGGTATAAGCTCCATTTTCTTTTTTTTTTTTTTGCCCCATTCCTGTGTGTGAGGCATTGCAAGATTAACCAGAGAAACCTCTCCTTGCCAGTCACGATCTTATTTCAGCCATACAGCTTCTCTAGCCTTGCCAGATTTCTTCCCTTCTGTGATCTAGGACCTATGTGATGCTGTGATGGGATCTGAGCTGTATGGTACTGCAGGGGTACTTTAGGTCTCATTTTTAAATGTTGATCTATTTCAGGGGTGCCTGAGTGGCTCAGTTGGTTAAGGATAGGACTCTTGGTTTCAGTTCAGGTCATGACTTCACAGTTCGTGAGTTTGAGCCCTGCATTAGACTCTGTGTTGACAGGGTAGAAGTGGCTTAGAATTTTGTCTCTGCCCCTCCCCCACTCGTACTGTCTTTGTCTCTCTCAAAATAAACCTTAAAAAAAAAGTTGATCTATTTTGACCTTCCTATTTTCTAATTTCATAAGGGCAAATTATTAATGCTTTTCTGGAATAATTTATGGGAAAATTTCTGGGGCAAACTAACTTGGGGAGGTGGAGAAAAACTCATCAGCTCAACAGAAGTTAAAATGGAAACCCATCCACTGTGTGTGTATTGCAGGTGGTGTCAGGGTATTAGGTGCAGAGAAGGGAATATAGGAGGTATTATATGAGTTTATCCTTCTTACAACTCATGGTAGAGCACTTAAAAAAAAAGCTGTTTTGAAATCAGAATATCTAGATTGAATTTTGAAAGAATGGTCATTTGTTAAATGTGTTGCATGTGTGCATTTATGTTATGCATGTTAAAAATGGGAACAAAAATACACTTAGCATCCTAAGACAATATTCTCAAATTCTCTCTATCCATATGCAAATATTTTAAAAAATCACAACAAAGTCATATATATATTATATATAAAATGTTAGATTTTGCATTTTTTTCATGTAATTATAGGTAATGGCTATCTAAGATTCTGCTAAGTGGTAGGTATAAGTAACCATCTTCTTACTGTTGAATGCTGGGCACATTTTGCTGTGTTGAATAAGTCAGAATAGGTTCGCATCAATGAATATGATTATGTAGTTTGGATATGATGGCCGGGGTCTCAGCTTGTTAGTGCTTCTGTTTGCAAGAACTCTTTATGGTATGAAATCTCCCATCTCTGGACAGAATTCTTTTCATTGCAAGTAACCCTCATTAAACAAAAAAGAAAAACAATTTTCTTTACCTGGTGCTTTCTTTACCAGGTACCTGGTAGGAAAGTCCATGTGACATGACTCTTGTCTTTACCATATTTGTCTGACTTTCCACCGGGCCAGTGCTGCGTAAGGGCATTTGCCCAAAAAAGTTATCCAGGTGCTGATGTATGAAAACTCACTCTGCTAAATCAACTCCCCAAATCTATCACTGCCGTCCAGAGCTTCAGGGATCAGTTTTGGCTATTCTTCATTGTCAGAAACTGATTACTTTGAAAGAGACTAAAAACCTGAGTATCAGTACTGTTGTTTGTCAAAGTAATTGTAGAGGGTATGTCCTACGGTGATAGGTCTTATGAAAATGCAGTGAGAGATTGGAAGTTAAAAAAAAAAAAAAAAAAAAGAGAAAGTCCATGGAAGCCTTGATTTAGATTGATGCTATAGCTATTTCTTTCATGGCTTTGCTTTTATAAACACCTTCTTTGATGAATCACCAGACTGCTAGATCCCACGAGAGATCACCTTATCTATTCCCTTACCTTGAAGCTGGATTACAAACCCATGTCCCAGTTCTTATTTTTCAAAACCCTCCAGAGAGGTAGGCTCTTTTAGATTATCTGTTTCAACACTTAACACTGTCAGGAGGGTCTTTTTTTGTTTCCATGCCACATTTGAATGTCTTTATTTGGACTTCAGCCACTTCAGAAGGTCATTCTAAGCTGCCTCAAATGGACATTTTTAAATGGACATGAATTACTCAGTTGTCTCATTCTGAAAAACATTCTAGTTCTTTTGAGAGCCCAAATCAGATTTATGACTACCACAGGTGCCACAGCCCTGAGTCTTGAGGAAGGGGGGAACTGGCTTCAGAACCACAAGGTTGAGTGCCAGTGGCCTCTAGCACACGTGAAAGTGTCATGCAAATGTGAGGCAATATTAGTAATATTCACCGTGACACTCGTAAGAACAGAGATCTTGTAAATCTTAAACTTATCACTTGTTTAATGACCTACATTTTGGGGGACAAATGTGAACAAATACAAGTTGAAATAAATGGAACATGAAAGATAATCCATACAGACACAGCCTTTTAAGTTAGAAAGTAATCTCAGAGCTTCTTAATAGGAAGGGTGAGGCATAGACGATGTCGCTAGCAGTTTCTGTTTGGGGATAGATTAGTCTTTAACTGTCACAGTCTCAGAATGTGTTTGAATAACTTAGATCTTAAACCCTTTGAGAGAATTTAGCTTAACATTTACAACCTCTTGGTTTAGGTTTGCCAGAGCTTGCCTTTAGGATATGAACCATTTCTGTTCTCAGTTCTGAAGTCAAGTGCATACAATTTTCTCCAGAAAGGAGGCAGCCTGAAGCCTTTGAGAACGTTGGCAGGGCTGGTGGGGGATGGGAATGGAGTTGGTGCAAGATGGCGGGCCAGCACGTGGGGCTGGAGACAGACCATAGACTGTATTCTTCCTGTTCCGCTCCCAGCCTCTGCTTCCTACTTTGGGTCCTGGCACTCTAACTAATGGCTGGGTGAGTGGCTCTTTGCTCCACTCAAAGGAGATCGCTCTGGGTCTCAAGCATTGTCTTCCCTGCAGAAATCACTCATGATGAGCTGCTTCTTGCTTCCGGTTGCTTATATTCTAGCCCAAGGCACTGATTCATTATGTGTAGAACAGGAGGGTCTGAAAGAAGCTTGATCCTTGAGATTGTGAACTTGGTTCTTGCCATGAAATCACCCCCTGGTGACTTATACAACACATCCTGTTAAATACTTCTCTCAGACTCAAACCAAGAGCTCCAAACAACAGCAGCTCTGACCTACATCAGCCGTGTTAAAATTTTAGCCATGTGTCAGTTCTTGGCTGTCTTCAGGTTTAGGCCTTTTGTATTTGGAGTAACAGTCACTTAGATGAACAATTTCCTTTTGTTTGCCATAGCAGGAGAAGAAGAACCAGAACTCAAACTTGCATATATGTTATTTAAGGTTTTTTTAGTTGATTTATTTTATGAGAGAGGGAGGGTGCAAGGAAGGGACAGAGAGAGAGGGGAGAGAGAATCCAAAGTAAGCTCTGGCCTGTTAGTGCAGAGCCTGATGTGAAGCTTAAACTCCTGAACCATGAAATCATGACCTGAGCCTAAACCAAGGGTCAGATGCTTAGTCAACTGAGCCATCCAGGCACCCCTGCATGTATGTTAGGCCCCTGCATGTACAGTAACTTTCTAGTCCTGATTGCTTCTTCAGGAAAAACCTCAATCCATTTTTTAAAACAGGAAAGGCTACCAGAGTCACACTCTGCGTGTCTTAAGAGTTCATTACCTGGGGCCCTTGTACTTTCCTCTAACCATTCCTAACTCCCAATGCTAGGGATTTGATGTGGAGTCCTTACCCTAAGAGAATTTAAAAATAGAATAAATAGTAATTAACTTGGACTTTTGGCACATGTCAAACCACTGATCTAAATGTCTGGTCTCTATTTTGTTATGTGATTTTGGACAATAGTCTTTGCCTCTGTGAGCCTCAGTGTCTTCATTTGCAAACTTGGCTAAATATACCATAGTTTGTGAGAACTTGCTGAGCTAATGTACTTGATTATTTCACATTTAAATTGAATTTGTAAGCTATTTTTCCTCCTACAGAAATTGGTTAGCAATTAGAATCCCCAAATTAGGAGATTTCTGAAGAAGGCCCACAAGCCAGCAGGTGGAAGAGGTTGGGTTTAGGAATGTGGTGGTGAGAATCCCTGTCTCCAGAAAGCACCTGGTACAGATGGTGCTCGAGCTGCTTTCCTGCATTGGCAGCACCTAACACTGGGCTTTGAAAGTCATGACTGAAAAGGGCACTAGCAACTGCTCATTTCGGAAAGGCCAGTTAGTCTACTAGAATTCAGACCTGACCGAAAAGTACTTACAAACTTGGCTAAGTTGTACGTGAGGCTGGCCAAAGAGGCTCCTATAAAGATGACATGACGATCTCTAGGCAGGAATGCTACAGTGAACTTTTCAAAATAGTCAACATTCGGATTTGAAGAAAGATTAATTGGGTCCTGGGTACCATGCATTTAGTAATCATCTGGCTTTGTAAGAGGTGGCTTTGGCTTTTTCTGTCCTCTCCTTTTCTCCTAAGATGTAGAGTTCTGGAATGGAATCTATGGTAGTCAGGGCCACATTTCAAATTGCAGTATTTTATAGGGGAGTGGTCCGTTTTTGGCTGACTGCTCTTTAGAAATGATTTTAGTAATGAAAAAAATTGCATAATTCTGCAGAGCTCCATATCTGTTCTTCCCCAAAGAGTGCTCATGAGGAGCCTCTCCTACTGCTTTATGGAGCACAGGGGCTTAGAGAACTCTACGCATACATGTTTTGAAAAAACAAAAACAAAAACAAAAACCTCCAAGTATATCGAATTAAACATTGTTTGGAGCACATTAAAATGTTTCCTTAACCTTTGGTGTTTTAGACACGATTGCAAGGTAGGAAGTCCTGCCCCACATCCATCATTATACTCACTATAATGAAAGGCAGTGAAGGACTGGGAAGCTGGGATTTCCTATTTCCTGCAGCCTGCAGTATAATGGAATGGAACAAATCAGAGGATGGGGATAGAGAGACTCGGGAACAGAAACATGGAATCTCCTGTGGGATCTTTCACAGAAAGATCTATGCCGCAGGAAAGACTGACCCAGAAAGCCTGGGAGCAAGTCAGAGACTTGGGAATAAGGAGGGGTGTCCAGCTGAGGCAGGCCGGTGTTGCCCTCCCTTTGCACAGCATGGGAATGGTCTGGGAGCTGGGAGAGCAGAGACTGGGAAACAAAGTATAGGGCATGTGCAGTGTGTCTATGTGTTTGTGGATTAAAATATCCCTAGCATGAGCCCCATAACCTCTTTCTCTAGGAATGTCTAGCATGATGGAGGAGTTTTTGGAGTTGGATAAAAGTCCAAGTTTCAGCCATCCCGTTAGCTACCATGCTTGGCACAGTGACTGTCTCATACTCTCGACAGATGTGAATTTCAACACATAAAGAGAAGTTTTACTCTGATTTTTTCCAGGTAACAGAGCTTTGCCAATACAGTCTACCAAATAGAAACGTGAATAACACCCCTCCACCCCCACCCCGGCAATCAGGCAAATCTACAGTGACACAGCTTTGATGTCATCTTCAAACATGGCCTCAATATAAACAAAATATCAGTATGATAGTACTTGGAAAGTTAATGACCTCAAACAGAAGCCTCTTTCTCTCCTCAGAATCTAAGTTAAACACTGCTGTTGATTTTATATTAGGCAAGTATTTCAAAGGCTGACTGCATTTCCTCTTTATGACTGAGGCTGTTCAAAAATGTATTCTAAAATCAACAGAGAAAACTCCAGACTCTTGGCCTATTTTGGATTCTAATCTCACTCTATTTTTGTTTTTTGACACTGAGATACAATTAAGAACAGACTATTCCTGACATGCTGGTTCCTGAAAGACATTTTTTCCCCTTCTCTCTTTAGACACGAGCATAAAACAAAACTTTAGGGGAGTACCTTGTCAGAATATTGATTTACTTACATAGAAATAACATCTTAAACTGAAGAGCAGTTGGTTAACGTTTCGTAAACACAACCTCTTGCCACATTCCAGAGTATCTGAAGCTTGGAGAATGAGAAGCCTTGGCTAGAAGTATTTTCAGAACACATTACGTCCCTTCTAGCAGCGTTGTCTGCGGGGTCTTGTGCTTCACTCCCAGATGCTCCTCACTACCCTCTAGTGCTACCTCAAGTCCAGAAAATTGTCCTTGAATATAAACTATGTTCCACATGACAAGAAATACGGATTGAGAAGTTACTTTTGGAAAGGATGTTGAAAGCAAGGCTCATTGTAGGATCAAAGGCATCACTGCTAAGAACACGGCCCTTGAAGCATTTCAAAGGTATATGGAGGTGGTTTGCCCAGCAGCTGGATTTGACAGGCCCTGGGTTCTTGGAGTGTTCCTGCTCTCCTGTGCTGTCCAAGCCAGGAGTTTGCCAGCTCTTGGAACCCAGGAGAGAGGCTGATGTACATCCCTGGCCAGCTCAGAGAGAAAATAATTGCACATTACTAGCAACTCGAAGGACATTAAAAGTGGGATTAAAAAAGTAAGCTAAATGGCTTATTTGTTCTTCAAGTTCCTCTTGTGAAGAGAGAACAGGGAAGAGAGAAGATAAAGCAGGTCGGAGACAGCAAGTGACAGGTGTTGTTCGGTTTGAAGTAGACCCACAAAGAAGTTTTCCTTCAGCTTTTCCAAAAGCTTAGGTGCCATTGCATTTGCCCTCAGGCACCTGCAGTCTGGAAAGGGTGGACAGGAGCATCTCAGAGATACTAAGACGGTCATTGGCCCCACAGTGACAGGAAAAATACTCCTGAAACTGTTAAATGGTATTGCCAACAATGGACTTGCCTCTAACAAAACAAAGTGATTCATTACTCAGTGTCTATTTATTTAGGAATTTATTTGGCATTAGACTTTTTAAGGTCACATATTATAGGATTACATGGATATGCAATGTTTAGAATGGGTAACGCCATAGAGACAGGAAACAGATCCCAGAGGCCTCAGGACAAAGGGTTGGAATGGGAGTGACCACAGATGGTCACGGAGTTTCTCTTTGGGGTAATGGAAATCCTCTAAAACGAGGTTGTTTTAATGGTTGCACAGCTATACAGTTACTAAAAATCATTGGAAAAAAATTTCAAACATAAAAGTACATCATCTTTTTTGCACTTTTCAACACCATTTCACAGATAAAGAAATGAGGCTCAGAGTTGATGGCTTTGGAACCTGAGTTATGTCCTCATTGATCCATGCCAAACTTTCTCCAGAGGGCTAACTCCTTTGATATGCAAAAGTATGAACTACTTTCCTTCTCAGGAGCTCATGCTCAGCCTATGTGGTCAACAAAACAGGTAAACAAGGCATCTTTTCACATAACAGCATTGTGTGGCTGCGCATGGATACATGGAGAATAGGGACGTGTGTGATGAGGTGTCACTTGTGTGACTCGGCATAGATAATATACTGCCAAGGCCAATGATCAAAATGAGTGGAGAATCATCAAGGAGGCTCGTTAGCATGAGAGGAAAATACTACTGCATCTCAGACAATAAATACCATAATGCATTCCTGTGTAGACTATTATCTAGTATCTTGGTCACTTTAGCTTAAAAAACATGACATACACTCACATGTGAGCAGTTCTGGCTGAAATGAAAACAGGTATCCACAGTAAGTTGTGCAAGTACATTTATGACAGCTCTGGTCATAGTAATTCGAAATTGGAAACAAACCCAAGAAAATAATTTGGGCTATCTGAGAAGCGACGATATGAAGTCAGACTCAAAAGGATTAGTTTTCGTATTGCAAACAGTGTTTTTACAACAGGAGAATTAAGCCTAATTCTTCCTACCCCAAGCAGCATAGACCAGTAGAAAACAGCTTTGGAATCAGTAAACCTGGTGTTTGGAATCCTGAGCTCTCTGGCTAGCCATATGGCCTCGGCAAAGGCCTGAGTTCTTCACTATCTAAAGGGGTCTTAGCATTGACCTTCTATCAAGAGGCATGTGGTTACAAGCATGATCTGGAAGATGAATGCTATGATTTAAAGAGAAACTAGAATAGTTTGAGCAAACCTCTGTAAACTTCTCAAACTGTATCAGGAAAAGAACTCCCAGCATACTGAGTGCAATCTAAATGAGGCCTGGATCAGCATTAAACATCATGCTTCCATGTTGTGGGTTCCAGCATCTGAAACTCTATTTAAAGAACTGCTTCCAAGAAATGTAATCCACATAACATAAAATTTAGCCTCTGTTTTTATGTGTGTTTATTTTTTTGGGAGGGGGGAAGAGAGAGAGCGAGTGACCAAGAGTGAACGTGCTAGCACAAGCAGAGGACAGGCAGACAGAGAGGGAAGCACAGAATCTGAAGCAGGCTCCAGGATCTGAGCTGTCAGCACAGAGCCCAACATGGGGCTCAAACTCATGGACTGCGAGATCATGACCTGAGCTAAAGTCAACCATTTAATTGACTGAACCACCCAGATGCCCCAAAATTTACCCTCTTAAAATGGATAATTCAGTGGATTTTAATATATGCAGAATTGTGTAACTCTCACCATTACCTAATTTTAGAATATTTTCATCACCACACAAAGAAACCCATACCTATTATCTGTCATCGTTCATCACCACCCCCCACCCCCAACTCCCCGCCTTAGGCAACCATTAGTCTGCTTTCTGTCT
Source organism: Proteles cristata cristata (assembly GCA_017311185.1). NCBI lineage: Eukaryota > Metazoa > Chordata > Mammalia > Carnivora > Hyaenidae > Proteles > Proteles cristata. Next base: position 246,541 of record JAESUZ010000587.1, on the reverse strand, counting down.
GTGGATTTGCTTATTCTGGTTCATCCATGCTATAGCAGGTATAAGTACTGCATCCCTTTTTTTGTGTGGATGAATAGTATTCTGTTGTGTGAATACAGCGTGTTTGTTTATTTATCAGCTGATGAAATTTTGAGTTCTTTCTACTGTTTCGTAATTTAGAAAAATACTGCTATAAATATTCTCATACAGTTTGTGTGTGCATATATGTGTGTCTCTATTTTTCTTGGGTATATAGCAAGGAGTGGAATTACTAGGTCATATAATAACTATCCATTTAACATTTTGGGAAACTGTTGAACTGTTTTCTAAAGTAGCAACACCATTTTATTTTGCCATTTGAAATGTTTGAGGGTTTCAATTCTCTACATCCTTGCAAACACTAATTATTGTCAGGGTTTTTGTTTTTGTTTTTGTTTTTGTTTTTTTGGCTTGTAGGATCATCTGAACTTTGAATTCTTTTTTGTAGTGTCAGCTACAGAGAAGAACATAGTCACTGGGGCCACATTGTGTTAGGACCACCTTCCCCTCTTTCAGAGTGAGCCTCAGCCTGCATTGTCATTTGTGACTTCTTTTATGCCCCACGGTGGTTTTCATACATGGGATTTAAGCTCAGACCTCCTCCTTTTCATCAAAACTGTGCATGACACACCTTCTCAGCCCTTAGTCCGTCCACATCTCTTCACAAAATGAGGGATCTGGGTCTAGTGGTCAGAGCAATGCTTTTTCTGCTGGTGAGGAAATAAAGGCACTAATCCATGTTCCCACTAATAAGAATAATTAACATCCACTGAGAGCTTATTAGGTGCCCAGAATTGTTCTTTCATGTGAATTATCTCATTTAGAATGTATCATAACTCATGCAGGTGGGTAATACTCCATTTTACAGAAGGGTTAAGTAACAAACCCAAGGACACACTAGTTGTAAGTGGAGTCATGGTTGGGTCCACATAGGTTGAGTCCAGAACCAGAGCTTTAATCTCCCTTAAGGGGCTCTTTCACCATTAAATTCTAACTGATGAAGCTGAATGGGTCTGTCATCTTCACCATTGTATTCATAAAAACAAGCACAGTCTCTGGCTCATAAAAGGGACTTAAGAACTACATATTGAATAAATAAAAGAATAAATGAAATTGCAATAATTTAATGACCCTTATTCATAATTAATAAAAATCTTTAAGGACAAGTGTGTGCGTGCACACACACTCCTTCTCTTTCATCTTTTAATTATTCAAGCTCTTGTTTTTCAGCAAGTTCTCTCTTTTCTGTAGCATACAGCACTCAATTGCTGACATTTCATCTAATTGCAGAGTAACAGATTGTAATGGATTAAAGCTTTCACAATATAAACATTTGGCCTGCCCAAAGTGAGGTAGGAGTAAGACAGAAGGTTAAAAACATTTAATTTGAAGAATTCACAAACAAGATAATGAAAAAAAGTGTTCCAAAACATATGATGAACTCCTAGAAAGGATTACATTGTAAAAGATCCAAATGTGTGGAAGATGGAGGACACAACAGAATAAGACATTCTCTTGCATTGATCACATGGCTTCCTACTCAAAAACCTCTTCGCTATCTGAATAATAAACTTGATGTAGGCAAATTATCTTATCTATAAGATAGATATAAGGCTCTTATCTATGTCATTTTTCTTATCTTTTTGTTTTCTGTTTGTTCCCATTTCAACCCCCACACCTCACTTGCTGCTCTACCAAAACCTGTGCTTTCAACCCATTTTGCTCTGTTTTATTCAAAAAATTCAACCAAAATCTTTTATTCTTTGAGTTAAAAGAAAAACTACCCCCCACATCAGTTTCTACTAAAACAGTTAGATTCCTTAGTATTAGATGTGTTAGAACTTTATCCCCCAATAATTTTTTCCCATAGTGATCCCTTTGAGAGACCATGCAATGATGTTAATGATGATAACGTTTTGTTCAAAGTCAGACTGTAAATCTTACAAGAACAGGGGCACCTGGGTGGCTCAGTCGGTTAAGCCTCTGACTTTGGCTCAGGTCATGATCTTACAGCTCATGGGTTCGAGCTCCATGTTGGACCTTGTGCTGACAGCTCAGAACCTGGAGCCTGTTTCAGATTCTGTGTCTCCCTCTCTCTGTGCCCCTCCTCTGCTCATTCTCTCTCTCTCTCTCTCTCCCCCCCAAAATAAAATAAACATTAAAATTTAAAAAAAATGAACAGGGGCACCTGGTGGCTCAGTTGGTTAAGCGACAGACTTCAGCTCAGGTCATGATCTCATGGTTAGTGGGTTGTCCCACATCGGGCTCTCAGCTGTGAGCATAGAGCCTGCCTCGGATCCTCTGCCCCACCTCTCTCTCTGCCCTCCACTGGGTGCTCTCTCTCTCAAAATAAACATTAAAAAAAAAATCTTGCAAGAACATTGACCTATTATATTAGCACAGTAATTAAAACTATTTTACTCCATTTGATCATCAAGTTCTGCTTGACTCTAAATAGGTTATAGCAATTTCAATAAAATTGACCTTGTGAAGACCAGAAGAAGCCACTATTGAGGAAAGAATGTATTGTACACTGAGAAAGACTTCTGGAGAGAGGAAATAGAATTCAAAATATTTTGGGTGTATCTCCTAAGCAGTGCACTGGGATAATGGGGTTCCTTTCAAAGATGACTTTCTTGAAAGAGGTAAAACTCATGACAGTATTTCACAAAATTCTCATTTCATTCTAATTTGTTCAATTCACTTGAAAATATTTAAGGACTTTGGAGGTTCCAGGCACAGTGGTAGGCCCTGGAGATGAGAAGGTAAAGGAGATACAGTGTCACTGTGCTTGCCGAGCGTTAGCTGAGTGGCAATATGGTGGAGTAGACAGAAAATGGGTTTGTGATTCAGGCAGAACTGGTCTAAATCTTTGCTCTATTACTTACTTTCTGGGTGGCACTGGGACAATTATATTTTGTCATGTGCAGTAGGGATATGAAGAGTTACCCCATGGAACTGCCCCAAGAAGTACATGAACCCATGCAAGAAAAGCAGTTAATAGAGTGTTGGGCACAGATGCGGATCTGGCTTTCATATTCTAACTCTTGTTCTTGGGAAGAACAAGTTCTAACAAACTTCACTCAGTGTCCTTAGTCTCGATTCATCAATCTGATGTTTAAGGAGCAAACTGTCATTAAACTACTTCATTCAGTCTTACTTATTCAATCTCAGGGTATCTGTTCAAGCTTTCCCTCCACTCTTAGCTGAGCCTGTTATTGGCAGTCTCCACTCTGCAAACTTGCGCTTGCTGATCTTTTATTACTATTTACAAAAAATAAGTTTATTTATTTTGAGAGAGCATGGGTGTGCATATGCATGCATGCAAGCGAGGGAGAGAGAGGATCCCCAGCAGGCTCTGTGCTGTCAGCCCAGAGCCCAACATGGGGCTCAGTTCCACCAGCCGTGAGATCATGATCTGAGCTGAAATCCAGAGTTGAATGCTTAACTGACTGAGCCACTCAGGTGCCCCTTGCTGATCTCTTTTAAATTTCTTGAAGGCAATCTCTGTTTGTTTCTGTCTTTTCAAATTCTCTTGAAAGATTGGTTCACTTTTTCAAGTCTTCAGTGGAGCCTCCTTCTCCATGCCTTTTCTTCTTGCTTAATAAAATATATGGTACATTTGAAATTCATACTTCTTACTTGGCTCTTCCTGAAGATTTTGTTATTTTGTGTTATACGGTTTTGTTGCTATTATTGCCACATCCCATATATGAGCCTTAATTTTCTGTTTTATACACTTTATATACTTTACAATATACTTTTATATACTAATTTCACAGATATTCAGTATATTTTAAATGAATGGATGGGAATTTATATTCTGTTTAATGAAGAATTTTTTTTAATGGAAAGCAAAATCTCTCTGCCTTCATTAAATTCATCAGCACTCATGAGTGAATAATAACATGTTTGTGTTAATGAGTACCTTCGCATTTAAGGGCTTTCTATCTTGGGTGGGAATTCATGCTGAGTATTTATGAAATATTAAGAAACAAAATGCCATAGTTGGTTTTTTTTGTATGTTACATACATTTGCAATGCATTATAATATTTGAGAAGGAAAATACATATGTAGACTTTAACCAGTTGCAGGTTGTCAAAGCAAACTGGCCGAATGATAAGTTTGAAAAAATAAGCTAAAGCTTAGAAAAACTAGTTTGCATCAGTTTTTGCTGGTGTTTTTTGTTTTTGCATTTAAATTGAGTTTTCAGGTCTGTTTTGAGGCTGAAAAGACTGGGAAAGATTGTTTAATGAAGACGGCATTATTAAATAGAGTGTGGGTTTCAGACTTGTGTTTGAATTTTAGCTCTGGAATTGGTTGTATGAACTTTGACAAATACTTAGACTTCCCTGGCCTTCAGGTTTCTCACCCCTAATAATGCCAATGCTGAAGAGTGTTGTGAGAATTATTTTTGTTGGCACTCAGCAGACACTCAGTAAAAGAAAGCTTTTATTATTATTTGTTTATAGCTTTGGAAGAGAAGTTAAGGTACATTTCAATGAAGGTGAACTTTGGAAATGAGAGCAGGGCTGAGAACACAGGCCTCTCGGTGGTTAGAGCTGTGTAGGGGAGGGTAAGGCAGTAGGTTCAAGTATGACAATGGAAGGTCATCAAAGGGTATTGTGAAAATAACCAGAGTCCCTTTCCCCCAGTTTAATTCTTTAGACTCTAAATTTAGATTAGTTTTCTAGAGAATTCACAATGGAAAATAAAAGGATATTAAATTTTCATTTAGAGACTCAGTGAAGTGAGAATTTGGTTTCAACCATTTGCGCATGAAAAGTCTTTTTAACTAGAAAGGCAATCAAATTATACACTACAGACTAGAGGGATATTTCAAGTTATTTGCTTTTTTTCCTATGATGTTCTTAGAAACCACATCATGAAGCAGGCAATACTACTATGCATAACAATACAATTATAATCAGTGATTGAAATTCTGACCAAAGACTCAAAATCAAGTAAACCATAGCTATGGTCAAAAACATACCCCCCCAAAAAATCAAAGGCAACTCTATTTCTTTAATAGTTTAAATGGAATTATTATGTTTCAAGTTCCATAAAATGAACATATATATATTAAATGCACTAATATATATCATGGTCTTAATATGATCCAGTTGTATGGAGTTTTCTTATATCGTTATAAACCCGACTAGCAATAAATACTCTATGATAAACTTAGGTGTATGTCCATATTATTTGATTTTTCCTTGGAGCGAATTCTTTTCCACTTCCTTTGGGGTAAATTTCCATGTTGCAAGCAGAAACTTACATTATAGCTTGAACTAAATCCTAACTTTAGATAAAGTTAAACTATGCTAAACTGCAAGCTCTCTGTGTGTCATGGAAACCAGGTAAGAAGGTTACAGAGAAAGACACGTGAAGAGATGCTAGCATCACTCATCAGGGAAAAAGAAATCAAAACATGATACCATCTCATACCTCTCAGAATGGCCAAAATTAACAACACAAGAAACAAGTGTTGGCAAGAATGTGGAGAAAAGGGAACCCTCTTACACTGTTGGTGGGAATGCAAACTGGTGCAGCCACTCTGGAGAACAGTAAGGAGGTTCCTCCAAAAACTAAATATAGAACTACCCTATGACCCAGCAATTGGACTGCTTAGGTATTTACCCAAAGGATAAAAAAAAATACAGATTCAAATGGCTATGTGCACCCCCATGTTTATAGCAGCATTATCAACAATAACCAAACTCTGGAAAGAGCCTAAATGCCTACTAACTGATGAATGGCTAAAGAAGATGTAGTGTTTGTACATATATATAATGGAATACTATCCAGCCATCAAAAAGAATAAAATCTTGTCATTTGCAATAGTGTGAATGGAACTAGAATGTATTATGCTAAGGGAATAAGTTAAAGAAAGATGAATTCTGTTCCTGAAAACAGTATTACACTGTATGTTAACTAAGAATTTAAATAAAAAATTGAAAAGCAAAAAAAGTTACAGAGAAGAATGAGATATGGAATAAGCCTTAACAACAACAAAAACAACTATCACCATTTTAATATCCATCAACAGAAACAGTAATAACAGTGATTTTGATAAGCATCTACACTGCCTCTTTTTAAAAAGCAGCAGACCAAAATGCACTAATAGGTATTAAACCATGTCATCATTTATACTAGGATATTTTGTTGATGGACTTTCAGAATACTGAAGACTTCATTTATAAAACAAGCACACAATTACCATTATTAACATAGACTTTAAAAGGGGAATTTTGAAACATCTCACAGTTTAATAAACACCTTCTCCCATTTCTTCACTGAAAGATAGTTTTGCACACCTCCTGTGTGCTTGCCTCTTTGATTAAACTTGCTTTCATGGTGGGGAACAATAGATACGGCCACTGCTGGGCTTGAGCTTATGGCCTAGCAGGGAAAGACTGACAATGAACAAGTAAACCAATACAGAGAAGTGTAACTTCCTGGAATGTTCTGGATCAATGTAAGTGTCTTTGTTGGATTTCTGTAGTGTGAGAGACTGGGAAAGACAAGAAGGGTTCTTAGTGGCATCCATGTTTAAAATTCCACCAGTTAACCTTTGAGAAGATTTCCATTTGGGGCATTGATTCGTTGTGCAGAGATTCTCGGAGGGCATGAGTTACCGTCTAACTGCTAAGTATACTTAGAAATAACATCAACTCTTATATGATCTTTGGACATGAAAGGTGTCCTAAGGAATAGTGACTTTAACCCATTCCAAAGAAACATCAAGTAATTGACCACTGGAGGCTGAAAAACTTCTGCCATTTGACTGAATATATATCCTCCAAATGCTTTTCTGTGCAGTAAATGTTTTTCTAATTAGGCTTAAAAATGTGAAATTTTGTTGCAAAATTGATTTTCTATTAAGGCACTAACGTAGTTTCTCTTCCCTTCTGCTTGGGCACTAATTAAATTATGTCCCGACTTGCTTTAATTCAGCAATCAATTTTTTTCCCATTTACACTGGATTACAGAATCTCATTTAAAAATCACTCTTTAACAAATTCTACACAAAGCAGAAGTGATAGACTTATTCTCTAATGGAAGAAAAAACAGTACTGCTAAAGTCATAAGACAGATTTGCTCAAAAATCAAGAAAAGATTTGGTTATTTTCTGGCAGCATATATTTCTTACATAGTATATGCTCTCTTTAGAGATTAGAAATAGTGGAAGCCATGGTGGTTAAAGCACTTAGACTTTTTTTTTTTTTTTTAGCATTTTATTCCTAATTTTTTCATGTATTTTTAAAGATGTACCTGATTCTAGGATGAGAACTGAGACAATTTATAAAATCATAAAATTTAAAAAGAAAAATGGAATTCTAGCCAATGATTATAACACGTGAAATAATTACGCAGATGTATAAAATTGATGAGGTATTCTAAAAGTATGAAGGTTAGTTTCAGGTTTGACTTGTGGCTGGCATAAAATTTTTTTGAATAATTAAAAAGAAGACAATCTCAGGGCACCTGGGTGGCTCAGTCAGTTAAGCATCCAACTCTTGATTTTGGCTCATATCACAATCTCATGTTTAATAAGATGGAGACCTGCGTCATGCTCTGTGCTGACAGCACAAAGCCTGCTTGGGATGCCTCTCTCTCCTTCTCTCTCTGCCCCTCTCCTGCTTGTGCTTGGGTGCTCTCTCTCTCTCTCTCTCTCTCTCTCTCTCTCCCTCGCTCTCGCTCTCTCACTCTTTCTCCCTCCCTCCCATCCTCAAAATAAATAAGTTAAAAGAAAAAAACAATCTCAAAAACACAGTCTGGGGTTATACATATTAGACACCTTTTGCAAATAGGTAATTGAAAACCTTTTGGAAAAGGCTGATTTTTGAGGCCCTATACTGAAAAAAGGAAAATAAGGAAAAGTTTTCTATGTTACCATCTCTCAACTCAGAGGATATATCTGATCTAAAGAAACAAAAGGAAGACAAAAGTCTAGTGGTCTGTAAAGTCAAATTCCATCTTCATCTGTTAGGAGGTGGCTTTGATTGTGTCAGAGAAAGTTAAGTCAGAATGCAAAGTCATCCAGAGATGTTTCCCCAGGGTCTAGAATCTAACAGTGGGAGCTGTGTGCTCATTAGGACTCTTCCACACACCTTATGTTTTCAACATGTACTTAGTAACTTTCAGATAAGTCTTCTTCCCTTTCTTCCTCCTAATTGCTTGCACATTTAGTTGATCACTAAAATAACATAATTTTTAAGTTATATAATCGCTTCATCATCTTACGACTTTCATATTTTCCAACTTTTGGGCTACAACGCCCTACCCCATTCTTTCAGAATCACAAGGTTGGATCTCAGTGGGTGGGATTTAACCTATTTAAATCTAAGTGTCAACCAAGTGAACAGACAACTGTAATTAGTGGTTCAGTTTCCAGATTCCAAGGCTGTGTCTTGAATTCCTTTTTCCTACTTTTCTTGGTATCTTTCACTCCTTATAACATTAAATATTACACTGTTACGTGAAAGGGAAATGAAAACCATGAACAGAATTGTTCATGTAGAATGGAAAAACAGTGTCTTTAAAATTGTGAGAACCAAAGTCAATCTAAGACTTCAATTTATTTACACAACTGTAATTTCCTGCAGTTAATGGACAGTAGCATGAAATAATATAGCCTATATCAGTGAGAATAAGTAATTCTTCAGATGAAAAATGTGATTGGAATCTTACTTCATTTATTATGAGAAAGTTTATACCTGGTTCTAGTCATCCAGAGATAGATTGTAAGCTAGACACCTGTTTCAAGAGCTTTTTTAATATCACGATAAAAGGAAAGAGCTACTCAACTGAAAAGTGAAAATTACTCTTCCCAGGTAGGTATCCAAGAGGAATGGCTCTAGAGTTTAAGAATGTAGTTGTAGAATTACTTCCCATTAAAAACTCCAGGGACATTAAGGAAACAGAATGGTGGTGAGGAAAAGAAGACAGAAATAAATTTAGATAGAGGGAAAAGGCTAGAACAAAGAGGGAGGTAAAAGCATGAAGTAAAAGAGAATCCAAACAAAAATTGGCCAAGAAGAAAGAATGAGAGATCTCTTGTTTATTGAGCACTTAGCACATACCAAGCTCTATACTAGGGACTTTATACTCTATCCTACTTAATCTGTAAGACAGGGGTAGATAATGTTATTTTTAGTATATGTGCTGCCGAAGCGAGCACGACAGGGGTAGATAATGTTAAACCACTTTATAAATAAAGAAAACCCTGAATTTTAGAGAGCTTAAGAGATGTGTCCAAGTTCTCTGATTTAGTAAATGAACTTGTCAGAAATGAAACCCAGGAGTGTTTGATCTTAAAGACAGGACTTTTTCCAGAAACCATTCTCACTGACATCAAGCCAGGCAAAGATTGCTGTGAGGAAGGAAAACGAGAACACACTGTATGCAATGAAAACAAAAGCAGTGTCTACCCTTTTTACTTTCTTTAGTACCTAAATAGTCCCAGGCATGTAGCAATTTATAGTAAATACTCACATAATATTTTTGAATGAGTTGGGCTACATTGGTCTGAGATAGGGAGAGAAGACATGGAAGAAGAAGAAGGAAATAGAAGAGAGAGAGAAGAAAGGACAAGTAAGGGGATGAGAAGAAAATTATGTGATTCTTTTTGGGCTGTCTCTCTACCCTCTTAGATTCCAGAGTTAAACCTGTCACCTTACTGTCAACTTTCAAATTCTGCCCATATTCAAAGAATTATTGAGAGAGGAAAACTGCTCAATGGCTTACATTTTCTTAACTCAGGCAAAGATATTTGCCAACTTTTCAGAAACCCAGTGAAGTGTGATCTTGGAATCCCATACCACTTGATAGTTACCAGATGAAGGTGAGGAGTATGAACCATGCACTGTGGTCAGGTAGTCATTGTGAAGCATGAGTGGGTCATATTTTGATACTCAACCAGCAAGCTAACCATTAGCCAGTCAACTAATAAAAACCTTTTCAGTTAATAAATATTTGCCATGGTCCTACTTTACACCCCAGTTGCAAGGAATTTACAAAGGAAAACATTTCAATAAAACATAAAAATTCAATGAAACACCTTGTTAAAAAATTAGAAACAGATCAAATTATTATTTTCAGCCAGATGTTGGATTTAACATTGATATTCACTCATAAAGAACTACTTATAAAAAATAATGAAATGTAAAAACTCAGTATTATCTTTGGGTGGTTTTTGAATATCCACAGTGGGGCTAAATCCATTCAGTATTCAAGAATCTAAGTTTGACTAACACATTTGGTTAAGTTATATATATTTCTTTCCGAAAGGAAAGGAGAGCTTAACTCAGATAATTTTTATTCCTTTTTCACAGCCAAAGTTAGAGCACTAATAAGATTTAATTGCAAAAAAGCAATCAACAAACCTATTCTAAAACCTCATTTAGTTACATTGGTCACAGAAAACCATAGGCTGAGAGGATTCCCAGGTGACAGGCTTTGGTTGAATTTCTCGAAGACTTGGGCCACTCTTTGATCTCCTACATGGCCCCAGAGGGATCACACCTTACAGAATCCTAGGGTCCTGAATGATGGAGGCTGTTGGGGATCTGTTGGGTGATTATAAACTCAAGGGATTGTCAGATTCCAAAAAAATCACTAGAAATGGAGTTCCCTTAGGAATTCAGAGAAGCTAGAGTTGTTTGCCTTTTTGATACTGGCCTGTTGAGACATTTGCAGAAAAAAACATTAGTGCCAGGCAGGCAAAGCATAATCAAATAGAATTGATTATTATGTAGTTTAAATGCACTAAGGATATTGAACTTCCCTTTTTAAATCACAGAAAAATCCTGTGCCGAGCCATTTAAACTGGGGAAAAACAATGTGAAGAGTACTATAATAATGTGAGTCATTTAAAAAATGGATTTAATATCAGCCTTTTTGAATTATATTTGATGTTCCACCCATCATGCTTTGATAGCTGTAGAAGAAACAATGCTCTGTGATATGCAGAAATAATCAAGGGAAAAGTGCTATTTTATTTCTGTTTAATAGCTACATAATCTATGTACAAAACACAAAATGACTGCAGAAAAATACAAAGAATAAGATGATTTTTCACTGTCTTTTTAAAGAAGTAGATGTGTACATGTCTAGCATTTTGTAAGCTTTTTAGAAACAGATAGTGGGTGTGTGTGTCTGTCCAGGGAATTATCTATAGACATGGTGCACGAATCTTTCTCTTTTCTTTCAAATGAGACCCAGAGGACCAGTATACTTTTTAATGAGGATATGCAATCCCTTAACCCTATTTTACCAGCTGTCAGCAGCTGGAGGCCCACATTATCCTTTGTAGAGAGCATCTCTTGATAGGTTATTATGTGACTAGCAAATGGCGAGTACAGCTTGTCATATTAGAAATGCTAATGTTTTCCTTACCTCTTCCTTCTCTGCACTTTGTAGATCACGCCACTCCTCAGTTATGTGACCGAAATCCACTGTGTTCATGGGGACTTTAAACTCCCCAATGATGTCATGCTTGGAGAAACGATCGAAATCGTATACAGCCATCACCAGGGTTTTGCCACCCAGTTCTGAGTATGGCACCTTAATAAAAAGAGATGAGGATAAAAATCTGGTCACAAAGATGCTTAAAATATGTTACTTGTTATAGTGCTTAATTGTAATATGTATGTTGGATAAGCAAAACAGGGAGATAATGGTGCTTTTTAATAATTGAGTCATCTGAATCACTACTTGAGGCTTAAATTGGGAGAAATGAGGGACTTACCATCATCAGTTACCACTCTATCCTAATATTCTAGAAGCTGTTAGTATTAATGATAGAGTCTTACTATTAGTCATGCTATAAACACTTTAAGATTTAGCAGTGTTGACACACAATAGGCACTTAAATATGTATTGTTTGAATGATTAGTAGCTCCTTCAGGGGGGAATTTGTTTAATACAAGAATAAGCTAAGGTGTCTTGCTCTTGACTATGTAAGTTTTACTTGTAGGATATTGTGTTATTGTTATGATCATTTACACTGTAAGAGTATAAATTAGGGTGGAAAACTTGCTTCCAAAGTTGTACTAGCTCTTTCAAGCCATTTGGATGCTACAGTTGAATGGAGCAGTGATTTATGAAAAAAGATGCTAGGAGTCACAAAGGATTTAAATGAAATTCACAAGTTGCCTCGCTCCCTAAAACAATTTACTGATGGACAAGAATTGACTAGGAAATTGATATTTTGAATATCAGAGATGCATTATAATATAGATCTTGAGGTTCATTCTTAGGTATGACACTTTTTAGGAAGAGTGGTGGCAAAAGGCCAAGAACTGATGGATCCTCCAGCTGTTCAGATACATCCAGGACAGATGCTGTGGGCTGGGATTTTTACTGGTGACATTTTTAATATTCAGGGGAAGTAGTGCATTCTAAGTAAGCCTCACTTCAGTAACTGGGTAGATATGCCTAATTAAGAAATCGTGTGGACTTGGTTTGAAGGTTTGGTCAATTTTTATTTATCAGCACAAATGGTTGTCTTAGGTCCATCAAACATTTCTCAATGAGCTTTGTATACCAAGGGAAGGAGAAGGAGGCCTATTTGACCATATATATCTAGGAAATTTTAGTTTATCAAGAATTTTTTTTTCTCACTTGCCACCTATTTGGAATCTGATTAAAATATTTTGATTAAAATGTAGGGATGGTGACTTTTCATTTTAGAAGGAAAAAAAAAAACCCAAACAGCTGAATTTCAGAGGAAGAAATGAATTTTAGAGTAGGGATAAACATTTCATCTTATTTCTGAAATCACTCTGGATTTTTTGGGTAATTCCTGAAACAACATTAATTGAAAAACCTAGTGTTGGGGTCAGACAGTCCTGGGCCTGGGTTTTCACAGGTTGCAGCTGAAGGGGCATCTTCCTACTTTTCACCCATCACATAGTGATAATACTAAGGCCTACTTCACAGAGCAGTTTGAAGCTGAATGAATACACATTAGGCACGGTTGGCACTTCCATAGTTATTTGAATGGTTAGGAACTCCTTCAGGTGGGAGTTTGGAGGAAAAGAAGCATTTAGGTCAGGCATGTCATGTTCATATGAAGTGGATTTGAACTCAATTTTAAAGCCTCTTCTCTTTAAACTACTATGCTTCTGTTCTTCCATCATCTTGCCTATTGGCATTTCAATATGTAGAATCTACAATGTCTCCCAGAGAAATTAACCAGTTCTCTAGAAAGAGCTGCATAGTTCTAAGTGTATCAAAATATTTTACACTTTTGATTGATTTATTGCCTGAGCAGCATTCTTGATCTAAAATAGGACCTGATAAAATATTATAGGCAGTCAAAAAATTTCAGTAAATCAACCACTTGAAGCCACAGAAATTACTAATAAAATTTTAGAAATACTTTTTTTTTTTGAAATAACACACAGGTAACTCAAAACAGAAAGACACCATAGTATTTCAAATCATTTAAGAAAACTGTTTACTACATTGTGGTGAGAAACCTCTGACTAAATGAAAATTAATACATAGCCAAATAGAATGATTGTCACTACCATTTGCAATATTTTACTGGTTTTATCTTCATTTTACGCTTTGTGGTGTACTGGTCATAGTGATGAGTTCTTCATAAGCTGAAGAGTTTCAGAATCTTTTTATTACTACTCTAAACGAACTATCTGGGCATAGAAAGGTGTAGGTTTTAGATAAGATTACTGACAATACATTGGAATTTTTCTCTTAAAATCTGAAATTTCAGAGTGAACAGAAAGACCTTGCTCTCTTGCAAAACTGGAAACAAGGCTCGAGGAAATGACTCATGCCCTTATTTGCACCAATTTATTTTATACCATAGTATTTGCTCACATGAACCCCATTCTGTTGCTAGGGCTGTCTGATAGATGAGTGATTTTGAATCTGCCTGCTGGCATATTCACAGACCCTTCATTTTTCAGAAATGTATTATTTTAAGTAATGCCCTTTACAATTTTTTCACATATTAAAGATAGTTACCAAAGTACTGCTTTTTCTGCATGACTTGGTGACATGAGCTACAGAGCTGTGTATGCAGAGACGCCTGAGGCCTGCAGGGTACATTTTCCTGTCCAGTTATTTTATGGCCAGAATTTCTCTTTGTTATTGTTTGTCAGCTGAGGTAACTCAACAAGATGAAGAGCACTGGGGAAGAGGCTAGAGTTAAGGGAAAATGCTAGAATTGCAGAAAAACAATAGATTTCTATTCTCGTTATTGATAGGCTCAGAATGGTCTGGGAGCCCTGGGATTGCCCTGGACACACAGAATTTTGCCACGAGAGTCAAACCTCTTAATACCATTTAAGCAGTGGAACACAGGCTATTTTATTTCGTGAGTATAACTTATTTTTGGGAATTTTGAGACTTAGGAAAATAATAATTTCATTACCCCTTTGGCTTTTTTGAGAGCGGGGGGGAGTGTTCAAGTCTATTGGCTCACTTTTCCCTTTGTGGATGTGAATGACATCCCCATCATATTCCAGCCTGTATTCTGCTCTGAGATGGCTAAGCTGAATCCTACTTTAACAAAATCTGAAGGCAGTGTAGAATCCTCACTGGAATGAAGATAAGAATTTTAAATATTCTGAATAAACTCATCCATGAGTCTCTGAGCAAGCGGTCATGTGCATTTCTAGGTCTGTGTCAGGATGCAATGGGTCTTAAAACCACAGAGGAAACGTTGTTAGTAAGTACAAAAAAAAGTACCTTGAAAGTAAATTGCTCATTGAAGACAGGATTAAGGGTCTTTCGATGGACTTTTGTCTCAAATTTCTTCTTTTTATCGGGCAGCAGAAACACTTTAACATAGGGGTCAGATGTGCCTCCCATGTCTAAGGCAGGCAGTTCAGCGGCCTGGATAATCCCTACCAGCAGCTGGAAAGAGAGACAGAATAAAACAAACACAAGCATTGGTGGACATTTTGGAAAAGATTGTTTGCAATGTTGCATATTGTGATCGCTTTCCCTCTTCCTTTTTGCTTTTAATAAACTTTTATTTCTCTTTTGAATCTAAACCCAGAAAGCAAATGAATCAAGCCATATAGACTTCAGAAACCCAATTATGACAGATGCAGACTCTGGGAAGCCTGGTTTCAAACACAAAAGAGGCTTTTAAAAGGTTGTTGATTGCAGTTAAATATGGAATTCATATTTGCAAAAGGGTTGCAATCAAATAACTTTCCAGTTGCTAAAAGCCCTGTGCATTATTTTTCTTTCCAGGGCATGATTTGTAAGTGGAAATAAATTGTTAAACAATAACAAGTCTGTAATTATGAAGTAGGAAATTTTTATACTAAACTCAAAGCTTCAGACCAGCAAAGTAGAAACTTCTTAGAAACTGGGTAGCAGTTTGAGATAAAAATAAGATGTGTAAGTTTCTATCATATTTGACCTTTACTTGTATGCTGCCTACTTTTTATTTTAACTTACAGTAAAATGGCCATTTATTCTGTTTAATATAGGACATGGAGTCAGAGAAATACCATTTCAGCTTCACACAAATGAAAGTAAGATTACAGATATGATTTGAATGTTAAGTGACCAAGTTTCTGATTTTTTTTTTAAGGCAGAGATTTCTCCATGTCTTTTTTTTCAGTGATACCTTCCTGTCTTACTATGAATGGGAGTGTAGGCTGGCATTGTTAATGGTTTTGCAAAGAGAATAAAAGGTGTGAGTGGATGATTCTAGAGGTGCTGTCTTGGACATTTTGTATCGACAGAGTGGTTTAAATCCACACGGGAAACAAAAGTAGACCCTCTTATTGTTATCCAAGGTATACTTGCCAGTAAATGCAGTTACATATGGCTTTACGCATCAAACCTGAAAATTTGAGTCTGACTTTTTAACCAATTCACTTAAAAAAAACAGAAGTCACATTTTCCGTAAAACTGACACACTGTATTGGTGAGGACACTATGGCTAGTTGGCTCTGTTTTTAACCGGGACCAAGACTGGATGATTGTTGTTTCCATTTCAGTGCTCAATATATTTGTGACAGCATCATACAACAGTAGCAATAAGACTGCTGGATTGTAGGTATACAAAACATAGACAGATGGTCAAAGAACAGCTAAAGTAGACATCAGATTATAAAGACATGATGAGTAAAGCAAACAGTTTGTCTTTTGGTTTGCTAAGTCAGTATTTGGAATTTGCCTTTAGATAGTGATGCGAATAAGCAAGAATCTATTTTCTCCTCACTTTTTAAAAAAATAATGTTTTTTTATTTATATAGAGAGCGAGTGAGCGAGCCAGGGAGGGACAGAGAAAGAGGGAAATGGAGTCTCAAGCAGGTTCTGCACTGGCAGCGCAGAGGCCGATGCCAGGCTCGATCCTCCGAACTGTGAGATCATGACCTGAGCTGAAATCAGGAGTCGGATGCTTAACCGACTGAACCACCCAGACGCCCCTACACCCCACGTTTTGAAATGAATTTTCTTTTGGGCAGGGAATGCACTCATCCTATAACTTAAAGTCTTTAAATCTAGGTGACTTAAACTCTAATGATTTTTGGAAATTTTGTTGACAAGGAGTGGAGTTACTTATTCCAATACCTCTTTTGCTTGAAAGATAAGTATCACCATGAGAAGCCATGTCATGAAAGCCTCTCATTTAGAGTACTTTTACAGTTCTGTTTTAGTTTTGGTAGGCAAACATGTATATTTGATTATAGCTTAATATATAAAATTCCTCACACTATATTTCATGATTCATAGGGTTCATTTTATAAATTACATTAGGTGAGAATATTTGGAAAAAAAAGTCAATGCCTACTAATTAAAAAGTAGGCAGAATCATCAGGTAGAATCTTATAAACCTCAGAATGAAACACCTTTTTAACAGTTGGATGTTAGCTAGAAAGGGAATAATAAAAGTACTCATTATATTTTAGTAAAGAAAAAAAATCAGTGTTATTTTTTTTAAAAATACTTTCTAAATCAATACTTAAAGAACTCAAGCTAACTTAGAAGTTACAAAATTATGACTAACCAGAATGAGATACTACTAGATTTCTACTGGATAATATGAAAGTAGAATAAAGTAGTAAAACATATTGAATACATATATATAGGCATGTTAAATTTCTGGAAAAAATGTTACATGTTAAGATAACATGGATTGACCTTCATCTTTCCCAGATATGTAAATAATAGGAAGTCCTGATGATCAAATTTTGGTAGCCAGGGTAGAAATGACCTAAAATTCCCTATTTTAATTAACTATAAATGGTACACCTATAGATGTGTATAAATCCATACCTATAAACTTGTATCTGTGACCAAAATGCAGCTTTCTGGAATGTATTATGAAATAACTAGCCAGGGCTGTAATGAAGCTGATCAAATAAAAGTTTTTAGTATGATAGAGCATATCAGTACATTCTTCATGAGGAACTCTTTGGAAATTTGGAAAGTGAAGACATTATTTAAATTGTCAATTTCTAAAAAATGCCCAGAATTCTTGCAACTGTGTAGAGTTCTCATAGTGGAACTGACTTTAGACTATGATGCTCAAAGTTGAGCGTTGGTGTTCTATTTATTGTTCATTCCTCATCAAACTGGAAATAATTTAACACAAGCTGCATTAGTAGTAAATGCATTTGTATTTATCATGTTTTTTTCCTCTAAAAAGATGAGAGAAGCAAAACAAAAGAGACAGTTAAAACTCCCATTGTCAGACCCACGCGGATGTTGTCCTAAAGATTAAGAGCCGGATCTCTCAGCTGATTCCACTAATTCTTATCTAGCTTTTAAATTTAACAATTGAGAAGTGAAAGGGACATGGTCAATTTCATGGATCCTAGAAGGGTTTTTTTTTTTAATGTAGAGTTTTTTTAACCTTTATCTTTGAGCTTCCTCTTTTATACTTTATACCTTTTATAACATGGTTAATAAAAGACACCTAATATTGTCATTTATCTAGGTGGCACTTCATGGCTTTTTGAGAAATTGAAGCAGGAATGATTGTTTTATTGCTGTCTTCAGTTTCTTGTCACTTTTTGGGCAGAAGTCACAGGCACTAGAAATGAAGTTACTAGTCTTTATACTTTTCTAGAGTGGTTAGTTTATCCATTCTAGGAATTTTACCTGGTATTATGATATTACATAAGGCATTTGAAATGCATGGAAGGCAATCTGTTTTTCATCTCGGGTTCCTTATCACACAGTTATATTTTGTTTTATTTTTATTTTTTGAGAGAGGAGGGAATGGGGCAGAGGGAGAGAGAGAATTGTAAGCAGGTTCCATGCCCAGCATGGAGCCCAGTGTAGGGCTTGATCTCACATCTGTGAGTGAGATCATGACCTGAGCTGGAATCAAGAGCCAATGCTTAACTGACTGACCCACCCATGTGCCCCTACATATAAAAAAATTTTTTTTAAACATTTATTTATTTTTGAGAGACAGAGTATAAGCAAGGGGGGACAGAAGGTGGAAGTCACAGAATTTGAAGCAGGCTCCAGGCTCTGAGCTGTCAGCATAGAGCCTGATGCTGGACTCAAACCCACGAACCGAGATCATTACCTGAGCCGAAGTCGGCTGCTCAACTGACTGAACCACCCAGGCGCCCCCACACGCCCCTACATTTTGTTTGAAAGCTTTGGTTGAATGGTGGTTTATTTCAATAGTTTCTTGCCTGGTTTGGATCTAAATTTGATAAATTCCAGGAGAGCTTGTTCAAGCTCAGACTGAGGGTCCAGTGGCGGTGAGACTGTGGCTGGGAGCTATCAGAATCAGACTGACTACTTTCAAGTTCATTTGTATTCTGCTTGCCTGCTATAAGTACCACAAGTAGATGTAATCTGTTGAATACTGTGAATTCTAATTATCAGAAGTTAAATTAGCGAGTAGGGGACTGCCTGTACTTAGAAATTATTTCATCAATAGCTTTGATAATTGCATTTTCCCCTTGTAGCAAACGAAATGTTTTAGGAAGTATCTTGCTTCAATTTCTACTTGGTAATTTCAGAAAGTGTAATGGAATTAGAAGTCCTTTCTGTACCTCCCCCCACATACCTGGTTATTCTGGAAATCATAATCCAGTGAATATTGAAGTTTCCCCAATTTCTCTTCTTCTTTGGGTTCTTCTTTTTCTTCCCCATCAGTCAGTCCAGTTTCAGCATCATCATCCTTTAGAGCCTATAAGTAGGGAATGGATTTTATGTGAACTCAAGTGAATTCATGGAAACCCATATTCACCTGGGCCTGCTGTTATACTTCCAAGCTGTTAGAAGCAAGCACAAAGATGCTGGAAGTCCATTTGTCTGACACACAGTCACATTTGCTGCTAAGATATTTTTTAAAATTCCACGTGTGCACGGAATTTTTTCCCCCCAATCAGCAAGCAACATGGAAGCAATGGAAGAAGCCCCTCAGAATATTGCAAGCAAGGAATGTAAAGTCATTGGAAAGAAAATGTCAACTGGGTATCATGTTTGGCTTTGATAAAACTGCTTCTTTCAGAGGTATGATAAACATGCTATTAACCAGGCCAGCTTCCACATTCATGTAGTTTAAAGAGATCTAAGCATCATGTAAAACGTCATTGTTACATGCAGTGGAGAACTTCTATGAAATGTGTGGCCTTTTCTTGCCTTGTTTCCTATGAGAAAGATAGCTGAGTAGGTGATTCTCCAAGACTTTTAATTTCCTGTGTTTCACATGTATGTTTGTAATGGTTATGGAAAAAGTGGGAAAAAAAACATGCCACCAGAAAATGCATGGTGAAAAATCTATGCCACGTCCAGTTTAAGTTTACCATTTTGTTTTCATAACAGCTCCACAGAAAGCTAGGCTGAATTAAATTGATTTATGGGTCTGTTTGATATAAAAAAATAAAAGCAGCTATATTTGCTATTTTGTCAAATGGAAATCAGTATAAACATTTATTTTGCATTGATGAACAAAAATCATGGTACTGAACTCTCAAAACTCAGTTTGGACCAATTGAATATTCTTGATAATCTAAACCTGAAGTGTCATGTAAATTGAAATACTAGAAAGCTCATTATTTCATAAAGAGATTTGAATGCTCCTCTCTTGAAAATGTGTATTTTCCCATTAAGTACAACAGTTTTGCTGAAAATAAGATGTTATAAAGATAAATATTAGGAGTTTTTATTTTTAGGGATATGGATTCTTATTGCCTTACAGAATTAGAAAACATTTTTTAAAAAACTGTACATAATTATTCAGAATTAAAAAGTGATAAAATGACATTTACCTGACTATCAGTGAGGGTGAAAATTTTAAAAATCTTTAACCAACTGTATTTTTTGGGGGCGAGGGACTTGTATATATCCTTAGCTAAGTTTTCTAGCATTTTGTTTGGCTCTTACTAGTTTCTAGAGACTCTTTGTATATCAGTGCTTTCAACTTTTCTGTTACACACACACACACACACACACACACACACACACACAAATATTCTTCCCAAATATTCTAGCCTTGAAATTGGCTATGCCAGTTTCATTGCTCGCACTTTCTCTCTCTCTCTCTCTCTCTCTCTCTCTCTCTCTCTCTCTCTCTCTCGGTGTGTGTGTGTGTGGTACACTGTTTTATATCTGTGACATAGTAAAGAAATATTTACTCGTGTCAGCAATTTAAATTGGAAAATCCTTGTAGAACTCAAATGCCAGAAGCAGACCCAGATTTCAGAAAGGCACCCATTGTCAAACTATAGCTCATCACTCAACCTCTCTCCACCTTCCAGATTATGTCATCTTTCTTCTCTATTGAGAGAAAGCTTTACTGTTAACTCATCCATTTATACAGAGACTCTGTGTGGTGCTCAAAAAGGCACTGAATTAACAAGATTTTCCAGTTTGGCTCTCTTTGCTACCTCCAATTCAGTCCTAAAAAAAGATGGACACGTGATGGAATCGGATCAAGAGAACTCATGTGGGTGGGAGGAGCATATAAATAGAGATGAGCTGTAGTTAGAAGTGCCCTCCCTTCTCTGTTCTTGAAAATTTTCAGGAACCTACAATGAGTTTGGAAAATTGAAAATTACTGTTATCATATCTGTGAGGAAACCTTCACAAATCTGGTTAGCCCTACACCATTTCATTTGGAAAGTTCGTATTTAGATGTTTTCCTGAGTAGTAAAATGTCAATGTACTCATGATAGTCAAAGGCAGGAAACCATGTAATTAATTAAAAACTTAGTCTTTTAACTGGGTGGGGGGATAAGTCAATAAAGGTAACAGAAAAGACTACTGAGTTTAATGAGGGAAGCTGAGGCAGTGAACTCACTTGCCCTTTCAAAACCTGGGCTGTGTGTTAAGTCTTTAACACTCTCATCAATGTGCCTAGAAAATTACAGCTTAGGTAAATTGCCTCCCTGGAAGATTTTAAGTTTTTAAAAATAACAGCAAACTATTTAATGCATATTTCTTTCTGCAAAACCTACACATTATGATAATTATCAAAAAATTTAGGGATTAAAATACTTTTTCAAAAGTCTCTTTCAGAACTGACAATTTACATATCATGTTTCAGCCGAGTGCAATTTGAAATAGCAGAGACATTAAATCTCCTTTTTCCTAAGTGGTTTTTGCCCTAATAAAAGGTGCAAGACCATCTCTGCAATTATTCTGCATGAAATAGGGCTAAATTTTTGATAATTTCTCCGTGCCACTGTTCATCACTGAAATGATTAAGTCTATTCTTGTCCTGAGGGCTGAGCTCAAGCAGGACATCTTCTGTACCATCACATTAAATTCAGACCTATTAAATCAGTGGCTATTATAATATTTCAAGAGCAATACTCCTTTAACCCCTACCCCCAACAAAATGCAGAGGAAAAAGCTTGTAAACCCAGCAGTTTTGATGGTTTGCTGAATCGTAGTAGCGAAAGCTCTCCTAGGAACATCAGATCTTGTTTAAAATTTCAAAGATGTGGTGTACATGCTTCTGGCTTGGTTCGACATTCAAAAGGTGCTTAATTTACAAACCATCAGAAAGAGAAGTTATCCTAAGTTGTTCTGATTTGGATTTGATAAGGCACACTTAAAAAATAGCACAAGGGACTGGATTTTCTTTCCATGCCCCATCAATGAACAACTTGAGCTTTCTAATAGTGTTCTATTTAATCAGTTAGGAATGGTTAAAATGAGAACCCTTCATCTTTAAAAAAAAAAAAAAAATCAATTTAGTTCAGCCTCTTGATGTGTGTCAGAATGGTACACCCGGAACTGTGGTGCCCCAGCGGCCAGGCCACTAAATGTATCCGAGCGTTGCCTAGGGGTTTCTAAGGAGCAGAGGAAACCTACCGCAAGGGACAGTCCAGAACAGTCATGAGACATAACACAGATAAGGAGGACATAGAAGGAAGAAATAAAAATTAAAATATCCACACACATTAGTGCAAACCATGGAGAAATGACCTTTCCAGACCTATGACTTTGCAAATTGGTATTGTCCCTCTGCACTGTCAGCCTTCTCAAGCTTTAAGGAATTAAAAAAGAAAACTTTAATTCTAAGTTTCATGCTATATAAATATGCTGTTACCAGTTAGTTTGTTGTCATTGTGGAAGGTGAAGATTCTTAGTTGGTTATGAAATTTTAATGTAGAGACAGATAGTCATGAGCATGCAAATTTGAATTTCTGTGCATTCTTACACAGATTGAGATGGTAAAAATTTATTGGTGGCTCTGGAGCCCATATATCTTAAGAAATCCTATCTAAAATGCCTCAGGCATCTATTCTGATTTTAAATGAGGCATAGACTATACTTGTTTTTCTCATGTTCATGTAAATATTAAAAGATTCTGAAAATGTAATTATTTAAGAATAATTTTACTTTCTGTTTATACTATTTTGAATTTGGATGGCTGACACTATACATCTTAAAACTGCACATTCAATTTTGCTTCTTCATCCTTCCTCTTTGTAAAATATAGAACCCGTTATCAACTACTGTGGACTTCCTCGTAAGCTACTGTAACACGACTGGGCTTCTTTTTACTTGTCCAAATTGTATTTCATCCTGTACATTTAAATGTTCATAAAATAGGATCTATAAAATCCTATATGGACAAAGTAATCTACCTAAAAGGATGAGATCTTTGTGAGTGGTTGAAATCTTTATACTTTGTTGTAATAATAGATTATTGTAAACTAGCACTGAATTCCCACTAGTATTTCCTTTTTGACTCCTTTTCTCTTCCCCTCCCAACCAAAGGAATCGGTGATCCATGAAAAATGAACCGCCATCAATTTTCTGTATTTAGCATTTTGAGATCTTGGTCATTTATCCAGATTATAACAGGGGTAATAAAAACCACTACTATACTGTAAATTATAATTTTACATCATGCATAACAAATTCCACAAAGAAAAATACAAATTTCTTATATGAGAAAAAAATGCGACAGTTACTATTTAATATTATTTGGTACTTTTAATTGTTAATTCTAGGATTTGGGAAAATCACATTTGAACTGTATTGTAGTTCTGAAAACAATAGGGCTGTATTTTCATGTTCCATAGATAAAGCCGAAATTCATCTACAAATTATTCAGTCCATGTCTGTCTAGCACAATGTTTCTACACTAATCCCCAACAAATTGTTTAAAGAAATCTCTATCAAGTTCTGCTTGTTATAGAAAATGTTGAAAAAAGCAAGACATGTTTGCAAATTCCAGTTTCTACATAACAAATGAACTGAAGAGAAAAACCCTTATTAGATCTCTGTGGTTGAACGTGGGTACATGGACTTCTGTGGCTGTGATTAGAAACATTCAGAAAAATGTAAACCTTGTTTTGCACTCAGGACAAAGCTCTCTGAGCCTGAGCAGAGGGGCTCCAACGATTCTGTAGCTCTGAAAGCAAACACAAGTGCAGTGAGTGCCGAAGAGCCTTTGTCGAGTTGTTGTCAATAGACATTACGGAGTCTTTGAGAAAAAGTATTTAAAACTCAAAGTGAGGAGTGGGGTTGGCATCCTGAGTGTGTGTTTAACTAGGAAACTATGCAAATGTGCTAGAAATGCCCCTCTTGACTAAGTTGTGCTTCAGGAGGTTGACCTATTTAAGAGTCCAATTAATAGTAATGAATACTATGCAAAGAATTTTAAAAACTCAATATCTATTGCTATTTGGGAATAAATAGAACTTGTCAATTATTTGAAGGAAAACAAAGATAATTGAAAGTCTTATTTCTATGAAAAGGCTCTACATTTACATTTTTAATATGAATTAATATGAATTTTTTTAGAGATAACCACTATGAATATGATTCCAAAAAATAATGAAGAAGCCTTTAATTTTAATTATTAATAGTAAACCTTTTTCTGAACCAAATCATCCAGTTAATTTAGTAAAAATAGACAACACTGTAAAGAAAATCCAAATAGCTTCTTAAGGCTTGGGAAGATAACCCAGCTGGCTGGATTTTATAACCTATATTATGGTTTCATTGTCCCTAACTTAATGAAACAAGAGTTTTGCCTTAAAATTATGCCCTGTTTAGGAGTAGCTGATAAGTCTCTCTCTTTGGACGAGCTGATAAGTCTCTCCCTTTGCCTGTTGAATTCACTATTCCTGAGCACTAACTATTGAGATGGATGGATATATAGGAATGGCAATTTTCATCAAGTATGATAAGTAGCCACACGTCTCAGTTACTTAATGGAGATTGTGAACAATAATGTTAGAAGGACGCCTTGCCCAAGAGGGAACACATTCAGATAGTCTTTATTCTGTTTCACTAACTCCAAATGTAATTAAGACTGGCTGAACAGATGTAGTCACAATATTCAGGCATCGTTCCAGTATGCTGGACCCATTAAGATGGCCCTGATGGTCATGGATGCCCTTTTCTGGTTCATATGCTTAGGAGACTGGAAAACCCTACCAAATGTTTTCATTGCACTTTGGGATGTTGACTGGTGACTGAAAAGACTGCAAAGTATTTCTACAGCAGTGACATCTGTCTAGGAATTGTTTATATCTATGCTTATCTGGCATAAAACAATAAACCATTTATTAACTTTCAGTGAAGTCATCTAAGAAGTAATGTGGAATGAATACATTACCTGATCTTTCATGGTCTTCCCTAAGTCTTTCACATCTTTCATGTTAATGGCATTCTTGCCTCCCTTTTCTTTCCCCTTCTTTTTGTTTTTCTTTTTGAACAAACATTTCTTACAGATACAAAAGCAGCAGGTCAGGACTAAAAGTACGGCGACTATGGCTATGGCGATTAAGGCCCATGGTGGCACTGAAATGAGAAAATATGCAGAGAGCATTAGTCATAAACATTACATATGCAAAGTCTTTTAACCTGTCGGCTACAAAAAAATTCACCGATTAATTCACTGATCATCTACTGAGTGCTCCAGGCACACTGTTCTATACTATGTTACCCGTGTTTCCTCTGCCAAGATGGTGGTTTCTATTTTTTCCACTTCACCCTTCTCCATATATTCTTTCCTCCAAGTTAGATTCCCATGAATCCTTTCATTCCACCATTCAGAGCACAGCTCTGGAGTTTGGCCCTTGAGTTTAAGTACTGGCTTCACCATTGAGCAAGTTATCTAATCTCCCTCTGCCACAGTATCCTCACCTCTACAGTGGAGGTAAATTGGTAGGTATGGTGGACTTTTTAAAGATTAAGATGCATTTCATGGTTTATCACATGGTAAAAGCTTAATAAATATTAGCTGCTATTACTCCTCTATTACATAATAGAGGTTCTATGAATAACCAGAGAAAACAAGTATCATAGTGATAATAAAAGGTTAGGAAGAAGAACTTTGTGCTCAGAAAGTCACCTACTCTAAAAGTAGGACATTGACCTACTCATGATCTCCAGAGGCAGGGCAGAGGTTATGTGTTGAATGGCTCTAAAACCAGGCACTGATTCGGGCTTGGCCAATTTCAGGTTGTATGGCTGTGGCTAGATGGCTTAACTGTTATACAGTGAAGATAACAGTGGTACCCATTTTATCTCCTTTGAAAATTAAGGGGGTTAATATACTGAAAAGTTTAGAATAGCATCCAGCACATAGCAGGAACTCATTGGCTAATTTTAAGGCATAGGGCTAAATATTACGGGTAACACAGACCACTCAGAGTATATGTGGGGACATAAAATATGCATGCTAATAAATACATATTAAAAACATAGAGGAGTTCAGTGGATATACTAGGGAGAATCTAGAGAAAGAAGAGGTGATTTTTAGGTAAAAGAGAGGCTTCAGACTTATAGGCTCTTTTTAAACTAATAAAGTATATATAAATAAGTATACTCAAACATATAAACATTTTTCTATTACAGCTATCCATCTACTAAACGTTAATCCATTTTCTTATTTGGCACACCCTATACCATGTGTTTATATTTTAAAAAATTTTGTGGAACTGTTTAAGATTTCACTTTGCCTGGAAAGGAATTATTCAATTATTGAGATTGATCAGAAGAAGTAATTAGATTTGCCTGTTGTAATTAAGAAAAGACACTGGATGTTGAAATGGTAAGAAGAAGTACTATTTTCTTCCAGCTACATAAACATCATTAGTATTAGTGATTGCTGAATACAAGTCAGGAATGCTTTGGTAAAGTAAAAGCACTTAAAAATTAACCTCTTTTCAAAAAACTGAGAAAACCCACTCTTAGCTGTCTTGTGTTTAGCTTTATAATGTAGAATACTTATCATGTGTATTATTCTAGCTTATGATTGGCTAATAAATGTTAGCCTAAGGACAGATAGAAGCACAACTTCTGAAATTGTGTTTTCAGCCAAAGAAATATTTGGAAGTTATATATAAGCCAACACCAAATGGCATGTTTTATGTTCTGTAATCTCATTAAACAATCATATTTTTAAAAATGTAAATTAAGCTTATGTAACCAATGATATCATTCATAACACCTCATTTAAAACCTTCTGCCTCTTTTGATCTAGTTAAAATCCTGCCATGCATGAACGAGAGTCTACATATTCATTGCAGGCCAGACAGTATTAATAATGACCCTTCATTTCGAACCTCGTAAATTATTCTTCTGGTTGGGCTTGTGTGATGGTCTTTCAGAGAGCTGCATAAAAGTCTCTTAAATTACACAGGACAAGACAGAGATCACTTGACAACTTCACAAAAAGAATATAGACAAAGCATGGGGACATTATTTAATCAAAAGGAATTAAAGAAATAGGAACATAGGATTATAGGTGGAAATCTTACATAGTGCAACTTGAAGGTAAATTATAACCACTGAGGAAATTTTATTTGGTGATTCTTATTTCTTAAAGTGCTGCCATACTCGAGGTTTGATTTTCTGAGTAGCTTAATTTTAACTTTGAATATTCTACATTGAATATATGAAATTAACAAGATTTGCTTCACAAGTTACCAGCACCTTTAGTTGGAATTAAAAAAACCCCTGAAGGGTATCATTTTGTCCACCCATATGAAAACCTGACCAAATAGATACTTGGAATATAAACCACCATTTTAAATTAAATTGAGTTATTTGAATTGAATTCTCACCTTAAATGCTACTGTGAAAAGCAGCCAAATATTTGGAATTTGGTAAGTTTAGTAAGAAACATGATCTATAGGATTATTCATTAGTAGTATTTATAGAAATACTTGAATATTAGTGGAAAAAAACTCCTGAAATGTATTTTGTATTAGGCTAAAAATTGAAAACCTACTTAATATGGGCTAACAACTGCTACAGCTTTATATATTATTATATCTCAATATTTATAGAAGGTTTATTCATTATCTCTTTAATTATATACAGGAAAAACTATATACAGAGGAAAAGTGTAGATCCAGCAGTTTGGGAAATTAAAAATATCTTTACATTAGTATGTAAAAAATGTACATATTTTAAATGTCTACAAAAGAAAAATCTTTAGCTTTGAATCCTTTTAATAAAACATTTTATATTTAAGTGAAAATAAATGACAGCATAAGAGGCTGCCAAATGTGATTTCTATAATATAACGTATAGCTTCAACTAAAAATGAGCTCATAAAAATACTGCTATTGGCAGAAAGCTATTAGCATATTGTTATTGCTACCCAACTATCATTAAATAGAATTTCATAACAAGAATTTTAACATTTAACTTAAAGACCTTTCAGCAGAAAATAATAGACTAGTGTAGAAGTTTTCCATTAAAAATGCAATTTTCATTTTCCAGTTAATGGATTAATTGCATATTATTTAACCCAAAGGTAAACTGACACATAAGAATTAAGTCAAAGTCTATTTTAAACTGCTTCTGACATTTTAACTTAGACATTGTGATCAGCAATATTATGATTCCTCTGAAACGTCCGCATGCTATTCTCTGGGACCTGTGAATATGTTACCTTACATGGCAGAAAGAACTTCACAAGTAAGATGTAGGATCTTGAGATGGGGAGATTATCCTGGGTTACATCCAGATAGAACAGATGAGTGATAGAGACAGGCAGGAGTTTCAGAATCAGAAAAAGTGGAAGATTCTATGCTGCTAATTTTGAAGATGGAGGAAGGGACCACGAACCAAGGAATGTACATAGCCTCTAGAAGCTGGAAAAGGCAAGGAAATGGATTCTCCCATACAGTTGTAAGAAGGAATCTCTTCATACAGCTATTATGGAAAAGAGTATGGAGGTTCCTCCAAAAAATAAAAAAAAATACAACTACCATATGATCTAGCAATCCCATTCTAGGTATATATGCCAAGGAAATACACCCCTGTGTTCACTGTAGTAGTAGTATTCATAATAGCCAAGATAAAGAAACTGACCCTGGGTGGCTCAGTCGGTTAAGAGACCAACTCTACATGGTGGCCCAGGTCATGATCTCACTGTTTGTGGGTTCGAGCCCCATGTCAGGCTCTGTGCTGATAGCTATCTCAGACCCTAGAGCCTATTTGGGATTATGTGTCTCTTCCTCTCTCTCTGACTCTCCCCTGTTCACACTGTCTGTCTCTCTCTCAGAAATAAATAAAACACTAAAAAATTTAAGAAAAAGTAAATATTTAATTAAACACATATTTATTGAACATCTATTTCCCTGGCATTTTTATAGGGCTATAATACAGTTCCAAGCAATCATGAAGCTTCCTATTTATTTTCTATGTGATAAAAACTAGGTCTTATTTACTTTTTAAAAAGAAGTAAAATTCTTATATTTGCCAAACTTGGTATATAGAGCATAATATGGTGTTTTCAGCACATGGCTTTAATGTGCTGTTGTGTACAAATTTAGTCTCTAGGTGGACATTGATTGATGAAAGCAACTATTAAAGATTCTTTCTACAATAAAATGTTATTCTCAGATTGAAAAACATCATTTTTTTCCTGTAGGGAGTTTTGGCCCTAAGCAAATTTATAAAAATTATTTAATGGGCTCTCATGAACTTTTTTCTTTAAAAAGTAGACACTCCAATTTCCTTCTCTTTAATAGAGCACTGTGGGGAAAAAAGGTGACAGTGTCACAGAGAACAGGGTATTGCAGAAAGTACTTTATGAAAAGGAAAATCTTATTACTGAATAGTAGCCTAGGGTGTCCCCCAAATCCAAAGTCTGCTCATCAGTCACATGTACCTCAGTCTTACAGAATGAACAGTTGGGGAGAAAAGTTTTATAAAATTTACCCAAAGTGCCCTATTACCAAGAGAAGCCCTACTTTAGATTTCCTAATTCTGAGTGCTCACTTCTAAATAGATTTTTTTTTTTTTTTGCGTTCTCTAAAATGCCAAACTCAGTCCTATCAGCTTAGTGCTCAGTAAATGTTAGGTGGCTTGAAAGAAGCCCACAAAGCCATGCTCTTGAGCTCAAGTAGAAGTAGAGTGTGGATGGTCTCTGAGGTACAGCAAAGTCATGTGTGGTTTCCTTAGGTTTGCTACTCGGTCGTGTTTCCTTAGATTCTCTCCTACCACAATCCCAGTTAGTCAGCTACTCCTGTCTCCGAGGCTGGCAACCTTCTGGTGGATTTACTCATTGGGTTTTCGATAACATCTAGGGCAAACGTCACTGTTGTGTTTGTTCGTTGTATTTCTGCCTAGATTTCACTTTCAAGGGCAGCTTTGCACTATTCATTCCATTCCCACTCATCATATTAAAAAACAACCTAAGATCCATATCTCTTTCACAAGATGAGCTGCATTTTCCTCCTTGAGAGATATAAGCTTGTACCTTTACCACAGTCCTAGTTACTTCCGCTGAGAGCTTCAAGATGATATAGGTAATACCGTTGCTATGGCCACTACAAAAATTCAGCAAGAACTTCAAACATTTTCTACCTTTGACATATCTCTGTTTGGTCATGAGTGTCTCATCACTGCATTAATGCCTGTATAATTCATCTTATGAATAATTTGCATATTTCTTCATATATTTACTGAAGCTTTTTGCCAACTGCCAGGTTTACCCCCAAGTGATCCATCTTTCTAGATCATCAGACATTGATGCAATATGCAGGCTAGAATATTAAGATAATTTTATTGTTAAAGAGTAAGAAAAATAATCTATTTCAAAGCTTTGCTTTTAGAGTATGAATAATTTTAAACATATAAGGATAACTTTTCAAAAACTGGCAAAAAGCCAAAATAAGCCTCACATCTTAAAGCTTTCTCTAAACTACGGAATGCTAATAGAAATTTAAAAAACACTGGAAATATGTGGATTAATATGCTAATTAACCACCTCTGGGAACAGCACATTAGATGTAAGATTTGAAACCATGTATGAAATCATCCAGAATATGGTTTAAGAATAAACCAACCAGTCAAAGGTCCGAATGAAGAATTTCTCATTATAGAGTGAAACAGCCTCAAAGATGATGCATTCTTTGCTGCTGGGTATTAAGCAAACCTCAATCTTGAGGATAGAGTTTGAAGTGTCCATTTTAAATCTGACCAAATCTATAGCCTTGATGGGAAAATATATATATGTGTGTGTGATGTGTGTGGTACCTTTGTGGAGATTATAGTTCCTTGTCTAAATGAATTTTGGATTCCACATTAAAAACTCCTTTCCCATATCATCAGGGTAAAATGCACCAAGATTAGGGAATTGAAAAAAAAACTTATTTCTCCTTTGGTCATTTGATGTTTTTTCCTTCTTTTTTCTTTTTTTTTCTTGATAGTCTACTGTGTGCATAGACTGTGCTGGGGATGGTGGTAGAACAGATGACACAGAGAAGGTAGGTCCCTTTCTTTAGGAGCTGGAGAAGACTAACTCCTAGGAAAAGACTAGAAAGAGATGGACAATACAGTGTTAAATACAGAATTCAGTGGAGTAGGTGGGCTCTGTAGGCGGCAAGTTAGGCAAGGGTAAGGTAAAGGGTCCTAGAGTTCAATGAAAGCTCCAAGCAGGAGGCAACTCTTGAGCTAAGCTCCCAAACCTTGCTGGCTACACAGTGAACATAGAATTTTGGGGACTTCAGTTCTCCCCTCTTCTTTGCTTCCTGACTCCCTCCTGTCTTATCTGTTCATCTGTCTGTCCCCCTCCTTCCTTTTCTTCCTTAATCTTTCCTTCTCCTCTTTCCTTTGGTTAGTTGGTTGATTTATTTAATTTTTATGACTTATTGTCAAGTTAGCTAACATACAATATGTACAGTGTGCTCTTGGCTTTGGGAGTAGATTCCCATTATTCATCACTTCCATTTAACACCCAGGATTCATCCCAACGAGTGCCCTCTTCAATACCCATCACCTATTTTCCTCTCTCCCTAGCACCCCCCTCCCAACCATCGACCTTCAGTTTGGTCTCTGTATTTAAGAGTCTCTTACGGGTTTGCCTCCTTCTCTGTTCGAAACTGGTTTCTTTTCTTTCCCTTACCACATGGTCTTTGGTTAAGTTTCTCAACTTTCACATATGAGTGAAAATATTTGATACTTGTCTTTCTCCTACTGACTTATTTCACTTAGCATAATATCCTCCAGTTCCATCCACGTTGTTGCAGGTGGCAGGATTTCATCCTTTGGTTTTTAGATTCCTTTTCCTCTAACTTCTTACCCAGTGACTACCTTGTTAAACAAAGCTCTCAATAGACACTGATGAAAGAGTCTACATGAAATTTATTTTCATAGTAAATAAAGACAATTTCTTATAGTAAACACATGTAGCCTTTCCTAAATAGCCTTCTTAACACATTGCACATTCTCTTCTTACATAGTTCTGTTTAGCTTTTTCAATATGTGCCCCTGACAAAAAGCAAACTGGAAGATAGGTCTGTGTAAATAGGTTGCAAAAATGATTCAAGCCATTGAGCTGAGTTAGCTACCTGTCTTTTTAAGGCAGATGGATTATATACATGGTAATGTAAGAGAGAAGCTTGCTCATTTGTTCATTCATTCATTCACTGAGTGTCTACTTAACACATTAATGCTCAGGACATTGAAGGGATAATAAACAAGTTTGAAGTAATTTACTTAAACAGTTTACAGTCTAGCTGGGCAGATTTAATATACATGAAGCAAATTGTGAAAAACCCTGGACAGCATGTTAAATGCCAAATTAAATGGGGTCTTTTACTTGGCTCTGATTCCATTATGTGGCCACAGCAATCTTAATCTACTTGTCAAATGAGCACTTGTTTAGAATTATTTTTAAAAACCTTAAAACTTAATAAAATGGGAAATCTGCCTCTCTTTTGTCCATAAATCCTTAAAGTGTCAATACATAAAAAGAACTTCAGTAAAAGATACTGCTTTGAAAAGTACAAAATCACCACCCATACATTGATAAATTTTTACCAGAGCCTCTGTTTATCTGATTTCAGTATGTACTGTGCTTGTGAACAGATTCGCAGCCCCTGCTGAATAACTTAGTAAGATTATTGATGTTTCTTGTTGAATGCAGTAATTAGTCTTGATAACAAAAGTTAGTTGACTGAAAGCCTTTTTATCTGCACAGGTATTAATCAAATAATTAATTTTAGAAAATGCCTATAATAATAGTCTGCTTTCAATGATAAGGCAAAGTCATCCATATCGTCACAATATTGGAATGTCTGAAATTTGACATGGAAAATGATGTGGCGTCTTCAGGCAGAGATAAGCCCCAGCGTGACTTCCAGAGGATTTAGATAAGGCTCCACAGTGAGCCCAGGAGCTTGCTGTCTGCAGGCTCCAGGGAGGAGTGCATTGGTAAACAGGAAGGGATGCCAGGTAAGTTGGCAGAGGCACGGGTGATTCACAGGCTAATCAGTTCGGAAGCCTTTGGAAGTTTGTAACCATTTTCAATCATGATGTGGACAACACAATTTCGTGGCTAAAGGGAAATCCATTTATCCTACCAAATCTGTAGCATGTCTTTCTTAAGTTCTGATTTCCAAGTTCGAAACTAAAAAAGAAGATGTCTCAAGTTTTTCTTTAACCTAATGGAAGCTAACCTTCTTTTGTATTAAGAGGTTCCAAAATAAACAACTTTGGGATTCTGATTCAATTAGTATTTGGTTTTATTTTGATGCTTTGAATTTGGTTAACATTGCCTTTAATCTGTTTTCTATCTTTGGCAAAGATGCCCAAGAAAAAAAAATTGATTCCAAGAATTGACTATGGTACTGGTCAGTAACTTTGGGATAATTCAATATTTGAGTCTCTACTTGTTTCTTTTCCAAGCAATTTCATATTATGATTCAATCCAGTTATAATAAAAGAATATCAGCTAAACAGGCAGATATATTCCCTGCTTCCTTATGTTATTGTACAACTTCAGGCCAGCAGTTATAAAAAACAAAGCAAAATACCACTTAGCCTTATTACCTCCTGTTTTGGAAGGATTTTTCTCCCCTGGACTTTCTGTTTATTATTCTAGGGGCAAGTGACACGTTTTCAGAATTTCCTGTAACCTGGAGCAATTTGATTATACTGACAGAATGGTGTGGTTGCTGTGCATGAGCGAAGAAGAGTGGGATATTTGAGGCTTTCCAGTCATGAAAGGGAAGAGTCAGGCTCATTAATTTCATTACTATACAGAGTGACAGGTAGACAACAGAGCAAACAAAGCCCCTTGTGTGTCTAGCTATCCACAGGACATTTTGCCTTGATTATCCAATGCACTCCTGCTGCTGCAGCCCAAACTTGTTAATTTTCCTCTTCGATGGTTGTTTTCTCTATTTCTTGCAGTGTATTTTCCTCTACGGCAATTTGTAGCATCATTTCTTCTTTTTTATTTCCTGGTTCCTCAATGTGAACTTTCATCTTTATTTTTCTACAGCTCCTACGATTCTTGATATATTTTCTGTTCTTGCTTTTGAAGGGACTTTCCTATGCCAGTCAATCTCATATAGAGTGACTTTTTGTTTCTTTTTTTTTTCCTCTTTTGAATCGTGTCCCTTGTCTGTTTAGAGTTTGTGCTTCAAGCACTGCAACTGTGAACATATGACCTTAAGGCCGTGAATGAATTTTACTTGGTTTTATAAATTCTCCCAAATCTCCACTAAGAATGTACAATTTTTTTTATTCTCTTTTCCTTTTCAAACTTAGTCATTTCTTCCCTTAAAAGACTCCCAATAGACTTCCTCCAAATGTCTACCTGAGTAATACTCTGCACGGGCCCTTAATATTATCTCTCATTCACATTTCGTTATGCCTTCTGACTTGTGTTTCATATGTTGATTCTTGCTTTCTATAGCTTTGTCATTTGCCTCTTTAAGATGGAGGGGCTACCTGAAGAGGGATACTGTTATCTTCCTTTCCTTGACCTTCCATGAAACATTGGTTGGGTTGGGTACATGGGAGGTCATAAGCAAATACTTCTTGAATAAGTGAAAAAAGAGAGGAGGAGAAAGCTCTTTTCAAATACTGTTTACACCTAGTGAGGCTATAGCTCCATTGGATTCCTTGTTCAAACTAAAGGGTATACTTTATTTTTTAATACCATACCACAGATCAAATCCTGATAAAACTTTAGAGATACATCATTTTTTTCCAGATTGTTTAGAAAATGTAAGCAAGTATTCCTTATTTTTTCTTCTAGAACATTATGGAAAAAGTGATAAAGTTCATTTTTTTTCTGGTTATTTTCCCTAATTTTTTTGTTGTATGTCTCCTAGAAAGTCTCTTTAAAAATTGTATTAGTAATGCTCATACTGCTTTTCCTTTCTTATATCCAGCATCTGAAGTATTCACTAATATAATTTCTCGTTTATATAGTTCTTTCACTTTGAGCCCCCTTTTACATTTCCTCGGCCCATCTGACCCTAAAAACCACATCGTGGAGGAGCTAAGGTGGTGGATGCCAGTACTCCATTTTACAGATTAGAACACTGAAGATCTGAAAGGTGACTCCCATAATGTGATTCTCATTAGAGTTGGGATCAGACTTAGGTCGTTTTCATGCTATTTCCATATATTCTGGGATTCTTTTGTATCCACACTGAAAATTGAGCAAATATTCATGAATTATATTATTGCTAAGAAGAGTTTAGTTTGGTGAACATATTTGTATATGACTATCAGGCTTCTTTTAACTGAAATAATTTTTTTAAGTTTATTTATTTAGAGAAAGAGAAAAGGAAGAGAGAGAAGAAGAGAGAAAAGAATGTCAAGTAGGCTCCACACTGTCAGTGCAGAGCTGGATTCAGGGCTCAATCTCACAAACTGTTAGATCATGACCTGAGCCAAAATCAAGAGTTGGCCAGTTAAATGACTGAGCCACCCAGATATTCCTAACTGGAATAATTTTTGATTGTTTATGCCAAATCAGTGAAAATCATTTGTCAAAAAATGATAAAATCATATCATCAGCGGGTAATATCCTATGTAAAAAAGATTATGGAGTTGACTCCAAGTTCTGCCACTCATATTGCTAAATACATTTGATCCATGTTATTTAAACTTTCTGAACCTCTGTTTCAACATCTATTATATGGGAGGTGAGTGGAGAGAGGAGGCAATGATATAAACTCTGTAATGATTTGTGACAGGTAAATTTGTAACATGCAAAGTACTTAGCATAGTGGATGACATGAAGGAGGGTTTTTACATGTCAGTTATTCCATAGAAGACAAATTGAGGGTTGTTGGAGGGGAGGTGGCAGGGGATTGGCTAAAGGGATGATGGGCATTAAGGAGGGTACTTGTTATGATGAGCACTGGGTGTTGTATCTCAGTGATGAATCACGGAATTCTCCAGAAACCAATGTTACACTGTATGTTAACTAAATAGAATGTAAATAAAAATTTGAAAAAAAACAAATGTAAAAAATATGCCAGGGCACCTGGGTGGCTTCGTCAGTTAGGGCTCGGACACTTGATTTGGGCTCAGGTCATGTCTCAAGTTTTGTGAGTTTGGGTCCTGCATTGGGCTTCATGCTGACAGTGTGGAGCCTACTTGGGATTTTCTTTCTCTTTGTCTCTGCTCTGTGCCTCTTCTCAAAAATAAATAAACAAACTTAAGAAATAGAAATGCCAGTTGTTACTATTTGCTAGCAAGTCTTATTAAATTTCATAATTTGTAAATGCTTAAAACTTGACTGAAAAAACAAACTAAAAGTTA
This sequence comes from Proteles cristata cristata, assembly GCA_017311185.1. Classification (NCBI taxonomy): domain Eukaryota; kingdom Metazoa; phylum Chordata; class Mammalia; order Carnivora; family Hyaenidae; genus Proteles; species Proteles cristata. Next base: position 210,054 of record JAESUZ010000587.1, on the reverse strand, counting down.
GGTAGATAAAAGATGAAATGCAAGCAATTTTGTATGTAGAATACAACTCCCAACATAATATGCTTTGCCTAATGATATAGCAGAATGTCAGGGTAACAATCTAAAGTAGGGATTGCTGTCAAAAAAACTGAAAGGTAGGGGCACCTGGGTGGCTCAGTCGGTTAAGCATCCGATCTCGGCTCAGGTCATGATATCACAGTTTGTAGGTTTGAGCCCCACATCGATCTCTGTGCTAACAGCTCAGAGCCTGGAGCCTGCTTCAGATTCTGTGTCACCATCTCTCTCAGCTTCTCCCCTGCTCATGCTCCCTCTTGCTCTCAGAAAAAATTTTTTTAAATAAAAAAAAAAAACCCTGAAAGGCAAAGCATTTTGGTAGTGTTCAAGTTATTCATGGATAAATAATAGAATAAATAAAGCAAACTTTTGGGGAGAATAAATAATAGGTCTTTAAAATACAGTGGCAAAATAATTGTTTTTTATTAAAAAAATATAAGCAGCATTAGAATAATATTAAATTTGTCCTAATGGAGATAAACATAATATGCACTGCTTTATATTTTCAATAATTAGTCAGCCTAGCCTACACTACTTCAGGTAAATGTTTTAACACAGCAGTAAAGGTATTAGTGGCAAGAATTTTACTTTCTACTGGCAAAATGGTAGGTTTTGCATGATTGCAGTCAGTTCTGTGGGGGTTATGTATTAACAAGAATATGGTCTTGGATGCTGCTTTTTTCTTCAAAATTGGCCAAATATTTTAAGTGACTAAAAAAGCTACCTTGAATTCAGTTGTTTTTATTCAACAATTATTTACATATTAAAATTTGAAACTTTTTTTTATTGAGAACCAATTCTGAATTTATGTAAAATATTTCCATTGAATAATTTACCAAAGAGTTTGAGCTTATTATTTCATTTCAGTAATATTATCTTCATTCATAAATGGTAATTTAAGGTACCAGAAGCAATATGAGTGTCCAAAGATTCTAGGAAGAAAACCATGGCCCAGTATCAAACTCAGTTCTTTGAACCACCAAGCTCTTTGTATTGATCCAAGCTCTGATTATTGCTGTTTCAAATCAATCAATGTTGATAAAATTTAAATTTACCTAGGATTACAATTTTGGTCCTTCACTATTTAAATCCTTCCAATGCCATATTCATTTGATATATACATTGATTTTCTGCTGTTTATGCCCATCATTTTCTTTTTTTAAATTTATTTTTAAAATTCTTTTTTAAAATATTTTTATTCATTTTTGAGAGACAGAGTATGAGCAGGGAAAGGCAGAAAGAGAAAGGAGACACAGAATCTGGAGCAGGCTCCAGGCTCTGAGCTGTCAGCACAGAGCTCAACATGAGGCTCAATCCCATGAACTGTGAGATCATGACCTGAGCCAAAGTCGGACACTTAACTGACTGGGCCACGCAGGAGCCCCACTGCCCTTCATTTTCAAGAAAACAGGGTAAGAGTCTTTAGTTTTCTTTTGTTAGTTTTGACAAGAATTGTAACTTAGCTGCCATTTACATTTTTTTATGATTTAATAAAAAATGAGAATTTTCTTCAAAAATTAAAAACTCTGAAACTTATTGGATGAAATAGCTGTGGGGTTTTGGTTTGTTGGTTTGTTTTGTTTTTCTTAAGTACTTTACTCACATGTAACCATAAAAGTCAAGAACCAGGTCACTGTACAAATATTACAATGTTTATATCCTTTGAGAATTACTAGATCCAGATATTGTCTGTAAGAAATACAGTTATCTTACTATACCAATGGCCTCTTAAGATTCTTTGGAAAATGATGGTGGATTCATTACTTAACATAGTCAGGCAGATGCCTTTCAAGCAATGTAAAATTTTCTGTTTGAAGTTCATCTTAATGCCTTTGAGTGAAAGAATAAAAAAAATGGAGAATTTAACGGGCTGGTGAGAGTAAGCTTTGTGACTGAGGGTCATATTATTATGTCTGAAAAATGTTTACTTTAAATTATTGATGGACAGAAAGGAAAGAAAAATAGAGCACTTAACATAAAATGGATATTCAGAACAAGGTTCTTGACAAAAAAAAAAAAAAAAAAAAACCAACCACCAAGAAATGGACACTATTATCTCCTGCTCTAAAGCTTACAGCAGACCTCAGAAGGACAGCACATTGACTTGTAAGTGGCAATCAATTGCTCTAAATCATTTCTTTAATCGGTGTTCTTTGAAGTCCTACCATACATTTGAGGCAAATGGCATGAACCTTCAGAAAGCATTCTTTGGGCATTGCAAAAGAGGCAGTAAGTTTAAGTTAGCCTGGCTCAGCTCCCTCCTTAACTGCTGTGCTCCAAACTTCACTTCTGGTCCTTCTTGAAGCAGAAGGTGTGATCTCCTGCCTTGGTTTTCTCTTTTCCATTCACTCCACCTCTTCTGTGCTCTGCTTTATGCCTCTCTGATACGTGGGGAACTAAAGAGAGGGAGAATAGACAGAATGCGGTCTGGGGAAGCTGTTTGGAGCTATTTTGTTCTTCGCCTTTTTTTTTCTTTTTTAAATCTCTGAGCAGCCATCTAAATTGTGAAAGGGGAGGAAAGGTGATAAACAGTAGGAGGGGTGCTGCACACTTCGAGAAGAGCTGAAGCACGCCATGTGCTGCAGTTCTCAAAGGGTGAACAAGAAAGCAGTTGATGTCTTCATTATGAGAAGGGTGTCAGTTGCTTTATTTAAGGATTATATGAATGAGAATTTCAGGTTCAATCTCAAAAATATAAATGAAAATAATTAAGATGAACTTAAAGATGTACATTCTTCCGTAAAGTACCAGTGATCTGTGGGATTGGACATGTGGTAGGATGATAGAATAGTTAAGGTCAAAAGTGGTCTTGGTTCTAATCCTCCATTCAGCCTCTATGAATCAACACAAAAGATTCTACAACAGCAGATGCTAACACCTACGGCTGGAAAAATACCAGAGAAGTCATGAGGGCTGGAGTTAGATAGGAGAAGCTTCTTTTTCTTCAGGAAGATGAGAGAAATAATGTTTATTTTGAGTGATTTTGTAATTTTCTGGGCAAAAGTCCAAATATGCTATAAAACGAAATAGGCTCCTTGGGGAGGGTGGGGGGTGGGGATGCAAAATATAAAGAGAAAAAGTCTTTTTAATACAACTAATCATAATCATAATCAAAATTCAGTAATGGAAAATAAGTTTGTCAAGTGACTGAAACATGATTACTTTGTTATTGTTATAAACCAACGCATGAAGGTTTGGCCTTTCTAGATCACAGATTGGGATTCATTGACCTCATAGAGCCTTTAAGTTAAAAATGTTTATGTGTGATCTTTAATAAATGTGAAATTAAATAACGAAAACAGTAAAATCCTAAAAAATCAATTATAATGTGATGTATGGGTTTAATTCATCTTGGTGTACTACACAGGATGAGAGGTTTGGGGTCAACCCAGAGTTTCAAATTCAGTGAGTTTTTGCCTTCTTTGAGCCTTTATGTCACCACATGAAAAGTGGGAATAATACCAGAATAATAATTGTGAGAATTACATGAGATGATACATCTGAATACCTGGCACATAGATGGGGTTAAAAAAGGCTAATTCTTTTCTCGTTTTAAATAGTAAGAAATTGATATCAAATTCTTTTCTAAAATTATTTTTTTATTCTAAGAGTATTCTTTATTGAAATATAATTGGCATACAATATCCCATTCATTCCAGGTGTGCAGCACAGAAATTCAATATTTGTATATATTACAAAATGATCCCCATAAGTCTAGTCACCATCTGTCATCATAGAAAGATGTTACAGTATTACCAATTATATTCCATATGCTTACATGACACCTGCATGAATTATTACCTGGAGGTTCGTATCTCATAATCCCTTTTCCCATCCAATCTATCTGCCTCTGGTAGCCAACAGTTGGTTTCCTGTATCAGTGAATCCATTTGTTTGTCTATTTATTTGTTTAGATTCCGCATATAAGTTAAATCATATGCTATTTGTCTCTCTGTCTCACTTATTTTGCTCGACATCATTCCTCTAGGACCATCCATGTTGTCCCAAATGGCAAGATAAAAGTATTTCTTGGTAACATATTTTAAATGATAGGACCCAAAGAATAGATGTGCGTGAAACATGCTGGGTTTCCTCTAAAGATCTTGTTCTATTTGCCTCTCTAAAAATTCAGGCAAAGGAAGATTGATCCAGTGTAACTTCTATGAGTTGGAAGGAATATAGACAATCTGAAATTAAGTAGCCTAAAACAAAGATAATTAAATCTTAGGCTTAGATAAGAATTAACAACATGTTCTCTATTTTCCGAGAAGGAAGAGTGAGAGGAAATGAACAGAGTGTAGCAGAAGAGATGGAAAATATTGTAGACTGAGAAGTAGAAATCTCCTGAAAATTTATGCATATTGGAAGAATTTTAAAAAGAGCAGATGTGGCATAAATGGTTAAGTCTTACAGGCAATGAGGATTAGCAGGCAGTTTTGTTTTTCATGCCTGGCGATCAATTACAATGTCTTTACTGGGTTCTAAGTCTTTGGCTTTAAAGTATATCCATACTATTTGAGGAACCTGCATAGTAGTATGAGGATATGGAGGACTCTGGCCTTTGTAATCCCCAAAAAAACAATGACAGGTGGGGTTGGGGTAGGCCTGGAGGGATGCCAGAAACGGCTCAGGTCCCAGCAGTGAGGTGACCCGTGATCCATGCTTAGCAGTTTCAATGAATTCCAGATAAGTCTTCGTCCTTTGGTCTCATAATATGGCCAGATATTTTAATATAATAAAATTATCCTTCTCTCTTTAACAGAATGATTTGAGACACAGGTCTGTGGAAAAACAGTGAGACTTTTCTATACGAACAGAATATTCAGTTTTTCCTTAGGACAGTATTCTAACACTCAAATAGAAACAGAAGGGCTCTGAATTTCAACCGTTGAATAGATTTGATCATTGAATGAGGAGTGTGAGGTACCGAAGAGCAAAATGAGATTGAGGAGTCCCAAGAGCTCAGCCACGAGAGGGAGTTCAGATCTGGGGAAGGTATGATCCTCACTGCTGGGCGTCATTCTAGGCACATGACAATTTTAGTTCAGAAAGATGGGATTACCAGAACAGAACAGAATGTTATTTTACAGTTCATTTTAACTGGCCCAGAGTTAATGAGGCATAAGAAGTTGCTGTCACTTTGTGGGTATTAGGACAGATTTGAAAATACTGGTTATTATAATAACTTTGATTCCATAAATCTGCATTTCTTATTAGAATGGCACTATATCAAAATGGAACATGTATGGTATTTGTGGTTCTCTGAGGAAGCATCTTATATTTTGAGGTGCATGTAATATGAAGTATGCCACCAATAAAAGTGTCTTCTCAGACAGAATATTTCTATAACTTGACGACTGCCTACATTATAATTGCAGCCAAAGAACAACAGCAAAGTCTTTAAAGTCTTCTTTGAAGTTCAATGAAATAGCCTTTTTCTCTAACTGCTTATTTACTTGAACCAATCATGACAAGATATTTGGAGTACTTTTCAATTTCAAAGCAACCAAAAAAGCTTGGCTGAAATTGATCACAATAAAGTAAATCCAACAGAACAATAGTAGATAAATTAGAGGTTCTCCTCTGAATTTTTATCAAAACAGTGCTGTATTTGAATTTTTCCAAGGCCATGGGAAATAAGGAACAGTGAAATTAAAACAAAGGAAAATCTTGCAAATTAGATTTAGCAAGTTTTGCTCTTTCTGGCTTTGAATGCTGGTAGGAAAAATAGGTATTTCTAAATCCTTCTGAGGTGTCTTTGCCCTTTGCCTTGTATGTCTCTACATAATCAAGCCCCTTTAGAAAAAACTGAGGTTTTTTTTAATGGTGTAGCTCTGATAGAAGTGAGAAATTTCTTTCATCATTGTTTTATTTTACATGCCTCATTTAAGCTCTAAGCCTATAGGTGTTAGGCTGTACCAAATTCAGAATATGCAATAAACAGGAAATTCAATATAATGCAGTTATTGTTTATAATATTTAAAACTGTGAATGTACTTTCGCCTTATTTTAAATTTAGAGCGCAGAATTATATTTTTTTACAGCACTATGAATGTTAAGTCTAGATGTGCATACCAAAGGAAGTGTTTTTCTTTAATTGGAAAAATGTAAAATGATTTGGTGAGTACAGAGAAGAGGAAGAGAAAGCCCAGGTTCAAACTAGTCACAAAGTTGAGCTATGAACAACACCAGTTTGAACTGTGTGGGTCCATTTATATGTGGATTTTTTTATAGTAATGCAAATGTGCTTTCTCTTCCTGATGACTTTCTTAGCATTCTCTAGCTTATTTAATTGTAAGAATATAGTATATTATACACATACACAATATGTTAGTTGGCTGTTTATGTTATCAGTATAGCTTCCAATCAACAGGAAGCTATTAGTGGTTAGGTTTCTGGTAAGGCAAAACTATAGTAGATTTTCAACGGTGTAGGAGTTGGGGGGTGGGGTGCTCCTAACCCCATGTTGTACAAGGGTAAACTATATACTGGATATTTAAACTGATTTCCATGGAAATTTCCTTCGTTTCTTGAGAAATAAGTTTCCATTTTCCCCAGGTTATTTTTTCCCTTTCTTGATCACCAAATCTTCAAATCACCTCTTGTTAATTTCTGCCCAAATGTCTCATAATTTTACCACTTTTAACAAGTCACTTCTTCTCGTTTTCCCTTCTTGTCCTCTGTACACACATATTGGGGCTTGGCTTCCCAACACATACAATTTTGTATTCAGCTTTTTTTGTTAATTTTCACATTTCACCACATGGACTTGATTAATTCTTTTGAAGATTATTATTAAAACTTAAGTCAAGCAAAAGGGAATAAAGTGTCATGTCCATTTATCACCCACTAAGCTGAATAACTCAAAGATTATAGGTAGCTGCTGAGGCCACTTCTGACAAGTGTTGTCAAGTCTCTGATTGTGTTGTGTTCTTTCTTCCCAAGGGGGTAACCTCTACATGAAGCCAGGTGTTTTTTATTCCTGTTCATTTCTTTATGCTTTTACATAAATGTCTTCTTAGGCAGTTTTCAGATTTAACTTTTTACTCCTCAAAGAATTGCGGCACACATCATAGCAAAACCCTACCAGTTTTTTTTTAATTTTTTTTAATGTTTTATTTATTTCTAGGAGAGAGGCAGCGTGAGCAGGGGAGGGTCAGAGAGAGAGGGAGTCACAGACTGAAACAGGCTCCAGGCTCTGAGCTGGCAGTCAGCACAGAGCCCGATGCGGGGCTCGAACCCACCAACCGCGAGATCATGACCTAAGCGAAAGTCAGACGCTTAACCGACTAAGCCACCCAGGCGCCCCAGTTCTTTGAATTTCATTGGGTAGAGGCAAAATTGCTTGACTTCAAAATCACAGCGAAATAGTAAGTGCACAGTACATGATTTGTCTTCCAAATTACCCAGAGACATCCCACATGCCCCGAAATCCATGCTGTACAGATTCTGTGCAGCACAGCAGTCACTCCTTGTAGCCTCGGAAGGACCATCACAGTTTACAAAAGTGACGCTTTTAGGCAGCCTCCCCCCACTCCATGTCTTGTGTTGTCGGCATTTGGACTGTTTTAAATTAAGGATGCTAACTCAGAAAAAGCAAACATAAAACTCTGCCTTCTAACACTGTCACAATCATTTTGAAACCAAATAAATCAGAATCATTCTTTAGTGTTCTTAAATGTGCAATCTCTAGGGATATGTAAAATAAAGGTGTACTTTAAGTTGATTGTCGGCTGAGATGAGATATCTTGATCATTTTTATAGCAAAACAAAATAATCTCTTTTTACATTAACTGCTTAATTTGCTTCATCTAAGAAGTTGATCTTTTTCTCCTTTTAGGAGTTTTGCCCTTAGAGAAATAAAAAGCTAAGCATCAGAAGAAAATATGCAGATACCAGTGAGATGCATCTTAAAATATCTGAGTGAGTTTCCTACTCTTTTGACCCATTGTGTACAGCAAGGGATTTTCACTTCCAAGGCCATAACCCAGTGTACGAGAGGGGATATGGCTGCAAATATCTCTTTCTAAAAGTATTTGAGGTTAAAACTGAGATGTCTTTCTTTCTGTTTTGATTCACTTAATAGTACTGTTCAGTGGGATGACAACGATAGATTCCTAGGTTTTGTTTGTTTTGCACCGAGAGGGACCTCATTGCAATAACCACTGGCAAGGTGATAAATATATTTAGTTAGGATTAGCCACGAGACCAGCATGTCATTGAACCTTAACACATGACTGTTAATCTTCAAAACCAAGCTTCCAGCTATCAAACATGCTGATCTATAATTTTAGAATGATGGGAATTGGATATTTTTCTACATCCTAAGTAATATACCTTTGTCTACAAGGTTGAAAGTGAGTTATTGGCATCTTCAATACATTTTCTTTAGTTTCAGGTAAAATTCAGTGTTGATACATGTGCCTAAGTATCTGTTGAGGTGAAATTTTTTTTAATTTTTTAATGTTTTATTTATTTTTGAGAGAGAGACAGCGTGAGCAGGGGAGGGTCAGAGAGAGAGGGAGACACAGAATCTGAAGTAGGCTCCAGGCTCTGAGCTAGCTGTCAGCACAGAGCCTGATGCGAGGCTCAAACCCACAAACCGTGAGATCATGACCTGAGCCGAAGTCAGACACTTAACCGACTGAGCCACCCAGGCGCCCCTGTTGAGGTAAAATTTAACAAAATTATCTTTATTGCTCTAAACCTTCAAGGTCACTTATCTTGGCCATGGCCACAGAGATTCTCCTAGCATGTTACTAGAAGCTATTTTTGTTAGTAAAATGGTCTCCAGTGGAGGGTGTACTAGTTTGTAGTAGCAAGCTTTGAGATTTCTTGAGTTAATTTAAAGGTGATTCATGGAAATATATAGAGGGAAAAATACAGTATCCTCATTTGGTGTACAAACTGTTCCAAATATTGCTACTCAGAATACAACTCAAGTGTAGGATAAATGAAAAGTATGGGTTAGTAAGTTTGAATGGGCAGCTTATTGCTTTGGCATCAGGCAGAGTAATTAGCATTAACTTTTTGGAAAGATTCCTACTCTTAGTAAACTTTTGAAAAAACACATAACCTTAATAGTATTGTAGATCCCTTGGTAAAAAAAAATGGTTTGTATTTATTGACAACCCATTTTAAAGATCCTGGAAGTATAGCATGAGAAAACCTATCTATCACACAATTCTATCACTATATTTGATCAAAGCAGTCAGTAAAATTATTGGGATTTTAGCACAAACAATTCAGAAACTTATGTGCTTGAGAGGGTAATGGTTTGATAACTTAAATGCCATTCTAAAGCAAGCAAGCACAATAGCAAAGATTTTTTTTTTTTTTTTAAGATCCTGGGTCATTAAAATGAGTCATATCTATGGGTTTTTGCAGACTAACAAAGCCTGAGATTCCTTTTGGTCTCCTATTTTCAACACTGAATAGGTTTGCTTTCTAATATTCAGAGGCAATTAGATACACCTGTGCTAATAAAAATTGGAATTGCAAATATTACTAAGGGAAATGTGTGCCAGAAGGTGGGATTTGTTTTGCTGTTTCTCTCGTCATCTGCATGTTATGGAAAGATATGGCAGTCACTTGCTTTTAGCTTTGAATTGGAAGCCATGCTTTCAAACTGCAAATTGTGTCATTTTTCAAAGCCACAAGGGGGTTGCAGAATAGATCATCATCAGTCCCTGGTAAACTCTTCTTTTCCTGCATCTCTCATGTTAGAATAAAGTAAGGCACTATTCAGTTTTTATTCTAGGCATATGTTTTAATTCGAGAACTGCTTAAAGTTGGGATAATCATAATCTAGCTAATTAATTCATGTAACACATTCTCTCTATTAACATATTTAAGTGTACACTAAGTTATTAGGCATCTAATAATGTGGCTGAGCAAATCTATTTAGAAATCCACATTATCCACTGTAATATGCAAGCAGAGCAATTTAGCAGTATACTCCAGGGTCTCCTTAGGAGACTTAAAATCCTTTCCTGGAACAACTGCATATACAGGGAGAATCTCATTTTAAAGAAGAAAAGAAGTCTTGTAGAAGGCCAGTACTCTTGTGGAAGATACTCTTGGTTGCTTAGGCAAACAACCATTCTTTTTTACTCTTTCCTAAGAGAACACTGCTTTTGTTCAGGTATCACATGGGCATTAGTACATTCAAGAAGAGTAGGCCCCTTTTCCAGATCTGTGGGATGAATGATGATTGGATTAAGTCCATTTTATAATTTCTTTTCTTTTTGTCACTGATTGGTTTGATGTTGGGCACAAAAGCCAGGACATCTGATACTATACATGGGGAATCCATAGGAGATGACTGGGAAATATATTTTTTTCTCCAGATACAGAGATAGTACTGAAAGGGAAGAAAAGACCCTTTTGCCTTTTCTCCCCATCATCCCACTACTGAATTGGATTGTTACGCATGTGATGTTTGGAGCCATCCTAAATATCTTTCAATTATGCAGTGACGGACAAAGGAGGCTCAGCTCCTGGCTTCAGAGTTAACTCAAAGTTACTTGCTGGAACTGTAAACCAGTTCTGGAACTGGCTATGCCAAGATTTAATTTTATCTGAGACCATTAAATGCTTTATTGTGTAAGTTGCCTGTATCAGTCGGGGTAAGGTAGATTATGCAGCAGTAACAAACAATCCAGAGTCTCAGTAATTTAAAACAATGAAAGCTTGTTTCTCATTCCTGCTGGTGGTCTTTGTGAGTCAACAGGGCTTCTGTTTGTTGTAGTTACTCAAAGATGTGAATGGATGGAGCAGACACAGCTCCAAAAGGGCTGGATTCAGTTTCAGAAGGAAGAGTGAGTTCTGAATGGTCTCTTACCAGCTATTAAATGCTCTAGCCCAGAAGTGACACATAGCATTTCTAGTCACAACTAACCTCCCAGAACTGGTCACATAGTAGTACTCACAAGAGGATAAAGAGGTATGGAGTTATGCCTTATGACCCTAAAGAAGAATGATCAGAAATACTTGGTGAACAGTACTAATGATAATTGGATCAGTATAAGTTGAGAATCCTATTATGTGCAGCAGAAGGCATCCTTAGTATGAGGATGATGATCAAAATTACTGAATATTAACTACCTATCAGCCATTGTTCCGAGTCATGATGTTACCTTAAGCAATTTAGCTACAGAATCTACAGTCTTAATATCCATGTTCTAGATCTCTAATAATCGTGCTTTTTAAATATACATACATAAACACCCATACCTATCTATGATTTGGCTTTCTACCACATTAAGAAAAAATACCATAAAGAAAAAGTACCATAACACTGCTGGAAAAAAAAAAAAAGGAAAAACTTCATTAAAAGATAGTATCAGTTACAACCCTCTGAGCTGGCATCGGCATTAGACCAACAAATTTTGAATCAATTTTCCCAAAGCAGAGAGGGCAGTTTTTCTTCCATGACACAGAGGAGCAAGGTAAATTATATAAATTTTCAAGCCTGAGGCTTCAGTCACTAATAACATGAGCTCTACTCACCTGGGGTAAAACAAGATAGAACATACTTTTCATCGTCCATGGAAAGGAAGTACCTATAGCCCAGAGCTATTTACTTGGTGGATGTTCAAATTCTTTACGTAAATAGACCTTATATTCAGACAAGAACTGCAGAGAGTTATTATTCATAGAAATGCAACTACATCCAGCTTACTCTTTATGGGAAGACTATTTTCCTACCAGTGCTCATTGACTAAATGAGGGTACATCTAGACTTTGTGATTCTCAAAGTTTATTTGACTATGATTTTAATTTACTCCTGCCCGAGCAAATTTTGTTTACAAAGGACATTTCCTGAATTTGGATTTTGGAGTTTTAATTTAAAAATTCTTCCCCCAGCTTCACATTGGTTATTTGGTAAAAGCACCCAATTCCTCTTTGGAAAACCATAGCTTCCTCATTCTTAACTGAGGTGATTTGAGCATTACTGAGCTTACCTTCTCTTCTTTCTGCATGAATGTGAGTCTCAGTCTGGTGAATGAGAACATTCCATCACCACAGGGCATAATGATTGATGCATAGATGGCCATACTATTCAAGCCCCCCAATAGTACTCAGACTTGTAATTGTTGTGACAGATTCTAGATCTGGAAAAGGCAATATAAAGGCAGAAATTTTCCCATCTTCATAATCTATCTCTGCATTTAGAGCAATGCTGGTCACAGTAGGCACTCAACACACATATGTTGAATGAATGCAAAAGTCTGGTACACAGTAGACACTCTACATATATTTGTTGAGTGAATGAAAAAGTCACCTTATGCTGATTTTGCTACACTGGTTGAATTTTAGACTTGAGCTGCCAGGAAGCCACATTATGAAGAATGCCTGCCTAAGAGGAAAGTGAAAATTAAAGAAATCAAAGCTAACGGTTGAAAAGAGAAAAACCGAATACTGATGATAAAACTTGAGCTTTAGAACACAGAAATGTGGGAGCCAGGGTATTTGTGGGTATTTGTTAGTCTGAGAACTAATAAATTGACTTATCACTTAAATAAGGGAGAGTCAGATTTCACCAAAAGAATATTGATGAATATAATACCAATTTATTGTGTGAAGACTCTTCTAGCTCTGGGGTATTATAATGGAATGACCAAAATTGTGTTACCCTAAGTCACTGACTTGAACATTTCACTCCTACTTTATTAGAGACTGCCTATATTGCAGCTATAAAAACGTCTGCCAAGATATACCGCAGTTGTGCATGAGAATTACTCTCAAATTTAAAATATTTTAAATGACTCAAGGGAATTGATATATCTGAGAATGCTTCAACTGAAGTGTGTATTCCAGAAAAGCCCTTGATGGGAGTAGATGTGGGGATATACTTCTATAATGGGGTTTTATTTATTACAAGGAGGTTTTATTTTTCACAAAAAGGGTTTGTGAGAACAGGAGCTAAGAACTCTTATTATATTGGGAGTAACTTATCTTGGAAGGCAGACCTACTCAGCAGTGGCCTTTTCTTTCCTGCAAGCACTTTGAGAAGAAGTATTCTTATAACAAGTTCAGGTCTTGGCCTGAATCTTCTTTTGGCCCTTATGTGTGTGAAAAATGGTACCATTTTAAGAATTTTTTTTCCTGGATACATACTAGCTGAGTTAGTCTTTCTGATGGAAATAAAGATAATGCCTATCATGTAGATTTATTTGAGGATTAAATAAGATTCAGGTAAAGTACTTAATATTTACTGGTATTATTAACCAATGATAATTATTACTGTCAGAAGGTTGGAGTGTAATCTGTTTCTTGTCTGGTGCCTTTAGAAATTTTTGCTTTCTGTCAACCTTATTGTGATTTAGAGATTTACCTCCAGTGTATGGGCTTAAGAATCTTAATTTTTAACATTCTAGTACAATTTCTATAATGGGACTATTTTCTCCTAAATTTCTGTTGGAATGAAACGTCTCAAATTCCAGTTTTTCCAGGATTGAAGACTTCATCTTGTTGTCGTTGATTTATCCAAAGTAGTGAGATCATCCCTATTGATTGAGCTGCTGCTATTCACTGTCACATTACTTGCCTAGATATCTGCAAACTATCAGACACTTGTTTCTACCTCCTTTCTGGAGGTACTCACCACTTACCTGTGCTCAATGTTGTGCTGGTCATTTGCCTAAAAAAATTTACATTTGATCTCTCTCCAACTATTGGATTACGCAGCAACTCCCTCATTATTTTGTGTATGTCCCCGGGATCTGTTTCCTATCGATAGCTTTGTTTTCCTCACCATTTACTTTGAACTCTTTGGATGGAAGACTTTCAGGAACATGTGAGGAAAAGGAAGACTAAGTCACATAGTGGTTGCTCTTCAATCGCTAAGTCTAAAAAAAGCCATATGATTCCAGGTAACATGGTTGGGAGGTGGAAAATAACTAAAATATACACAGAAACATGAAATTAGTGTACTCTGTCAAGAATCTCCTGTCTCCAGAAACAAAATGAATTGATTTCATGAATTCTTGCTGGGTTCTCAGATTTCTTATATAGTCATTTGCATGTTAGAATTAATCCTCTCAACAACCTCCTTTGCAGGGCTCACTTTCTTTCTGTCAAGAGTCTCCAGTTGACCTCAACTTTGGAACAAGCAGAGTTTGTCTCAGCATCTTCTGAGCCTCCATTAAATCTGTTTTGCCTGGACATACCCCAACTGAGCTGTCTTTCAGCTTTTGCATTTTTTGGAACAGATTATTTCATTATTCTTCTTTTATTTTTCAGTTAATTTTGCCTTCTTGGTCTTCTTTGCTGCGTATTTACATCCCATTTACTGCCAAATTCTTCTTGATGGGATTTGTGAGACTCAAGACTTGTTCATTTTACAAACTCCATGCTTGTCTGTGCTTTGAACATTTACATACCTAAGCAAAGAGGCAAGAGAGATCTTTGGCTTTCATACTATTATTCAAATAATTTTTTTTCCCCTTAGTGTTTCCTTTCCTTTCTTTTAAGAATGTCAGACAGGTGTAATGGGGGTTCTCCGTCAATTGCCTAATCCAACCTTTCCCTTAATTTAGTCCTTGTTCTTCTATAACATGCTTCTCTTTTAAGTGATCTACTTGTGTGTACTCTGTCTGCTCCTACTTAGAGTTAATCTTATTTTTTTGTATATAAAAACAATTTTCTTAACTCTCCCATCGTGGAGGACTCAACTTTGAGTATTTTCTCAGAAACGTCATTTGTCTTGAAACAATCTTTATGTGACTAGTGCACTTGCTACAATATGGGGCCTCCTGGGTGGGATTAAAATGGCCTGTTATACTAACTGGGTCAAATGAGCTTAGTTCTATGACAGTGAACTTTATTTTTTTTTATTTTTTACTTTTTTTACAAATAGTTTATTGTCAAATTAGTTTCCACATAACACTCAGTGCTCATCCCCACGAGTGCCCTCCTCCGTGCCCATCCCCCCTGCCCCCCACATCCATCAGTCCTCAGTTTTTGTCAGCATTCAAGAGTCTCTCATGGTTTGCCTCTCTCCCTTTCCCCCACCATTTCCGCCCTTCTTCTCCCCCTTGTTCCTCTGTCAAGTTCCTCCTAATCCTCCTATTCGTGCAAACATATGATATTTGTCCTTCTCTGCCTGACTTATTTCGCTCAGCATAACACCCTCAAGGTCCATCCATGTTGCTACACATGGCCAGATTTCATTGTTTCTCATTGCCATGTAGTATTCCATGGTATAGATAAACCACATCTTCTTGATCCATTCATGTGTTGATGGACACTTAGGCTCTGTCCATGTTTTAGCTATTGTGGAGAGTGCTGCTATGAACATTGGGGTCCATGTGCTCCTATGCCTCAGCATTTCTGTATCCCTTGGGTAAATTCCTAGCAGTGCTATTGCTGGGTCATAGGGGAGTTCTATTGTTAGTTTCCTGAGGAACCTCTACACTGTTTTCCAGAGGGGCTGTACCAGTTTACATTCCCACCAACAGTGTAGGAGGGTGCCTGTTTCTCCATATCCTCGCCAGCATCTAGAGTTCTCTGATTTGCTCATTTTAGCCACTCTGACTGGTGTGAGGTGGTATCTCAGTGTGGTTTTGATTTGTATTTCCCTGATGAGGAGGGATGCTGAGCATCGTTTCATGTGTTATGACAGTGAACTTTAAAAAGTTGGCTTAACCAGTCTGACTAACTTTTGCTAGTTTTTTTTTGACCAGTAAGATCTTCACTGACCTTCATTTTCTGAAAACCCAATTCCAAATGTATTTCCTCATGAGGAATATTTTCATCCTCCTAGATGGCTCTTATTACTTTTCTGCTGTGTGCTCCTTCAGTGCAAATTCATAGTTTTTATTATCTTTTCCTGTCCTTTGTGTGATTTCCTGCTCTGGGAAATGTTCTCCAACTCTTTGAATTTTTTTCTTCTTGTATAATGGTTAGGCTTCTGAGTATCTATGTCTATGTGCTATAGGCATCTATTGTATTGTAACTACCCTCACCCCAGCTGTCACTGCTGTGCATTCTAGAAGGTCGTTTAGGACACAACAGGCACTCATTAAATATTGAGTGATCAAATGCCAATGTGTAGGTGGTAGCAAAACAATTTACCATGTGAGAAGGGAGTATATTTTTTTCCAATTGCTAGTGAGATGTTAATAACCCTAGTGTCTTTAATAGTGCCTCATAAATTGTTTCCCTCACAGCAAAGAGCTGTGAATCATTGATTTTGCTTGTGCTACTTTTCATTATACCCTATATATCCCAGCAGTATTATGTTAGTTCAATGCAAAAATGTTTAAAAACAATGTTACAAAGTCTAACTATGTAAAAATCACTCCTATCTCATAAATTGTACCTCGTAAGTTGCCGGTATGCAACTTCAGATATCTTTTCATCAGCAGTGAACAAAAAGTGCTGGTAAACAGGAGAAATGAGAAAGCATTTGGTATGTAGCTACACAAAGATGCCTGATAGCCCTTGATTTCATAATGTTTTCTCTATAAAAAGTATACACTGGGAGGCCACATGTGATAAAAATAATCAGTAAGTTCAATATTTTCACTTTCCCTCACCTTTAGAGACTTGGAATCAGAGACAGATTTCAAATTTTAAGTTAGAAAAAATCTCTCTTTGAAACTCTTGCTTTTTATTCTTTGACTACCCCCTAAGTATACACTGCAAGTTCTGTCACTTTATCCATGAGCAAACGAATACTCTGCCACCTTTATACCGAAATCTTGTTCAAGCCAGGAGGCTGTTTGAAGGTGATCTTAGTCTCCTAGGAACTAGCAGTAGCCGAATTAAGAGGTGAACAGAGGTGATTATGATACAAGATAGAATTAATGATAATTGCCTCAGAGGCAAAGGTGGCAAAAATATAGGAATTCAGAGAAAGAAAAGAAGAATTGGAAAGGCCCCACGAAGGACGGGCAGAATCCACACATGTAGAGCTGATGGGGGAGCGACAGATCATGTGAACAAAAAAATGATGACCAGAGTAAGTACCAGATTGGAAAAGAGAACAGTGTCTTTTATCTTTGAATCTAAGTAATGTCTATTTCCCCTACTCAAGCCAGGCTCTTAATATCTCTTGCCTAGATGAGTTGGATCCCTTTTTCTAGCCTCTTCCTTTCCCAGTCCATTCTGCAATATATGCCCGAGGAATTGTCTTAAGCTCTGCTCAGGTTATTTCCCTGCTCAGAATACTTCAGAGGACCCCAGGGAGGCCTGGTGTGCATGGCCGTTGATAATTGGGTTCTATTCACTTACATAGTTTATCTCCATTTCTATGAAATCCATGCTCTGAATTTGCCAATTGCCATTGCTTCTCCCTGTTCTCTCAGCTTTCCCTAGATTTAAAGTGCTAATCATCTTTTCATTTTCATTTCACCACTAATTTTTGTGCTCAAAACAATTACCATGTCCTAAAATATCTATTGTACCCAATACCCTCAAAAGACCTTCGTCTTTTGGAAATTGACCACCAATGTGTCCCCTGATCTCTAGAATGCATTCTCTATTAAGTCTTTTACATGATTTCCATAAAACATAATTTTTGGTGCAATTGGATACTAGTTTGAAGTTTTCTCCTGAGTTGTTCCTCATAAAAGCTTGTCTTAATATTTGTAAGAATTGACAAAGATTGCAAATGATTATTTTCAAAAATTTCCCTTCTTTTTGCCACAGTTCTTTGCAGTTATATTTTCATTCCCACAAACTTCACCTCTCATAAAATTCTGTACAAAAATGTTCTGCTTAAAAAGTCAAAACAAGGTTAAAAACTTTTTATTTATATTTGAATTTACATGCAAAGAGCAAGGTAATATTTTTTTTAAACGTGACTTCTATGCAAAGACATAGCAACTTGAAAGTCATAGTGAAAAAACTCATTGCTCACACTGGATTTTACAGTCATAATAGCTGCCACTCCATGGAAACAATTTCTAGTAATTGCATTTACTTGCTAAGAACTACTGCCTACTTCATCAGACTAAATTTTGGAATAACTTTTAAAATGTTCTTGCCATTTTTACCACATAAGAAGCTGAAGAGTGAGATCTCAGTTTAGAAAAAAGGTGTTCAAAAGTAGAATCAGGTGCCCAGTTTTACTAGCTCAACAAACGCTAAATCAAAATGTGTTAAAACTTGGGGGTAAAGGTTAATAGGTTAATATAGTAGAGATCTCTTTAGTATTATGACAAAATATTGATGTTTCCTGCAGAAGCATATCAAAAAGGAAAGTTTCTATGAAGAGAGAAAAAAATGCAAAAGCCCTGAAGGAAATGATGTGGAAGGTTCTGGACGAGCAAGGTTACAGAAAAAAATCACTTTAGCCAACTGCAAAGATAATGAGGGTGCAGCATGGGCAGAGCCAGTGATAGTGATGAAGGTATTCACAAAGATGCATTAATTTTAGGCCTGGAAAGCAGAACAGAGATCCCATATAGTGATCAGTAGGAAATCCTTCACCATAGTACTTTAAAGTGCCCAGAAGGTAATTGAAATTAATTGATAAATTGTTTCAGCACATTTAAAAATGTGGTATGAGAGTCCATTTTGAAACAGGTTTAAATGGATAACTAATTATTTTACTTTATGTTAGAGTATATAGCATTATGTTTTTATGTAATAAAACTTACATTAGGTTTTTAAGCTTTATTGGGTCTAATTTACTGCCCCTCCCACATTTTTTTCTGCCTCTCCTTTCTTCTTCCTTTTCCATGCTAACTAAATTTGTAATGTTGGCATTCCTCTATCCTTTTGATGGCTCTGTTACCTTTGCTTTCCATTTCTGAGATAAGGATACTTAACATGTTCAGGGAGTAGACTTTTGAGAATTAACATTTCATGTAAACTCAATCATTAAAAGCAGGGACATCTGGGTGGCCCAGTTTTTTAAGCATCTGACTCTTGACTTTGGCTCAGGTCATGATCTCAAGCTTGTGAGATTTGAGCTTGGGATTCTCTCTCCCCAAGAGAGAATCTGTCTTCTCTTCCCCCTCTCACAAGGGTGCTCTCTCTCTCTCTCTCAAAAAAAAAAAAAAAAACGTCAATCATTAAAAGCAACAACTATGCCACTCTGGGATCATTAAATTGAGACCTCTTGCTTGCCCCTATCAAGGCTTTATGATCCTTGAGTTTGGAAACTGGGATCAGATTTTCTGCAGCATATCTCCCAACCTTAGCATCCTTGATCCTGAGTAAGGTTCTCACATTCATTTTTGCTGCATTGATTTTTGTTTTGGAATATTTTTAGTAAAGACACAAGATGGATCTAACAAGAATTCTTCTCTTAATTTACCAGCAAAGTTGCATCAATGTGAAAACAAATGCCCTCTGTCTGATGTTTTGCTTGATACTGAAATGTGAGAAAACGTGGTTATACTTGAATAATTTAAGAAATTCTCTTTAACAAACTGTAGAGAAAAACAAGTCATGGAAAAATGAAGAAATGAAAAAATTGTTCAAACTTTGGAGACAATTTTAGAGAATAGTGGCAAATGCCCTAACTTAGTCCATTCAGGTTGCTATATACAGACCGGTGGACTTATAAACAAGAGAAATTTGTTTTCATAGTTTTGGAGGCAAAATGAAGATATTGGAAGATTCTGTGTCCAGTGGGAGCCTACTTTCTGGTTCATAGCTTTCTTTTTGCCATGTCTTAACATGGCAGAAAAGGGCAATGGGGACTTTTGGGGTCTCTTCTATCAGGGTACTATCTCATTCTTGAGGGTTCTACCCTCATGACCTAATCACTTCCCAAAGGTCCCACCTCCAAATCCCATCCCATTGGGATTAGATTTTAGCATATGAATTGTGAGGGAACACTATTACTCAGTCTATAACACCCTCATATACAAGTTAAACATTAAACCCAACACCCAGTCTGACTATGGATGTTTTGGGAGGAGAAAACATCTTGTAGGCTGGATGGATTTGAGACCTCCAGGCTTTGGTCTGAATCCTCTGCTGCTATTTAGTAGTTGATTGGCCTTGGTAACTAAATCTCCCTAACCTTCGATTCCTCTTCTGTAAACTGGGAGTAATATGAGCATCTACTTCATAGGGTTGTTGCAAGGAGTAAGTCAGATCATGCACAGTGCCTATAGATTCCTAGGTACATACTCAGTAAGTGGTAGCTATTGAGACAATTAAACTACAGTGCATAAAGTAGTTTCCAATAAGTTCAGCACATGGTGGAGTCCCTCTGGTCAAAAGTGCATCTAGCCAAAGTCTTACTTCCTCACATGATTAAAAGGACAATTAAATAGCCAGAGGGAAGATGAAGTGGATGAAGTCTCTGGCTTCCTTAACCTCTTAGCACCTTTCTCCTTATCAAGTGACATTCTCTTCTGGAAGGGACATGATTGGGAAGATTGGGAATGAACTTGGGCAGAGATGGGAAGTGATCTATCATTCATTCACAAAAACCTAGGTGATTCTCATGCAATTTGGCCACTGTATTAATTTTCTAGAGCTGCTTAAACAAATTACCATAGACTGGGTGGATTAAAACAACATGCTTTTTTTCCTAGAAGTCTCAAAATCAACGTGTAGGTTGGGCCATGTCCTCCCTGAATACTATGGGGAAGAATCTTTTCTGTCTTTTTGCCTCTGGTGTTGAGGGCATCTTTGTTGTATCTTGCCTTGTAGATACATCATTCCAATTTCTGCTTCCTTTGTCACTTCACTTTCTCCCTGTGTGTCTCTGTCTCAGTGTCTCTTCTTTTAAGGCCTTAAGTCATATATGGCTAAGAGCTACCCTACTCCAGTAAATCATCTTAATTAGATCTGTAAAGATCTTATTTCCAAATAAGGTCACATTCCTGGGTACCTGGAGTTAGGACTTGAACATATCCTTTTGGTTAGTTCAACCCATAACACCTACTATGTACTTCTACATTGAAAAAAATATATATCTATATATTTTAACTTTTATTTATTTTTGAGAGACAGAGACAGAGCATGAATGGGGGAGGAGCAGAGAGAGAGAGAGAGAGGGAGACACAGAATCCAAAGCAGGCTCTGGAGTCTGAGCTGTCAGCACAGAGCCCGACACGGGGCTCAAACCCACGAACTGTGAGATCATGACCTGAGCTGAAGTCAGATGCTTAACCAACTGAGCTATCTATGCACCCTGAAAAATATATTTCTAATCTTAACGTGAATACATTATTTTTTCTTTCTACCAACACCACTTATTTTCTATTTATTTTCCCCTGATTTTTAAAAACACAATTTGTGTTTTGAAAAACATACTCAAAAGTGCCAGTGTGAAAAAGTCCTCATTCAAAAAAAATTTTTTTTCTAGAGTCTTTCCTCATAGGATTTTCTTTGCCTTCTTTCACAGTCAATGCTAGGAAGAAACCAAACTCCTTGCAGAAATGCGATGCATATAATAGATACGGCAGCTGGGTATCAGTGTATAAATCTTTATTATTTGGCTGACATGGTTTAGGATTAAACTGGTTTCAAACCAATAAACAATGAGTTTCCCCTCTTAGCAGTTCATGGCTAAAATAAAATTTTCATTACTGGGATATTAAAAATGTACATTTTAATAATATTTTTGAAAGCTCCTTTTATTCAGAAAGATGACCCTTTCAGGAAGGCAAAGAGGCTCACCTCTTGTGTGTTTGAAATAATTTCTGGAATGTAAGGTATGTTAAGGATCTAAACCATAAGTCTTTTGGAGGGCTTGACTGATATAGAAGAATTCCTCCCTACACCTTTTTTTTTTTTAGGAATACAGTATTCTCCTTCACATTTCTGTTCATATACATTTTTTCTTATAAAGGAGAGTATTAAACATGTAACACATAATTATTTTAAGAAAGAATATGTCAAACTTAGAATTTCTAATAATCACATCGAGCATAGCTCATAGTAGCTCACGGTAGCTCATACTTCTAACTCCTACATCTGGGTTCATACTAAAAACAGAAACTCTACCTCTTAGTCAATTTCTTAAAACCAAAGTTTAGAATTGGAACAGCATCTCCAACTCAGGATCCAGTGGTGTTTTTATAGATATTCTGTAACCTGTTGAAATGAACTAATTGCCATTACCAAAACAGAGCCTTTGAAGGATTTGCTAGACTGAGAGGTATGAATAGCAAACTGCTTTCTTTATATTTAACACTGTTTCACGTTGCTCAAATACCAAAGAATCTGCACTATAACTTCTCACCACTATAACTGGCTGCTGTGAACGCTGCAAAAATATACGATGTTAGTGATTATAATGAAAAGCCACCAAAATGAAGAACAAAATGAGAATAAGAGTGATGCTTTCCAGGTCAAATCCACTTACTTTTATAAAAAAAAAGTAAAGAAAAAAAATTTACATTGTCCAAATTGACATTAGGGAAAAAAATCGATCTCTGTTGCTTCTCATTAAGTAAAAATTCTTGTGCTCTTTGCTTTTCAAAACCTGTGGTAAGTAGAACACTAAGATGGTTCCCAAGACTTCTCCCTCCCTTCCCCTCACCACTGCTGGTACACACTGCCCCTTATAATCTTCTCTCCTTGAGTGTGGGTAAGTTCCTTTATATGGCAAGGGTGTAGGGTTATATTGATGTTCCAAGTCCATTAATTTTGAATTAAAAGGTAGAGGATCCTTGGTGGGCCTGACTCAATCAGGTGAAAGCCTTTAGGAGGGACCTGCCATCCTTTCTGAGTTGAGAGAGAGATGTTCTTCTGCTAGCCTGGACAAAACAGCCATGCTGTAAATTGCCTTTGAAAAGGGTACCTCCAGGAAGTGAAGGTCTCAGTCCTACAAGAAACTGAACTTCTCCCCCAAATCTGAAGGAGTTTGGAAGAGGGTCCAGAGTCCTTCTTCCACAATTCAACTGACACGCTGACTACAGTTTGTGAGACCCCAAGCAAAGGTTCCAGCTAAACTAAGCCAGATTCCTGATCCATGTAAACTGTGAGATTATTGTGTATTGGTTGACATTATTATGTTGTATTATGCTGTTGTAACCTTTTATGCAGCAGTAGAAAACTAATATATTTCTCCACAAACCATTTTTGTATTGTATTTATAATAGTAAAACATGGTCCAAATTAATTCAGTAAGTAATTATTTACTGTCTACTCTCTAGGAATAATATGTATGACAGTGTCCATCTCTGCCCCCAAAGAATTTAGACTAATCTGGAAGAATAAGTCAAATTGCTCTAACAAAATAATAAAACTGGCAAGTGCCATAGGCATGAGACCTATGGAGAGTCCAAGGGAGACTCTGATCAAGAAAACAGGAAAAAATAGCCCAAATATGTTGACATATGGACTCAGCAGTACTTTACAGTCAAAAAGCATTAGTCACTTGAGTGGATTATAATTTCTAACATTCTAGCTGTTAGTAGACTATCACCAACTCCAGGCTCCTAAGTAACTTCTGTTGCAAAACCCGTGAGGGATTAGTGATAGTCCCAGGGGTGTAGACATGTAGTGGTGTTAAGAAGCAGCCAGGAAAGAGTTAGCTCTGCCTATGGTAACGACAGTCTATTTCCTTTTCTCTTATTCTATTCACTGCCTCAACACTTACCCAATTTCTCATCATCCTATTAAGTGCATGGGCTAGAATTCTGTTTGTTCTCTCAGGAGAGAACAGATCACATGTATTGCTTTCACTTTGTCACTTTGCTTTCTCACTTTCTAGCTTGTCCCCTCACACCCAGCAAGCTGATTTTGGATTCCAGTTCTGTAATGAAATGAGGCTTTCCAAGGTCAACAAAGAGGTCTAAATTTGCTGGCCTTTTCTAAGGCATAATCTTTTGTGATCCATCTATAGCATTTGCCATGTTTGGAAGCTTATAACTCTAATTATTCCTTCTCATGGTCAAAAAAGAAAAAAGTCAGGTCATACCCTAATCTTTAAATTTTATAAAGCCTTATGTTTTATACAGTAACGTGGGACCAGTTTAGCAAAGCATTGTCTTCAAAAATGAGGTCACATGCTTTTTCTTCCAATCACATCATTCAATGTATCTTATAATCCAATTACACCAACCAAACTGTAAACCATAAAACTCTGTGATGGTACTCACAACTCCTATTGAACAACTCATGTGGTTCAGTATGGAATGGCTATCTGTCGCTTTCCTGGGTATGCAAATCCTCCTCTGGTTCAAGGCATAATGGAAGGGCCACCCCTTTTTTATTTCTTTTAACTCCTTCTCTGTTATTCCCATGCCCCATATCTCCCTCCTTTGTGCCTTACTTATATGTACATACTTCATTATGCCCTGTAGTAAAGGATTCTTTACACTCATAAAAATATAAAATAACAGGAGTGTTATGAGCAATAATTGGTCAAACTGTATTGATGAGGGCCTGCACTAATTACTCAGAAATTATTGACCGTGATGATGATGATATCTGCTCCTTGTTCTCTACTGGACTGAAAATACCAGCAGGGCAGATAACATGCTTTAGTCATTTTTGTTTCTCCCAGACTTCATAGGAATATGTCTAATAAGTTTCTTTTGGATCAGATTGGCTACTTTTTCTCAGAAATTCTTCTTACTTCACTTAAATGACACCCTGCACTTCCATTTGACCCACTACTCTATGGGCTCATCTATTTGTCCGTGTCTTCATTCATCCATGAGTTTTATATTTTAAGAATTTATCATTCACTTTCTCTTTTTCTTCCTATTATACCTTCTTCATAATTACAATTACCCACTTTCACAACCTAAATTTATTCGTGCTCAACTCCCAGACCTCAATTTCCAATGCTGATCCTTCTTTGACATTTTTATTCTCCACAGGGCATGACTCTGCCACGGTGCCCAACTTCTCTGGAATTAGTCCTTATTTTCTTTTGCCTTGATACCCTCACATCCACTTGCAGTGCCTGGCACCTACCTGCATGTTCACAGAGTCTGTCACATCCGTGCCTTTCCTTCCACAGCAGATTAGGCTTTCATTATCTGCTGTGTTCCTTCAATTACCTCTTTTCTGCCTCATCCCTCTTTCCCAGCCCTCCCCCTTGCAATCTGTCCTACCCACACAGTGCTGCCAGATTGATGTTTCTGAAGCAAAACTGTAATTGTGTTATTTCCATGTTTAAATATCTTGAATGGTTCCTGGCTCCTCTTTAACTATTAAACAAAGTCTAAGCTCCTTAAGCTCATATTGATGGCCCTCTCCAAACAAACTCCTGATTACTTTTGCAGTTTTCTTTTTGAGGACTCCTCTACACATCTCTGAGGTTTGAGCATGCATCACATCTTTTTTTTTTTTTTTTTTTTTTACAAATAGTTTATTGTCAAATTAGTTTCCACATAACACTCAGTGCTCATCCCCACAAGTGTCCTCCTCCATGCCCATCCCCCCTCCCCCCACATCCATCAGTCCTCAGTTTTTGTCAGCATTCAAGAGTCTCTCATGGTTTGCCTCTCTCCCTTTCCCCCACCATTTCCGCCCTTCTTCTCCCCCTTGGTCCTCTGTTAAGTTCCTCCTAATCCTCCTATACGTGCACACATATGATATTTGTCCTTCTCTGCCTGACTTATTTCGCTCAGCATAACACCCTCAAGGTCCATCCATGTTGCTACACATGGCCAGATTTCATTGTTTCTCATTGCCATGTAGTGTTCCATGGTATAGATAAACCACATCTTCTTGATCCATTCATCTGTTGATGGACACTTAGGCTCTTTCCATGTTTTAGCTATTGTGGAGAGTGCTGCTATGAACATTGGGGTACATGTGCTCCTATGCATCAGCATTTCTGTATCCCTTGGGTAAATTCCTAGCAGTGCTATTGCTGGGTCATAGGGGAGTTCTATTGTTAGTTTCCTGAGGAACCTCCACACTGTTTTCCAGAGGGGCTGTACCAGTTTACATTCCCACCACAGTGCAGGAGGGTGCCCGTTTCTCCACATCCTCGCCAGCATCTAGAGTTCTCTGCATCACATCTTTTATTGTTACTGTTTCTATGCACATCTTCTCTCTCCTTTAAGACTGATAACTTGGTGCTGCTCCACCAGCCCTTCATCCATGCTGTACACCTTTATTGACACCTACTCTTTGTAGGGCATGTAGCATGTGGTCTAGAGAAGGAAAGAAATGAGGCTACCTTCTAAGAACTTAAAGTCCATGATGGAAGAAAAGATATGAACATAATAATACTACAAGGTAGAAGATCAGCATATTAAAGGAGTAATATGGGTGTTTAGTAAGAGCATTATAGAAGAGCTAGCATGTTAATTGAGCCTTAATCCTTTAGGATATGGAGTCTTGGATACACAGAGATGGGAGTAATGGCATTTCAAATGTAGGAACACCATAGACTAAGGTATAAAAATAGGAAATGTAGGCATTTACCTGTGGAACACTCAATAGTTCATTTGAGAGAAGTTGAAATAAGTTTGGAAAGGTAGTTTGGGGCTATACTATGGAGGGTCTTGGATGACAGATGAGGGAATTCAAAAGTTGGCTAAGGAAGAATTAGTATGTGAGCAAGAGACTTGCATGTCCAGAGCGAGACTTCAGGAAGAATCCTCTGGAAAATGTATGTACAGTGGGTTGGTCAACAGTGGAAAATTGTGGGAAAACCTCTTAGGAGGGAATGTAAAGGTAAGAGGTGACTGAGAATGAGGTTAATAGGACTTGTTAACAAGTTGAACAATGGGGGCAAAAGAGGCAAGAGTTAAAGGTGATGCTGGGGTTTTAAGTTTCAGGTTAGAGGAATATATATATTTCTGTTTTGCTGAGGGAAAAGATGAATTTAGTTTTGAATATACTTAACTTCAAAGGCAAATGGCATATACAGATGTATGGTTCTTAAAGAGCCTTCAGAAGTGGAATTCATTGTTGCTTTAATTTTTATTTCCCGAGTTTCTAAAAATGTTGAACACCTTGACATGAATTTATCAGTCCGGTGTATCTCCTCATATTGAGTGTTCAGATTCTTTGCTCGTTTTTGTAGTGGTTTGTAAGAGGTTCCCTCACCCCCCCCCCCCCAGTATGTTTTGGAAGCACCTTCTTTATTAAATATATATAATGTGGATATTCTCTCCAAGTTTGTGACTTGCCTTTTTACTAATGGTGCATTTCAAAAAGCAGAATTCTTTATTTTTGAAGAAATTGGATTTATCCACTTTTTCTTGCTTGTGTCCTTTGACGAAAACGTTTGCCAGGGTGCAGGTGGGGAGATATTTGACCAAACAGTACAAACTTGCAGGATGTGGAACAATTGGAAGTCTCATACATCGCTGGTAAGATGTTACTAATACAACCACTTGAGAAAACCAGTTTGACAATTTTTAAAATCTAATGTAAATACTTTACTACTCAGTAATTCCACACTTAGCTCTCTCCAAGAGAAAAGGAAACACAAACATATATCCCTGATTCTATAATCACAATACTTGTGCAAGAGTATTTATAGCAGATTTATTCTCAAGAGCCCCAAACTGGAAATAGCCTAAATATCCATTAGCATATAAATAAATTGTGGATATCCTTACAGTGGAATCCTACTGGAACAATGAAAAAGAATAGGTGATACATAGAAGAACATTGGTGAATCTCAAAAGTATTTTGCTCAGTGAAAAAAACCAGAACCAGACACAAAAGACTATGTAGTACATTGTTCTGGTTTTAGGAAATGCTAGAACTGTCAAAACTAATTTACAGTGTTGACAGATCAGTCATTATTTAGAACCAGGCCAGAAATTGCTGAAAAGGGACTAGAGAAATTTTTTTGACTGAGGACCACATTGCATATATTGTCAAAGTGAGCCGAACTATATATCTACAATGGGTCATCTTATTGTGTGTAAACCGTTCCTTAATAAAGTCAATTAAATTCATTAAAGTTATTAGAGGGGGAGGTTAGTAGAAGCAGCAAAGGTAGAAGTTGACTTTTAAGTATGATTTACCTAAAGACAGGATTGGAAGTCCTGAAGTTGTGAGGAAATCATAGTGGTAGAAGAATGCCACAGGCAGCTCCTTGGGAAGAACATGTTGTAAGTGCTTGGAGGAGGCAAAGACAAAGCGAAAACTTGGAAGGAAAGGGAGATGATTGGAGTGTGAAGTGTCAGAAACCAAGGTAGAAGAGAGTATCGGGAAGGGTAAGGTGCATGGCATTGGTGCCTTTTATGGATAGGTCCAGCTGTCTCTGGCTGAGTGAAAGGCCCAAACCACATGATCCAGCTAGTAGCGAAAGCTGCATCAAACTTCAGTGGAAGATAAAAGTAGAAGAATTGACTTTGGGAAATGGTCTGTATGTTTTCTTGCAATCGAAGCACTGGTAAAATCATATTCAACTTTTAAAAAGATTATTAAGCTTAAACTCCGTGGAAGTGCCTGGGCTTTCACATCAGTAGCATTTGTGGTATAGCTGAAGACTACTTAATGCAAAACAGCAAAAACAGATCTCTTCTGGAAGGCTGCCAGGTAAATTGCATTAGAGCCATAGTAGCAAATATGGAGACAAAAGGTCGGTGGATGCAGCAGCTGTAAAAAGGTGAGGTGACATGGAACAGTTTCAGTTGGTGTGGGCAGAAGATGGCTGGGAGGCCATTTTGAAGCACCACTTCAAGTGGTGTCCACATTTGTGGAGTTATTGGTGTCAAGAGTAGCTAAAAACTAAACTGCAATGTTTTGTGTAGCTGATAAGGCGAAACCAAGAAACTCACCCAAGAAAACCTTACAAAAGTACTCATTACTGGGAAAGCTGCAGTTAACACAACACTTTCAGTTGCCTTTGAACTCTCGTGTTGTATAGCAGTGGTCATAAGAAATGAGTTCACCTTGTTTCTTAGGCATTACGATACAACATTTTATTTTTTAAAACTAAAAGATGAAACTAAGTCCCAGATCTTCACTTAATAAAAAGTCCTGTGGGGAGAACCATTTAGCCTGTGGACCAGCTTGGTAACTGCTTGTTATCTTAGTGGTGAATGAGCCTGGGCTGCCACCAGGCCAAAGAATAAAACAGGCAGGAAACAGTTTTATTCAGCACAGGCAAAAGGGACAGAAAGCAGAACAGGAGATAACAAAGTTATCGAAAGCTTGAGGAAAGAGAAAAATAAAAAGAGAAGGATGAAAGAGAAAAAATGGTTGGGTAGTGCTGTGTGGTTGAGGGCAAAGCAAAATGGCTCTGTAGGTAAGCCCATCTTTAGTCCTGGGTAATGTTAATTTCACCCCTGAGTATCATTACTACTCCCTTCCAGGAAGGCCCCTTCCTCTCTCACTCTCTCCTTCCCTTTCTTCCTTCCTTCCCCTCTTTCTTTCTCTTTCTCTGTTTCTCTCCCTCCTTTCTTTCCTCCCTCTGTTCCTCCTCCCTTCATGAAGGTATAATTGACACATAACATTAGTTTCAGGTGTACAACATAGTGACTTGATATTTGTGTAGCAAAATGATGACTACAGTGAAGTCTGGTTAACATCCACCCCCACAAATGTGATGCATTTTTTCCTTGTGATGAAAACTTTTAAGATAGACTTTCTTGGCAACTTTCAAATCTACAGTATGGTACTGACTGTAGTCCCTGTACTGTATGTTACATCCCTGAGACTGACTTATCTTCTAACTGGAAGTTTGTACCTTTTGGCCTCTTTCCTCCAATTTACCCATCCCCACCAACTCCCTGCCACTGGAAGCCACCAATCTGCTTTCTGGATCTATGAGTAGAAGCCCATTTCTTGATAGTATGATTATCTAGTATCTTTTGAGCTAGAGGAGAATAATCTTACCTACTGTGAACCAAGTTTCAAGCTGGGGTTGGAGACAGGTGAAAGGACAGTGTTCTGGTCTCAGGTAGATTGGTTGGTATTAACAGGGAACACACAGATAGGTAAAATATAAAGTGAAAATTCTAAACATATGTAAAATGAAGACTTATTATAAAAGGTGAATTGCTCAAGCATAGATTAGGAGGTGACAGGAAGACCTTTAAAACGTAGTTGAGTTCTGGAAAACTGGAAGTAGTCCAGTGAGATAAACAAGACATTTTAGGCAGAGGAGAGAATTTGTACCAAGGCCTGGAAGGCTGGAACACTATGGATAATAAATTCAGTAAGTAAAAGCATTTCTGTGCAGCTGAAGGAAAAGCGAAGGGTGGGACATGAACAGGGATCATATATACGAGCCATATCAAATCGTCTCATAAAAAGCCATTGATGCCTTGCCAAGGTATTTTTATTTAGAGGTCCTCTGACAGAATTATGAGTCTATAATGCCACCAAGGCCTAGAAGTGAGTTGAAATTATATGCTTGGATTGAGATCCTTACACTGTCATATACAGCCTAGTACATAGTAGGTGCTGTATAAATATACATGGGAAGTTTGAATTTCGAATAAAGGTAATACTTTATATATTAACACCACTCTGCTCACACCTTCCAGAGGTTGAGTACTATTATTATTCTTATTTTACAGAGAGATTAAATGATGTGCCCAAGGTCAGACACTAGTAATGATAGACCACGATTTTGCACCCAGACACACCAATTCTAGAACCCACACACTGGCCTTTAGTCATAGCAAACAGTGCTCTCCCAGCTCAAGTTAGTAAGTAATACTGGGCCAGAGTCTGAGTGATTGATACAGCATTCTGGACAAAGTGTTAACACTTAGGGCTACTAAAGTGTACTTAAGAATTTAGGGAGTAATATTTACATGATTATAACAACAATGTTTCTAATTCACTATAATGGTCTACTGATTTTATAGAACTGGATCTTAACCTTATAAAAAGGGAATTATTACCATAAAATTTACTTTCAGAGCACTGAGCAATACAACTCAGTCAGTTAAGGGTGACTGCACTGAGATCCTGGATCTGTTCTAAGTCTCTGTGGACAGGCACACACTACCTTGAGTAAATGGCATATTTACCAAGGCAGGTATGTTTCTGTTGTTTGTAGTTTACCGTTGGCCCCCTTCTTTTCTTTGTAACTTGTATGTGTTCAAACAGCTCGAAAGAGAAAAGAAAAGGGGAGAGGTAGTGTGAGTGGACTGAAATCTGCCAGGACAGCAGTTTCGTTCAAAGTGTTTGGTGAGGAAACCTTTAAATGGGCCGATGTCTTTCTAATTGTTATTTATACTTCTCTAAGTTCACTTAAAAGGCAGACTGGGATATCAGAAGATACCACTGTCTGTCCCCCCCCACCCTCATTTCTGATTTTAAATTCTTTGTCCGATTGTATGGAAACTGGCACAAACCTGTCAGGCCCACAACAAAGGATCTACATCATCTTTAAGAGTGAGGAGAAAGCCAGGATCTCTCAGATTGTCTCTTACTGTTGTTTTCTCTCTATATTTGTATTTGGAATTAGACTTTCTTTCGTGAAAAAAATCCTCTCCTGTATTTTGACAGGCAACTGGTATAAGTTCAGGTGTAGATGTTTAAAGCTATTTTAAAATATACTTGTATTATTTATAACAGTATTTCAGCAAGGTGACTTTTGAGGTATTTTCAATGTGTGTCCAAAATACCCACTCCCCTTGTCCTCAGGTGTATTTAATTAAATGTCCTTGAAATGCTAACGGACTACAGCCAAATAAGGTTTAGAAACTGAGCTGAGATCTTAATTCACTTGGTGGCTTTATGTGTTCACCATCAGTCTGTATCACCTGTGCTTTGGAAGTTTATAAAATCCCTCAACATTAGTTCGTTTGAAAGGCATGAATTTCTTGGGGGAGTTTTCTGCATAATAGGCATCCAAGAGGGAAACGAGATTCAAGGACACATTTAAACAACTTTCCTGAAATATCAGTAAAGTGTGTTTTGTTATGTTTCCACATTGAACACAGGCTGTTGATGGAGTCCTACTGCAAACTTGTTCTTGAAAATCAGTATTATACACAATGTGCCAGTTTTTAACAAATATTTTATAATGCTCCTTTTACTCACCAAGAATAAATAATACAACTTGTCTACATATATAATTTTTACAGATCAAGAAAATGTGATAAGAAAAATAAAAAGGAAAAATGAGAAAATAGTTCATAATGGAATAATTTCTATTCCACTATAAAGATCTTCAGGTATAACCATACTAGAAGACACAATGAAATAATCACATACTTGCAACAGCTAAAAGGGATTTTGGATTTAGAGAGGTGAGAGAGTCAGAAGATTTTTAAAGATTGGGAGAAAATAAAAGATCAGAAGTTGGGTGAACATTACAATAAAAGCTAGAATATTCAGTTTATATTAAAACATGCAAAAATACATTGTGCTATGTTTATATGCCAAGTTGTTCTAGGCTTAGATAATTATAAATAGGATTTCCTTTTATGTGTGTGTCCTATGGAGATTTTGAATATTGTGCAGAGTGTGGGAATAGTTTTCATTGTATGAAACTGTCCCATGTTTTTGTAGTTTTGTAGGCTCCTAGTGGCCCCATGTTTTTGTAGTTTTGTAGGCTCCTAGACCCTTGGCCTTTAAATGCCAGTTGCTGTCCTTCATGCCTATTTTTTAGCATGCCAAACATGGCAAATGAATATTCAGAATATTCTGCAGGAGGCCGGGCCAACTCTATTGAGAACCAAACTGACTCAGTGCTACAGGATTAAGTTTTTAGTAATGGGAGCTCTTAAATATTTCTCTCCTCTGTCTTTATTCACACACACAGACATTTCCTACATTTTCAGCCAGAATTAAACTTAGAAAGATGATGAAATAAACTAAAATTTAACGAAAAACCTTCGAACGTAAGCGCAAATTACTACGTTGTGCTGTGATGAACTGTAACCTTTTTCTCTAAGTGTTCTTGTCCCGAATTGATTACCTTAGCAGTGGGTCGGTGAAGCCCCTCAGTACTACAAAGGACTTGCTTTGCTCTGCAAATAATACTCATCATCATCGTACATTTTTTTCCTTAGAGATATTTCAGGCTTCTAGAAATTAACAAGGAATAATAACATTTAACATTTTAGCCAGTGCTTTTCTGAAGTGTGAGGAAGAATTGATGAGATTCTTCAACAGATGAGAGCTGAAGTTTGAGTCCTCTACAGAGTTCATTGATACAATGAAACAAAATCTAACTATTAGCACTTAGGTAGTAATGAGTTATTAGCATGACAGTCTGAGAATGTGGGTCCAGTAGAAGAATTGCAGAAGCATAAGGTGAATGAGTACCTGCTTTAAATCTGGATAATGTAATGAGAAACTCTTCACTAGTATTAAATTTGTGTTCCACGTATTCAGTCTTTTAAAACATATCAAAAATGAAAACCTATCAAAAGATAAATATCAAGCAAAATCTCTGAACAGACACTAAGAACCTATTAACTTCATGTCCTAGTTGTGATAAGGAATGGTGGAGATGGTTTGCAGTCTGTGATATTCTGTTCAGGCGGAGTCATAAAATGCGAGATTTTTCCCAACATAGTTCTGTACCTACAATCTGTCCCATGTGTAATTTCCTTAGACAAACCGCTTACCTTACTAAGCCTGAGATTCTTATGTGTAAAATGAGGACAATTATTCTCACCTAGTAGGGTTTTCACAAGGCAGGATGCAGACTGAGTTTACAGACCTCACAGCACATATTTCCACATTAAGTTCTCAGTGAAGATTGGCAATCACTACAGTGATTATTGTTATTCACACGCCATGGACTCCTGTATGTTCCTAAGGGTTCTCTTTATTTGGTCTTAAAATTCCTCTTGCATCAGCATTACATTTTCATGACATTAACATAAAGCAGTGACATGATCTATGACAATGACATTATATTCATCCTGCAGTCACTCGAGAGAAAACAAAGTTACTGGAGTACATTTTTCATCACCGATTTGTTTGTGCCGGACTTAACCACCTATGTCACTACTGGTTGTTGAGTGTTGTTGGCTGTTGCTATGAGGGGTAACACTGCTTTACTGACTCTTCCAGGCCACTGCTTTCAAACTGTGTTTTATACATCCAGGTGTCTTTGTTGCTGCCGATGTGAGAGTGAGTGAGGAAGACACTTTTAACTCACCACAGCAGCTTGATTTGCTTAACTCATGTGATAAATTGAGGTTTTTATAGTATTTCACTTGGTTAAAATGGTTTGAAAACTACTCTTTCCTAGCTTAGCTTCTCCAAGCATGGCGCAAAGACCATTTGGCATAATGTTTGGTATAGTAAGATTTGTAATATGATAGTATCTGTCCAGTTTCTGGCATGGCATCAGATACTTTCAAAGTATGGGGAATACAGGGACGCCTGGGTGGCTTAGTCGGTTAAGCGTCCAACTTTCGCTTAGGTCATGATCTCGTGGTTCGTGGGTTCAAGCCCCGCGTCAGGCTCTGTGCAGACTGCCAGCTCAGAGCCTGGAGCCTGTTTCAGTCTGTGACTCTCTCTCTCTGACCCTCCCCTGCTCATGCTGTCTCTCTCTCTCTCTCTCTCTCCTAGAAATAAATAAAAACATTAAAAAAAAAAGTTCAAAGTATGGGGAATACAAACATGTGTAAGAAAGGGTTCCTGCCTCTGAAGAATTTACATTTCAGTGAGATGGACAGGCCCCAAGCAAAACCAAATAACGAAGATAAAGATTTTCATGAAATCCTCTGAAAGGTTGGAGGAAGACTCACATAATTCGGCATTAGGAAATGAGGAAACTTCTCATCCAAGTGATAACATTTGAACTGAGTCTTGAATGATAAAACAATGTGACAATGTTAATGGGGAAAGGGAGTCCAGGAAGAGAGAGAAGCATGAGAGAAGACACTGGAATGTGAGAGTGCTGACTGGTTGTGAGAAGTTTTTCATGAGCAGAATTAACAGGACTTAAATGAATTGCAGGTATAGGATTGGAGCTGAAATAGATCAGGGAGACAAGGATAATAGTGAGATCTCTTATTTGAAAGACTAGATGAATGAGATCACCCAGGGAGAGCATGTTGAAAAAACACAACAAAACAGAACAGGG
Organism: Proteles cristata cristata; assembly: GCA_017311185.1. Taxonomy (NCBI): domain Eukaryota; kingdom Metazoa; phylum Chordata; class Mammalia; order Carnivora; family Hyaenidae; genus Proteles; species Proteles cristata. Next base: position 175,139 of record JAESUZ010000587.1, on the reverse strand, counting down.
TTAGCCATGAAATCCTGGATCCTCTACCACTTTGGGGAAGGAAAGGCAATGAAAAAGGAGGACCACTGGAAAGAATGGAAGGGGTGGGTGGGGAAGGAAGAGGAGAAAATGAGAGTGGGGGTCTTGGAAATCAAGAATTACAGATGATGGTGGCTGATAGTGATAGTGATATAAAAATATCTGACTGAATGAAGGTTGATCATAACCTTCATACTTGTGCATCAAGATGTCCCTGGTGACTCCAGGGAAAACAATTTTAATGTCACATGCAGGATGGAAATCAGAATGGAAGGAGGTGAGTCGTTGATGGGATATGAAGAAATAGGATCAAGGTTATGCTTTTCAATAAATTTTGACGTAGATATGAAGGAAGATGCCAGCGTGGTAGCTTGACAGAGAGGTAAAGTAAGAAGAAGAAAATTTTAGTGCAGGAAAGAAGAAAAAAGAACATTCCTTGAGTGCTTACTGTTTGCCAAATTTTGCTAGGCTCTTTCAGATGTGTGAACCTTGAGCATATGAATAGGCTAAAAGGAATGAAGGAGTAAGTGAAATGACAGGAGTTTAAAAAGAAAGTTGGAGGTGATAATGGGCAGAAGAAACACCATGAGGGAATTCATGTTTCCTAGGTGAGGCATCATTGGAGTGGATTTTGAGAATGCAGTGTGTACATATTTGGCTGTTTTTGGAATTTTCATTATTTGGGTTTCTACCTGACCTGAACTGAGGGCTTTTCTAAAATGGAAATAGATTTGTTAAAATTACAGCTTGGGTTTAATATTAGCTGACATTTACAGAATGCTTATGCTTTGCCAGACACTCTACTAAGCACTCTATAGGCATTGCTCTGTTTACGCAACAAACCTATGGCAGAGGTAGTATTTTCGTCCCCATTTTATACAGGAAGAAACTGATTCCCAGAAAGATTAACACTCCAGGTCACAGCACTCATATGTGGTAGAGCTTAGATTTGAACCCATGCAGTCTGAGTCCAGAGCTTGTGTTTTCAATCCCTCTGTTCAACTGTTTATCCAGTAGTAGAATTTCTGCACAAATGACATTACCCTTCGTCCATTCTTATTCTGCGCTAAGGGATAGGTTCTGGCTATTTGGATTTCTGCTGTGCTCAAGGAAAGGTGCACTCTACTTCAAGAAGCTCATGAATGCCAAAACCTTAATCACAGCTATTTGGATGACACAGAGTTCATGCTTTACAAACCAACCATGACCCCAGCCATATTACAATCAAAGTTGCAAAATAAAGAAACATTCTGAAAAACCTTGTCTGCTTCATTTAGATAACCCTGTGCAGAATGAATTGAAAGATAAAAATGCTCAGCGTGTATCATTTCCTTTTTATTTTATTTTATTTTTTAAATTTGAAGCCCCATGGTGTTACGGGTGATATCACCAGGCAATTTGGTTTGAATATGTTCCATGCTGGACTGTGCAGATTACCCAACTAATGACATGCAAACTCCTTGCCATTGTGACACCTCTCTTCTTACAAGTGGGAATTTCAAGTGACAGACTAAAGCTGTTTGCTATCAATTTTGCAAAAAACACATCTGCCAGATAGCCAAGGTTTAGTTCAGAGACGGAAATCAATTAATATTCTAATTTGTTACCTGTCATTAGTGTCACACTAGATTATGCCAAGTCAAAAGTGATAACCTTTATATAACATATGCTCCTAAAGGAATTTGATTTTCAGGATAGGTTTTATTTTTGTTTAGTGTTGCTCCCTGTGTAGAAAGCCCATGAGAAATTGCAGTTACACAGACAGTGAAAATTGTGGTAGATTAAAATAAAGGTGTAAAATATACAGTTATGTGTTTTTGATAACACTACATGGCTGTACTTAAGATAAGTTTTTCTAACTCTAATTTGCCATACTATTTTAAGATTTAGACAGTTGACTTGTTTCTTTCTATTAAATCAAGTAGAGATCTAGCACCATGATATTTTTATAGCTGTTACCCAGATCCTTGGACATTCTATTAGGTTGCTGATCAAAAGTAAACCTCCACAGAGGAACAGATGAGTCCCCTGGTCTCAAGAACAGTGTCTAAGAAAGGGCCATGCGAGTGGGACAATAGCTTGGGAGGAAATGAGGTTAGCCAAAGGAAAGAAAGGAAAGAAGGGAGGATTTCATAATTTTTTTTCTAGCTGCCTGTTTTCTTGTTGCTAAACAGGAGGGAAACATAAAGTAGAGAATAGTTGGCTCTAGGAAAGGCTAAAGATGGAAGTGTTGCTGTAAAGATGGAAACAACTTGCTTTCTTCAGTGTGAATGACACATTCAAGCACTGGAATAATTCCTAGCATGAAAAATTAAAATTTTCTAATCTAATTTAATTTTTCAGCATCTTAAGACCTCAGAGTCTACTAGCGTGGGTTCAGGATAGAAGTTAAACTGACATTCATTCACTTATTCATTTGACAAGTAGATATGGAGTGCCTAATATGTGTCAGGCACCACCCAAGATCAAATGACGCAAAGAGCAGACCCAACTCCTTGACCTCATAGAGCTTACATTATTTTGGAGGGAGTCAGAGCAATTTATAAACAAATAATAAATAGCACCATCTGCAAAGCTATGCTATGCTGAGAAAGCAAGGGCGCGGACAGGAATTGCTGGCAAAGATAAAGTAGGATGAATGGGTTATCATTTTAAGCAGCATGGTTGGGAAAGGCCTTAACTAAGAGGAAGATATTCAGGCAAAGCCTAAAGGAGAGGAGAGAATGGGTTTTTTGGATACATGGGGAACATTCAGTCCCATAGTTATTAACATTGCCGTACCACTCATGTTGTTTACACTTCTAAAGAAGGAGCTGGTGGTGTTCAAGACCAGGCGGCATATGCATTTTATTTCATGTTATTCATTTCTTTCTCTGCTAGCTCATTTCTTTTAAAGCAATCATTTTGATAAAATACTCAAGTTAGAGTTTGTCCCCATGATTTATGCATTTTGGTTTGTGTCTGGTAGTTATGACCTTGAAGTTGTATTGGGATCATCCATCAGCTTTGTAGCAGAGTAGGAAAGAGAACCTGTGGTTCTCATCCTAGGGCTTCATCTGTTGGGCCATCTCCACCTCCACTAGGTTATGGATCTTCCTGCTAAGAATGGTAATCACTGGCAACTATGCTGAGAGTGTCTCTTGGATGAACTTGAATTTGTTAAAAGTAGGCAGACCAATAAATTCTTAGTCACTGATGGATAAGAAGTTGATCCCTTGTAGTTTTTTCCCCACTTGATTTTTCAATGTCATTATAGAATAATTTTCTTAGGGATTGATAAATCTCTCATCTGAATTGTTGTTACATTCTGTTTATCTTCTGCCCTTGTCTTTCTAGAGCCCATTTTCAACACAGTAGCTAGAATGATCTTTAAAAATCTTGAGTCAGATCCTGGGACACTTCTGATCAAAACCTTCTGGAGGCATTTTGTTTCATTCATAGTAGAATTCAAGTTCCATAGAATAATCCACAAGGCTCACATGATACGGCCTGTGCTCCAGTCTGAATTTGCTTTCTGCCAACCTCCACCTTGTTCATTCTATGTAAAGCTCACTGGGCTCCTTGCTGTTGCAGGCAGATTTTTGCCCAAGGGCCTTTGTCCAAAATTCCTAGGTTTTATAACTTACTCCCTCACTTCTTTCAAGATTCCTTACAAAAGAAACCAGACCTTGTCATCCAAAAAAATAATGTTTTACCCTCTCTGCCCTTCCATATTCCACTTACTCTTCTTTAGTTTCTCTAATATATTACCACATGACTTTCTATATATATTTGCATCTAGATCGATTTGTTACTACTTTTCCTCACCAGAGTATAAGCTTTATTAGGGCCAAAATCTTTTTCTTAGCATCGGGGAAAATGTCTAGTTCATGATAAATGTCCAAGTCTGAAGGAAAAAAGAACCTGTTTCAGATTGAAACCCCACTGATTTTGAACTTAGTGCTGCACTCATACAAATAAACTTAACTACTGGTTATTTTTGTTATTGTTGTTTTTTTCCTGATGAGAACAAAGAAAAATTAAAAAACTGTGCAGAAGATTCTGATGTTAGTAAATTAAAGGAAAACAAGCTTGTAATATTAGAAAGAACATTTTAGCTATTGTTTAGGAATAATCTTTTTTTTTTTTTTAAATTTATGAGAGAGAGAGAGATAGCATGAGCAGAGGAGGGTCAGATAGAGAGGGAGATACAGAATCTGAAGCAGGCCTCAGCCTCTGAGCTAGCTGTCAGCACAAAGCCCGACGTGGGGCTCAAACTCACTAACTGTGAGAACATGACCTGAGCTGAAGTCGGACGCTTAACCGACTGAGCCACCCAGGCACCCCAGAAATAATCTTTACAATAGACTAATTCATAAATACAAATTTAAAAGATATACTGTACAACTCATAAACTATATTCTAGAAAAAACAGATATTGTAAAAAAAATATACCCACCTGCATGAAACACAAGGTAGAAGTGTTTTATAAATTGGGCTTTCATGAATAAAGTATATTTAAAGACTTAAAAAATATTCCATTTCTAATACTCCATTTTATTATTGGGATGTTATCATCCCAATAATTACAAACATCAAATGTAAGTTTATGGTATCTTAAGAGGAATTCTATTTTTTTACCCCGGAGTGATTAAGGTCATTTTTCAAACATTTATTTTTACTCTACCAATCATACATAGTACTCACATGGAATTTTATGCAACTCATTCATAAACTTCTCCTTCAGCTTGGAAAAGGCATCTTCCTTTCCTTCCCCAGGACTGGCTGGCTCTGTGGCATTATGTGGTAGTACAGTTGCAACAGTGGTGACTGGCGGGGCTGCCAGGGCCTCATGATGACTCTCACTCACCATTTTAGGTTCAGGTGAATCTAAAAGGGGAGGGAAGCAAAATAAATAAATAAAAGAACAATTCCAAATGGCTTAACTGATCCCACATCAAAGGTACACAGAGATGAAACACATCAGAGAGTGCACCTGCTCCCTGGGTAAATAGTCTATCATTAGCATATTACTTTATGTTGGCTCATAAAGTATTTATGGAACCACAGTGGAGAGTCTTTCCTAGAAGTTAAGGGCAGACGTACTTCCTGAAAACACTATCCCAACAATAATATGTAAGCTTAAAATCTAGTAGGCGTTTATACTGCCAATAATTTACTGTGCAGATTTAATTTCTAACCCGTACGTGACCGACTGTGTCTGAGACAGTTGTTGACAACATACATGCTCTATACTCTGAGCATTTTGTATTTTCTAAAAGGAAAGAAAGGTTAAGTATTTATATTGGAAATGTTGACCAATAATAGCATGCATTCAAAATACTAGTTTTAAAATGGTTATAAAGAATACTATTATAACATTGATACTGTAAGATGTCAGGAGTGTCCTAGAGAACTTCTTGAATCTCATTTATTGATGGTACATTTTCCTCCCAGTCATTTATTTTTGACATTTACTGTAGACAATACTGTGATCAATAATTCAGTTGTCTTGCTGGGTAAATGTTTGAAGCCACTGTAAATGTGGCATGATGGACTGTTTGTATCCAGGAAATGATGAAACACACCTAGTCTGTCAAACCATTTCATTTGATTCACCTTGATTAGATTATTGAATTATTCTATTAAATTATTCAATTACTTTAAATGTTTGTTTACCTCCAAAATATTAAAAAAGTCCTTAAGGTAGCCAGCCAATGAAAATCTCTTATTCTTGAGTACAGAAGACCTCAGTTCTGATCCTCTTCCCTAGCTGTATGAATTGACAGGGTATTTGACCTCTTAATTTCTCCGCCTTCTGAAATATAAAGAAACTGACCTGCCCTGGCAAGATTTTTTTTTTTAAGTACATGTGCAGTGCAGAAGGCATTCTAGAGAGGTAGGATCGAAGTCCTATTCTCCAATCTGAACATATTCTGGACTTAAATAATTAATTTTACTGTGTGGCTTAAGATTTCAGGCGGTGCTGGAAGAAAGAGAACAGGATTTGGGGCAGAAATAAATACAAACACGTCGGTCAAAGCAACTTCACAGTCTCAGCAGGAAAGTTGATGGACCTATAAATCCCCTTTGCAAAGAAATGGGAATAACCAGAAAACAGTTAAAGGACTTTTATAGAATTAAAATCTTTTGTGAATTAATTATGCATACTTACATATTTAGTGGAAATGCAATTGAAAGTAGAATATTCTCAGATATATGGAATTGTTATTAGACTCTTAAAATCTAGAGAGTTTTTTTTTAATGTTTTATTTATTTCTAGGAGAGAGAGAGAGAGACAGCCTGAGCAGGGGAGGGTCAGAGAGAGAGAGAGTCACAGACTGAAACAGGCTCCAGGCTCTGAGCTGGCAGTCAGGACACAGCCCAACGCGGGGCTTGAACCCACGAACTGCGAGATCATGACCTAAGCGAAAGTCAGACGCTTAACTGACTAAGCCACCCAGGTGCCCCAAAATCTAGAGAGTTTTGGATTTCATGGAAGGAGAGGATGACTGAGACTAATACATACACATAGATAACTGGTTTTCATTTTACCATATGTTATTTTTTAAAGCTTTTAATTTTCCACTAGTAGCTGCTAATATGACATGAAAGGGTAGAGTTACATAGGGGCTTAAATCTTCTCTGTTCTTGAGTTTCTTAATTTGTAAAGTGAGAATAATCCTACCAGAGACATAAGGTTTTTGAGTGTACAATAAGGCAATCTAATGAACTTAGCACTCTATCAACTGATCAGTCAATCGGTCCTTCTGTCCTCTCTCTTTCCTTCCCTAGTAATACTTGGCAACCCAGAATTTTCCAGATTGTGGAAAACTGAATTTTTTTCCCCAACTCAAAGTCACTTTTCAGAAGGTTTTCTTGATTTCGAATCTGTTGAGCTTAGGATGTGTCTCCCTGCTAAAATTTGGAGTCCTGTTTGCATGACGTAGGTGAAACTACTGATACTGAGAATAACATAACTTTTATATTTCATGTGAGTCAGCAAGACTAAAATTACATATACATTCATACATACACAAACACATACGTATGTATGAAATAGTATGTATGTATTCAAAAACCGAATTTGGTCCTCTGCTGTGAGAGTCACCAGATATGATATGCATTATTTTGTATTTCTACAAGATAGTAGAGGATATTTGAAGAATCATAGTTTACTTTAGAGTGTAAAGAAATCATTGTAGTAAATGCAAATACCTACACACAACAGTGCCATCATTAAATTAAAGGTATATTCTCTAATTATGTTTCAGGTCAATTTTGCATCTCCTAGACGTGAGAGATTATTGCTGGTCACCTAGAGTGATCAGCTTCTACCCCGAAATGGCTTTCTAGTCTTTGTGTGTACAATTGATTGGGTCTTTTGCTACCCAGGTTGTTAAATATTTTCACTTTACTCCAGTTTATAATGGAATATAAAACATTTCTTCATATAAGCTGAATGATCTAAAAGACTATTTAAAAAAGACTTTTGTTCAATGGTTAACATCTAGATGGATTCAATGTTTACTCAATGTTTTTTTAATGAAGCAATGAATATTTTCATAATTTCCAAAAACAGTCTTCTACAGGCATAACGTATGCTTTAGAAGTGTTTTTATCAAAAAAAGGTAAAAGCTATAAACTTTCAGCTGTTCTTTATCAACGATTTATCTCTATCATTTCTGATTATTTTAAATCAAGAAAGGATTATAGAAAAATAGACATGCTCCTTTTACTTAACGTATACCACTGTGAAATTAAAGTCTTCGTAAAATACAAAAATATAATGGACAATTAAGGATCTAATATACTGACAAAGAAAGACTGATTGCTTAATATTCTTATTTTTTGAGAGATAATGCTGTTGTAAATAGAAAAACATAGAATATTTACATGGCTTTTCAGTTCATATTTATGGAAATAAAAAGCTTATCGAGAAGCATCATTTTGTAGATGAAAACCTAGCCAGTTATTCAGTTCTGGCTAATGTGATAATCTTATATTCTTTTATGCAGCATTTTTTGCTTATTCAGGAAAAAATTATATTCTATTCAAGTTTGATAAAATAACAGCCAAAAGTTACTGATACCTGCTAAGTGCTTAGATATATGAAATCATATAGTTCCCATGCCACTCCCATGAGAGCTATAATTATCACCCATTTAATGGCAAGGAGACTAAGGAATACAGCAGTTATGCAACTGGTTTAAAGTTATGCAGTAGTAATTAGTAGAGTTGGGATTTGACCCTAGATGTCTTGGCCACTATAGTCTTAGGGACTCGCACACTATGTGACAAGCATCGAGTAAAACTGTAGTTTTTGAAAGAGTTTGGACTATAAGCGATCCTAAGAAGTACATTTTACATTGTGTGTCAGTATACTCTCTCTGCCTATACATTATATACTGAACAAAAGCTTCACACAAAAACACTTGCCCCCACTATGAAATATTCTGATTATTCAGGTCTGTTCTTCTTCACTAAAAACCTCTAGTTATACCTCCAAATCGTATACACTAGCTTCACAATCCACTAATGATCCAAAGTTTGGAAAACCACTATAAAAAGGGACATCTGAAGATACAGTAAAACTGATGGAGCTGATGAAGGCTAAAGATACCACTTACTGATCTATTGTGTGCTAAAATACTGTCATTTGTATAATATTCTTAATTCTCATTGAACCCTGAAAAGCAACTTAGTCTTGTTTTACAGAAGAAATTGGGATGTGGAGAGGTTAATGATTTGTCCTACAAAGGTTTAGCCTGGTTCAAGCTTCTTTCCACTAGTTTAAGCCTGGTTCGAGGTTCTTTCCAGTAGTTTAATAATAATGTTTATATATTATTCAACAATTGAATTGGTACTGGAAAGATATTTATAATTTTCTTTTGAACTGATTTACCAGTAAATGGAAAACACAAGTCCTTTTGCCAATGGGAAACGGATTAATTTTAGAGATGTAGTCATTTAGTTGGTTAAAGTAGAATTTGGTATCTTGAAATAATGCCAGGAGAAATAATATCAGACAGAAAAATAAATTCCCCTCCAGGAGATAGTTTTGTACGCACAACATAAGCAAGCAGTTCTCAAAGAAAGGAATACAAATCCTCCTGATAAGTGTTTAATTTCACAAATAGTCAAAAACCTAAGAGTTAAAATAACAATGAGCTAATATATATTCATTTGTAAATGTGGGTAAATGTAGATATACGAAGGTGAAGTTTCAGAAAAGTGAGCAATCAGGAAAGCCCATAGAATAGGAAAATACTTTCTGGAGGCCAAAGGAACAAAACAGAAAAAAGCTGTAGAAATGCTAGGATGCCTGCGTGGCTCAGTCATCGGACTTTGGCTCAGGTCATGACCTCACTGTTTGTGAGTTCAAGCCCCGCATTGGGCTCTGTGCCTGTGCGACAGCTCAGAGCCTGGACCCTGCTTTGGATTCTGTGTCTCCCTTTCTCTCCGCCCCTCCTCTGCTTGCGCTCTGTCTCTCTCTTTCAAAAATAAATAACATTAAAAAATATATTTAAAAAGATGTAGAAGTGCTCATTCTTTTTCTAGGAATTTACAGTAAGGAATCTGAGGGGTACAAACAATTTAAGGATATTTATTGTAACTTCTTTGTCATATTATAAGAGCAGAAACTATGTAAAGAGAGACTTAAATTATGGTAATCCATCAAATAACATTATTAAAGTTATCTTCACGCTAAATATTTACAAACCTGGAAACACATTATAGTGTTAGATTTTAAAAGAAAAGCAAATTACAAAATGTTATGAAATATGTCCAATTTTTCTAAAAAACTCTGTATCAGAGAGGTTGGAAAGATTTAAATTTAAAATAAACTTGTGGTAGATTCGTCATTTTTTTTCTATATGTTTACATTGCCAATATATTAGAAACCTGAATTATCTTAAATTACACAGAGGAAAAAAAGGTTTAACGTTATCTTGCTCTTAAGAAAAACTGGATTTTGCAGAAAGAGTAATTTCCTAGTGCCAGATTTTTTTAAAAAAATATTTTAAAATGTAATGTAAAAAGCTAAACTGCAAGAAGTAATGATTTAGCTATGTGTGTAGCAAATAAAATATTAAAAGTGACCACTGGTTAAAAATACAATGTAGAAAAAATATTAAGGTATAATAGAGGTTAATGCTTTTGTGGTATAAAATGAGGAAAATTGGGATTTTTTGGTTGCCATGACAACTTCCCTTTGTCCCTTATATTCTTCTTAGTAGGACTTTAATTATGCCTATCTCTAGGTCTATAAATTGATACAGATTTCTCAGATTATATAGTGAGATAGTCTACCTTACTGCATAAACATAACGATTTTTGGAGAAAGCGCTATTTCCATTTAAGTATTGTATTTTATAATAATAGCATGCAAAATTAAAAAGCAAACAGGAGAAAAAGGTCAGAGAGATGCTGAAAATATTACTTAAAGTATTCAAAGGCAGAAATGCCCCAAACTGAAAGTAACTATTGAAGTAATTATAATATAGAGTCGGGGGAATATCACAGAATATGTTGGAGTGCATTTTTGAGATGGAGGGCAGGATTAAGTGATTTTATTCCATCAGAATTTTCCTCGACCTTCTGTAGGTGTAAGTGGGAGCTATAAGAGGATGCCATGGGAATCTCTCCCTTCCTTTCAGTAATGAGGCCCTTAGTTTCAGAGAGTGCTGCCTAAGGACAGCTCCGAGCTGAGCGATCTCTCCTAAATGATTGCCCTTAGCTGGAGGGGACTGCCTTGCCCAAGGTGAAATCTGCTTTCCCAGAGGCAGCCCACATCCAATTGACTAGTGGGTGCTTGCATAGAGGCCTGGCCCCCTGCCTCAATTTGATCTCTGAAGGGCCCTACAGGATCAGCTAAAGCCTGTGGTGACTGCACCTCAGTTTGTTAGAAACCCCCTTTGCCCAAACCAGCTTTTCCCCATCCCCCTACCCAGGAAGCATTCCCCAGCAAGCTACATCAGACTCAGAACAGCTTCCCAAGGAATCTGACTTATGGACCCATGGCATCCACTCTGGAAGATTTTTGGGGGGAGAAAAGAAAACTAATGTCAAGGTTTCATTTAAATCCTTTCCAAACCCAAGGATCTTTAGGCAGTAAGTGAAGTCTAGCAGTGTTATAAAAATCTACAAGTTGGCAGATGTTTGAATGTCAGGCTTAAGGTATATCTTCTCTCTAGTTTAAATAGATACTTTCTCTTGAAGGAAGGAAGAGGAAAGCTGGAAATTATATGGTCTCTTTCATGGTGATGACAGCTGACTTCTGGCGATAGTCCCAGTACAAGGGCGAGAGATGAAAGGTTGTGTTCAGACCTTGAAGCAAATGGAAACACAGCAGGCCACCTACCTTCAGAAACCATAAAAAAGTACAGACTCCTGGGTCTTTTCCTTCCTTTCTTTCCAAAATAGATTGAGTTGCCTCCAGATTTTACCTATTTAGTCACAAAAGCCTCCTGAGAGGTACAGGGAGGATTTTACTTAAGAGTGTGGTTCTCAGGCAGTAACTCTCATATATAGCTTTGCACATTGAATATAAGTGGGTCTGTTTAGCTTTGAGTATAGAATCCGCATCTCTCCTCAACCCTACAAATAGCACACTACAAATGTTGAAAAGGTGTGTGAGTTTTATCCAAAGATATCTTTGGAAGAGCTAAAGCAGGAAGGAAATACTGAAATGCTCACCAGCTGCATTTCCTAGGAGTCAACTTATTTGTTTAGCTACCACTTTATTGAGATCGAAGCATGACTGACCTGCAAAGAGCTGTATGTATTTAATGAATGAAACTTAGTGGACTTGGCGATAAGTATACACCCAAGAAACCATCACCACAGTCTCTAGTTCCTGGCTCTATACAAAGCGCTAAATGGCTTCTCTCTTTTTGTAAACCTGTCTCTCTGCAGCCACCTAGTGCCCTATTGGTTTTCCTTCTTCCTTGTCTCGTCTTTCTCTCTCCTCTCTGATCAAAATTCTCCTATTGTTATCTTTGCTTTTCTTCTTAGTTTCTTCCCTTCAAAGGGGAAAACAAAAATTTATTGTTAGGTCTCCTTTATCATATACTAGGCACTTGACGTATGTCATGAGTATCTACTGAACCCTATGCTTTATGTGAAGGCAGAGAAAAGGAGACTAAGACCTCAATTCTCAACCTCAAGACAGCCCAGGAGTTTCTCCTGGCTACCTTTTCCTGCCATTATGGAAACCCAATGCACCCCCATGGTGATAGCTCTTGATACCAATAGTGGTGAATTGCAAAGCACAGCTATCTTCTTGACAACTAGAAGACAACTAGAAACATGACCCTGCTGGCCAGGAGGAAGATGGAAAAGTATGAATAAGAAATAACAAGTAGGACCAGGAATTAGGAAATTTGGATCCAAAGTAAATAGGCAGAGAAAGATATATAGATGTGAGGTGCTCAAAATAGTAGACTAGCTAAAAGCAAACATTTGTATTAAAAACGAGAGATCAAACTCTTTAAATGGCCAGCTACTTTAGTAGAGGTTAGAAAACCTTGATTTATCAAGTTTCTCTTTTCATATTTTTAATGTAAATTATTCCTTTAAAAATATAATTTGGTTTTCTAGATTTTCTGGTGTTTATCTCCTTCCATTCTTGCCCCAGGACAGGCAAAAGTAGTTCCTCAAGATCCATTTTCCTTATAGGCGGATAGTGGTTGTAATAAGAATGTGGTTATTCTCCCACCTCACTCTAGTTTTGATTGTGTAAAAAATAATGTCCTATGTCAAAAAAATTCATTACTACTCAGGTATATTTCCAAGTTGGCCCAATTTGCTCAAAATGGTTATTTTCTTCTTTCAACTTTGTTTTGTCTAATGAGAGACCAATCTAACCCTGGATCCTGCAGAGGTGGGAGGTGGGTAGGAGATGTACTCAAGATATGAACCCCAGTCCTTACCCATTCCAAGCTCCTTTTCAGTGAAATTGCCCTGCTCACAGACTCTAGTGATGGGCAAGAGTTTAGGTAGAATTCATGGCCACCCCCTTCTGCCATAGTCACAGTGGATTTATGGATGGATGAGCACTTGACTCCAGGGCAGCTCACTTAAATGCTGGCCTAAGGCCAATGACACTATTTGTCATGAAAAAGTGAGTGAGGCACATTAAATTGCCCCCTTCAGGAAATGAACCTATGAAGTGCCTGGAAGAAACTGAGACATAGAGAAGAAGTGTGCTTATTGTCAGAGTTAATAAGTGGTGAAGCCCGGCTTCCAAACACCATGACCGCTGTCCAGTTTGTCCAGTTGCCACCATTTGTCCTTTGGACTGCTTTCCAGGTCTAAGTTTATTACATAGCATACTATAAAAACTAATATTGATGATAATCAGAGTAGCTGCACCTTGTGATCAGGAAGGTATCATCAGAAGTAAAACCTACTGTGAGGTTCACTAGGCTTGGTAGCTTTGGGGATATTTAAATTTATAGCCAGAGTCAGTAAATTCTGATTCTAAGTCTGCCCTCCATTCATAATTAAATGTATGTAGGAGAGTGATAGAACTGACGGTACAGAGTGATCTACGGCCTAGAAAAATGCTGTAGTGGCCAACTGATGAGTATTTAAAACACTCAATTAAATGTATTTTCTTTTTAAATTTTGCATCTCAGAAATGGGAATTTGTCGTATCATCGGTGTCATTTTACTCTTACTATTGGCCAGGCCTGTGCACTCCCAGTCTGCTTCTATCCCCATGGATGTTCCAGTCAACAAATCATTTAAAGGACATTTGAGGAAGGAATCTGAACCCTGCTTTTGGTCTTAGAGCTTTCTACTGTAACCTTGTACAGTTAAAACTAGCAGAAGGAGAGTCAAGTGTCTTGGAAGATTTTGGAAGCATCATTGGAACAATATTTAAAGAAATGCTTTATCTAACACTATTGATAGCACAAAGGTAAATGGTGCATAAAAAGACGGGCATCATTAACTCTAACTTGAGAATAGGTTTAGAAATTTAGAAACTTATGCAATCTATTTTGGTTTTAATTTCTCCATTTGTATGCACAAAATTAACACAAAATAAAATCTAAGTATGAATGATTTTTCAATAAGTACAAAACAAAAATTCAAGGGGTATGAAACCGCTTTTGACATCATTTACTTCGTAGCATTTTTTCTTGGTAGTATGTAAAATAATGGTGCGTCTTGAATTAATTGTTTCTTACAGTACATAAAATAGAAATTTCCTATAGAACAAAGAGAACGCATTAGCAATGTTTACAAGTGATGTATTTGAAAGCAATAAACTTGGTAAAATTTTTAACAAACTGAGTTTCTCATTCCCAGAAGATCAATCACCACAATTACATTGAGCAATTGAAGGCAATATAAATTTCAGAAGAACTAGCTAAAATAAAAATAAATCCATGAGCCAAATGGAAATTATATTTATTGCTACAATATTTCCCCCTTCAGACCTATAATATAGACAATAAAAGAATGGAAACAAGTAAATCATATCCAATTCAAAGCCCAAGTACTGAATTACTGTAAAATGATACAGAAAATCAAGGGGTCTTAAACAAAATTGAAAATTTCCCACCTACAATAGGGAAATAAATTTTGAAAATTGGGATGGGAGAGCATTGTCTAAAAGCATATAATGAATTCAAAAATTTAATAGTGTTTTTCTAATCTATTTACTGTGTACCCATTTCTCTATTAATAAAATGTTGTAATTTTAAAAGCTGCCATTTATTTCAAAAGCACCACTCAATTGAGAACTTTGATGACTAGAAGTGACCTCCTAAGATTTTGTTAAGCCTGTCAGAATCATAATTAAGGAAAAGTATCAAAAGTGCCTTTCAAATGCATTATAAATATGACAGATGTATTGTGCAGTGTTTTAAAAGTTGTACAGTAAGGGTCAAAACCTCTTTAATTTTTTTTTTTTTTTGCTACAATGGTAGATAGGAAAACCTAGATAGGAAGTTGATCTTTCATGGCTCAATTTAACATAGTTTTCAGCAACAATGCTCATTGTGTACAATATTAATTCAAGTTATCTCTCTTTAACTTTTGTATAGTAAGATTCTAGATCTTTTGGCAGTATCTAAGAGATACAGCTTAGCTAGATCCAGCCAAATTGGCTCTCAAAATGTTTTCTATAGAAACTACAGATAGATAATTTGGAATTCCCATTTTTCATTGCTTTGCTGAAACTCAGCTCTGAACCCTTGCTGTTTCTGAGCTGCAGGCACTTGAGAGAAAATCTAAGCTTGCAACTCAAAGCCCTCTTTTATCAAACTGTGCTCAAACTGTCATTGTTTTGTCACACAGTGAAGCAAAGCTTTAAAATC
This sequence comes from Proteles cristata cristata, assembly GCA_017311185.1. Lineage (NCBI taxonomy): Eukaryota > Metazoa > Chordata > Mammalia > Carnivora > Hyaenidae > Proteles > Proteles cristata. The sequence goes on along the minus strand of JAESUZ010000587.1, from coordinate 159,810 downwards.
GATCCATACACAGTTCAGATTGTGGTAAATATGATGAAAAGTTCTGCAATCTACAGTCAGAAATAGTGTATTAATAAATTAAAAGAGTAACCCTTTATAAGCTTATAGTATTAGCCAGACATTTTTATAAGAGCTTTAAACACAGAAGCTCATTTAATGCTCACAAAATAAACCCTGTGAGTCAGGCAATATTATTATCTATTATAGATGAGAAAACATGCCAAAGGCTGCACAGCTAGTAAATGTTGGAGCAAGGACTTAGACTGAAACAGGCTAGCTCCAGGGTCTATGGAATTCTGCCTCACTAATAAATGGATAGATGTTGAATGAATGAATACTTTGGGTGCCTACGATGTGTCTGACATGAGGATGCTAGGGCTCTGGATACAATTCAAGAAGTTCATTCACCATCTGTATGCTTGGGGATGCATACAGATGGTTAGAATCCCATGTGTTATATGCTGTAGTAGAAATCATTCTAGGAGGCTACTGAGAGAAGATACCAGATAGAAAACCATTGAGATTTTCTAAATATAGTGGGGCCTGAAGACTGTTTATATGCTAGATGTATATCTGTATGTCTATGTGTATATATCAGATATGAAGTATCGAAGATGGTGATTTGGCTTCTTCTTCCTAAATTCTATCTTCTGTTGTGTGCCAACAAATTAGAGAACATGAAACCCGAATGAACAATACACACAATTTATAAAATAATCACGTCTCACTTTCTCATCTAATCAGTCTTTCCGATGTAAGACAAGCCCTATTTTTTTCAACTCCTTATCTCCACTCATGGTGAACTTTATTAGTTTCTTTCACTCTTTATCTATCTCTGTAGAGATCTCTATCTCTATAGAGAGATCGATATCTACAGAGATAGATATAGAGAGAAACTAATATATCGTGTATGTATATATATATTTACATATATATCGTATGTATATATACATATATATATTATACATATACACATATATACATTATGTATATATATGAGGATGCTACGGCTCTAGCATATAGATATAGATATAGATATCTCCTGTGGTGTGTGTGTGTGTGTGTGTGTGTGTGTGTGTGTGTGTGTGTATCATTGTTATCTCATTGTTTTTGTCTGTGGTTGGCTTAGTCAGGGAAGGGCCTGTGATCCAGTTGAGGCTATTGTGATATGAGATGAGGTCTGTTGGGTGATTTCTGAGGAAATTTTTCTAACTCTTAAAGATATACACACAGAAAGCAGTCTCTCTTGTGCTGGTGGTAGTTGTGCTTCTGTGTGGTACTTGGAAGTGCTTGCAGTCATGCAATCATGAGAGAATCTAGTGCAGCAGGCTGGTGCTTTACAGATGATAATGCTAAAAGTTGACAGTAACCAGGCCCCTCATGATGATGTGGGGCTGCTATACTGGCTGAAACTACCACCACCCTGCCTCGAAACTTCTTGCAATGGGAGATAACGCATTTTCCTTATGGTTTAATCCATTTTGTGTTGTGTCTCTTGTTGCTTGCAGCCAGAAGCTGCTACATACAAATATTTTATAATCTGATGTCCACAATGACAAAAATAAAGTTTACTTTTTCTATTGGCTAATGTTTTTATTATGCTGTGCCAGCTTGACCCATTAAAACCCTTTACCTGTGTGTGCCTTTGACCCCCTAGTTTATGGTTATCAAGAAGTCTAAGGGACACTCATTATATTTTCTCCTATTCAGAACAGGGATGTATCTTCCCCACATCATATGAATTAAGGTGAAGATCATTGCCCTACATCCTATGGTGCTAGGTACATACAACAAATGGATTTGAAATATAAGAAAATTCATTTTGGCAATTTGTTTGATCAAATGTAGAAGATTTGAAAGGTTAAGGTAGGGTGCTAATTTTGTATATTGTGTTCAAATTAAATGTTCTGTTTTCTAATGTGCCCATAATTAATCAAAGCTTGTGTGAGGGGAGCACCTAAGAGGTAAATCAAGAAGTCAAACATTTGGAAAGGAATATTTGAAAGGTGGTAGCCTATTATGTTCATTATGTAGCATAGTCTCCAAGTGTCTCTTGGTGGCTTCCCTTTCTTTTGCCGCTGCCTCTCCTCCTTTCCTTTTGTTTCTTCATAGGCAATGGCTTGTTTTCTGTCTCTCCATCAAGTCGAGGTTTGATAGAGTTAGAGATACATCTATGAACAATTAAATGTCTTCTTTCCTCTTCACAAACCCAGATCATACCACTCTAAGAAAGTGAACTTAAGAACAGATTTCCTATATAATGCCATCAAGTCACCATCTCACATGTAAGCATCATTGTGAAAAATAGGATTTTTTTTTTCATCAGTCTAGTCTAAACTATGATGAATTAGTTAGGAGAAAATTTGTATTTAGCCAAATGTTTTTTTCCTTCCTTGCTGTTAATATACAACTGCATTTCTGTAAAATGGTTAATATCAATATCTAGAATCTCAATTAATATCCAACTGGCTAAGGAGACATTTGAGTGAGGGTACACTGTTACAAATTCAAACTGGATATATTACAGATGAACTAATGCTTTTCCTAAGATAAAAGTGTCTTGATAGCATGAATAAAATATGAGTGTTGATTTCAGTCATCTAGAAGTCCCTGTATTACAGAAGGTGAAATATAGAATAAAAATAGGAGTTATGACTTAATAAAATTCTGCTTGTTTACTGGATATGTTCATAGAAATTACTCAGGGGCATTTGCAATCAAAGACAAAAAAGTCCCTGAAAACAAAAGAATGTGTGCAAGTTCTGTGCCTTATAAAAAACAAAACAAAACCGTAGGAATGCTAGCAAGGCGTTTCTAAACGGAGTAAAATGAAAAGTCAAACTGATATATACAAGAGAGACTTTTAGAATGGCAGCTTCAAATCAGAATTTTCCAGGCTAGAAGTAGAAAGAAGAGGCAAAAGGGAGCTTTACTTAGAAAGTTTACAGCTGCAGAGATGAAAATAAGAACAGCATACCTAAAGGAATGCATTTCCAAGTTCTGCATGTTAGAATAGATTAAGTTCAATTTTGGAGAGAATCGGTAATTGGACAGTGGTAGAGCATTTTGGTGATGAAATATGGAGGCCTGCCTCAAATCCAAAGTGACTATAAAACCTACACAATATTGGGCACACATTGTTACTGAATCTCTTTCACAAAATGCTGACAAGGGAAGAGAGAGAAGGCAGCTGGTAGGGAGAAAACAGATACAGAGCATTCAGTGTTGGAGGAGGGCAGCATGCAAAATCATGCTGTTATTCATGATAACAAGTAAAGGAACAAGCCAGCATTTTGCAGAGGGTGTTGGAGAAAAGAAAAGTCTCTGTAGAAAGCAGCCGATGGAGATGGCACTTTCTAGAAGTCCATCATCAAAGCCTGAATGAGAACACAGCATTCCAGATGAGGTAAGAATGGTGTGGCTTTGAAGAGGACAAAAGAACGGAGGCAGTGAACAACGTGGGAGTCTATCCTGTCCTTGAGACTTCTGACTTGGCCGTGCTGGTAAAAGACTATGATAAATACTCAGTGCAGGGTGCCTAGAACTTGATGTCAGAATGTCAGCTGATAACAGAATGGCAGTGTACAAGGCTTGTAGTTTGAAAAATTCATGCATACTTCCCCCCTTTTTTTTACAGGGGCCGTTCTCCATGATATCTATGCATTTACTGTCTTGCATGTATAATTTAGACCCAAGTGTTCTGCTCTTAACAAGCAGATTGAAAGAAAACAACTTAAGTTTTTGAGTATTGTCTTTATGAATAGGCCTAAAAAAGAGAAACACTTTAACAGTTTCTCTGCACGTGACTATTCTGTCATCTCACTCTTATGTCTTCTTGATCAAAGCTTTTAACTACATCTCTACTCCCTTGACACTTTTCACTGTAGACATTTATGTTACTGCAGAAGACAAAAAACTATAAATGTTCAACTTGATTTAGCCATGAAATTCTAATGCTCTCCAGAAAGGGACCATGCTGTTTCAAAATAATTTTTAGTGTAATTCTACAAATAAAGAAACCATTTATATCCATAAAATACTTGTTTTCTGTGTATTGCATAAAATCAATTTATATTCAAATATTTGGCTACCGCCAGATCAATGTCTTTTAGAGAGCTTAGAAACAAAAGCACCGTAGAGATTAACTGTGAAACATTTTGCTCTATGAAGAACAATAAAACAAATAAAATATTAACAGGATCACAAAGCAATGCGGACAAGAATGCCTTGGGAGCTCTGGGTCACTTCTGAATTAAGTTTTCTATCTCTGTTCTTGAAATCGATGCATTTTCCCCCCTGGTCTTATTCATTAACTAAAGAGATTAGTAAAATTAATTAGAGTGCAAAAGTTGATATAAGTACTAAACATCACAGACAAGGAGCTGAGAGTATCAATTTGCTTTCCTCATAGTTAAGTCCTAGAATTAAATTACAAAATGGAAGTTTATTACAAATTTCTACAAGATTTTTACTTAAAGGTTTGGAAACCTTGTGTGAGATACAATGAATTCTTTCTTGTTTTGGTTTAGAAACTTAATACTTAACTTTTCTGTTGGTATTACCTTGTTGTTTTGGGGGGTGATAGTGATGTGTGCCCTATTTCTTAGCGGTCTTACTTGTATCAGTTTTTTTAGCAGGACATTATTCATCAAAGTAACAGTTCTACCCTTTTTTTTTTTAATGTTTGTTTATCTGAGAGAGAGAGAGTGAGCAAGCAGGGAAGAGGTAGCTAGAGAGGGAGAGAGAGAATCTCAAGCAGGCCCCATGCTGTCAGCACAGAGACCAATGTGGGGCTCCAACCCATGAACCGTGGGCTAATAACCTGAGCTGAACCACGAGATGGACACTTAACTTACTGAGCCACCCAGGCACCCAACAGTGCTACCTTTTAAAAAACATAAATTTTCTCTGAAGGATTAAACTTGAGTAATTCTAGAGCATTACTCTCAGGATATGTTTGGGTCTTAAATATTATCAATAGACACTGTTAAATAACATCAGTATTTTATTTGTTCCTTTGCTGAAGTCTGGGCAAACTAGGGGATGTGTAATACTGGTCAAGGATTTATATTCTGGGTTGAGGTAGCTTTGATTATTATTAAGTCAGGATAGGGTAATCTCCAATCTTAACACTTGGTAAAGTTAAGGCTTTAAATTTCCTCTTATCACTTGCTTAAAAGAAATTGAATTTATATTAATGTTCTTGACCATTTTCATTCCTTTCTGCTTTCTTATTCACTGGACCAGAGAATCCTTAGTCTCTTACTAGGGTTAAACTTCTAGATTCATCTGCATGAGATAGGACTTTGAGTTCACTTAAAGCTAGGCTATTATCCCTACTCCACTGTGATTTCTATCCTTCCCCCAAATTTTACATTATGATATTGCAACAAGAACTTCCATCAAATTCTCTCTCTTCAAGTTGACTGAGTTGTAGCTTCATCAGTCTCCTAAATCTTAGAATAGTCCTACATATTACATCCTTCTAAATATAAATTATCAAGTAAACACAGACCCCAAAGAAGATACCAGGTTACAAGTGAATGTTTGGTTCCAAAAATTTCCAACCTTAGACCCCTAGAAGGAGAGTTACAGAATTGCATCTTCTAATTAATAATTTTGAGCTTTTCAGGAACACTTCAGCCACATCATGTCAAAGCTAAAATCAGCAGCCTTCCAAAACCATGAACACAACTTGACTGGTTTTGACAGTGTATTTATTAATTGCTGCCAAACTATAATTATTACTGCATTAATGTCACCTATCTGCTGAAGAGCAGTATCAACTAAGCATCTGCCTCTAAAATTGAATATAAATTTCTTTCTTTAGGTTTTATCACTGATCTTTAATGTTCTTAATATTTTCAGGCAATTTCATCTACAAACTCAAACTGTAGAGACTGGAACTAATTGTTCCCCTAATTGACTGACTCTCTTACCTCCTGTTGTGTGTACAGTGCATGTCATCTGGCTGAATGGAGCAACGGGAGGGAAAATATTAATCACAGAGCAATTAGTTCTGAACTAAATCTCCACCCCCGCTCCCACCTCTGGAAGGGAAATTAGCCTTCCCAAAGGTTAAAGGGACACATTTCTTCTCTGTAGATGTTGCTAAAGGAAGATAAATATGCATTAGACTGATTTCCACCCCCCACTCCCACATAGAATTTAAATTCTAAATTAGGGTTCAATTTGGCAGGAGCACACAGACATTATAATTAGGACTAGTACCCCTTGATCCATTCACAGTTCCACGTACCTGTTTCCAAAGTCAACACCTGTTAGCACAATGAGTTGTGTCTTGGTATGCTCTAACCACTGGGCTGAGCAAGCCATGTGTGTTCGCAACTGTATTTCCCTTACCCAACACTCAGCATAAAGAACTTGTTTAATAAATATTTGTCAAATGAATGAATGAATCGGATTTACAGCCTCCTGATATAAATAATGCCAGCAGTTTTAAATTATTCATACCCCTGGAGGTACTTCTCTATAAGAAATCCATAGATAAAGCAGTCGAATGGAGATATATAGTTTTAGCCTTGCCTCATACAGCCTTCTGTAATCAAATAAAAGGAAAAAGTAGAAAATTAGATTTTTATATTTATATATTTTCTATCCTAGCTTCTCCCAAGTTAAATTGCTCAAGAAGGTTGATCATGGGATGGAATTGTAAATTTGGCACATTTTGATCTGTCCCATCAAAATCTTGGCTATCAGTCTTTTGGTCCCCTACTTTGGGCATTCCCTTTCCTCCCCATAATCAGTGCCAAAGCCTGATGTCTATGTGAACACCTTCTTGGGTGTCAAATAGTTTCCATGCTTCTCTGAATGTCTATATTCTCACTCTGCTCAACCCCAGCTTATTTGTATTGTATTCTCTTTTCAAGGTTATCTCTTTTTGAGTTACATGGTAGACAAGGGATAACTCTGAATTAAACATCTGGAGTCCATACTACTTAACACAAGAAAATGCAGCATTTCTTTATAAAATAATGTTTAAGTAAATACAGATCTAATTTTCATTTTGGCCGAGTGAAAAATCAAGTTAAAAACTTTGAAAGCAGATTATAGACAAGAGTAGGAAACAATTAGAAAGTTAAGGAAAGGAGACAGCAAACATCATTTCAAACAAACATTTCCACATTTTCTACAAATGTAGATAGGTTGCTACTGAAGGTACATCAGGCGTCCACATCTTACCTCTTTTCCTTTTGGAAAAGGTAAAAAATCAAAGACCCAGCAAGGAGAGAACAGATTTTATTGCACAGTCTGACATGCCCTACAAATTAAAATGGATAGCAATAAATATGCAAAATGGGCTTAGTTAACAATGGGGATTTTCTCTCTTCTTTGTGTTTTAATCAGAGCTCTGAGGTTAACAGAACTGGTGTTATTAAAGTTTAGCAGAGTAGCTTATTGAAATGCCAATTTTATATCTATCTTCCTGGCATTAAATCCAAGCAGTTAGGGGTCTCTTGGCAAATTTGACCTCAGTAGGAAGGTACTCCCAGCAGCTGGGGACTGGTTTTGGCGGTTTTGCACATCAAAACAGAAGTTTTGCATGGAAATGATTACATATATTACCAAATACCTAAGTACTAATAGGTTAAGGAATGTGGTTTGATTGAATAATGTGCAAACATAGAGTTCTTTTAAAAAAAAAAATTCTTCATAAATGAGACTTTTAAGATACAGTTATTTATGTGTACGTGTGTGTGTGTGTGTGTGTGTGTGTGTGTGTGTGTGTGTGTGTGTGTGTGTGTGTGTGTGTGTGTACACAGTCATTTTCAAAATCAGGTCCTTGGAACAGCAGCAGCAGCAGCATTACTGGGAACTTGGAACTTCTCAAGCCCTGCTCCAGATCTACCAAGGGTAGAATTCTGCAATCTAGTTTAATAAGCCTTCCAGGTGATTGTGATGCATACTTATCTTTGAGAACCACTAGAGTCATTTTATAATTAAACAGAAGGGACATCAACCCTCCCTGCTTGGGGAAAAAAACAAAAACCAAATAAACAAACTCCTCAGTTTTTCAATACGACATGGCTTCTAACTCAGTTTGAGTTAGGTTAGTCCATCTACATCTCATACCAAGAATAGTGACCGCTTTCGATGTTGTGTTGGATTTACTGAGATGGGAAAAATTGGCCTACTGAATTTTATGGTAGGCTTCTTTTCAAGGGTTATCTAGACTATAGATAATTTATGCTCCAGATGCTTACCCCACATAAAACACTGCTCTTCCAAATGAATTTAAACAAGTTTCAATGCTTAGCAGGGACTTGAAATTCAGTGTTCAACAGAAGTTACATCATTACCATAATAAGAGTCTGTGAAGTTCATAGCCGATTACATTTTTGCTTAAATTCCAGTGTTTAAACCAATCTGAGGCTCTGTAATTCTAATATGCATACCAGGATTTAAAAATACTTAAGAAGTAGGGACAAACAGAACAAAAACAAAATACATACAAAAAGCAAAAATGTTCTGAAATTTGAAGCAATGAATAAGAAAGATATTTAAAGTTAGCTTCATCCATTTTTAATGTATTTATACAAAATAAGATATATTTTAGTTGTGTTGTTTTGATGGAGCTTAATAGATGAAAATATGGAAATAAGTAATTTAGAATCAATGCTTTAAGGTAAAATTCTTTAAAGAGAATTTGAAGTAAATTCTTGGTATGAAACACTCCTGAATTTCTACTCTGTTAAGTATCTTGCCGTATTGATAGAAGCCCAGTTTCACCCAGATCCAGCAAACTGTTATCTCCAAACTCTGCCTCTATATAATTCTATCTTTAAATTTTTATGTTTATTATTTTTGACAGAGGACAAGCAGGGGAGGGGCAGAGAGAGAAGGAGACACAGAATCCAGGGTCCAAGCTCTGAACTGTCAGCACAGAGCCCGATGTGGGGCTCAAACTCACAGACTGGGAGATCATAACCTCAGCTGAAGTCAGATGCTTAATGAGCTGAGCCACCCAGGCACCCCATGCCTCTATATAATTCTAGACTTGTGATATTAAGGTTTCGGGTTCTAAGTCAACTGTTTCCCTCTCTGAACTAGCCCAGTCAAAACTAATTTGTTAATTTATTGTCCTAGTACTGTGTATCTCTAGTGACTACTGCCTAGTATGGTACTTATTGTTTACACATACTTTTCTCAGATTGTATATTTCTTGAGAGTCTAGTAGTGGCATTGTTGTACCCTCTGAGTTATGGAACAATCCTTGGTATAACAAGAATGTTTAAAAAATCATTTTTTGGACATACTTTGTTATGCTATGTGTTTTTCCTGAAGTTTTTTGGAAAGTCATAGGGATTTTGTCAGGCTATTAAGAAATCATTTGAAATCCTCAGGGTGTTATGTGGAGCCAGATGTAGGGTCGCCTGAGTTGAGCTGACCTTAGTTTAGGTATCATTTGACGGTTTGAATAGCCACAATGTGGAAAGGAATCACCTGATTCTGGAGAAGCATTATGGACAGCATAGACAGTGGTATCAAATTATTAGAAAGAAAGGAAGGAGAAAAAACCCTAACTCTGTATCAGAGATCAATGAGTCTTAATATTTCAAAAGATGGTAAGTGCATTCACATTAATCAGTGTTTAGACCCTAAGGTGATTTGGGGCAGTCCCTTTGTGGTGGTGGAGTGGTGGAGACACAGTCAACAGACAGGACCCCTGAGCAAGCCAGAATGATTTCATGAAGTACTTGACCTACAAGCAAGATCACTCAGCTTGGGCTAGGGGGAAAAGGTCATGTTGGCCATCATCAATACATGTGTTTTTTCCTCATTTGCATCCTCCTCTTTACATGCTAGGCATTCGCAGTAGTAACTTTCTGGACCATTGACAAGTGAAGCACTTATTTCGCCCTGCTATGCCTTTCTTGAATGAGTACCTGAGCCTTGAATGTTTTACACATGTGATCTGTGGACAGATTTTCTTCTGACACTAGTTACATCAGCACATGGCACCCAATGAACTAGATGGCTTTGATGGTGGTAAGTGGTGGGTGCATCAAGGAAGTGGTAAAGCAGTGACTTTCCTCCTTCCCTGCTCTTATCGTTAATTTATTGGGATTAAGGATCTTGGTTCTTCTCATATTTCGTAGGCTTTTTTTTTTTTTTTTTTTTTTTAAATGAGCACACACACTCTTCTTCCTTCTCATGCATAGTCCTTGTTAGGTACTTCAGATATTTTCTGGCCTTCTTTCTTTCTTTCTGGCCCTTCCTTTCCTTCTTGCATGGCAAGCTTCATTTCTCATTTTGTCAGAGTTTCACCCTACTCTCGTTCATTTAACATCAGAATAATGCTAGTGATACACATCTAAAAAGAAGAACAAGTCATAAGCTTTGGAATGAAAACACCTTTTCACCGTCAGGTCTGACCCTATTGTTGTCTTTTAAGGAGTTATTTTTTTTTAACTTCTTCAGGTATAATGAAACTTTTCCTTCAGAACAGTTATTGTTATATATACAGCTGTTGTTACATATGTGTATATATGTACTTTTTACTGATGGTAGTACAGACTGTACTTTGCTTATGGAAGTCATCATTTTATGTCTTAAGTTGTGGTCTTTCAAGTATGTGTCCCATCTTTCATACTTGAGGTCACCAAATACCTCACGGTTTGCTGTGAGGATTAATTGGGGGGATATTATGTATGCGTGAAGTCCCTGGGTCATAGTAATGCCCAGGACAAGTTTGCTGACAGCAAAAAAGACATCACTTATCACTCATTTTGGAGTAGGGAAAATGTTCTAAAATCCTTCTTAAAATCTCAACCAGTATCTCTACCTAACCATCCTGGTATACTGAAACTCCCACATCATCATGTATATGTGTATCGGGAGGTAGAGGAAAAGAAGAAAATGTTAATTGCATAGCAAGTAAAATATTAGATATCACACTGTAATTACAAATATTCTAGTAGGAATCATGACTACAAGGAATTGTCTTCTTCATAGGCTCCTCAAGTACTAGAATCTACCACTTCAGAACACTATTTCACATGTGAGCCTATGAACAGAAAAATAGATATTTATACATATATACTTGTAAATATATATATTTTATATACATAAATATATATATTTAATTTTTTTATTTAAAATTTTTTATTTAAATTTTTAAAATTTAAATTTAAATATAAATATAAAAATATATATATTATTTTTATATAAATATATATTATATATTTACAAGCATATATATATGTAAATGCATATATATACATATATATGTAAAGTTTAGCAAGGGAAAAATCTCTTAAGTATGTGTACTTAGAGATCAGGAGTAGCTTTATCAGATCTGTCAACAAGTCATTCCTTATTTTTATCATTGGTTTTTGGTAAGACAGTAGTGACTCCTTGTGATTAATTTGAATTGAGCAATAATAATAGCTGCAAGTGTAAACAATAATAGGATACTTGAGAAATGGAGCAAAAAGTTTGCATGTATTCAGTGCAAATTAGGTGCCAATAATATATGTGTTATATAAGTAGCTAAGCACCTGATCTTCTCTGCTCTGAGACTCAGTCTGATTCTCATTGGTAAGTGAAAGGTAGAATCTTCTGTGCGTGATTAGCACAAGGACCATGAACCTGTTTGCTATGGTAAATGCTGTTGTCATTTTTAGGGGCAAAGACACATCTCTGTGGATAGAAACATGTAATGGGCCACTGTATCGAAATAATGTTTGGGGGACACAAAGTCCTGGAAAGAAGGAGCAACTGGGAGTAAATGATCAATGGCCATAAAAATTAGCCTTGCAAACAGAAGTAACGAAAAGCTAGGCTTTTAGACTCCAATCCACGATGTTCCTGAATGATGGCTGTGAGCAAATGAATATAAATCACTTTCCAAATTAAGGGCATAGCATCTAAAATAGCTGAAAGTCATTTCTCGGAAAGAAGAGAATTAATCTGGAGAATGAAATGCGGATTCTTCCCAGGGTGCTGGAGTGTTGCACCCTGAGAACCTGCAGGCTGAAATGTATCCATTTCACATGTCATGACTTGAGCCATCTGTGGGAAACAGCGGGGTGGTAACTCTGGCTTCTTCCATTGGAACTGAAGGGGTGTGTGTGTGTGTGTGTGTGTGTGTGTGTGTGTGTGTGTGTGTGTGTGTGTGTTGATGTAATTTCTTTTACCAGGGCCTTATAGGCCTTTCAACATTAATTTTATCTAGTATTAGGTGAACTTAAATAAGTGTCTGAGCTTCCTGAGAAACTTGATCTTTCATATGTGATTTTCAAAGGAAAGGTGGGTGAGTAATACCTTGTGGTTTGAAAACACCCTTTGATGTGCTGGGTGTGCATGCTGAAAAATATATACTTAGGCTCCGAAGTTCATTGGCACATTTGGTAAAGAATTAATATAAAGAACATAGGGATCATAAAAGTGATTCAGGAGATGGAAAGGTGGAACTTTCTTAGAACCCAGTGCAACATTTATTTGGCTATTAATCATCTAGACTGAGGTCAGAAAACTCTAGAATGGAAAGCAGTATGGCACAGTGTTACTTGTGTGTGTGTGCTTACTGAAGCTTTAGCTTTCTCATTGGTAAACCAAGGATAATTATATCTCCTACATTATGGTATTGAGGGGCTTGAGATTTATAAATGAAGAACTTAATATTTGGTACATAATCACTTGATAAACATCAGCTCTTCTACAAATACTTAAAATTATGTTGTTCACATTTTTCAGTTCTGCTGTTTAATATATCTGTAATAGCTTAAACATAGCCTGTAGGGGTACAGGAGTGCTGATGCATAGGGGTACGTATACCCCAGTGTTCACTGCAGCACTTTCAACAATAGCCAAATCATGGAAAGAGCCTAAATGTCCATCAACTGACAAATGGATCAAGAAGATGTGGTTTATCTATACAACGGAATACTACATGGCAATGAGAAAGAATGAAATATGGCCATTTGTAGCAACGTGGATGGAACTCGAGGGTATTATGCTAAGTGAAATAAGTCAGGCAGAGAAGGACAGATGCCATATGTTTTCACTTATAAGTGGATCAGGAGAAACTTAACAGAGGACCATGGGGGAGAGGAAGGAGAAAAATAGTTGGGGAGAGGGAAGGAGGCAAACCATGAGAGACTCTTAAATACTGAGAACAAACTGAGGGTTGATGGGGGTGGGGGGGAGGGGAAAAGGAGTGATGGGCATGAAGGAGGGCACTTGTGGGAATGAGCACTGGGTGTTATACGGAAACCAACTTGACAATAAACTATAAAAGCCCTTAGAATTAAACAATAGCTAAAAATAATTAGACGCTAACTAACCATTTATTTGATAGAACTCCTTCCCAGGTAGGTACTGCAATGGTCACCATCTTCTAGATGCAAAAAGTGAAGTATAGATAAATAGCTTGTGTTAGGATTACACAGCTAGTGCATGGGTAGAGTTCAAATCTAAACGAAGAAGATTGTTGCAGAATCATTTAAGTATTGTCTACACCCTATGTGGGGCTTAAATTTACAACCTGAGATCAAGAGTTGCACCTTCTACTGATTGATCTGGGCAGGCGCCCCTGTTTCAGAACCATTTAACAAATATGTTTGAACTTTATAATTTTAGAGGTGGAAAGTAACATTCAGAAAGGATCAGTTGCTCCCAAAAGTTAGAAAGCTAGAGATGGCAAATCAGACTGAACTTTTGCTTTTGAGTTTCAACCTACTTATGTTTTTTATTCAATTAGGTTTTTATTTTTTTTCTCCATTAACTCAGTGGAAGTTGATGCAACCATCACAGAAGAGAGAAATCTGAGGAAAAACATTCAGAGTTTGAGGGTCAAGATTTTTCAAAAAGGGCAGTGACTTTTGGTTTTTCATAAGACTAATAAAACAGTATTCTCCCTATTCCTATATGCATTTTCAATTTTTTTAATGTTTATTTATTTCTGAGAGATAGAAACAGATCATGAGCAGGGGAGGGGCGGGGCGGGGGGAGGGGGGACACAGAATCCAAAGCAAGCTCCAGGCTCTGAGCTGTCAGCACAGAGCCTGACGTGAGGCTTGAACTTACGAACCATGAAATCATAACCTGAGCTGAAGTCAGACACTTAACTAACTGAGCCATCCAGGTGCCCCCCTGTATACATTTTTTAAGACTTGGAAAATTTCCAGTTTTCTCTCCTTGACATCTGTCTCATATTTACCAGATTTTTACTGGAAGGTCTACCATTACTGATTCATTCATTTGGGTTTATTATTTTTTCTCTTTATTCTTTGTGTGTGTGAGGAAAGCAAATTCTTTGAGTGGCATTATAAGATAATAAGACCTTTCAAGGGCACCTGGGTGGCTTAGTCAGTTAAGCATCTGACTTAGCTCAGGTCATGATCCCACGGTTCATGGGTTCGAGCCCTGTGTTGGGCTCTGTGCTGACAGCTCAGAGCCTGGAGCCTGTTCAGATTCTGTGTCTTCCTCTCTCTCTGACCCTCCACTGCTCATGCTGTTTCTCTCTTAGAAATAAATAAAACATTTAAAAAATTATAAAAAAAGATGATAAGACCTTTCAAGATAGAAAAACAATGTTAGCTAGAAAGCCACACAAGGTCTATAACAGGCAATGTGGGATGAAAAAGGTGAAACAAGACAAATAAAAGTGAAGCTTTATTTATAGCTTTGCCTAAGGTCAACTCTTGTAAAAGAGTTGTTTTAACACATACTTTCCTCCTCCATAAGGATGCAGTAGGGATGAAGGAAGTCAACATAAGTGAAAACAATAGAAATCCTTAGAAAATAGTTCAAAATCCAAATTATACCCTTTCTTTCTCCTTAAAAATCAATTCGGTGTGGCCACTTTCAGAAAAGAAGAAATTGCTTTCGAATCATAGATCTGAATTCTAAAATCCAATCGGAAACCTTGCACTCAGATGTTCCAGATACATTTTTTATAAGTTTTAAATCCATTTTTCATAAGGCCTAAAATGGAAAAAAAAAGTCTGTCGTTTGTAGAATGTCTCTATTCTAAAAATATTTCTGGTACTTTGGGCTTTTCACTATATTGCATGCTATATGTCCTTATAAAATCTCTGGATAAGTAAGGGAAATTGAATAGAAAATTGTAAAAAAAAAGGCCCACTAAATATAAAAGTTAGAAGACATCAATATGGTATGAATAAAGTATTTGGAATTCAGGAGTAAACTGTTGTTGTCTGTGTGGGACATTAAAAAAAGGATTATTTCTTTCCCATTGGGGTCTTCTTTGTCACTGAAAGAAATGTGGAACCAATGAAACATGACATATTCTTTAAACAATATTAATGAGAGGAATTTGGGGGAAAGAGACAACATGTGAAGATTAGCTGGTACCTTCCAATAGCTGAAAAGAGGCACCGTGGCAGGCTATTTTGGGGGTAATCATAATTAGGTATTCTCACATATTAAGGAGATTCTTCACGGACTGGGGAAGTTTCCTTTCTGTTCATTACCAAATATGTCTTCGTTGAAGGGAATTCTGGTCTGCCTCTTAGGAAAAGAAACAAAAAAAATCTACTAGAACAGTGAGGAAGCTATTTGTTGGGTTCTTACTAACCTCTCATGAAGCCCCGTCTGCTCTCTCCATTAGACACTAAAGATAACATGGGGCGACACATGAATATGCAATGAAATATTAAAGCTGCTCGCCCAACTGGGTGGGGGGGAGGAGTTTCTCACTGTTACAATATGAAAATTACAAAAATTAGTGTGAATTTCCAAAATCCAGCAGGAATTGAATCCTAGGTGCTTGTCAGCTGTTGAGATGCAAGTGATAGGCATGAAAACGAAAGGAGAAGGTGGAGGGGCTGTGAGTATTGGTTTCTTAACTATACCTGACGCTCCATGATGGGAGAGCCAGCTCATTCCAGTGCTTCCCAAGCAGCTGCTGCTATGACCTCTGTATTATTCCCTCTGTTATGCTCAGTGACTTTTAAAAAGTTATTTTGAGCACAGTTCCTGGGCTTCATCCAATATGTATATAATGTGTGTGTATATATATTATTCTTCACTGGTGTATTGCCACTTGAATGGGCTTAGAGAGTTATGTAAAACAAACCAGATGGCAGCTGCTTGGAGTTTGAGGTACCTTGTGCTGTAAGTGGGTGTAGAGAAAAAAAAGAAACAATAAAAAAGCAAAAACCAACTGTAAATATAATGTTTAGAAGAGATGACTGTATTTTTTCTTGTATCTATTAGCAAAACACTCCTAAAGCTATAGATAGAGAAGACAAATATTAAGTAAACTTTTAAGTGAGACCCAGATTAGATGATCTTTTAAGTAGGAAAACAATAATAATATTTATGTTCATCATCTCCAAGAACTGGTGTGTCATCACAGCTAAAGGGCCTGTTAAGTATTTTAACATGACTATTTTTTTGTCTTCTGCATGGAGTCAGAAAACATGAAGTTGACATTCACTAATTATTCATTTGCAGTGAAAATGAATCTCAGGCCTTAATTGTCTACTACTTAGAAGATGATAAATTACATTTTCAGGAGAGACCTGGCAGAAGGGAAGTGTATCCCATAGCTAGTATGTGGTGTGGGAAGTGAGGAGCCTGGGGGTCCAATTCCGACTTTAACACTGATCAGACATTTAATCTTTGGGGGGAGTCAGCCTCTCAGAGACGTTTTTACTAACTAAAATGAATCTGATGAATACAATTATTTCCTTTCTCTCAAAAATTCTAAGAGTTTCATTTCTTTTCTAGATCTGAAGAGTAAGAAATTAGAGGGCATGTGAATAAAAACCCTATCATAGTAAATACATTAGTGGAAAAGGAACACAGTTCTATTCTACATTGAAGGAAAGAAAGTGCCAAGCTGTGTAGAACTCAAAACCAAAGTCTCCTACACTCTCTACTATTCTGCAAGATATATATATATCTTGCAGATATATATATATGTATGTATATATACGTATATATATATTTTTTTCCACCCAGAGTATTGGCTTAGGTGCAACATACATAAAGAAAATGCAAACTCATCACAGGTATCACGTATGTAATATGTTTGTGCAAAACTGAATTTTATGCTATGTCAATAATAAGTATTTTATACTTGTGTAAAATCCAAGGGATTCTAGAAAATTATAGGCAAAGAAAGAGTAAAATTCTGGAAAATGTGAATACAAGGAGATCTCTGAGGCTTGTAAAAGCCCTGTAGTTTCAGAGAAAGGAGACGGAGGAGCTTGTTGAACAAATAAATGATATATAAAAAGTTATAAAAGTAAAGTGAACTCTTTTTCAGCACTACAAGGGTCAGAAGATTAAGCACTTCAACTCCTGACATGCTGAAGGATTGTACCTAAATTTCTGTCGACCAAAACTTTTGAAGATTTTTAAAAATAAGAACATCTGTCACAGTTTCTAATGGAAGTTAATGGAAATAGACTATATGCCTCAAAAAAAGCATGGATAGTCAACTTGCTGTAAAATATCTAATCATTAAGTGATAAGTTTCTTGGTTAGGTAAAACTGATACATATTCATTGATATTTTCTAACCAGTTTTTAAAAAATATACTATTATTAGACATCTTTTGCCCATACTACTTGTATATAGCTGCTTGTAGTATTTACTTTTTGAATGGGTGATTCGTTTTTGTTTTTGTTTTTTACATACATTTGTCATTTATCTTCAGTAAAGGTGTCAGCTTCTTAAAGAATCAGATCATTCCTTCTGCAGTGCAAACTTGCTTAAAAAGATGTTATGTGGCCATTTATTATGTGGGTCCCCCCCCTGAAGAAATTTAGCTGAGAAGGGACATTGGAAAAGTGGGATGTTGTTTTATAAACTATCATAATAGAATCATACTAACATGCATTTACCCTCAAAATATGCCTAATGGACTTTACCATATCAAACATGATTACCTAGAAAAATGGTCTGGATAAATAAAAATGCAAGCGGATAGGCAAAGAGTAAATAAAGTGGCATTTGATTTTATCATCATAGTTCCTCAGCATTTAGTTGTCATTCAAATAGGTGACTCTTCCTCAGCAATAGTGATTGGCTTATTGGGAGCACGGTTAATTAGACATTCACAAATAATAGGAAATAATGTCTGAGGTCCAGTCCTGAGTGTTACTAGTATTCTTGATGATCGGTCGCTACTGACCAAAATGGCAGCTCACAGCAGAGAGGACCTGGCTCTCAATACATTTTGATGCTTGGTGACATTTGTTTGCTAGTGAAGATGTTCTTTCTCTGTAAGAACAGAGCCCACGTAGTTTTATGTTAGGAAAGAACAGAAATTCTGAGATAGAATCTTCAGAAAAAAATGTTCAACATTTATTAGTCTAAAGAGAAATATTCAGTTTCTAAATTATTAATCTTTCCTAGGGAATCTAAAACAGAGTGTGCATGTTAGAAAAGATAATGTCTGGGGCCAGTGGGGTACAAATTATATTTCCATTCCTATACTTCTGTGCCTAGGTAGAGAATAAAATTATTTTTCTAGGCAGGGAGAAAAGCTGAAATGCAGAGTTTAAAAACTTATTTAATTTTGGTCAGTTTAGACATCCTAAATATTGGGTACCTTCTCTCAAATTCAGTTTGGGGTGATACTGAGTTGTATCTGCAGAGCTAGAAGACAACATTCAAGATAACCATTTGGTGGTGACAGTACCAATGGCAAAAATCTTTAATACTCAATACTCTCGTCTTGTAATCTCTTTAAATAGTGGGCAAGGGAAGGCTTACTGATGGTCACATGGCCGGAAATTGGCAACACTTAATTAAAACCCACCGTTCTCATGTCAGATACTAGCTCAGCCTATTTACCTACTTCACTACTGAATCCAACTCTTGAAAAGTTAAATGAGTTGTCTAATGTCACATATTGATAAAGGTATGAATTCCATCGGGATCATAAATGTTAAGTGACAGTTCATAGCCTGTCATACAATTATGGAAGTAGACTTATAACCAAAAAAGTTTACCCAGCATTTAGTGGAAGGGAAAATACAAGTGAATTTTGGACTACCAACCTAGACGCTTGTGAGGTTCCTACCATATGAAATAGAGTTCTGATCATGAGTCTGGCTAACTTCCTCCTTGTACTCATGATTTAAATAAAAATAATTACTGGCCATTTTATAGCAACATAACCACTATGTGGGAAAAATACTGATCCATGCAGGCAAAACTGCAGAATGTTGCCTCACTCTGGGAGGTTTGTTGCTTCTGGAATTTTAGGAAAGGTGGCTAAAGAAACGGTGGCTGGCAGAGGCTGCGATTTGGTCCTGCTGTGAGCTGCTGAGGGCACAAACACACTGGAAAGGAGTTGTAATTTGTGGATTGCGCTGAGCTTCTTGTTATGAGATTTAAAAAAAAATGAAGTTGTTTCCTATAATTATACCCAGCAGGCAGAGAACTTACTACCTTCATGCTTGCTCGAAAACTTTAGTAAGCATTGATTGACCTTTGAGAACAGCCCAGAAAACAAATAGAAGGTACAGATCTCAACGGAACACTGCATGTTTACCCATGGAGCAAAGCAGATTAGAGGGATGAGCTTGAAGGGAGATCTCTGTGGTCAGAGGTAGGACAGGCTGTGGGAGCATGTGGTTCACGTCCCTGTTCTAGGAGAGAACCCGAGCCACGCAGGCTCTTTGGTCTACAGCAAGGTTTCTATGCCTCGGCCCTGTTGACAGTGTGGACTGGGGAACTCTTTGTTAGGGAAGCTGTCCTGTGCATTGTAGTATGCTTCACAGCATTTCTAGATGTGAGTATTGCACCAGCTGTGGCAACCAAAAATGCCACCTATTGCCCCAAATTCCCTAAGGCAAGATCACCCTTAGTTTTGAACCACTGGCCAAGAAGAACAGTTTCTCCTTGTAGAAGACAAATATCTTACCTGTCCATCTTGGTGTGCTCACTAAATGCTGGCACACCCTATACACCCCTACTCAGTGCAGGGAGAGACAGGTATAGGCTACTAATGTCATAACATCTAAGCCAGTCGGATTCAAACATGTATGTACCAGGGGCTGAGATTTTGTTTGGCTTGAATTCCTAACACCCAGATTAGTGACTTACATATAATTATTGCACAGTAAATATGTGCTGTAACTCAGGCAGTGGATGTGTGATAAATATTGCCTAAATTCCTGCCTAAGGGTCATAATGTATTTGGTTTTTTTATCCCAAATGATTACTATAAAGAGCAGGTTTTATTCTGAATGATTACTATAAAAAGTAGGTTATATCAGAGACTGACCTACATTAATAGCTTTAATAATATTGTAGAAAATATTTAAATATTCACAATTGTTAGGGCTTTAAAAAGAATAAGGCTGATTTCTAATGTATGTAATAAAGGCTTATTAATGCCATCACCAAGGGCAGTAATATGATGCAATTCCCTTTTGCATCATAATGTATTAAAGTAATACATTAAAAACAATCTTTTAGCAGAAATGATAAGAGTTAAAACATGTATGTTTTTATGTTTTTAATTGTAGCTCAGATCTCTGCTTTCAGTCGGTTAAAAAAGGGTTGCTTTGATATGTATTGGCTGAAGACATACTGGCCCATAAATATTCTGATATGTAATACCCAAGAAGCAAACTCCTAGAACTTCACGGGATATAATCTGAACGTATCCATATCTGTTATCTAGCAATTATTTGTTAACAAATAATCTGAACCTATCTATATACCTATTTACCCTCAGGCTTTATGCCATGAACTTCCCAACATGTATTATGCCATTTTCATAACCCAAGAGACATAGTCTCATATAGGGTCCTCCAACTTCTTCATCTGGTGCACTGCTCATTGAGAGTTTATGAAAGAACTTTTAGAGAATACCTAATTTTAGCAGTTGGGACATACTACAGATCAAGAGAGAGAAGGAATGTGCAGGAGGAATGCTGATAGCAAAATTTCCTGAAAATCACAGAAAGGGAGGCAATAAATAGTGGCAATCCTCACAATGAGCTTAAGGAGGATGGAGACCAGTAAGAGACTACTGGAATTTGGTTTAGAGGTCATTAGAAACTTTTAAGAGAAGCCAGATTACAAGGGCTTGACAAGGGAGTAAAACAGAGGATTTGATTTTAATACAGTCACTTTGAGAACTTTACAGTTGAAAGGACAAGACAAAGTAATAATTCAAGGCAATAGGGTGAAGGAAGCTGGTTTTACTTATTTATTTTTATTAATAAAAGATTTTTTTAATGTTTATTTTTGAGAGAGAGCGTGAGCAGGGGAGGCGCAGAGAGAGAGACACAGAATCTAAAGCAGGCCCAGGTTCTGAGCTGTCAGCACAGAGCCCTATTTGGGGCTCAAACTCACAAACTATGAAATCACGACCCGAGCCCAAAGTCAGACATTTAACCACTGAGCCATCCAGGTGCCCCAGGAAGTGGATTTAGAATGTGAAAGACCTAACCATGTGTGTAGACAAAGAGAAGTTATTAGAAAAAAATTCAAATATTTGTTAGCTAAAAAAGAGATGATTTACAGAGCACCACTGGAGAGGGAGGGAGGGAGAGAGAGAGACGAGACAGGGAGAGAGAGAGAGTTAGTGTGTGCATGTGCACAGGTGTGTATGCAGGGGAAGGGGGGTAGCCGGCTTGGAGGAAGAGAAGCAAAAAAGTGAAAGCAAAAGACGTAGGAAAAGAAAGATAGGATTGGTTAGAATTCTAATTGAAATATTTTTGGTCTTCACATAAAGTAAAAACCAAGATCATCAGCTTGGAGAGAAGGTATTGAGGGGAATTTTCAGACAAACTGGATCTCGGGGAAGGAGATATGCTGGGTGGCAGTAAAAGCCCACTGGTGTTGCATGAGGGGAATCTTAAGTGGCTCCAGTCCCATGAGTTCATTTTCCATATTCAGTGGCTTAAGAGTGAGAACTGAGAAGTAAGACTATGGGATCTTAGGACCTGTTTAAATAGAAATAGAAGAGATTTAGAAAGGTTTAGGGTTGATACGGAGACTACAGAGAACCCTTAGGGGAAAAAAATGGAGAGGAAATTGTATGTTGAGGGGAGGGCAGCATATTCGAAGAAATAGTGTCATATTGGGGCTCCTGGGTGCCTCAGTCGGTTAAGCGTCCGACTTTCGCTCAGGTCATAATCTCACGGTTCCTGGGTTCGAGCCTCGTATCAGACAGCTAGCTCAGAGCCTGGAGCCTGCTTCACGTTCTGTATCTTGCTCTCTCTCTGACCCTCCCCTGCTCATGCTGTCTCTCTCTCTTTCTTAGAAATAAATTAAAAAATAATAAAAAAAGAAATACTGTCATATAACCTGATATACATTCCATTTTCTTTATGTTGTCAGTACTTCGCTGATAAATCTGAGATTTCTTCCTACTCTAAATTTACAGTGTATAAATTTGTTTTGTTTTGTATTTTTAATTAGTCCAGGAAAAAAACATAAATACTATCGCTTCAAAATACCACTTAATCTGGTTTAATATTATAGTTGGGATTTGTTTCTGCAGTGACATCTATCATCTATATAATTTAAATTCTGTTTGTTGATTAATTGATTGACTGATTAGAGAGGGCATGAGTAAGGGAGAGGGGCAGAGTTCATGAGTTTGAGCCCCACGTTGGGCCCTGTGCTGACAGCTCAGAGCCTGGAGCCTGCTTCAGATTCTGTGTCTCCCTCTCTTTCTGTTCCTCCCCAACTCATATTCTGTCTTTCTCTCGAAAATAAATAAAAACATGAAAAAAAATTTTTTTAAAAAGCTACATCTTTAGAAATACAAAATCACATACACAAATTTAATCGTTGTGGTATAATATTAAAAAAACTCTAAATGCCAAATTATAGGAGATTGGTTGAGTAAATTCTGACATATCCCTAAAATGGAGTACTATAAACCTACACAAAAGTTTACTTATTTTTTAATATTTTTAAAAATGTTTTATTTATTTCTGAGAGAGAGAGAGACAGTGTGAGAAGAGGGGGGTCAGAGAGAGAGGGAGACCCAGAATCTGAAACAGGCTCTAGGCTCTGAGCTAACTGTCAGCATAGAGCCCAACGTGAGACTCGAATCCACAAACCGCGAGACTGTGACCTGAGCCAAAGTCGGACGCTTAACCAACTGAGCCACCGAGGCGCCCCAAGAGTAGTTTAAAATATTGAACTTGACATAGGAGGTTTGTTGTTAGTACTGTTATTGGTGCAGAAATTCTAAAACTCTGTTTTGTGTATTGTATGATAGAGCAAATGGTACATATATTGATGTTAGGTAGCAGTGTTCTCAAGGTGGAAGATGTGAAGTGTGTATATGGAATGAAGAAAGGTGAGGAAGAAGCCTTGTGGTAATGGATTTGATTTAGAGGCAAAGTTTGAATGCTTTGTTAAAAAAAAAAATCGAGCCCTATTCACTGAAAGAGCCTAGAAGAATGATATTCCAGTAAAAATAAATATATTTTGGTTTATAAGTACCATTACCCACAGGGACAGTAACAACAAAACAGGACTTCTTGTTTCCAAGTCTGGGGTAGGGAAGGTACCAGGCAGACGTACCTTATTGTGTAAGAAAGTAAAGACATGCTCCAAATCCGTTGGAACATGTCAAAAAGACACAGGAGTTGGGCTTTCCGGGGCTCCTACTGGCAAAATTTAGGACAATGTGAGAACGAAAAAGAAAAATGATGGTAATGGGTTGTAAAAAGTTAAATAAGAAAAGAAGCCATGAACCTAGGGTGACACTTTTAAATAAAAGGAATAAAATCTTCTTCACAGCAGAAGGCTGTCTCAAAATGTAATAATGAAAGTAGAAAAATCACCTTTTTGCAGTAGCTAATGTAATAAGTGATTCAGGAAAGAATATATAGATGTAAAAGCCATTGTGTAAAAGGGGAAGAGGATATTAGTTGTAAAGGTAGAATCGTAGCTTTACAATGGAACTATCCAGGGTATTTTTGGACAGCTGGGTACATTTACATGTGGATGTTATATTTGATAATATTACTACACCAATGTTCAATTCTGGGGTGTCTGAAAATGGTGTTGTGGTTATGTAGAAGAGTATTCTTGTTTTTATTCCTAAAATATATACTGAAGTACTTAGGGGTGAAGTGCCTATATTACTTTCATATGGTTCAGCCAAAAAAAACCAAACAAACAAACATATAGTTATACAGACAAAGGAAATGTCATTTTAAAAAAAAGGTTACCATTTGGTAGAAGCAAAGGGTATGCACACGGTCATCATGCTGTTCTTTCAACCTTTTTCATAAGTTTAATATTTTCCCATAGGTAAAGTTAGAAAATCGTAAACTCAACAGCAAGAGTAAAACAAGCCAAAATGTATTGCCTGGTTGCAGAAATTAGAGTGGTAGAGTTTAGGTAAAAATTTTAGGAATATTCATTTAATATTTAACTGCATGAGTTAAGAGCAAATATAGTAACTCGTGAACAAGAAGGCATTTCCGTTTGGATCATCATCAGTTTTGCCATACACTCCACATAGACTTAGATCTCCTGTGCCCACACCCTTGAAAATCTGCAGACATTGCCATTGTTTACATCAATATCACCTTCTTCAAATCAATTCCGTGTTTTCTGAACGAAATGGAAGAAGTCTGAAGACAAATAGTATGAAAAGAATCAAATGATAAGTGGTTCCAATCATTTTCAAATTGAAGTGATTTGAAATACTGTATCAGTTTGACATAGTCCACTGGAGTGAGGCTATCCCTTTAGATGTTTAGAAACAATATTAGATGTTAGTGTACATTTTTCTAGGGTAGTTTAGATGTGTTTATGCCTGCCGATATAGAGGTAAACCCAAAGGCCTTTACAGGTTTCTCCATGGGCAAAGAGTTTAGTACTTCCACACATAAACAGTGATAAAGATGATGAAGTTGTCTCTACTCTTTGCCTTTGATTCATAGGAAAATAATTAAAGTAGCCACCTCAAAAAGCTAATTTACCATGGAAATTCAAATAATGAATTTTGGTGGCAATGAAGAATTTCATTGCCAAAGGTTCAAATGTCACAAATGTGATGTTATTAAAATTTACCATAAAATTTATTTTTTAAAGATATATGCAATAAATTTAAAAACTGTGCTTTTATACAGATTTTGAGAAGGGCTCCTTCTAATGGCATCTTGATTTATCCTACTTTGTCAGCAGCCAAATTAAAGTCTTCCAGCTAAATTTACCCATGTGACCTTACAGACAAACTGAGACTACATACAAGTCAAGTCAAAGTATGGATTACATTATTACTATAGTGATGAGCATATGATGAAGGAGAAAACCCAGAGCACCAGTAAAATCACAGCAGAAAATATCCATTACTTTCCTATGATCAACCAGGCCTATGTCGCAGATGTTGTTTTCCATTGTGTTTCCATTAGGACTAAAATTGAATACAGTGTAAGGCCCATTATTTCATGGTTCCTTATTGCATTAATTTTGATAGAAGACAGGCTAAATCATGTTTCCAGAGCATAACACATATAGAAAACAAGCTGGATACAACTCCATTAGTTTAAAAGTGGATAGCAAATCAAATCCCTCCTATGTGATTTTTGAAAACA
Organism: Proteles cristata cristata; assembly: GCA_017311185.1. Lineage (NCBI taxonomy): Eukaryota > Metazoa > Chordata > Mammalia > Carnivora > Hyaenidae > Proteles > Proteles cristata. The sequence continues at coordinate 134,278 of JAESUZ010000587.1, read as the reverse complement.
CAGTAAAATGCTTTTCATAGAAGCTTGATGAAACTTAGATGAATATTCACCCTAGAGTAAAATATAGTTTTGAAGAGTGATGGGAAGTACCTGTAAAAGTAATCAAACTAACCACTGGATGGCACCGTGACTACATTAGATTGTGTTGGCAAAACCCTGTATTTGTCTCTAAAAACTCTCACATTTTTAGCAGCAAGCTCCCATCAGATGACACCAATCCCTGTTCCTAATCATAAAGATGTTGAAGCAATAGAATTTTTGAACAAACCAAAGTGACTTGGCAACACCATTCCTAAAGGCTGAAAATGATTAAATGATGCCAACCTCCTACCCCGTCAACAGTTTCCTGGAGCTGCTCTCTCAAACCATTGTTTTCTTAATCTTTGCTATTGATGCTTTGCACATCCCTTTTCTTATTCAGACTGCCCTTCTTTTTCCCAGGTCACTTACACTCTGGTCTGCTCCCTTATTAGTGTATCATGCATAGCCCGTTACCAACTACCTGCATTTTATTGCACCTTGTAACAAATCCTCAAATCTTTCTTCTAAACTCTACCTTTTATTCATTCAAACCTGATTTTCTCCTGATGTCTCCTAGCCTCCTCTTTTAAGGCCAAGAGAATAGCTGGGCCTGTTACTGGTTCCTCAGTACTACTTCTAGACAATTCTCCAGCAGCACTTTACCGCTTACCTTTCTTCATTAGCGTCACAAACGATTTCTAGGATGGGTGTCCAACCTCCTCCACCAGCTTATATACTGAATTTCGCTAACGTCCTTGAGTGATTTCAGTCTCTGGATGAGCCTCTGCAAAACCTTTTTTTTTTTTGCTAAATTTTAATTTCTAATTATAGTTTGAGTTTCATCTCTGGGCATTGCTCCATTTTCCATATTACACATTCCAAAATTCTTTCTTTCACTGCAGCCTTCTGTTTTATTTTTTTCCCTATACATTTATTCATTTTCTCATTCTCTACCCCTCTACTCTGTGACACAGGTACTGAGTTGTTTTTTGTTTTGTTTTGTTTTTGTTTTTGGTCCAGAAGCTAAGCTGAACTGCACCACATCTATTTTAATAATATACCATCTCCACATAATCTCACATCCACTGAAACATACACCACATGTGCTTGCTAATCTTAAACACCTCATGATGACTGGCTATTACTTGCTTTCTAACTATTAATAAAGACAGTGTTCAATCATTTCTAAGTTCATTAGAAATTCATTTCATTGTCACCTGGGGTCTTTACTGCTTGGGAATTCTGGCCATTTCTTCTGGACTTTCCTACCAGGCTCTCCATGGTAGCCTTGTTCTTCCATCTACCTTAATTTATATTCCTCTTTTAAGCCTACCTAAGCTCCTACCTCCTTTCTGAATTATTTCCTGATCATGCAGCCATCTGGACTCTTTATCCTTTGAACTCCATGCATGTTACCTCCATTAGAACAAGATTACTTACTTTCACTTCATGTATTACCATCCTTTGAAGGGGAAATTTCCCCTGTATTTCTTACAGGAAAAAGTAAGGGAGAGAGACTTCCATCTTGTTGGCTCTCTTCCTCCATCCTCCCCAGGGGAGAAATGCCTGCCCTGATTGGTGAATTTGGGAGAAGAAATTTTTGAGCATGCTTGGCCTAGGGCATCTGGGGTTCTTAATATGTATGGGCTTGCCCACTGAGGGGTTGCATGCCACTGGACATGCAATGAGGTTATAGAGGGCTACACTCTGCACTTGCAGATAGCATTGCAGATTTGAATTGTAATCTCAACTCAAAGAATTAGATTGAGGTTACACATTTAAGTCTCATAATGCAGTTATTATGCTTTCCAGAGCTATTTTAATCTATAGTAGCTTAATTCCTCATTTACCTCTCATAAGGTCCTGGACTTTAGAGGAAGTAGGTAGAGATGCAGTTAATCGGTCCCTTTAAATCCCAAGCATTTGTATGTCTTTCAGTCCACATCATTTTATTCATTAGGCATTTCTCTTATTAGATACAAAAATCCTTTTCTGAGGGCAAAAAGTCTTACTCATCTGTGTTATATGTACTAGAATCTTGACATCTATTCATTGACCTATGATGCCAATGTGGAAAAGGCATCTAGAATTTGAGACTGTATTGTTGACAAATTATCACACTATTTTCAAGGGAAGGCATTTCTGCCTTAGGCTTGAAAGAAAATGTCTTACTCTGTAAAAATAATAACTGAGAGAAGTGCAGAATACATCTTGGAAGTTCTAGAATCAAAACTGATTGAGAATGAAGAACTGTAATTAACTAGAAAATTGGTAAATCCTAAACGGAATGTACAATATTTCTTAGATCAAATTTAATTCATTATCAATATTTTCATATTAGATTGACCATGTGTAAAACTAATCCTAGTCTCTAGAAAAAAGTCTAAGAAAGCAAAAGAAAGCAAACCCAATAATAAGAGCAACCCCCCCCACCAAAGATCTAACCTTTTCCAATTACCAAGTCCTGCTTTTAAATAAAGATCAAAGTTCACCTCATCATAGAAACTGTCTTCATAATTTTTCACAATGATTTTATTTTGTTGTCAACAAATGTTTTATTACTTTAAAGGCACTTAAAAATGAAGACCTAATATACCACAAGTTAGATTACTCAATGTATATACTTTGAAAATAATTTAAAATATGTGAAATTTAGGCATTTAGTTCAAAGCATTTAGAACTATTTTACAAGCAATCGGTAAGTTACAAAACTCCAGTGAATTAAAATGTTGCAAAATTTGAAATGTCTACATCTTTATTTAGAAATTATAGAGGCACATTTTCAAATTCATTTTGAATTTTTCAGTGTTGAAAGCTTTTTTCCTTTATTGTAGAAATGAAGAAAAATGGTATAGGTTTGCATGATGATTCAATAAAGATGGTTCAGAAATACCAGATTTCCTTAAATTCAGAAATCTTAATTATCACCTTCTGAGTCTTTATACTACTAATATTATTTAAGTACTTTTTCAACACTCTTGCAGGGCTCAAACCCACAAACCGTGAGATCATGACCTGAGCCGAAGTCGGACATTTAACCGACTGAGGCATCCAGGTGCCCCTTGAGTCTCTCTTCCAGAGAGGGCTTTAAAATTCTGTTTGCATCAATATATCTGGGAAATTTCCAAGTCCTTCTTCTCACAGATTCATGGGAAAATAATAAATAGGTAGCTAAATAAGATTGTATATATTTCTATTTTACCCTGAATACATTTCTTATAATGTCTTTAGATTTTAAGATATTTTCAAATGTTTTGTTAAAGTTGTTTGTTTGTTTGTTTAGAGATACAAAGAACGTGAGCAGGGTAGGGCCAGAGAGAGAGAGGGAGACACAGAATCCAAAGCAGGCTTCAGGCTCTGAGCTGTCAGCACAGGGCCCGTTGCTGGCTTGAATTCATGGACCATGAGGTCATGACCTGAGCCAAAGTTGGATGCTTAATTGACTGAGCCACCCAGGCACACTTAAGGTTTTTTTTTCATACCATTTATACTTTAGGCCTTCCAGAAGTCAGGGATGTACATATTTTGTATGAGTCCTCAAGTGACAGGTTGCACATTTACTACTCTTTATACAATTTGATAATTACTGTTGGCTACTTAACTTTATGTGTGTGAATTTTTAGAGCCATTAAAAAAATAAGAATTATTTAAAAGAGAGAGGTAGACAGACTGGCACTAATGGGTTAGTAGCTCTAGAGTTTTAAGGATGGCATTTTTTAGAAAGACATTTGCAAATGCAGAAAAATCACTGACTTCCTACTGTCCCTTGATTCATCCATAATTTCATTGGGACTCTCATTTAAAAGTATAGACATTGTTGAAAATCCATTTAATTTGCCATTCACCAAAGCATTCAACTGGTGATTGCTACAAACAGGGAAAATTGCTGCTCAAGTATTCAAGATGCCTTGAAAAGAATATTGAAAACTTTAAAAAAAGGAAACTAATGGCCCAAAGGATATGAAAAAGCTGTGTAGAAATGTTACTGTTTATTATTGTTGAAGCCTAACAACGTTAGAAACCAATATCTGCTAATTAAGGTAGACTTGCAAATAATTAGCATTTCATCTTATATACATTCAATAAACAGGAGTTATGACTTCAAAAATAACATCCTTGTTAACCTCAAATAGTATAACATACCCAAGCTCAAATATTTCTAAGAATAAAGCTATAGTCTGAAACATTTCTTTCATTTAAAGACAATTTAGAAAATCATGCATTTTTTTAACCATAACAAACACTGTCCCTTGTCTTCCTAGTGACTATATTGAAAACATTTAAAAATGTAAAATTGAAATGTGAAAAAGATGTCTTTATTCCATAAATATTAACGGTTCACCAGTAAGAACTAGCAGTATTCTGTGGGAAAGAGAAAGTAATTAAATTTAGTGTAGGATGTTCTATCTTTGCCAAATCGAAATATCACTTGGTGGGTTTATTAAAAAGGAACCTTCTTGACTTACTGAATACTATTGCTTACATTTTGAGTTCCAAGTATTTGTCTGGCACAGTTTTGGTTACATTTGTTCATTAAAACAACCTAGTGAGTTATAGATAAAAAAAACTGAGGCTCGGTGACAACTGTCACTCAATTAAGGCTTTATCCTAGATCTCGTTGATTCTACTAAGCTCCATGACTCTTCACATGTCTAAATGAGTCACTAGAAGTATAAGAACTTTAGTGTGTGTGTGTGGGAGGGGGCAATGGGAGGGATGTTAGACCTTAGCATAATGTCTTCTTAATTCCTTGTTTTAATTCTCATTTATTGGACTTAAGGGAAAGTATGGCTACATATATATGGTCCCTGACATTTTAGTCCTCTAACATTTATTTTTTGTAAAAATAAAGACCAGTTTCTATGTATTAGGCTCAGTAAGTTTCAATAAGACAATCTTGAAAAAGTCATTTGATAGTCATCTTATGCTTCTTTATATTATAAAACATTGTAAGTTTCACATTGAGGGTGGAGAAGGAATCACATATATACACTCTTTTATAGTATACATTTTAACTTCGTCCCTCTCCCAAAAATACACACTTTCTCTCACCTATAAATCAGGGTATAATACAGTGTTTTGTATACAATATTGTACATACAATTTGTACACAATGTTTGTATACAATACTTAAGTATTATGAATGCTAGATGACAGATTTAACGATTAAAGTGGCACATAGCATGAATAAATTTTTGGTTTTGTTGATTTCTTTTATATCTTTAAGAGACTCAAAGTGTGCCTTTCTTATTCTTGAAATGATCAGGTTGTTCAAGGCCAAGAATTTCCCACCATTTCTCTACCCTCTCCATAGAGACACTGAGATGGTTACTTGATAAGAACTCAATGAAGAACTCACTGCAGGTGCCTAACCTTTCTAAATAGATGTTGCAATCAAACAATTGTATTTATTTTGTTATAAATGCCATTCCTTCAAGTTCATTATATTTTATAAATACTCTACTAACAACATATTAATATTGTGCTTCCTTGTTCACAAAGCACTTTCATTCTAGAGTTCATTATGTTTGGGGTGGTTTACAAAACAGCAGTAGAAATTCTGCTTGTTTTACATATAAAAAAAGTGAAACATAGAGTAATTAGATTTGAATGATTTTCTCAAGAGAACCCTACTAGTAAATCTAAGATTTTCTGACACTGAGTCCAAGTGTCCTACTGTGCCAACGCAGTCTCTGAAAATCCTTCCCCTAGAATTTAACTAACTTTGTACGGTATCTGTTGTGCTTTCATGTACATTATCTGATTTGATCCTCACAAAACCCAGGACCAGAGGTGTTTTTATACCTGTTTTGATGTCCATTGAGTTTCTATAACTTGAAGAACAACATGTTATGAGCCAGGATTTAGGGCTTCTTGTAATGCTACTGAAGCATTACTAGAGCATCACAGAAAATAAAATTAAGTGAAATTTTGGTCTAAAGAGATGACCTAGATGGCTACTCAATACCCTATTTTTTCTCCCTAAAATATTCTTCTTTAGAATATCATCTTTGTCTTCTAAGTAGTCATTGTAGTGAGTATATCAATATAGAGTTTGTTCTTCCCTGCATAGAATATGATAGGACTTTTCCCCCTAAGGTCAGGAACATGACAGGGATGTCCCCTCTCACCACTGTTCAACGTAATACTGGGAGTCCTAGTGTCAGGAATCAGACAACACAAAGAAATAAGAGACATTCAAATTGCAACGTAGGAGTCAAACTTTCACTCTTCACAGATGATGTGATACGCTTATGTGGAAAACCCAAAACACTCCACTAGAACACTGCTAGAACTGATACATGAATTTAGCAGTCACAGGTTATAAAATCAACTTAACAAAAGTCAGTTGCATTTCTATAGAGCAATAATGAAGCAGCAGAAAAGAAATCAAGAAATTCATCCCATTTATAATTGCACCAAAAGACATAAAATACCTAGAAATAAACCTAACCCAAAAGGTAAAAGACCTATACACTGAAAACTATATAGAAAGCTTATGAAATTGAAAAAGAGGCAAAGAAATGCAAAAACATTTCATGTTCACGGATTGGAAGAACAAATATTTTTAAAATGTTGATATTACTCAAAGCAATCTACACATTCAATGCAATCCCTATCAAAATAACACCAGTATTCTTCACAGAGCAAGAACAAACAATTCTAAAATTTGTATGGAATCAGAAAAGACCCTGAATAGTCAAAGCAATCCTGAAAAAGAAAACAAAACCTGGAGACAGCACAGTTCCAAACTTCAAGTGGTATTACAAGACTGTAACCATTAACACATTATGGTACTGGTACAAAAACAGACATATAGAGCAATGGAACAGAATAGAGAAGCCAGAAATGGACCCACAAATGTTATGGCCAGCTAACCTTTGACAAAGCCAGAAAGAATATCCAATGGAAAAAAGACAGTCTCTTCAGCAAATGGTGTTGGGAAAACTGGACCATTTTCTTACACCATACACAAAAATAAACTAAAAATGGATGAAAGACTTAACCGTAAGATAGGAAGCCATCAAATCCTAGAGGAGAAAACAGGCAAGAACCTCTTTGACCTTGGCCACAGCAACTTCTTACTAGACATGTTTCCAGAGGCAAGAGAAACAAAAGCAAAAATGAACTATTGGGACCTCATCAAGATAAAAAGCTTCTGCATGGCAAAGGAAACAATCAGCAAAACTAAAAGGCAACTGACAGAATGGGAGAATATATTTGCAAACGACATACCAGATGAAGAACTAGTTTCCCTTTATCCTTATGAATAATTTATCAAACTCAACACCCAAAAAACAAATAATCCAATGAAGAAAGGGGCAGAAGGCATGAATAGACACTTTTCTAAAGAAGACATTCTGATGGCTAAGAGACACATGAAAAGATACTCAACATTACTTAACATCAGGGAAATATAAATCACAGCCCCAATGAGGTACCACTTCACACCTATCAGAATGGCTAAAATTAACAACTCAGGAAACAAAAGATGTTGGTGAAGATATGGAGAAAAGGGAACACTTCGGCATTGTTGGTAGGAATGCAAACTGGTGCAACTACTCTGGAAAAGAGTATGGAGTTTCCACAAAAAATTAAAAATAGAATTACCCTACAATTCAGTAATGGCACTACTAGGCATTTATCAGAAGGATACAAAAATGTTGATTCAAAGGGGCACATACACCCCAATGTTTATAGCAGCACTATCAACAATAGCCAAATTATGGAAAGAGCCCAAATGTCCATCAACTGATGAATGGATAAAGATGATGTGGTGTGTATATATATATATATATACAGTGGAATACTATGTGATCAAAAAGACTGAAATCTTGCCATTTGCAACATATGGATGGAACTAGAATGTATTATGCTGAGTGAAATAAGTCAGGGAAAGACAAAAACCATATGATTTCACTCATATGTGGAGTTTAAGAAACAACAGATGAACATAGGGAAAGGGAAGGAAAATAAGAAAAACAAAGAGAGAGGCAAACCATAAGAGACTCTTAAATACAGAGAACAAACTAAGGGTTGTTGGAGTAGAGGTGGGTAGAGGAATGGGTTAAATGGGTGATTGGTACTAAGGAGGACACTTGTTGGGATCAGCACTGAGTGTTATATGTAAGTAATGAATCACTAAGTTCTACCCCTAAAACTATTATTCCACCATATGTTGACTAACCTGGATTTAAATAAAATTAAATACATATATATGTGTACATATATATATAGAATTATATATTTAACATTTTTAGGTAATTATAAAATTAAATTCACTTTACCATTAAAAGATCTTTTTATTATACATTATTTTCACATTTTACTGTTAAATTATTTGGGCAAAGAAAAAATCAGTTATGAATTCTATTCTATGCATTGCATTACATGTTTATGTTTATTATTGGTGTATTCTATTATTATTACTACTACAATTATTATGGTAGAATTGAAATTTTTAAAAATTTACCAGTAGAATTTTTTGTAGACTCTGACCACTGGTATGTATTTAAAAATTCTAAGTTGTTTTCTGAAAAGTTGTATCAAATGGTGTGGTGTGGGGGCACCTGGGTGGCTCAGTCTATTGAATGTTTGACTCTTGGTTTTGGCTCAAGTCATGATCTCGTGGTTCGTGGGTTCGAGCCCCACATCGGGCTCTGAGCTGACAGTGCAGAACCTGCTTGGGATTCTCTCTCCACTCTGACCCTCTCCCAGTCTCTCTCTCTCTCTCTTTCTATGTCTCTCTCAAAATAAACATTTTTTTTAAAAGTGGTATTTTGAAAAGGCAGGTCTTATGGCTCTTCAGTTCTAGACGACATAAAAAAGGTAAATTTTTCTATAAGTCTTGGTCCATGTTTTGTATAATCAATCTGGGAACATCCAAGTTGATGAATCTGGAATAGTATCCAACTTTGATTTTAGTCTTTGGTTTGCATTTCCATTTGAAAAGAAAGAATAATGATTTCTTGTAAACAGTAATATGTTTTTATTTAAGAAATGAGGCGGTCAGAATGAGAAAAGGTAAGGGAGACTTGATCAACTCAGTGGGTAAACTTTTCTTAAGTAATTAGATTTCAGGTTGAAGTAGCTAAAGAAGGGTTCCTATAATTGTTGAAAAGAAAATGCGTTTGGGGCGCCTGGGTGGCTTAGTCGGTTAAGCGTCTGACTTTCACTTAGGTCATGATCTCGCAGTTCGTGGGTTCGAGCCCCGCGTTGGGCTCTGTGCTGACTGCCAGCTCAGAGCCTGGAGCCTGTTTCAGTCTGTGACTCCCTCTCTCTCTGACCCTCTCCTGCTCACACTGTCTCTCTCTCTCTCCTAGCAATAAATAAAACATTTAAAAAAATGTGTTTTAGTGTTCCTCCCATTGTATATATTTAATGTATATCTTTATAAACAGTGGAGTAGGTTGATAATGCAGTTTCCATTTAATATTTAATATGTACTCATTAGCCATAGACTAGGCTAGGAAAAGATTGTTGTGTCACGAAGATTAAAAACAAGCTGATTAATATTCACTTATTTAGGAATGGGAATCAGGTCTTCAAACAGCAAGTGCTTGATGATAAAAGCTCTTGAGTTATAATAAGGATAAATAATTGTTCCAAATTGCCATCTTCCACTGCAATCAAGACAAATTTCTTAGGCGTCTGCTCAAAGGATAAATTCTCACTAAAATACATTTTAATAGAAGAATCTTCACAGCACAACTATCATATAAAATCAATCATACTTTCCTTAAAGAATATAGAACATTAGAAATTTTGGAGTAAGTTTAGTAAACAAAATCTTTCCAATGCTGTTGTAAATATGAATTGGGATGGCACCCAGCCCACCAAGAAAAACAAGTTTTTATTTGTGAAGAATCTTCTTGAGCTACAGATATGTAATAAATGTGCTATTTACATAGCATGTAAGTTATACAATTAACAGTTCTTTCTAAGTGTTCAATTATCATTTTCAACCATAAATAACATTAGAAAGTTAAAAATTGTTTCTAAAGATAAATGTAGAAACTGTGTCACCCAGAAAAAAATTCCTTTAAATTTGCTATTTTTAAACACAAAGTGATATCCTTAAGCAAAATTTTGAGGATGATGAAGAAAAAAACCCATTATTACTGTTTTTCTTGTACAAAAATCCAATACAGAATATCTGTTCACCCCTACCTCTTATTAAATGTATACCTGACTCTTGTACAAAAAAAAAATGATAGCCGAAAGCTTACTGCTGTAGCTTCTTAACTTTATGAAATTGTTAATGAGTAAAAATGTATATTTTCATCAGCATAAATTTAGGTATCTACCAGTGTTCTGTCTATATCGTCATTTTCTCTTGTGCATTTGCCATTTTTCATTTATTAAATTGAAAACCCAATATTTCTTGATTTACTTAAAATCTAAATTTAAATCTAATCAATGTACTTTCCAAAGCACATTGCTTTGCCTGTTCCTGCATGCCCCATCTGATGGGAAACTAAGTTTTGGACTTGTTAAAAAATGGCTAAACACTGAATTCCCAAAAAACAAGGGGCTCCACAGACATTAAAGCCACTGAGAAATGTCATTACTGAGAATTTCTCTTTATACTGTGTTTCACTGGGTGTGCTCCAAAGCAGGTTAACAAACATGGTACCTTTGTGATTCTCATCTAGTCTATGGCGGCTGACCCTGATGTAAGTGGTCAATTTGTGAATATTTATTCTTACATGCACTTTAATGTTGTAAAGCAAATTTTTTGCACACTTCTTGTGATGTTTTTGTAAAACGAATGGAGGACTAAAAGGACAATTTAATTTAGATAAATTTGTAGTTGGTGGAACAATAGAAGATCAAAATAGAACAAAAATAACAGAAAAAGAAAAGGACACACCAACTTCTTCCTGAATGCTTCCAAACTAAGTGGTTCTTCATAGCACTCCCGTGTTAAACCAGTAATTCATCACTGATGGTAAAGTACCAATATTTCTTATTTACTTTAAAAATTATATCTGATTTGATGTCCCTGTGATAACATCAGGTTTATTTCCCTCTCTCTCTCTCTCTCTCTCTCTCTGTGTGTGTGTGTGTGTGTGTGTGTGTATATGTATCCATATCTCTATCTTTATATGGAAAAGAAGTTGCATAATTGACCGATGTGGGGATTTATGAAGTAGTGCTGGTGGAAAATACCATCATAATCTGTGTCATGGTAGAAAAAAGGTAGAAAGTCACACCTTGGTGGTATAGCCCAACTTTCTCTCTCCTTCAATATTTTACCAACAATCTGGTTGAAGAAATGAAGGTAAAGAAATCACACAACTAACAGATTGTTAAGGATTTAAAAAATGTCTGAAAACGTTCTCCCTTTGACTTAAAACAGTTAATAAGTAGAAGCCTAAGAGTAGACTACCAGGGTGTTCCTATTTTAAGGTTTGATACACACCTGCCAAATAAGGCTTGGTCTTTCACAGAACTTGGGCTTGTTAGTGATTGTGGGTGTCACTGTCCAATTGGTAATTTATTTGACTAAATCAAAGGAAAGTTCAGTTGACCTGTCAAGGAATGAGAACAATGGCTAAGAGCAGGGTTTTCCGTGCAGATTGACTTAGCTGACAAATAGACCCAGACAATTACTAACCATGTAAGGCTACTCAATTCTTTATGTATCAGTAACTTGGCTATTAAGTATGTATACAAAGTCCTTCTTTAAGCATTGGCGTTCAGGAGTATGGGGGATGACTTACCTAAAATGCATGGCTCAGTGCTTTTGTGTACAGTGAAACCTTAGGAAGCATGAGCTGTCATTGATACTATAGCCTGCATAGTTTACTGAAAGAAAACCCCGTGGAGTACAAGACTCTAATCAGAGAAATTGCTACTCCTGGATTAGTCATCTTTCAAGCAGAGAAAGAAGAAGAACACGTTCTTTAATTTATGATCAAGTGTATATTTGCAGTTACCAGCAAGGAATTTTTTTTTTTAATATTTTTATTTATTTCTAGGAGAGAGAGAGAGACAGCGTGAGCAGGGGAGGGTCAGAGAGAGAGGGAGTCACAGACTGAAACAGGCTCCAGGCTCTGAGCTGGCTGTCAGCACAGAGCCTGACGCGGGGCTCGAACCCACGAACCGCGAGATCATGACCTAAGTGAAAGTCGGACGCTTAACCGACTAAGCCACCCAGGCGCCCCGCAAGGAATTTTTTTTAATCAACACAAATATAGGAGAGAATTTATGAGCTAGAATTCTGGATAATGGCAGAAGAAGCCAATTAGCTGGGATCACTGAAATCTTACGTGTAAGCACACACCAGTGTGTGTGGCATTTCCCAGTGAATATGGGCAACTCAGGCAAATGTAAATAAAGTTGTGGTGATTTGTAGGAAATTGTGTGTAGGGGGTATACTCAAGGAAAAATGTAATATTCTAATTAGGGGTTAATTCTGCTTTGGATCTTTTGAAATGGCATACATCTTGGTGGACAAGATTTTCTCATGAATATGCACTGTGTTTGAGAATAGCCCTTCGTATGAATTGCAGGTTTTTATACTTGAAACAGTGGAAAGAGGTAGACGATTGGAAACTCCACACAAATTTTAGAATACTGGGCCCAAATAAATAAAACAAAGTTTAATAAAGAAAATATAAAGTCTTTTAAACCCAAATGGTCGCAGCTCCACAAGTATTATATGTGTAAAGTTTATCTTGGAAGTTAATATATTATGAAAAACTAACGGTTTTTATTGACTAAAACTCCGTTAGGCAACAATGAAATGCAAATGTCCCTCAAAAGCTCCTGCGACACCAGATTACATGAGCAGCCACCGCTCAGTGCAAAGCCAGTTCCACTCCCAGAGGGAAGCTGCAAGACGGTTTAGCTTTCCTTATCATATTTTAAGGGGAATGCTAACACAATGGATTCTGTCCAAAGGAAAGGAAAGTTTTGTAACTCCAGTGACGCAAACACTAGAAGGAACTGAGAAAATTAAACTTGGAGAATATAAGGCAAGGTGAGGTCTTCAATACTAAAGGTTGCGTGGTGGAAGCATAGTATAGTAGTAAATTGGTACCATTTTGTATTCATTTTACATATAGGCAGTTTTCCTTTATGCTGCATAATTTAAGGAACTCTATTAAAATGCTACATGAAAGCTTCTCTAAGTTTCCATGTTCCCTTACAAAATCTGAAGATTTGGCAATGCAAGACTTTGAGGGGTAGTCGCCTTTTTGGATAGGACTTTACTCCCCATTTTCTCTATCCTCCTCAGCACTGGATTTAAGCTTCTTTTACTCTTACCATTACAATCACACTGTTGTTTTCTTATGGTAGCAAAACATTTCTTTGTTTCCATGTTTCAGTCACAAGTGGGAAAAATGAAAACAGAGGATCCCATATTTTAAGAAAACCTTTCTTTTGTAGAAGTCAAGGACACATCTTCATAGTCAAAAGAAGGGTGTCAGTGTCAAAAGCATACAATTCCAGATACCATTAGGTACAGATCCAGCTGAAGTCTCCTAAACACATGACTTACGTGTGCCCTGTATAAGCACTTGGATTTGTTCCATGAGCTCCATAAAGAAGAGGAACAATGTATGAAATTATGGGAGGTTGTCTGTGTAGGCCGGGAGTATGTTATAAAGCACAGGGCTTTCAAGCAAGAACCTTGCTTTGAAAGACTTTCAATCTCCACTCAGCCACTTACTAGTTGTGTGATGCTGGGGAAGTTACCAAACCTCAGATTTTCCTCATTTGTAAAATGAATGTTTGATAATGTCTCCTGCAGTTATTTAAAAAAGTATTACAAATTTCAGATGTAAAATGTCTCATACATTTAAGATACAATGAATCATAGTTATTTAATCTCTTATTAGATAATATTATTTAGTATAAGATAGAACTGCTTTTTCCACCTAAATATAACTTAGTTTAAGGGACTGTGGTGAAACTATTTCTGCTCTCCTTTTATATTTTTCTCTTGGCAATCTTCATACCACAGCAGCATCTTTTACTATGAATAGATGACTCTCAAGTTTTTATCTCTAGATCTGAGCCATCTTCAGAAATGCAGACCTATATAGTCTAAACCACTCTTGGGTCATTTTTACTTGTATATCCTTGCAGCACTTTCAACACAGTGCACTGAGGATGGAAATTTCTACTCCTCCCCAACCAAACTGCTGCACTTCATAGCTTCCCATATCACTTACTGGAACCAATTTCCTCCCAACTCTTAAGGATCATCAATATCAGGAGAGAAATTTTATCCTCAGAGTATGTCTTGAGAGCATCTCCTTTCATTTATTCCTAATTCTTTCTCCTGTTCAGTCTCATATTACTTCTTGGTCAGGCTTGTTTTTGGAGGTGGCTTCATCCGTTTCCATGGTTTCACTGACCACATCATCTGGGTGCTTCCCCAAATCCATATTTCTAGCCCTTTCCTCTTCCCTGAGCAGGGGCTGGGCACTTATTCCAACTACCTGTGGACATCCTTACTCGTAAGTCCTACTTTATTTCAACCTCAGCATGTCCCAAGACAAACTCATGATGTCCCTGCCCAACATGCTCTTCTTTGTTACCTTGTCTGCCATCTTAGACATTTAATGGTTATGCTTAAAGCCCTCTCCCTCACCATCTGCATTTAGTAACATGACAAAGCTAAGCAATTCTATGATCTAAATATCTTATATCTGTTATCATTTCTTTCCCCCAGTCATTACTGCGGTTTAGTCTCAACCTCATTATATTTCTGTATAACAACGTTCAATAAGTATTTGATCAATTTATGTTCTAAAATACTCAGTGACTGGGACCAGTAGTGAAATCTACTTTTGCTTGAGGAGTTATAACATAATTTTAAAATTGAAGTATAGTTGACATATTATTTTCATGTGTATAACCTAGTGATTTGACAATTCTCTACATTACAAAATGTACACCATGATAAGTGGCTACCATTTGTTACTGTAAAGTTACTGCAGTATTATTGACTATATTCCCTGTGCTGTACTTTTCATCCCTGGGACTTAATTATTTTCTAATTGGAAGTTTATACCTCTCAATCCCTTTCACGTACTTTGCCTGTTTTACCATCTTCCTCCCTCTGGCAACCACCAGTCTGTTCCCCACATTTGAGTCTGTTCCCCACATTTGAGTCTGTCTCTCTTTTATTGTGTAAGTTCTACACAAGTGAAATCATAGGGTATTTGTCTTTGTCTGACTTATTTCACTGAGCATATTGTTATTGTGAACATCTATGCTATTGCAAATGACAAGATTTCATTCTTTTTAGAGCTGAGTAACATTCCAGGGTGTATATATACCACATATTCTTTATTCATCTATTGATGGACATTTCAGTTGCTTCCATATCATAGCTACTGCAAATAATGCTACAATAAACAAAGGGGTGACCAGGACCAAGAATTACACTGTTGCTTGAGTTATGATACCATATTTCATAGATTCTAGGATGCACTGTGAAACATCTGTGAAATTGAAATGCATCTTGTGATAGATGGTGTTTAACTGGAAGCATTTTTGTTTCTTAAATTCTTGTACTTCAAAATGAATGGCATCTTGGATTTGATTAAACATGCTAATGATTTTCTGAATACCTTCCCAGCCTCTCTGACTTTTCTGTTTTCTGTCTCCTCGATCCCCAGTGACTTTTTTGTTAGCAGTCTGAGCAAGCCTTAGGAAACAAAATACTGAACATGATATGTTTACATAATTCTTAAACCTATATAATTTTCACATTTTCTTTTTCCAGTGTTTGGTCAGAATCTGCCAGCCCGTATGTACCTCAACTTACTGTTTACCTCTCCTTACCTTTCTTGGAAATCACTGATGTCTATTGTTCATGGGATAAAAATCTAAACTTCCTTAGCATTAACATACAAGACCCTTCCCCATCTGATCCTAAGGTAATTTCTCTGCCTTCCTTTGTCTTACACACTGTAAGTGCCATCTTCATAGACTTTATCGATGTTTCTTGAACAAACTGTCATGCCCCAGGACATGCTACATGTTTGACTTGAAAGACTTTTCTATCAATAAATTCAACCTATCTTTTAGGGAGTTGGGCTTTACACGATCTCTCAGAAGTGTTTCCCAGATCCCCTGAGTCACTGTCTCTCTTTTGTGTTTTATAGCAAAGTAGCTTTAAGTGTGAAATCTGGAGCCAGCTTGCCTGTGTTTGCATCCTGTAAGCTATAGCACTTACCAGCCTAATTAATTAGTAGTCACTTAACTTCTCTGTACCTCATTTTCTCCTTCAGCAAAATGGGGATAAAAATAGTAACTACCTAAAAGGTTGTTGAAAGAATTATGTGAGTTAATATATTCAAATCACTTAGGGGAGTTCTAGCTGAATAATAAAGGTACAGTTTTTAGTTTAATGCCCTATAATTATTTGCCTCCACAATTAAAGATCAAGTCTCTCCCTGATGGGGACAATATTTCTGCTTTTTTGTGTGTGTCTTCAACTACCACTTTAGCTCCTGACTCGTGTCCACATTCCACAAGCATTTTAATGAATAATGTCATCAGCTAAACATTGAATACAAGTACAAATATATTAGGTCAAATGGATAAGTTATTTTTGTCAGATTCTGTGTACAGAGAGAGTTAAAAATGTTTAGGGTTTCATTAAAAGTGGGGGGTTTCTTGCCATCTACTACTTCAAATGGGCAGCATTAAAAGAGTGGCGGGATCTAACTGGTGTCTGAGGTCGCTATTTCAGTTCTCTCACCACTTGTCAGTTTGTCTTCTGCAGTTTTTAATTGCCCAAGGAGAGTGACCTGGTCAGAACTCCAACCAGCTGCATCGATGCAAAGGGTGAATGATAGTTATGCCTATAGAATATTGTGCTTTTAAAGGTCACAGCTCAAATGTTCCCTTACAATAAACCGCAAGCAGTTCACTTTGTCTTGTAGAACAAGCTTTCCTGACAGTAGAAGGGACAGGGTCCTCAGTGCTCTGGGGACAGAGATGACAGAGATGGAATGACAACTGAGCCTCATGATTGGGCCAGTGATCCCATATGAACTCTTCATCGTCCTCTTCTCCCCATCTTTCTCCAACACCAGTCCCTTCTCTTCCTCTCCATCCATCTGTCTGTCTGTCCTGCCTGAGCCAATCCTGGAGGTCTGGACCCTTGGTGCCTGTCTTGGTGAGAGGAAAGGTGACCTGGAAGTGTTTGTGACACATGGCAGTAATGCTTGCCAAGGAGGACCCTTTTCTGAATGAAGCCACTGACTACATTTAACCAGGACTGTAAGCTGTACTAACTTTGTACTATTTTTGTATTAAATAAATGAACACAGAAATGAAAGAAATGGAACAGCCTGTATTTTTCATGCAAGTTGGGGTAAACATAGACTCTGAAGGCAATCTAACTCAAAGCATTAAACATACACAATAGTTACCTTGTAAGAGCAAATGGGATATCAGGTGAGTTTTCAGTGATCTTCCCTGGTAAAAACAAGGCCAACTGGCCTAGTGCATTGATTATGGGCTGTATAGTCAGATAAACCTGTTTGAATTAGCCTCAAATTCTGCTATATCATTTTGAAAGACCCTACTGAGTCTCCACTTTGTTGTTTGTAAAAGGAGCAATGTTAGTAACCATCATGTCCAAGGCTGCTCTTAGTATGAGGCCATATATGTAATACACGTGGCAAATAGTACGTAGGTGTATAATGACCAACGATTAGACTAACATGAATTTTAAGATGTGGTTCATCTAGAAATATTGGTTGGAGATTTAGTAATCTTCATGAATAAAATAATGGATAATAAGGCAAACAAATCATACATCCAAGTTATGTAATTGTTATCAAATTCCAATAGAATGGAAGTTAAAAATACTGATGTTCTACACTATATGAAGGAGTACTCAGAAGGGTTTTTATTTCTTCTGCAATGGAGTCACCAATAAAACTTTGCCAGAGAAAAGTTTATTCCATTTTAATGCCCATTTTTAAAAAGCTATACTAGATGTTTCTAATTTTTCAAAAGAGTGCATTAATGGAATCATAACTCCGATAGGCTCTTTCCATATATAAAGTGCATTTAAAACACAATTTGTATTACTTAGAGACATGGCCCTGTGAATCTAGGATACCACTAAATTATTCATAGATTTTAAACAAAAATATGTACAGTTGATTTGGTGCTGAGATGAAAAGAATTTTAAAAGAGTAACATCAACAAAAAAATCCAACCATATTTGGTTTGTTAATGCCTCAGAGACTATAGTTATAGCTGAATATGTATTTTCATATTAAATAGTGGAATTCCTACATTTAGACCTCTGAATTTTTTGTAATAAAGAATGGCATCACTTCTGAAATTCAGAAACAGAGGCTATGTGACCCCTTTTGGCAGCCCAGTCCACTATTTTATTTTTTGATAAAATAATACTTTGTATGAAAGTGAGCAATCTGGCTTTATTCCCATCTCTCTTGGGTTCTCCATGGCAATGGATATAGTTCTTTAGTATGTCCTTTAACAAGATGTCACATATTTCAAGTAGAACAATCTAATTTTTTCATTAACTTGATATGAACTTACTTTCAATTTTTAATCTGAATTTAGCCAAATATTTATCTTTTTCTTGCTTATCAGTCTTACTATAAGGCTTCAGAGGAGTGGAATGGTGGTGCCACGGCCATCTACTATTTTATATGGGAGGAGAGGAAATTTCCTGCCTCTTTTGGAAGTTTCTTTGTAGATGCATTCAGCAACGGGTACCTCTTAGTACAATGTAGTAAGTACAATGCAACTTCAGTGGCATGGAAGTTAGTCTTAGTCTAGATTGTGCTGTTGACTCTAAGAGCTCAAATCCATGTGCTTTTCCTGTTGAACTTGTCCTCACAATTTCCCTGGTAAAGCTTTGAAGGCATTTGCCTTAGTATCCCTTGTTCAGGGCACTTCAAACACTCCCCATTGTTACTAGGTGGTCACAATTTTGGCATCACATGCTCCAATAGCAATATTTTTTCAATGCTTCACTCTACAAAATTTTTCCTGGTTTCTATCAAAGTGCACTATATAGGTACTCATTAGAAAAAACGTTATGATCTTTTTTCCTCTTAAACTTACCTGGAGTGGTATGGAGCAAGGACTTTGGAGTGTGGCTTAGCTTGCCTAGCTGCAAAACATGCTAGCTGTGAGACCCAGTATTTCACTTCTCCATCTCTCAGATTCCTTGTTTGTTAAAGAAGGAGAAATCATTTTGAGGATTAAGTAAAATTTCATTTGTAAAGCTCTTAGAAAAATGTAGCAAGCACTCAAGAAGTGTTAACTATTATTTCAAGGTGACAATGAAGTAATCCAGAATATATATATATATATATATATACACACACACATATATACACACGTATATATACATATACATACATATATGTGTATACATATACACACACATATATATATACATATGTTTTGTTTTTGGTAATTTCTCAAACCTTTGTTCTTGGATGGCTTAGTAATGTCCCTGGAATATCTTAACCCTGACCTAAGGCCATAGACATTTAACCAGGAATCAGGTTAGAATTAATACAATCTTATAAACCTCAGTCAAGCTTCATACTAATAATTAGTAGAAAGTCATTAGAGACCATATAATACAGTGAGGCCCTCACTGGGCTTGATATTTATAAAGTTAGGGGCTCAATTCTCAGATTTGCCAATTAAAATCTGTTTGGCTTTAAAAGTTCTGTAATCCTTTGAACATCATTTTCCCTTACTATAAAATAGAGACATTATTATTAGCGCAATAATTCATAGATGGTACATCATTTATGTTCAATTGGTAAACATTCAACTGAGGTTCGTTTTTGAACCTCAGATGTCTAACTGAATGTATGGGTAGACCACAGAGAGAGAAACAGCACCACCATAATGACTCATTTTAAGTAAAGATCTCTGAGCTTTCAAATTCCTTCAGAAACTGATGACAACTGAATGATTTTTCATGTCAGAGAGCTTATCGGTGAAGTCTACCCAGCGAGGTAAATGCATTTGAAAATAACACCATTTCCGTAAAAGAAGGATTAACAGTGCTATACAGTTTGAATCAACTTACTCTATGGCAGGATAATTTGTATATAAAACATATCATCTCTTCTTGGCTTATGTTTATCTTTCTAGTCATAATTAATGTGTCCCTATTGTTCATAAATTGCCTTCTTAATCATAGCCATTCTAGAACATACCTGCATTAGGGTAGCCTATTAAAGTTTTAGCTCCAATTTTCTTATACATAGTTGGACAGAACAGAATTTTCCTGTCTGTTCACTGGATGTTTCCCCTACCCATAATTTCTGATGAAAGTGAGCCAGAGACAAAGGTTTATTGTTAAGTCTGAATCCAGGAGAATTGGAGCTCATTGGCATTCTATTAATTGTTGGGATTATAAGGACTATCTAGTTTATAATTTCCATTTTCCAGATGACAAAAACTGAGAAACCTGAGAAGTTAAGTCATTTGGCTAGTTCTCAGGCTCTGGCTAGAACTTAGCTCCACCTCTCCAAAACTCTCCTGACCTGCCCCAATCAGACTTCCTTGCAAGTGTGCTGCCCTGTAATTCATGCTTTGCATTGAGCTGTTGATCCAAAGTTGGGAAACAGGTGTTGGTGGTTCATTGTCCAACAATAGTTTGCCTTTCAAGTCTTATCATTCTTTACATAAATGAGCAAAGTTGTGAGTCTGGGTGAAGCTACAAGTGCTACTTCAGTCATTAAGAAAAAAACAAACTAGATTTTTCTTTTATAATTAACAACCCCATGGTATTGAACCACCAAAATACTTCTTTCTCCCTTACATGAAAACTTTTTTTGTAGGCTCCTCTCTTTTGATCTATTGGAGCTTCCTTAGTATGTCTAAAATCCTGAGTTTTTCTTTTGGATTTAAGGAAAGTGCAAACTGGAACTTCCTACTTATAAAATGTGGTATGTTACTTGCCTAAAATTGGGAACATTCTTTTTTTTTCCCCTTTAAAACATTTAGTAAATAGGGTACACTAAGTACTTACAGGAAAGAGTAGGGGTGGGTAAAGGCATTTTATAATCACTGGAAAAAATGAAAAACAAAAACACAACCCAGTTTGGGGCATTCATTTCATGCCAGAAATTAAATGAATTGAATGAAGTTGCTGAACAGACAATTTCAGGTAAAATTGTTCCTGGGAAAATATGGCCTAAGATCTTGTATTCAAAAGGCAGATGATGTCCTATCATCCAGAAGCTTAAACAAGCTGTTCATGAAATTATTCCTATATTTGTTAAACACAAAACAATTATTGGAGTAAAACATCCCCATAAATGTGTGTTTTGAGGTGTGGTCTCCTTTAAAGAACTAAGTCATGAGAGTTCACCGGTGAAATTAAGTGTCCAAATACTTAATAACTAGGGTGCGTGAAGCCACAAACTTTTCCAGTTCTGGAAAACTAAATAGACAATGGAGATTCAGAGAAAATGATGGATTTAAAAGCTCGTGCACGTGGCTGCCAGCCTCTGTGTGCTGTGCTGATCTTGCAAAATGGGCCCCCTGGTAGATCTTTCTAAGGTGTAGATGAAAGCCGTTTGTCAAGAGGCAGCTACAAAGGTGACACTCATGGTGTGACAGGGAGGGGCTGGAATGTGGCGCCACCACTGAGCTCCGGGTAAGTTCCCTGACCTGTCTTCACGTTACCTTGTGTGTAAGTGATGAGAGTAGCATGGCTGGATGAAATCTAAGTTTTCTCCTAGGTCTAAATGTGTCTTTCTTCTTTTTACATGTTTTTCCTGCTTTTTATAAACCACTATCAGTAAATTAACTCCCATAGTTTAGCTCCAAAAGGAAAGCTTTTTGCTCTTTGCAAAAATTAGTATGTAATCGTTCCTCTTAAACCCAATCAGCTCCCCCTCCCACCCTGTTCTTCAAATGTTTATTATGCTCGCTTTTAAAATGTCTTCCAAATCATGTCCTCACCCTCTGCAGATAATTCCTCTCTCATAGAATAGAGATTTCTCTATATCATTCCTCACAAAATAGATAGAATAGATAGATCCTTACTTAGATAAGATGAGATTATATGAAAATAGATCATTCCTCACATAATGGGTAAGTACTCTCTCATCTGTTTTCTCTCAGAACAAATAGAGGCAAGTAGGCAGTAATTTCCTTGACATTGTGTATTTTTCAGCCACTTCTTCCTGCTCTACAAAGACATGAAATGATGCTGATTCGAACTTCCTTCCCATCCATGTCTATCTGCATTTTGCCCCTTTCTGCCTTTTTGCTGCTGCTTAGGATACTAGTCCTCTCTCTTTTCCTTATTTTCTCTTCAAACCCTTTTCCTTTGCTTTCCCTCCCTGCCCTCCACTCTACCAACTGTTCAAAACTCCCTCATGAAGCAGAATCAAGACCAAGATCACTCAGCTTCCTTGATCCTAAAACCCATTTAGAGTCCTCTGTGTATCTCTCTCCTCCTGGTCAAATTTCATAATGTATCTATTTCATCACCTAGATTTCTCTTCTTGACTCAATGAAGTCTGGATCCAGGCCCTTTTCCTGTACCATAACATCTTTTTTACAGGTCATCTAAGATGTCATACTCAATATTTTCAAAAATCTATTTTCTTTGCTAAGTATTTTCTTTATTTCTGGTACAAATTTTCCAAAGTTTATTTTACTTAGTTTTTCATACCCTCTGACACAGTCGACATTTTTCTTCTTCCAGGAATTGTTTCTCTTGTTTCCTCTATGTACCATTCTCTGCTTCTGCTGTTCTTCTTGCCTTCTGCTCACTCTTCCTCAGTTACTTCTCTTCCTGAACACACAGAGTTCCTTTCTTGGCCCTTTTACTCTCTACACATTTCTTGGGCTATGTCTTATACACATGCCTCAATTTTCAACTCCATTCATGAGCCTCAAATTCCTTAGTCTTGAGCTCCAGATCATTTTCTCCCTTCTCTTGGCTACTCACCCTCCATATTTTTTTTGTACAAACAATAATATTATGCCTCCTACTATGTCCCTGCTCTCTTTCCCCCACTTCTTCTCCCAGCCCAACCAGAAACCCTAAAGACATCTGAGAGTCCTTTTTCTTTCACCATGCACATCCAGTCAGGATGATTATTTATCCTAAATATCTCTCAAGTTATCAGCTCCTTTCTATTCTTCTACTCTTAGGCTCAGCTTATCATCTCTTGACTGCGTATGGACTGCCCATGAGTCTTGTCGCTATCCACCAAACTTCTGTTGCCACTATGTGATATTTATAAAATTTCTAGCCAAACCTCTAATACTGCTAATTAAAAACCATGAACGGCTGACTCTCTTCAGAATCAAGTTCAGACTTTTTGCTTGATACACAATGCCCTTCAACAAAGTGACTCCAACCCAACTCTTTTGTTTGGTTAGCACATGTGAATCTAACATTACACATTCAAATGACAAAAAAAGATACTACATATCTTAATTGTCTTAAATTACTTTAAAACTGACTCCAGGCTTCCATCCTTCCTGGCAGGTAGCAATGTCAATCTCTGTAAATAGAAACTTTATCACCTCAAGTTTGTTCCAAAGTTCCAGAGATTTGCAGGATGCCAAAATCACAGAAGCTCATCTGGTCATAATTCATCTTCTCCTCCTAGTCACCCCTGAGGTGTCCAATGTTTTAGCCAGCAAGATCTATTGGTGGTTTTCTTTTCTTCATCCCATGCTTGGGGCACAGGAATCTTTGGTGAAGCTGGCAGCTTCAGGGTTTGTGGAATAGCCATTACCATCTTCCAAAGGTACTGCCAAACCAGCTCTTCTTATCTGTCTCAGTGACAGTCTCTCCTTACTCTCTGCTTGTTCTCAAAAAGCATGCTTGCTTTAAGCTCCTTTTCCTGGATACTAAGCATATCCCTTCAATGTGTTGATATCATATCAAACAATCATATTGTATCAAAAACAATAAGTGAAGAGGTGGGTAGGTAGATGGGTGAAATGGATGAAGGGAATTAAGAGGTCCAAACTCCTAGTTATAAAATAAGTCACAGAGATAAAAAGGTACAGCATAGGGAATATAGTTAATAAGATTGTAATGACATTGTATGGTGACAGATGGTGACTACACTTACTGTGATGAGCATGAGTAATGTATAGAATTATTGAATCATTCTGTTGTACATCTGAAGCTAATACAACACCATATGTTAATTATACTTCAATAAAAAATACTTCAAAAAACAAACAATAAGTGCTATTGACTTCTGGCTATTTCTCTTTTCTTCCTTGGGGAAAAAAAAAATCCCTCTAGGGCAAGAAATGGTTTACTCACTTTGACAGGGAAGGAAGTATTCAGATGAAAATTAAAAATAACATCTCAACGAATATCCTGCATCATTGTTCCTTCACAATCCCATGCATATTCTAGCCATTCCAGATTGCTTGGCATCAGTCTTAGCTGATCTATGCTTTCTCATCTCTGGGTCTCTGTGTGTGTTACATTCAGTTTTCATTCCCTCCCTCCTCATGGCCATCTGGAATTCTCTTTATGACCTAGTTGAGTTCTCATTCAAAAATAGTCTAGTCTGGTTAAGTAACAGAACATCTTATTAATAGCTTTCATTCATTCACTCTCATTGATTCATGTATTCAACAAGATGCATAAAGTAGCTATTATGTGTCAGAAATAGTACTAGGCACTAAAGATACTGTGGTAAACAAAAGAAGATATGGATCCTTGTAGAGTTTATGATCTAATAGGAAGACAGATCTGAAAGGTAATTGCCAGGATGAGAGGTATTTCAACAGGGGTAGTTCAATGTGCTTACAGTAGTATATTATAAGGGAATATAACCTAGTTTAGTGGTCCCTGAAGCAATGATGTTTAAGTACCTCCCTTATAGCACTCACTGTACTATTTTTTTATTTGCCACTTGTCTGTCTTTTCCATTAGATTGTGGGTTCTTTAAGGGCCAGGGCAAGGATTTTCATCTCTTTTAGATTTAAAAAAAAATGCATGTTGCAGTGATTCGAGAGACTATTTATAAAATTATTTTATGCTACTTCAGAGATAATTTAGAAAAAATCATGAAAGCCTTAAGAGCCATAAAAATGGGTCATTTTGCTTATGTAAATTATATATGACTAACAGGTCTTAGTGAGAAACTATTTCACCCATAGTTGAATTTAAAAACTTTGACAGAAAAAAACACATTTTAGTTATTTTATTTAAAATTTCTCATCACTATCTTATAAGTAATAATTTTAAAATATCAATAAAACCAATAGTCAGTTTCAAAGATATAAAACAAATTCTTCTTTCATAATAATTTGTTTTTGCCTTTTTTAGGTTAGAAGTACAAAGGTCAAATAAAAAATGTTAATGAAAACAGAATGTAGTCAAGTCACATAAAACAAGAAAATAAACCAAGATTCTGCTTCAAGCATTAAAAATCTGATTTAAACAGCCTTCTCAGAACATTAAAGCTGCTATTTACTGAAATGTAAAGTAATGTTCTTCTACTTATTTACAAATAATTCTCCTTTTTAACATCAGGATGTAACATTCTCTCTAAGATAATAACCTAAAATGTTTTTATATGTAAGAACTAATTTAAATGATTATTGGGAAGCTAATTTTAAAAACCTAGATTTAACAAAATAGGTCAAAAAACCTTATGAAATTACTAATTACCAGTAGTTAATAAAGAAAGCCAATGGGTAATTTCAGTACTGGTGTCTTGGAATCAAATTAAAGGCATTTTAATAGTGATTGAACAAGTCTATCATCATTATTGTTTCAAAGCTGTAGGAATTAATTTAAGTTTCTGCAAACACAGCTCTAGCACTGCATGTCTTTGGAAACTATAATGCATCATTTGTAGTAGCCAAAGATCTATTTTCAAAGAATGAGTCCCACTTATGTTCTAAGGTGTGCATTGTTATTCATATAATGATTCTTATACCCATGATATACTACCAGGAACATTAAAATACTCTTGATTTATGTGAAATTGTGTCATCTCTTTATTAATTACCATGAAGCATGTGCTTATTAACTGATCTTCTGGTTGGACAGGTCACGGATGATTCCGGAAGGACTTTCTCCTTAAATTAAAAGTGTCTATTGGAAAATCGGATAGCAATTTAACAGTAAAATTAATTTTTCACAGTTTTATGGAAAAAAGATTATCAGAAAAATACTTCCATTGTCTGTCCTGAATTGATTATTTCTCTCAGCGTCTCCAGCCTTTCATAAAGGTTTTAACAAGAGATTAGAAAGAGTTTGCTGCCCACTCATGATGATGCTTCAAAAAAAAAAAAAAGTTCTTCAGAATGGATCAAAGGCTGTAATTTCCATGCCATTTCTGCCCAATTTTCTTTTCTCCTAATGTTTTCATTTTTTGAAATGGCTATGATTGCAATCCAATTTTGCCCACACAGCACTGCATGCCTAAATGAACCATTTATCGCAAACTTTTTGTCTTTTTGATGCTTGAGATTTTATTTGCTTAGAAATCTTTTTTTCCCCCCATTAATGTTTACCACTCATACTGCTATACAATTACCTTCAGTAATTACTACCTGTAGTGGCTTATATTATTCTACTCTCCAGATGTGGCACCAAAAAGTTCCTATTTCAAACCAATTATATGTTAGCATTGGAATTCATTGCTAC
This sequence comes from Proteles cristata cristata, assembly GCA_017311185.1. Taxonomy (NCBI): domain Eukaryota; kingdom Metazoa; phylum Chordata; class Mammalia; order Carnivora; family Hyaenidae; genus Proteles; species Proteles cristata. The sequence goes on along the minus strand of JAESUZ010000587.1, from coordinate 107,616 downwards.
TTTGCCGAATAAAGATTCCCTTATGTATCCTTGAATTGTTTTAACTTTGACTCTCATCCTGACTTAAAAGTACTAAAACTTTAATATGAAATATTAATCCTAGGAGTTTTAATCTCATAGATTTTCAGAACTCGTAAGGTGTTCAGTTGACATTAATCATTGTGAAGGGACTGTTCAAGTTAAATATTACAGCTACTTGTGAGTGGCACTGAACCACATATTTTAATAAACAAAGCTGTTAGTTGACAAACTTAAATTTAAGGTATTTTAACATGGTTTAACTTTACAAAGCCTATTTAAAATTGTCCAAATCTATGTTATAGCCCTTGCAATGAGCACTATGATAAACAGCATTCACGAAAATATAAGAAAAATTAGTTTAAATTTAGACTAAAACAGTTGTAGACCTTAAAGTTCCTGTCTTTGTCTTTAATTTTCATGAAGTTTGCAAGCCGGTAAGCCACAAATAGGGGAATATACTAAAAGTATGTTTGACAAATGCCTGTGTTTTCATGTACTTGGGAAATAAAGAAGGTAGTTGTTGAGAATAAGATGATACTAGTTAAGAGATGAAGAAGAAGAACAAATAATAGGCAGCTTAAATAGTTATTTTTGGTAACCATTGTAAAGATTCATTTTATTAATGATATTTACATTCTGGACGTGTATGTATTTAAAAAAAATTTTTTTGGCATTTATTCATTTTTGAGAGACAGAGAGACACAGTGTGAGTGGGAGAGGGGTGGTGAGAGGGAGACACAGAATCCCAAGCAGGCTCCAGGCTCTGAGCTTTCAGCACAGAGCCTGATGTGGGGCTCTAACCCACAAACCGTGAGATCATGACCAGAGCTCAGTCGGATGCTCAACCGACTGAGCCACTCAGGTGCCCCGAGATGTATGTATTTGTAAGTAGATATGTGCTATATAGTTTTTGTATCACCTTTACCTTGTAGACATTTATCACAGTTTCTTAAAAGACCCAGGTCAGGTTGAAAAGCTTCCAGAAAATAATCTGTGATGAGTTTCAACAGACTCTGATTATTTCTTCTATCACATCACTCTACAAGGCCAGATCTTAAAGTTAATCATTTTCCAAAATTGCCAAGGGGGAGACAGTTTTTTTTTTTTTATTATTAGTGTTTGCTACTGGGTTCTGTGACAGTCCCTGCAGCACAGTCGCATTCACACCACCCAAAGCATCATCTTTTCTGCACTGTGGTGCGGTGTGGTGTGGTGTTGTCAAGGGCTTGGACTCAACTTGGTTGAACTTACAGCTCTTTCAGAATCATCTTTGCAGTCTTCAGCAAATTCCTGAAAGCCTCAAGATATAGAAGTTGTATCTTCTATAAAGTGATGAAGATGACATGAGACAGTGTAGGGAAAAGGCCTGGTATATGGCTTACAGTCTCTAAATGTTGGTTCTGCTCCTTGTAATAAACTGTACAGTGAACTACACAAAGGTGAATTTTCTTTCTTTTGTAGTTTGCTTTGTGCTTGAAAGTGTGTATTAGTTCTGAGTGGGCGAATGTGCGACCTATCTGCAGGAATACGTTTGGGACTATGAGGGTGATGAATGTACCAGGCTGTAAATTCTTTCCTTATGAAAAGCTCTTCGAGGTCTGAAGTAGTTTTTGTTTCATCGTTGTGGTTATTTCCTTTTTTGTTTTTTGGCAGTTTCCTTTTCCCTCTTTTCCACTGAAACTGAACTACTGTATGTAAAAAGAGAGGCAGTGTAAACAGCATAATTATTTAAAGCTTGGGCTCTGGAGTTCAACTGTTTGAGTCATTGGCTATGTGATGGTGGGGAAATTACTTAAACCTTTGTACCTCTCCACACTTATCAGCAAAATAGATCTGTTAGTAATGATGCCAATCTCATTGGTGTTTGCTATGAGAAGTAAATTTAATACATAAAAACCATTAGAAAAGGTAATGGCATCTTTCATATCGTGAACACATGCATCTGTTAGCTGTTACTAATTCTTAAGTAACTTAGGTTCCATATGGCTAAAAGGCTCTTGTTATGAACACAATTATTTTGTTTGAAACTACTGAATGAGTTAGATAAAAATAAACAAGTATTTTTGATGAGTTATGTGGGATTATGATTTTTAAAATGCGTATATAATGAAGTAAGATATGCTAAGTCATGTTTTCTTAAAAGATTAACCTTCAAAATAAAGTTAGAAAACAGATTTTTAATGAAAATAAGCCAGAGCTCCACAGATTTAGAAAACTGGGTAATTATTATTAGGCATGTAATACATCTTATATACTACTATGTAAGTTTGTTATCTAAAGCATTTGATATAAGGATAGATATGAGCAGATAAGGTCTTCATGTTTCTTAGTTTGATCTATAAAGTCTGGAATCAATAATAACTAAATTGATGAAATAATTATTGAGAAAAGAAAAGAGTTTATTAAATATAGTGTATATATTATCATTAAAAACAAATTAAGACATGTATCAAATTGCATAGTAAACGCTATACATGTTTACTAGATAGTGACTTTGACTGGAATTTTCCTATTTAATACAGAAATCTAAGAAACTTAAAATGTGAGGAATTATATCAATGTTTCATTCTCATGATCACCAGCTGTAATGATATTTAACCCAAATGACTGATCCTTGAGTTGATTCATCAGTTGTTTAATTATGATGATGGAAAAATTATTTTTTTAGATGTCCAGCCATTTTCTCTTTTTCGAGGTACAATTTAACTCACTTCAGCTTCTATTTCCCTGCCCTTTGTACTTCTCCATTAAGAGAATGAAGTTCCAGTGGTGAGAAATGACTCAGCAAGAAATTCAATAGATTCTCTCCAACCAATTTCTTAAGGGCAATATTAGTGGGAAATATCACTAGCTATCCTTCATACATAAACAAATCAAAGGTAGCTTAGGATTTACACTCCTGGGTAATTCATAACCATACAAGGAGTACTAAACAATAAAGATGTACATAATTAAGTTCATCACTTGCTTAAGAGAGTTGAAATTCATCAGAATAAAATTATATCCATTCCTTGGTTCACTTCTTCACTTGTTCAGTAAGTTACTATATCACTATTAAATGTGAGGCACTGTGCTAGACATATAGTAGTTAAGATGAAGATACAGTAGTGAGCAGAACAGGTATTGGTACACCTTCATGGAATCTGCTGTTTAGCTGAAGGCTCAGACATTAAACAAACAAACAAATAATTGCAATTACCTTTGTGATGGACTATATGAAGAAAAAGTATAAGGTCTCTCAGAGCATTAAAAGGGATGAAATCCATGCAAAGGAACCATAAGGGTAATCAGTAACTAGGCATAGTTAAAAGTCTAAAATACTCATCTGGAAGTGGGCATGGGAAGTTTGCTAAAGAAAAATAAACTTGACACTGAAGTATGTTGTGCCAGGGCACATGTAAGGGTATTTATGACAAGTGATTACAAGAAGGTAGGAAACAGAGTAATAATAATAAAAAAAGGTAATTGAAATGGAGAAATAAACACCAATGAAGGAATAACCTCTGTGGCATGCGTTGTAGAAAGATTTTTTTCAGAAGTGATTAAAACAACTTCTGGGGATTCAGTGGGAATACTGGTGATTTTATTGCTTATAATTTTGTGGCTAGCTTTTCTACAGCAGCCTAAATGTTGAGTTTAATTGACTCTCTTTTGTTAATTGTCTCACTGATGATTTTTGAATTGAGAAGTTTTTCTAAAAGTCTTTATATTTTCTTTCTAAATAAGTAAAACTTACTATTTTACCTTCACGTTCTAGGAAAGTTATTGCTTTTATTTCACCTTGCTTATGTGAGAAGAGAATTCAATATAATATTTATGAAGCAGCTACCATGTACAAAATTCTCAGCTATGTGATTTTAGTCACCAAATAGACTTAGGTCTCTTGGTTTCTATAACAAAGGAGCTTTGATGCAGTGTGCAATGTATGTGTACATTTGTGTTCGGGAGCCCTTTAGTATACATCTATGAGGGTCTAAAATGGTATAATTAAGGGGCGCCTGGGTGGCTTAGTTGGTTGAGCGTCCGACTTTCGCTTGGGTCATGATCTCGCGGTTCGTGGGTTCGAGCCCCGCGTCGGGCACTGTGCTGACTGCCAGCTCAGAGCCTGGAGCCTGTTTCAGTCTGTGACTCCCTCTCTCTCTGACCCTCCCCTGCTCACGCTGTCTGTCTCTCTCCTTGAAATAAAAATAAAAAAATATTAAAAAAAAATAAAATGGTATAATTAAGATTGAGAATTATAAAAAGTAGTAAAATAAGGAGGAGCCAACACAATGAAAGGGATAAGATGAAGTGAAATTGTCATTCACGGCGATCTAATGAAAAGTGGGAATTAGAAAAACATATACTAATAAATAGTAGGGATTGCAAAAACTATTTTATAAAAGAGGTAAATAAGCATCAATTCTTTGCTCAAGAAAGTAAGAGAAAATCTTTAGGAAATCATGAAAAAAGTAGGTTTGCCACCCAAAATATGGGAGTCTAAATGGCAGAATTGCAAAGCTTGGGAATACTGTGGGACATAACTAACAGTCACAGAATGGAACGAATAAAAATATAAAACTTGGTCTAGCAGGAGGGGTCTTTGACTGTAGTATTTATTGATTATTGGAGAGTTTTTCAAGGGGGAATAAATAGAAGCAGTTTCATCATTCGGTGCATTAGAAACAAAGAGTGAACAATACCCTAAAGGGTACAGAGTGGACAAACAGAATTGATGACTATTTTTAAATATATTTAATATGTTTTAAAATATATATATTAATATATTGATATATATAAATTGTTAGGCTTTGGCATTTTTAGATTTCTATGACTTGATGATGTTTCTAGATTGCATTTCTTGAATTACTATGAACAAATGTTCTTATTGCCTCATATAGCAGTCATTTTTTTAACCAATATATTTGCTATTCCATGAGCATTTCCTATGAGCAAGTTTGAAAAACATCAATCTGGAATTTGAATTAATTTTATATTTCAAAGTAAAAGACACATGAGTGATAGTCACAAAGCGAAGTGAATTGCAAAATAAACCCAAATAAAACTGACTACAGTTAGGGATATTAGTCCAATTTTCTTTTTAACAGTTTTACAGGTAATGTAATGGTAGACTATCATCTATTCAATAGTGTATTCCAGAAACTTTGCTATGTACCTTAATATGCATTATTTAGTTTAACCCTCATTAATACTCCAATGCTATAGAATAAGATTATGCTCTTCATTTTCTATATATGGAAACTGAGGCTTAGAGAGTTGCTAATACCAACATTCTTGCTCTTTCTATGAGGACTGTAAGAGCTAACTGTCCAGGGCAAGGTAACACTCTGATACTCTTAATTGGTAAGAGTACCAAGTGCTGAATATAATGGAGGACACTGGCATGATAAAAAATACAGAAAGTGATTTCTAGCTACAACTGAATGGGGTGGAAAGTTTTTAATTCGGGGGTACAGGCAGATACAGGCCATTTCCATCTTAGAAAGATAAAACAGACTCATTGCTAGTTGAAAATGAAAGCTTACTGGAAGCTTACCCCACAGCTAATTCCTTGGGAGGCAATATTCTCAAAGCCAAAGAAGCCAGGGTGAGAAGAGGTATTCTAGTGCTCTCAGTGCTGGGTAAGCAGTTGTCCTGACTGACCCAGGTACAAGGGTCTGGTTGCCAGGGCACTTCCTGGTGCTATTTGGCTTAGTCATTTGTTAGTGGGGATTGCGCCATCTGGGCCATGGATGTCTGGGATCTGGGTGCTCTGGGAAAGGATCCGTCCAGAGACAGTCAGAAAGCCCTCTTCCCTTGTCCCACCTGGGCTGAGGAGATCATTAAGCCATGCCCTTCTGGCCCGTGGGGAAAAAGAAGTATCTCACTAAGGTATGTTAGGGAAGAGATTTGTGTCCTCGGGCCTATGACTCTATTCTTGAAATCATAAAGGCAATATTTTATGTAGGTTTTTGGTTACATAATCCTTATGAGCTGGTGTTATTGACACTGATTTTCTGTTTGCTTTTGGAATTCAGGGGCTATAATTTTGGTGTTCTGACAGTATATTTCATAGTGCAGTAATAGCATACTTTATTGATAAAAATTGAAGAGTAATTTGATCTATGGTAAATGAGCTAATTTGGGAGGAAATGGAAGGTCAAAGAGGTGATGACGGATACCACATTAGCAGAAGCCTATTGTGGTCAAGTGTGGTACGCTTTATCTTCCCTAATACCTGTCTAAAACTCCCTATTCACAGTGTTTCAGGAAATAGACACACATTGTACAGATTCACAACCATGATGCAAGAATGCTTTTTCCAGTTTGTTTTCTGGCAGTACGTTAACATTTTAAGTCCTGAATTCAGACTCAGGCTTTTGGTTTTAGAGAGATCTAACCTGAGCTAGCATATTCTTTGAACAATATGCCAAGGGCCTGTACTCAGTACCCTTGTAAATGTAGTTTTACTAAATACTATTTCAAAGGGGGAAGTAAAGGAGTATTTCCAAAGTAGCTTGAGCTGAGCTCTCTTCCATTTGAGCAGAGTTTGTGATTTTTAATAAAATGGCAGGAGAAAAGCATGTCTGAAGGAATTTGTGGATAGCTACTTGTTCTGATTTTGTGTTTTCAAAATAATATGGGAGATAAAATGCCTGGGTTGTGGATGAAACATGACCTAAATCAGCAGCAGTGCCAATAGTTTTTCATTTGATGACCGCACTCCATCAGCGCTGAACACCCACCATGGCTGCAACTCAGTGTCCCTAATAGAAATGACAGTTCAGCTCAGCATAATGAAGCTTTTTTCCCCCCTCATATGCTGAAGAAAGACAAAACTTCAATATAACAAAGTGAGGATTTAAATCAGTCCGTGGACAAATTTACACATGCTTGCCTAAAAGAAGGCTTACATTTATACCATTCACACACAAATGCTGCAAAAGACAACAGTATAAAATTCTGAAGACATTTTAATTAAAGTACTTTTTGGGAAGTGTGTGTGTGGTAAGTGATGCTTACTAGTACCATTGTTCCTATGGTAACAATTCTCCTAGCAACATGAAAAGATCTTGACAGGATCTGCTCTTGAGAATCCATTTTTGGAGTATCATCAGAGAAAACTGTATATTACTCTCTACACTAATCATCCATCTTTTTTTTAATGTGAGATTTTCTCAAAACCACATACCCATGGGGTTACATGAAAACAATCTAGGGCTTGAAGTTTTGTTATTTCAGTTTCTTAATTGTCCAAGGACAACTTGAGTTTGACCTCTTGTCTTAAAATGCACTTGAGGCCTAGGAATGTATCCTACAGGCCTATTTCTGTTTTCTGAAAGCAAAAGTGATATTCCTCAGACATCTTGTGGCTAGTGCAAATCAAATACACTATTCTGTTTCAGAACCCTGAATCTTGGACTCATACACAGGCATATCCCACAATAAGTGATAGAACTCTGAAAAGAATTGCTTCTCTAGTCTTTAAAAGCAGTGACAGTCATTTTATCCTGCAGCTCAAAAGACAAATGAAAGTTCTTAGGAAATTGTGATATGCGAAATATGTGAAAAATAGTGTCTTATTTTTCCTCATTCTACTAATGTTCACATTTGATTGATTAAAATTTTCTTCTCCAAGCATTTTGCCAAATGGAAACACTCGAAACACTCTATTCTATCTATCTTAGTAAGTGACTGTTTCCTGGCGTATGAGATTAATAAAAAGTCTTATTGCTAAGTCTCTCATGGTTAGTCTACATAAAGGTTGATTTGTTTTCCTTTTTTCTGGCCAGCCATGTATTTGTTTCCATCTTTAGTACCTTCAAGAAAATGCACATTCTTAAACCCTCTCATAAAAAGATAAATTCTGTACATTTTCAAGTAGCAGCGAAGGGCCTTAACTTCTCAATTATTTTTCAGTAGTAACTTCTGGCTATTGGAAGTGAGGATGAGATGCTTACCTGGCACCACAGGGACCGCTCTGGAATACTGTACAGGTGTGCTGCAGCCTGAGGGAGCTGCGGGGTCCCCAGGTGTGGCACTGACCTTCACTGTCTGTGTCAATCAGTCACGGTGATCCTGACATTTCCCGAGGACCTTTCCTGAGATACCAAACTAGACACAGCCACACAGGATTACTGCATGACACCCGGAATCTGTCTTCTCTCTGGCTCTCAGAAATTCTGCTCAGGCCTCACACAAGACAGCTACTCAGGCACATTCCAGGGCATTCTCGGAGAAATAATATGCTAATTCTGTATCTCAAACTGCTGCTAGCTAAGCTGAATCCTGATGTACTTCAGGGAGCACCCTGAAGAAGGAAACCCAAGTCAATGGCATATGCTGTTTAACCTAATGAATTATGCATTTGAATGCAATGTGTTCTTATGTCCCTATGATACTCTTTAGAAGATATGGGATCAGTAAACTACAAAAAAGTCATGAAAGCAATAGAGGCAACGAAGATCACATCCTAGACCCAACCTACGTCAGGTAAAATATTTCTTAAATGTACATATTTACATATAGATTTATATTTACCTACATAAGACCATTGCTTTTGAACAGTTTTAGATTCACATGTTTTGTTTTAAATAATACCTGGCTTTCTGTATCCAAATAATCATGGCTAATCTAAATATTTTCAGACTTTCTCCCAAATACCCAATGATATCTTTTTCACTGACAAGACTGGAACATTGGTTTTACTTGTTTTGTGCCATGAAATGCAAAACAATTAAACTAGCATATAGTCCTCATGTTTTTCAAATGTGTAAACCTACATAACCACAAAAGTATTAATGGAAGCAAACAAAATAGCTTACTTTAGTTAAATTATCCATTCTAGTTTATCTAATATCATAAGTAATATCTCGTGTTTAAATAAGAAATGAACTTAAAAAACAGTGAAGATACAACTATATGTTGTTTGTACATTTTCAAAGCTGTGTATTTTTGAAGAAATGAGGAATCCATAGTGTCACAAGATATTAGAATACAAAATTCCTTGGGCCTGAATTAGGGGAAAAATAAGCATAAAAATAGATTCATGTTATCAGTATATAGATTGAATCTGATCAGATGAGGCAAGTATAAAACGGGTGAGACGGAGGGGTGAAACATTTGTTACTGAATGAAAAACATTATAGAACTTTGCTATCTGAAAGGAAACGGATGGCATACATGCTTGTTTCCACAGATATATAAATAGTCTGTGTTTTAACAAAACTCAGGATAGAAGGCAAGGGGAACAGGCTGGCCTACTTTCTTTTAAGATGACTACTTAGGAAGTTTCCTTCCTTGACTCTGAGGCCTTGACAGCCAGTTCATTCTGATATAGGCAGGCTGAGTTCAGGTTGGCGTAGTGACTACAGCATTCTGATGCCAAGTAGCCACGCAGTTGTTTTGAGGGAGACAAAGAGCAGCTGCCACCATGGTGCTGGCAGCCTGGGCTTCTGCCTCCAAGACAACACAGAATTTCAAATCCTGAGGGGGCAAATGCAACCAGGTTGTAAACTTGTGATGTCCAAACTTTGGCATGCATAAATCAACTAGGAGTTTGTAAAAATAACAGTTCCTAGGCCCTATCCCCAAAGATGATGATTTAGCGGTAAAGCTGGGGAGACCTCCAGAAATTCTGCATTTGATAAGCATTCCTGATGACTTAGATGCATGGTAATGAAGGAAACAGTCTTTTATAAGTCAGGGAGTCCTGAGTTCAAACTCCTTCCTGGATCTCAGTCTTCAATAGGATTCAATAGGAACTCTGCATGTAACTTCTTTGCAAAGAACTAAGTATATTTCAGAAAACCTAAATAGTTGTTATCTTCAGACCACCTGGATATTGAGACCAGCTAGTAAAGGTATGCTCAATATAAAGGGGTGTTCTGTTAGACAATGGTTTCTGGAGATACCAGGATTCTAGAGGATGCTATGCCATAAAGGGAAATGTGACTCTGCTTTCTATACTGGAAGATGTAGGCTTCCTGGAGACTTTGTAGAAGAACGTGTAGAATCTGTAGTTAGTAGACTTTCCTTAATGGAAGCACATAGCTTGTTAGCCCTGGCTCCCCTGGACTGTGCCATATGCCCCATGTTCTGAAAGACTGTGGCATAGGAAGAACTTGGCTATTTTTCTAATGCTGACAGGGCCTTCCCCAGATGAAGTGAGTCTCTGGCAGCTGTGTGTCCCTCAGGGAAGCCAGGGGCAAGAGGAAAGCCATATGCTGCCTCTCTGTTCCTGCTGTGGGGAGCCACTCACTGTGTTTCTATTAATTTCAGCACACTTGTTAAATAAACTCAGGGCTTTCTGTAGGTTTAGGTGGTCTTTTCTTGCCAACCCATAGTCCGCCTGAAACGCTGTATACGTAGCAACACAAACTGCAGATAAGTCTTGTGCATAATTTGGTAACTGAGGGATGGAACCCATAGTCACCCACTCGTTCCGCACAGCAGCCTTGTTATTCTGTTGACTGGGTTGCCAACTGGTTATACAATTCTTTCTCTTGGGACAAACCAAAGAAAAAATGTCTTGTGAGAGAATCAATCAAAACCAAGGAACATCAAGCACTGTAACATGGTCTACAATTTTGTTTTTTGTAGATGCCTGTTTAAATATTGAGAATAGGTGCAGCATGAAATAATAGGAAAACACTATAGAAATAGAATGCAACACTATAATTTCTCAAAAGCACTATTAAAATCAATTCTATATCTGTATATGCTGAGTACTTACAGGATGCTTAATCATCAAGTCTTTTTTTTGGAAGTCCAATAGAAAGAAAATTAACTATGAAATACTCTGTTACAGGGTTAAGAGGAACCAGAAATTTATCTGATGCCTCCCCCAAAACAGTATGGGAACACGGATATGTATTTATTGTCATGGTCAGAAACCATTCATTCTTAGATGAGGAACTTGAAGCAGAATGGCCAATGAGACTATCATTTGTAGCCTTTTTAGCCTGGCAAGTTCTAGGTCTGAAACTCTCTCGGCACTAGATCTCTGTAACTCTAAACATTTCTGTTCTTGCTTTCTCAACTCCTGTGCTCTTCAGCCTTTATTCCTATCTCCAAGTTCAAGCCTTAAACGTTTCAGCCTCAAAATGACACAAGAGAATGAGGCTGTCAGCTACCTCCTGGAGTAAGGCCCAGGACTAAGGACACGGGGGTGGAATATTGTTTCTGTAGACAGGCTAGGAGCTATGAAACAGGCTTAGGTGATTCTGGTGAAAATAATGTGTGGCCAAGCCATATCAAAGCCTATGATGAAGGAAAAACCAGTAATATTGATCCTGCCTTCTTTCTTTCGTTCATTTGTTTGTTCATTCCTTCCTTCCTTTATTATATTTTTAAGTAAAATATTTATTATTTTGAGAGAGAGAAAGCATGAGCAGAGGAGGAGCAGGGAGGGGCAGGGAGAGAGGATCCCAAGCAAGCTCTATGCTATCAGTGCAGAGTCTGATGTGGGGCTCCATCAGACAAACTGTGAGATGATGACCTGAGCCAAAATCAAGAGTTGGATGCTTAACTGACTGAGCCACCCAGGTGCCTCAATCCTGCCTTTATTTAATTTTTGTGTATTTTGCTCTTCATGAAATTTTGGATGAATTCTGATTTTAAAAATGTTGCATTAGGGGTGCCTGGGTGGCTCAGTCAATTAAGCGTCCAACTCTTGTTTAGGCTCAGGTCATGATCTCATGTTTCGTGAATTTGAGTCCTATATGGGACTCAGTGCTCCTGGTGTGGAGCCTGCTTGGGATTTCTCTCTCTCCCTCTTTAAAAATAAATAAATAAACTTATAAAATTTTTTTAAAAAATAAAAAAACTCATTGTATTAAAAATTGTGTATTTGATTACAGATTCTTTTCACCATTTTAAACTTTGTGCATGAGCCGTGTGCCTTATTTGCCTTATCCTGGTCCTACCCTGAGTAGAAGCTTTGCAAAGTACAATGTATTTAACAGATAAGTACATAGTATGTGATATTGAGGTAAACAAATGAAAATGAAAGAAAGGGAAGAAATTCATATTTATTGACAATCTACTACATATATGCCAGATATTATATTTATATATCTCTAAGTATAACACATCACATATATATTTGTTGATATATATCATATAATACATATGTGCTGACATACATTAACGAATATGCTTTATAACACACACATTATCATTTAATCTATGGATTTTACATGTTAAAGATGAGAACAGAATAGCTTGGAAAGGTTAAATAACTGGCCCAGAGTTGCAGGGCTGGGGTCAAAGGAGAAGGTGAATGGAAGTCAGAGTATTGGGTTTATAAATTGAGAGTAAGTCATAAACACTAATCGATGTGTTTTGCCTTAAGGCATAAACACTAATGGCCACACTAATAATTTTTGATGTTATTATATTTGGGAAATGCAACAAAATATCATCCAAGGTTTTATTAAAAAGCACTGTTTATACCTCTTTCCCTGAAATTAAAAATAGATATCTGATGCTGAGAATATATGTTTCTAGTGTTATCTTTTCAAAATTTTACAGGAAATTTTTTGGTTACGCATGATTTCTCAAGCTCTTAGTTTGAATTACTGTTTTTTTAGCAGTTCTTTTTGTGTATTCCAGTAATATTTAGTGAGCTATGAGATGGAGGGAAAATATTTAAATGGCAGAGAGCTTCAGAGGTAAAGTATTTCTCTATCAATCAGTACTGGTGAAAGCTATATGTGTTAGAGGCAAGATCAGGGAAATCAATATTAATTATTTATGTTGCTCTTCTTGTCATGGTGAAATAAATATCTCTGAATGACGCAATGGTTAAATCAGTATGTGTTCAGGCTTGAGAAGGGACATGAATATCTATGATCATATTTTTATGCATTACTGCCTGCAGAGTGGAATAAATATCTGCTAACAACATGACAGCAGAGAGATTTGTGCAGGGGATAAAGGAAGAAATATCCATAGTCAATACAAAAGCAGGATTGTGTACATAAATACCAGTGCTGGGAAAGGTCAGAAATGGTCACAAAAGGTTAATACGATATTGAATATTTAAAGAAGTAAATTATAGAATTATAGCTAAATGTAATTTTTATTCATTTAAGATCAAAGAATATGTATTAAAATGTTTATGAAGTACAAATTAAACAATAGGCTCAAGATTTTATTTTTACCCAGAGGGTTTAATTTGCAATATTTTCAAAGGTACCTTGTAGACAGGATAGAGTAGGGTAAAATTTTAGTGTTAGGAATCAGGGAGTCTTGGTTTTGGGAACAACTTTTTTCACTTATAATATATGACTTAGGAGAGGTTTTTAACTTCTCTGAGCCACATTGTTCTTATATAATTGTGGGTAATGATAGCTACTTTGTGGGATGATCATGAATATTAATGCTATAAAGTGCCAAACATAAAAAAAAAAACTTTTTCATGTATAATACCTGAAACATATCAGTTATTCAATAAATGGTACATCTAAGTGTTCTTGCTTTTGGATGCAAAGGACACTATTTTAGAACAAATATTTGACATGGCCTACAGATATGACCTTGCATACATGGAATAATGAAAATAATTGACATTTTTCTTGTTTCCCAGATAAGTAATACTTACAAAACTAAAAATGGAGAGGAAAATCAATTTTAATATGCAAAGGGAGCCCATATTTAAAATTGATCTGTTACCCTTATAATTAACAAAAAAAACCCATGATTTTCCCCCTAAATACAAAGGATTTGCCTTATACATGAAGTAACCTCATTTAGCAGATTTTTCTTTTGGTTTAACAAAAGTAATAAGTTACTGACCAAGAAGCAATATTTGAGCAAACCCTGCACTGGGTAACGTTAAAAAATAAAAATTACCGGGGCACCTGCATGACTCAGTCGGGTAAGTGTCCAACTTCGGCTCAGGTCATGATCTCATAGTTTATGAGTTGGAGCTCTGTGTGGGGACTCTGTGCTAACAGCTTAGAACCTGGAGCCTGTTTCAGGTACTGTGTCTCCCTCTCTATCTGCCACTCCCCACTTGTGTTCTGTCTCTCTCCCTCTCACTCTCTCAAAAATAAATAAAGAACATTTAATAAAAATGAACATTACAGAGACATACTAGCTGCCTTCAATAATAATTAAAATATCATCATTAGGGTATTGTATGTTATTAGAAGCTATGGAAAATAGTGTAATAGTAATGTGGAAATACAAAAATAACCACACAGAACTTGGGAAAATAGAGGTTTGTTTGCAATCAGGGAATAACTCACCCAAGTGCACTTATGTGTAATGCCCAATGTTTATTGCTGGTCAAGGCTGGCAAGGGTGGTGGTTGACAAAGTGACTTCATGATCCTCGTGTTTGGGCTCTAATCCCAGCCCTTACTTGTTGTGAGTTGATGGATCTTCATGTCTTGTGTGTATGCATGTGTGTTTGTGTAAAAATGAGATAAAATACCAACCTCAGAATATTGTGTGAGGTTCAACCACGATAATGCAGCTAACTGGTCTGGCTGTTAAGAAGAGCTTGATAGCAGCTGAAAGAAGGTCTACTATACTACCTGGAATGGTATATTTATCTTTATAGTAATGGAAAATTAAGTGATTTTGTGTAAATGTTAAATTTAAAAATAAAAATAATTATTCTAAACATAGAACTATTTTCCAGGCTTTGAACTCAACCCAACTCCTTTCAGGCATTTGGGGAATTTCCAGGCAGTGTTGTCTCAGGCTACCATTCTGGGCTTCGGAGCAATGACATGGCTTGGAGTGAAAGCTTGCCACTTTGATTTGCTTCCTCTAGCTCAGACAGCAAAAGCTTTTAATTAACAGCTTATTTTAATTACTCTTGCCAGAATCCTATTTGCTCAAGAATTCAACTGTTCCAAAAAACCTGAATCCCTCAATCTTTCTACATCTGCAGACACTAAGCATGCATTCACCACCACCAACCGCTGTCTCTTGAAGCCCTGAAAGTAAAGGCAGGGTGTAGAGCAAGCAAAAGTCCTTGAAAAAGTACCTTTTTCAATCAAAAGCAAGATGCTCATGTCAACCAAAGGGCTATTTACCACCTAACTTTCTTATTCTTGCTTATCACAGAAGGAAATGTTGAATAATTATTTTATGAATGTCCAATCTTACCTCCCCAATAGATTATAGTTTCTTTAGTCTTAAACTTCAGTAGTGCCCAACCTTGTGGTAGGCACATGGTAGATGCTCAGTGAAACCTTGTTACTTATTTATTAGTATCTGAGAAAAGCTTAGACTAATGTTATGCTTACAAAGAAACAAACGCTATCTGTAGATTCAAGGGATGAAATATGATAACATACAATTTAAAAATGTATATATATTGAAAAAACTTGAATGCAAAATAAAAGAGCATTCTACCATTCCAGTATAGGTGATGTCTTTGAAACTTTGATTCCTACTTTCGTAAAGCCACAATCAAATCTTGCTAGGTACCAATCATCAGAGTGTGCTACAGTGTAAAATTTTCATTGTTACCCTGACATTTCATTTAGCTTCTGCTGAATACTCAGTCAGTCCTTCCAAACTCAGAAAAATGTTCCTCAGCATTCATCTTGTCATTTTGATGGTGCTATACATCCCACAATCAAAGAGAAATTGTCAGATCTCCTTTTCTTTTATAGTAATTCAAATATGCCTTTGTAAACCTGAATTACTTGCATTGATTGGTGAAAATGATTTATTATTTTTTTCACACTTCCATATTGCTCAAGTAGAGGAAGATGTAATTATTCAGTTTACATATACACAACTTTTTTTTAACTTTTATACTTAAAGTAGAGATAGATTTGGTGGTCTTTTATGTGCTAGCATTTGGCTTATAATACATTTGAGAGTGCCGTTTTGTTAGAGTGGGAAAACTAATTAATATTTATATGAAAATTACATTAATCAAGCATTTTGGAGTCCTCAAATCTTTTCTGAAGAATCCTGCAACTGGAAAAGTATGGCATATGAGATTAGACAATTTACTGAGTCGCAGTAAAATCAGAATGGACTTCTTATTGGAAAGAATGGCAGAAAATTGCTGGAATGACTGGCACTTCAAGATTCAAGAATAATAGATAATTTCTGGTATCTGAAACCTGTAATCTAGGGACACAAATGACTACCAAATCCACAATTTGAGTGAGGCCTCTTCCCTGAATTCTGGTCTGTTCATTGAAGTTTTACACCAAATGACCTGCTTTCTCTTTAACCTCCAACTCTCTCAGTTGTGCTTCTAATCTTTCCTTTCAACGCTAGCTACTTTGTTCACCTTTCCTATTTCTATCAAAGTTGCTATTATTTCCCCAAGCACTGAGATGCAGAAGTGACATTTAAGTTTTTCCTATACATGAAGTAGCCAATGAATTCTGTGTTTCTTCTTTGGTACTGTCTTTCACGTCTGACTCTTCCATTCTGGCTGGTTCCTCCCACGTTCAGGTCTGTCATCCCATCCTCATGGGGAGCAATGCCAGGCAGAAACAATGACTAAAAAAATCCTTTTGTTCAAGGAAACCTTTAATTGTCTAGTAGGAACAAAAACCACTGTAGTAAACCCACACTCCAAATTATTGCGGGATTCAACTACATGACTTCCGAGGAAACAAAATGAGATCCTCAACTCAGAAGGAAAAACAAAACAAAACAAAAAAATCAATTAAAGTATAATAGCTCTGTATGTATACAGTTAGCTTCCTGCCTCTATCTTCTTCTCTTCTTTACCCCAATTAATGAGATTCCCTTTCGTTCGACTAATATTTCTGCAACACATCAGTGTTACTTACCTCTGATGAAATTGGCCTTTCAAAGTGACTATTGTTTTTAACTCCCCATATAGATAACAGCCCAAAGAAATGTTTTATTTCCTATTTATTTTAGAATTTGGATTGTATGGTGTTTGCATTTTGTAAGGTCAACAAGGATATGTTAGTTCGTTGTTTGTCTTCTTTGTGTTAGCATTTGGCTTATAATACATTTCAGTGTGCTGTTAGGTTATAGTGAAAAAACGAGTTAAAATTTATATGAAAATTAAATCAAACATTTTGGAGTCTCCAAATCTTTTTTGAAGAATGATGGGATTTATCAGAGCATAGTTACAGAGTAGATCATCTCTAAGGAGCTTTTGCATTCCAGTAGTCTGTGATTTGTATGTTCTCACATGTAACCACACATAAATAAATCATGTGATGGGCATGAGGGACAGAGTTGTCGGACATACTGAAAGAGTCACAAACCCAAAGAGTTTAGACTCAGAATGACCTTCAAAGGCCACCTTACACCTTGACTATTTCATAGATGGGGAAATTGGGGACCAAAGAGAAGTGAAATAATTTGTTCAGAGCCACTCCAAAGGACTATAGTAGTAACTCATAGCATAGGAGGCATATTTGTGCCACTTCTCTCCAACATCTGAAGTTCCAGGAAGGTGACATGGCACAGCCTTGGTGGATGATGTATACCTAATAGATTTGCATCACAGCTGAGGAATCTTAAGCTTGGAAAACCCAACTCTTTTATAATGGGATCCAATGAGATCTTTTATAAACCTGTTTGACTTGTACTCTGGATGTTTAGCTTCCAGAGCTGTTTGCCATACAACCATTCTTGAAAAGACTAAAAACCAAGGCAGCTGGTTTCTATGCTCTCAAGATGTGTGGAAACCTGATGCCCATGAACTGTCTCTGAGCAACATGGTGATGTGTCTCTGTTAGAGATGGTGGACAATATGCAGGAGATGACAACTAATAGGTAATGGCTCTTATCACTACAGTGACTGTACGTTCCAGCTTGCCCATGGCAAAGCCTGGTGTAGGGCAATTCATACCTTGTTTGAGTGCCTCCTCTAACTATCAAAAGTGTCCCACATTGGTACACAAATTATTTAGTCACCTAGTAATAGCTAACTATGAAGAAACACTCCATTTTTGAAAAAGAATCTTTTCCAAAGGATCATAAAAATTCTTCTTAGCTTGCTAGGACTATATAGCTAAGAATTCCTGGTGAATTTTAGCAAATTGCCCGTTTTTATGTATAAAGAAGAAAAAAGTTTACTTGTTTCTATACGGGTTTCTGAGAGAGATCTGCAGATTTTTTAGAAAATGTATTTTTCAGAGAGAACGTGAGCAGGCAAAGGGCCGGGAGTTGGGGGGGTGGGGGGGAATAGAGAATCCCAAGCAGACTGTGTGCCGTCAGTGCAGAGCCCGACATGGGCCTTGCCACTGTAAACTGAGATCATGACCTGAGCCAAAATCAAGAGTCGGATGCTTAACTGACTGAGTCACCCAGGCTTCCCAAAGCTCTGTACATCTTTAATCTAAAAATGTAATTTTAGGTTGTGTGTGCATGTATGTATATAATTCTTTCCATCTGTCCATTTGCAGATGTCTATACACATTTGCAAAACCATACACTCCTCTGAAAAGGTTTATAATATACCCACTTGAGTCATCTTTGATATAACTTTACATTCCATCCAAAGCGCTGTGACCTAAAAGGATTTTTATACATATCTATTGAGATTCATTTATTAAAAGCACCTTTTGGTACACTGCTAACAGGTGTCAGTAATTCTCCTGATCTAAAATACAAAATTTAACCCAGAGATTCCCATTTTTGCAGTCTTTAACACATTTTCAAATACTATATCTTTGTTGACGCTCATACTCAAATATAGTGAATGAGGCAGCATATTTCATAATACAATTTCTCCTAGACTATAGCACGTGTTCCTACATGGTTTTTGAAAAGCACTTGTGATCAGTGCACTGTTTGATTCCTTCAGCAGTGACTCTTCCTTTCGGTGGAAATTTTATCAACCTGACTGTGCTCTTACACACCCAAGAGGAAAAGTTTTTGGCTTGACATGCGTCTGTGTCTTTCATCTCTTACTCATAGCATATTGTTTCCTCTTCTCCACTGCATCCCATAGCCTGCTTAATGTTTCATCTGATCAGCATTATCGTAACAGCATGCATATTCAGGTTAAGCAAAAAATAATATATACATTGCTAAAATCAAGGCAAAACAAAAATTGTAAAAAGTTTGTGTTTTGTGCCACATTAATTGTTGTGACCCCTTGGTTGACCATGTATTTCTAAAGTTTTTCAGCAAAATATCCATAAAGACAAAGGAGAAAGAATGGATACCATGGGAAGAGTCTGGGGGACTCTAACCCGAGGCCACTCTTTTCTAACATAAAATCACATCGAAGATTTGAAGTTTTTTTTTTGAACAACACATATGAACTTCCCAACTTATTTCATAATATATTTGTAAATTTTGAAGTGCAAACATATAGAATAATATTCGAATATTCGAAGATTTAAGGAATTTCTAGGAAAATATGTCAGGGTTGTCTTGCAACCCGAGTGTGCACTATGCTGCAGTCTAAAAAGCACAGACATAAAACATAAATGTGCTTGGTTTTAATTCAACAGGGAGCCAGAGTTCTAAGAATTTCCTTCCTTATGCTAAATTTCAAATTCTTATTATTTTATACTTTATTCACCTTATAACATCATCTATCTATCTATCTATCTATCTATCATCTATCTGGCTAAAATAGTTCCTTTCTATATAGCTACTTTTAAATAATATGACTTCACTGACAGGATCCAATATTTATTCTCAGGGCAAGGCCCCTTTCATCGTTTTTAATAAATAAAGACAAGTTAATCATTGTTTTCTAAGTTTCCTATCAACTTTTATTCTTGGATATGGCAAATGAAAGACAGCTGGAAACAGAAAGAACCACAGTAAGGCAGGATTCTTGTGGCCCATACAAGCCCCAGGGGGCGGCTCTGCCCCAGGTGAAGAGGAAGAGAAGGGAATCGACATGTTGACCCGCTCTGCATCAGTAATTTTCACGTCCACTGTTCTACTCAGTCCTCATGATGGCTTCCTTCAGAACTGATTAGTAGCCTCATGTCAGTCCTCTCAGCTGGGTGCTATCGTTATTTCTATTTTATAGTTGAGGAATCTAAGCTTTAGAAATATTAAGTAGCTTACTCATATTCATGTAGCTGTGCTTTGCAAATTCAGATATAGTACAAACCAAACCTGTTTTAAAGCTCTTGCTCCGAAACATTACTACATTTTTGACCATTCGATTTATTTCATGATGGAAATTGTCCTTCTGGCTTTTCCCCCCATACCTTCATTGCAACCAATACTAAATTAAGGCAAAGTAAGATTAAAGTTGTGACAGTCAGGTAATAGACAGAAAGCCAATGTGTGAGGGATGCTAAAATTTCTCTTTGAATTGGGGGCATCTGGGTAGCTCAGTTGGTTGAGCATCTAATTGTCGATCTCAGTTCAGGTCATGATCTCACAGTTGTGAGATGAAGCCCTACATCAGGCCACAACTTGAGTGTGGAGCCTGCTCAAGAGTCTCTCTCTCTCCTTCTGCCCCTCTTGTGTTCTCTCTCTCTGTCTCTCTCAAATTAAATAAAAAAATAATCTTTGAATTAGAATAATACAGAGAAAATTATATTTGCCAAAATTTGCTTCTGCCTCTGAGAAGTATATTCTGATGAGCAGCTTAGGTGACAGGGCTGAGAGTCTGAGGCATTAAAGGACCATGAATAAACAAAAAACATGTCACTTGTCTGATTTAATGAAACATAGGTCTGGATCATTCCTGAGCTTTCATTTTATTATAAGAGATATGGAACTCTGGGACCCCATGTTAACTATGTCAGGTAGTAGACAGAACACGAGGAATACTACCAGTGGAATTCTGCCAGCCTCCTCTTCCTGAGGTATGGTCCTAGGTAGGAGTATCCCAGAAATCTGACTGACACAGAACCATAATCATACAGCATAGGCATTCATTCTCAAGCTGAAAGCCTGAGTTTTACTGAATTCATTGCTAAAACCTCAAGGTTGACAAACCCAGAATTCATGTAATTGATGGGCCCAGCCCTAACGACAGTCTCGGTCACAGAGTCCCCATTCCTGTATTTTCCACTTCACTTCCCCTTTATACCAGCTTATTCAGTAATTGAGGACATCTGGGACCCTATCTTATTCTGGGTCTAAAAATACTTTACAACAACACCATTTTGAGGTACCCAGATAGACACTCTAAATGAGATCATTTGACACTGCATATGTAAATCCTCCAAAGTGGCTATTGCACTAGAGTTACTTGTAAGTGACAATTCCAGCATTTAATAAGACATTTTAAACAATGCCTTTCTCCTTCTCTCTCTCTCTCTCTCTCACAGACACATCCACAGAGGATTACATAATAAAGATATAAGCTATATTTTAAAGGTACTGATAGTATGTTTTTGCCAGTCCCTGAAAACCAATAAGCGCTTTACTTTTCTAAAAGACAATTGTTTGTTTTTATTGCTGATTCGTTTAGCAAGTAATCACCAAACTCTTCTTCCTCCAAGTCACACAGTAGTGAACAAAAGGAGGTCTCTGGTCTGAGGGGAGTTTGCATTCCAATGGTGTGAGAAGGGCTCTAAACAGACAGATGCCACATGATGAAAACAAAGGATACACAGGATGGGGAACAATGAGATGAGAGACTCACTGCTACAGGGAAATTAGGAAAGGCATCTTTGGTGAGGTGGATTTTGAACAGGGACCAGAAAGAACCTGGGGGCTGCCTTTTCCATGAAGAGTATATGTTCCTGTTTCAGAAACATCACAAACGTATTGATAAAGTGATATTGATAGTAGAGCAGTTGAGAGAGTGATAAGTTTTTCATATTTTAAATTTTGTATAGATAAGCCAAGGACTATAAACATTTTTGTTGCCTTAAAGTATCTGTCAAGGAAGAATGGAGTCTTGAATTAGGAAGAGGAAAAAAATCTGGTATGTTATTTTCCACTTACATAGTTATTAATATTTTCCATTCATTTTTCTTGAGGGTTTTAATGATTTTT
The DNA here is from genome assembly GCA_017311185.1 of Proteles cristata cristata. Taxonomy (NCBI): domain Eukaryota; kingdom Metazoa; phylum Chordata; class Mammalia; order Carnivora; family Hyaenidae; genus Proteles; species Proteles cristata. Next base: position 85,717 of record JAESUZ010000587.1, on the reverse strand, counting down.
CTGAAGTAAATGATCTTTAAGCCCTAAGGCACACACCAAAGATGGAATGGATTAGTTTTCATCAGAAATAATAAGAATCAGGGATGTATATGTTGATGCTATATAGTCCTTGTTAAAAATAAAAGTCACATAAGGGTAGAGATGGAGAAAAAATACCTAATGTATTTTCCCTCTCTTTCAATGATCTCTACTTCTCTTTCCTGTCATGCCTGGAATAATGTCTCCCCTTTTTTTCTCTTGTTAGCCTCATTTGAAGTGAATTAAGACCTTTAATTATACTAATACTGCTCCATCTTTAACATCACAATTTTTTATGGGATGTTGATAATCTCAAAAAAGAATACGAATATAATCATCTAGTTACCAAATAAAAAATCTACCCATATGTATGTATGTGTGTATGTATACACATACACAAACACATGCATATATATTAATATATATTCATGTATAAATTCATATTCATATGTATATATATATAATGTGTACAACTCTACATGGAGCAGTCTTCTTTTCTATTCATTTCCTACTCATTTTCTCCCCAAAGAATCAGAAAATATTCTGTGTTATAAAGATGATGGTGGTGATGATGAAAACACTCTTATTGGGCTGTCTCATTTCCAGGATATCTATAGTTTTATCTAAGTTTTTCCTCACATCTTTGGGTTTGGTATCATAATCTTCTTTTCAGATGAGGGAATAAAAGTTCTGAGAGGTTCGGTATTGTGCCCAAGATGACACAACAAAAATGTTGCAAAGAGTATATTATAACACCGGGTGTCTATACTATTCCCCTTACATCTGGTTGGTGCTACAGAATTTTTCCCTAAGGTAGGCTACATAATTTTGAAAGGCAATATACTTCTGGATATGTTTCAGGTAGAGTAAAAAATGTGAGTTTTAAAGAGTGAATCCTGGTGTCCTGTCTGGAAGAATTTCATTTGACACTTTCGCCATAGCCTCGTCCATGAAAACCTCATGGGGTGATGGCAAGCATTCAGTACATAAATGCAAGTTCTTGTCATGTGCCTAGAACATCATATGTGTTTGACAAACGTTAACTAAAAACAGGAGAAAAGCAACAACAAAATTGAAGCCGGGTGGAGAAAGAGATTGCTCCCAGCAGTGTTTAAAGGAGTCCTTAATTAGCCTCCTCTTCACTTAAGGGGAAGCGTAAACCTATTCAGTATTTTTGTTGTTGTTACTAACTTTCTGAGTATGGAAATTAGAACTTAGTAACTTTTATAAAGTGTTTCTGTTTGTTTCAAATTTATAAGGAATCATGAATTTGAGCTCTTTGAGTTCTAACACCAAAAATGAGAAATGAAACCTTTAGACATTTGCTGTCAATTGTAAAATGCTTATTTTAGCCAGAGGGAAAAAATATATATAGTAAGATTACATGTACAGAGGAACTGGATTTATGCAGTAAATATGTCCCTAAAGTATAAGTGAACAAAATGTTTGCAGTATAACAACACAGTGCTGTGGTTAGGAGTACAGGCTTGAACAAGTAGCTCCATCCTTACAAGCCTTAGTTCCCTTACATGTAAAAGGGGGATGATGTTAGCATCTAGAAGATCAAGTGAAATAAGCATCAGGTGTTATTATTTTTTTAATGTTTATTTTTGAGAGAGGCAGAGCATGAATGGGGGAGGGGCAGAGAGAGGGAGAAATAAAACCCAAAGCAGGCTCCAGGCTCTGCGCTGTCAGCACACAGCCTGACACGAAGCTTGAACTCATGAACTGTGAGATCATGACTTGAGCCAAAGTCAGATGCCCAACTGACTGACCCACCCAGGCATCCCAATGTGTTACTATTTTTAACATCATTGTCTGTTTTGTTTCTTTTTGATCCTCTTCCCTTCTGATTTCTGAAGTGACAGACAAGGAATCTGATAATCAATTCTACTCATTTAGTAATGGAACATTTATTCTCTTCCATTTGCTTTCTGCGGTAACCTCCTCCCCGGCCCCGACCCAGGGGGCTTTAAGATGGATAACTCTGGAAACAATGGCATGGCTTAGAGAACTGGACTCAGGGATGGGCCCTCAGTACTGAGACAGGTGACACATGACCCATTTTTAGATAGATGGGAATGTCAACAGGTTTTCCCTAGGAATCTACAAGCTTCTGTCTTGCCTAGTGTTAGAATCTGTTAGAAACATGTAGAATAGATGGCAAATGAATTTGAAGCTTTTGAAAGATAGTTCATTCTTTTCATCATAACTGAATTAAACATACCCATTTCTGTGGGTGGCTACAGAACTTGTCTCCAAAAGAAAGGGAAAAATACTCCCTTGTAAAACCAGGTTCACCTCTCATCATAATTCATCATTTTCCATCAAACTACTTTTAAAAATGATGAATGTTAATGATTACCTTAGTTAAGAGGTGTCATCATTTATTTAAAAAAATTGAGCAAGTTGGATTAATAGAGTTATAACTTGGAGGCTTAGGCAATATGGGGAAGAGTGAAAACTTTCTCAAAACAATGAAGGATTTATTATTTACTAAGGACTTGATGGAAACAGAGCATCACCTTAAATATTATCATACTTCCAATATTTTATTTCCATATCTCTCATGCAAACTTACAAGACTTAATTTATTGTCAGTAAAACAAATGGAACTTATATGTGACTAGAAAGTTTGGCTTTATCGCATTTGGAATCTGAATCAGATACATTCAAGTTCAATAACAAGCTTAATTGATATGAAACTTTTAATAACTAGTTAAAATTCACAGGCTTATTTGGAGTGTAAATCTGTTTATCGACCTTTTGTTGAGGAATTTCATATCATTTCTACAGTCTTTTACATCTAATTATATGAGTGATAAGTTTGAAGAAAGAGGGTCTGCTTAAGGCATGTGCTGTAGTTGTGTAATTTGAAGGATCTTAGAAATCTTGCCAGGAAACAGGATACAAAGAAGATAGCTACTTCAAAAACTGCTGAAAAGCAACGGCAAGAGGGAAACAGTTTCATTGAAATGTGTGATTAAATGTAGCTTTTCTTAGTTCTCCTTTACTGGAGGAACAAGACTTTTCAATTGTGGGTAAGTCTGGCTGTCACGTATTAGAAATAAATGCTCGTTGACTCAAAAGCCATCTACTGATCTATGTTGCATATAGTACCTTGAAAGGTTATTGATTATTAAGAAAATATAAGGTTTGACTTCTCCTCTATACAAAGTGTGTCCATGGGGCATTCAAGACCTGACCGATAATCTTTTTGGAAACACTTGGTGAGAAAATTTCCCTTCCAGTAGCATCTCAGGTGGCTCAATACACAAATCTATCAGACTCACTAACTTGACCTTCTGCCTTTCCAAACACATACGTGGCTAGCGACTGGCACTGGGGTAGGTTGCAGGTGACAGTGGGGGTGGAGGATGGTTGTCTGTGTTCCTGAGCAGGGAGAAGGCGGAAAGATAAAACTGAATATGCCATTACAGAGGCCCTGCTGCTGAAATCGGCAAGAAGGTAGCCATGTTGAATAGCAGTCGGACTTTCTTTCTAGGTTTATTCGATAATAATTAAAAGCACAGTCTCCATTTTATTCCAGAATGTTCTAGGACATTAGAGAAACCCAACAGAGAGAAAATGTTTTTACCTTCAATGAGCATACGAAGTTGTTTGCTCTATAGACCAATGCGGTTCACACATCACCTCCAGGAATGCCTGGAAAAGTGGGGGCTTGAAGCCTGTCTCTTGTCAGCTAACCTTCATCCCCACATGCTGGGAGTCTGGTAGAGCATTGAGCGGTATGGTGTGGCTGTGACCAATGGGGTCCTCATGATTGGGAAATGGGTGTGCCAGAGGAAAAGGAAGGAAAAGACACACTGGAGGTAATTTCAGGGAAAAGGAACAGACCCCGACCCTGGACCATGTATGAAGGACAGTGTGACATTCTGTAGGGACATTAAGGCCCTACTATTCTATGAAAGGTATCTTAAGACTACATGTAGATGATTTCTGCAGATTTGAAACATTATACCTCACTACTCTGAACACCAGCTCACACTCATAAGTAATTGGTTTTTGAATAAAAAAAAAAAAGGACAAGTTTACAAGGTACAGTAGAACTTCCTCTCAGGTCATGGGACTCGGAAGGCAAGGTTTACAATCATGGCATAATCATGAGTGAGTCACTGGACTTCGACATGCATTTGATTCTCAGTGGCAAAGTAAGAAATCTGAATCAGATGATGCCTGTACCACCTCCGAGCTATAAAATTTAAATATTTAAGGAAGCTCTCTTAAACTTTAATCACATATTTAACCACATGAAACATCATATAATGTTTTGATAAACATGCATTTTTCATATGGAGTCCTTTTTTCAATGCTTTCCTTTCACTCAGCTAAGCTTTGGGGGGACAGAAATGTCTTAGAAGACACTATATAAGCACATGTCATGTGAGTCCAGCTTTGTTGATAACATGTTATTGTGGACAAGTTATACATTGTGACTGTAAAACTCTGCTAAATCAAATTCAAGAAACACAGGCAATGTGAAGCTGTACTCAGCAGCTTTCCCTTTCAGAGTTTGCAATTTGTATTTAAAAAATTATGTATACGAATTAATTGTTCTGTTCTCTCAAATTGACTGGGTTCAGATCCCCACATAAGACATCAGAACATTCTGATTTGGATAACGGTTTTTCTCCCCTAAACACAGGCCCGTTTCTTTGTGTGACAATATTTCCCATAAGCAGCAGAATGGCTAGGGAGTTAAGCTGAATTCATTGCTTCGGGGGAGGCCTTTGGATGCAAATGTTAGGCTTGGTTGGCTGGCCAAGTCTCTTGGATCCTATTGTTTCACAGCAGACTTTAGGAGGCAGCTGGGATCTTCACTACATCTGGTTATACTGGGGATTAAGAGAAGAGGAAGGGAGAGGACACTTTTCCCCATCTGTGCGTTGGAGAATGCCTGATTAGTTTCTGTCCTTACTCAAGGGGAGACTAAAGCTATTTAAGTAATTTAGCTTAGGAAAAAAAAAAAAAAAGAAAAGAAACCAACAACTTACAAGTTAATTCAGGAAATAAGGGAATTCTCCAGAATGATTTGAAGTGTTCCTCCCTATTTGTTTCAGCAAGTCTTAAGCTTTTTAAGTTCAATCGCAAGTAAGCATTTCTTCCCACTAAGCTCAAACACCAACTATGTCAACTCCACTCTGTAGACACTTAGCAACTTCCAAATATAAACTCACCATTCTGATTCCTGTAGGACTATGTCAGAGAGGGATTTCTGGTGATAGTGACATTTACTGAATCTTAAAGGGTGAAGAGGAATCAGAAAGAAACTTTGAGGCTTAAGGGATATTGGAACCAAAGAAAAAAAATCACATGAGAAAAAATATGACTTGGTGTTTTTTGGAGAACAAAGGGAGGGGCAAGGATGAAGAAAGATGCCTTATGGAAGAAAGCATGAACCAGGTCACAGAGAACCTTGTTAAAGAGTTCAGCCTGGAAAAAAACTAAAATAAAATAAAAAAATAAAGAGTTCAGCCTGTTTTCTGCAGGAAATGGAGACCCCCTTAAGGTTTTTAAAAAAGGGAATGGCATATTTGCATTATGTATGTAGTGTAAGGACACAAGTCTAAACCAAACTGACTCCATGACAGGCTTTAAGTTTCCCCTCTAAACCAGAAGGCCTAAGTTTCAGCTTCCCCGAAACTATCAGACAGTTACACATTGCCCAAGGCAGGAGAAACCACCCTTGCAACACCCAATCAGGAAAGGCCAGCGACCACCCTCCACATTACTGAGAGAGAGGCCTGGAGATAGAAACTATAGATAGGACCCTGTTACCTGATGTTAAAGTTAACCCGTTAGTCGCCAAACAAGACCACTCTGTAATTGGTTGAATTTAAAGGTACTCTAAATGTTGTAATTGGATCCCACCAAAACTAACGAATACTCTAGACAATGTGTATGGTTAAACCCACCATCAATAATGTTGAATAATTATGATTGGATCACTGTTCCCATGTCACAACTTCTGTAACTCCCCTGTCACAAACCCCATAAAAACCCTACTCTGCCTTTGCTTGGGGCTCTCAGCACGGATCCACTGCATTGGTGAGGTCTGGGAGCCGGAGCTCAAGCCCGTAATAAAGCCCTTTGCCTTTGCATGCGTGACTCAGTCTCCCCGGTGGTCTCTGGTCGTTGAGGATACTGCGATCTGGGTATAACAGTAATATGTATATAGTGTACATATAAAGCTCCAGCAGCATGTGGAAGATGGCGTTGAAGGGTTAAAACTGATGTCAAGAGAAACTTAGGAGTTGAGGTAAGACATGATGATAGACCTAGTAAGGCGATGGTCGTGAAGATGGAGAGGACAGGCACAGGTCTGTTAGTTACACTTGGATGACACTAAGGAGGTGAAATTTATAGGATATTAGGGGTAATTGAGAAAAGTAAATGACCTGCTCCCTCCTACTCTGGCTGGATGGTGGTACCAGCAACCACTGAAAAATAAAGGGCACAGAGTAGAGGGAACAGGAAAATCAAAAGTAGAGGTTTGGACTAGAAAGTGTCTAGGGACAAGGAAGGGGAGCTGTCTGGTAGGCAGCTGGGTATATGGATCTGAGGTTTAGGAGAAAGGTTATAGTGGGAAATAATGGATTTGGGAGTAATCAGAGTCTATAATAGCAATTGAAACCATGTACAGAGACCAGAGCACCCAGGGCAACTGCGTACCATGCAAAAGCAGAGAGCTCAGGACAGAAGTGTGTGGAGCTCTAGCATCTAAAGAGCCAGCAGGACACATCTGGTAAATTACTTAATACCCCAGAAACTCAGCTAATATCTACTTCATTTTTGTGTTGTGGAACCAGAGGAGATAACACACAGACAGTGTTTGACTCAACTTTGATGTTCACCAAATGTTCCTTTTTCTTTCTTCTTCATTTCTGTACCAGTGCTGTTGCTTTATTCCATAGTAGAGATGGTGAATTTTATTATTGCTTCTAACAAGAGGAGAAAGGGTGCCTTTATTTTTTTGGTGCCCATTCTGGCACATGAAAATTTTATTTAGAATTAAATGAAGTCGTCTGTCTATTCAAATTGCGTGAAATGAAAAAAAACTGTCTAATATAACACTTGGAAAATGCTTAACCCTATGATCATATAGATCCCAAACCTGTAAGTGGATTGCTGTACACAACTTTCTAGAAATGTCCACTTCTATATTAAAATACATAGGTTTAGCAGGAGTGTGGCAATACATAACCAGTAATTCATAAGTACACATATTCAATAGTGACCTGGCGCATTCTATTGTACCAAGCACAAGGTAACGGGGTAAGTGATAATGTTGTTCAAGAATAAAGAATCTTGTCAATTAACAGTCTAGGTCATTTCTGTAAAGGATACCGTATTTGATAGAATCAGCATATAGATAAAATAAGAGACAAGCAGGGACAAAAGGGAACATTCATCTGCTCTGTGCTATAGAGTTTTTTTTTTTTTAATCCCATTTGTCTAGCTTAGTACCAATTTATTTAGTAAACACAATTATTTTAAATTGATGATAGACATTTGTGGAAAATTTCTGAACACTTTGGCTCTAAACCCCTAACCATGAAAATTACAAGTTTTAACCTGTTAAAACCAAGCTGTTAAACCCTAAAACTTCTATCATTTTTTTCTAAAAGTAAACATAAGCATTTATGGTATCTGGTCACCACCAACTACATTGTAAATCTGACCTCGCTCTTTAACGTGCGGTAACAACTAGTTTGAAAATCTCTGTGCAAACGACTTGTTCCCCTTACATTTTCTATAGCTTTTCCTTTTTTTAATGTTTATTTATTTTTGAGGGAGAGAGAGAAAAACAGCATGAGTGGGGGAGGGGCAGGGAGAGAGGGAGACACAGAATCCAGAGCAGGTTCCAGGCTCTGAGTTGTCAGCACAGAGCCCAACGCGGGGCTGGAACCCACGCACAGCGAGATCATGATTGGAACCGAAGTAAGATGCTTAACCATCTGCACCCCCCAGGCGTCCCTGTAGCTGTTTCCTGGGCTGTCCTGGAGGCAGGTGAGCCGCCTCACTCTGCACCTCCCATGCAGAAATGGGTCTATCAAACCCAGAGCTGCTGCTCCTGTCCGGGGATGGAGCACGTTTGTGCTCACATTTGGGAGCTTTTTGCTTGATACACGTTTACTCCCGAAGAGTGATGGTGTGGAACTGCAGTCAGGAGTCATCCACTGTGGAGATGGTTGCTCCTTCTGAAATTGAAATAAATTGGCTGAGGGAATGTGCAGAACAGCAGTTGGTGAATTTAACACAGAGCACTGTGGGCTCACACGGATAATGACTGTATTATATTAAAGCAGAGAAAAGTGAAAGGGAAAACCTACTTACGAACGTTGTATTTCTCAATGCATATCAAGCCATCAGAAATATAAGCAGAGTTTTATTATTTTAATCATAGCAAAACTGAGAGAAGAGCGAATTCAATTAGCCAGTGAATGATTTCACTGGAACTTCCATCTCTTGCTAATCTGTCCTTGTGCGTTGCTGGAAGATTAATCTCTCCAGTAACAGAACTCCTAAGAAACAACTCCTAAACTCAAGAACTTCTTCTTAGTCCAGATCTGAAAGGCTTTACAGTGTACCCCGGCTTCCTTATTAATCTTTATTATTGACCAATCTCTATATAGATGCTTCTCCCTTGGTAGAGGTGCTCGTGAATTTCAGAGAGGGCTGCACTCCTCTCTGAAGTGGAAGAGAAAGGATTTGCCCACACAATCTTTTAGAAGTGGAAATCAGAGTCAGGTGTAGGCTTTGAGATAGAGAGATGAGTAAGAGATTCTATGTGACCTCCTGGAGCTCTAACATAATAGAGATAAAATACAGCAAATAATTATGCTGCAATTGGCAATGGCTAAGAGGTTGTCTGGTTGGAGAAGAATATAGGAAGGGCCGATGTCCTAAAAGAGGGGAAAGACTAGTATAAGTGGATAAAGTGATAAAGCACTGACTTTGGACTCCGAAATCCTGGGTTTGAGGCCTAGTTTAACCATGTTGGACATGCTATGTTAATACTATGTTCCTCATCTATAAAGTGAGATATAAATAAGAGGACATTCTGCTTTATCAGAGGTTTTGTACGCCTTTTGAGTCAATACCTCATCACCCCATAAAAGAAATACGAGGACTTCTTACTAGTCACTTAACTTTTACTCGACTCCATATTGTATACGTTCTTGCCAGCATAAAATCCCAACCACCTATCCCAGTGAACATGAATACCAATCCTAAACTTCTCTGCTCGGCCTTTTGAGTCTCTGTGCTTCAGCGTTCCCAGTAGACATGGTAATACTGACAATAAGAACATCAGCAATAATAATAGAAACAGTGATTGCAAATGTGGACCCGGTCAATTTGTTTGCCATCTATTATTTGCTTCCCATAAATTATCTTACTTAACCCTTATTCTATCCTGTGAGTAGGCATTATTATTTCCATTTAAATGACATGGACCCTGAACCTCAGACTAGATAAATGACATTTCCAAGGTCAACTAGTAAGTTAGTGACAGAACCAGCTATCAAAAATCCTTTTAACTTCAAAGGTCTCATGCTACCCTGTTCAGCCTACTAGAGTCTACTACCCCTCTGCCTTTCGACATTTTCAGAATGTGGGGAAGAGAGAATTTTTGTAGGAACTTAATGCATATTTGGTTGGCAGACTAATGTATGGTCTCAGAACTGGTCTATAAATGCTCAAAGCAGCCCTAAATTGTGGAAGGGCAGAGTCTGGAAAGGAGCCTAGAGAACGTGCTGAGTGAGAAAAAGAGAAGAGTAGACTGTGTCAAAATTTCACAGAGGATCTCTGATATCTCTCCTGTACCCAGCAAAAACTCATAATTATAAATTTTTAAAAATTAACTGATATCTATAATGTCAGTAGAGGAAGCTGTGCTCACTCTATGGTTTCTGTGGGAATAACAAAATATTTCTGTGCAGAGGCTAGATTACTGCTCTTAAGACACTTTCTTGCTATTTCATCTTGGTTAAAAATTTGTGTAAGCAGTGCTGCCTTTTAGATGAAAACAGAAATATCAAGTCAAAAAAATGAAAGGGCTTTTCAGACATTCACGAAGTAAAGTCATCCACAGATATGCATTATTATTGCTGTTGCTTATTCCCTGATGTTGAGGTGGTAGAATGTAACTTTTTGTGAATTTAGCTGAACATGAACATAAAAAAAACATTCAGAAATGTGCCACACGGGAGGAAAAATAACGGTCTCTATGTAAGTGCAATCGAACCTTATAGTCAACAAGAACAATTGTTAGATCTTCTCTTTAGATGGCTATTTTTCTGGAATTATTGCAACCCAGTCCTGCCCAGAGGCAAGGAAAATGAGCTAGATGTGTTTCTGAAACTCTTTTCAGAGTTATAATTTTATGATCTTGTAATAAATTCCAAGATGACCATGGGGAGCATGTTGTTCAACACAACTCCAATGCATTTACAGTAATTGGAGATAATTTACTATTTTGTGAAGCATAACAGAATAATTGCACTATTTTCAACTTTAAAGAGAAAACACTAGGAGAGGTCTGGTCAGGATGATAAATGATTCACATCTTCCTGTGAATGTTTATTTTCAAAAATGTAAAATTGTCACAAAATCATATTCCACTTTTTCAGCTTTAAAATATTTCAATCTTCATTTTATTAGAATGGTGCCAATTTAGTGTTACTGAGTTTGTGTATATGGTGCTAATGTCTTCAATTTTAGAAACTCTTTACTTTTGTCTATATGTGACATGCACATTGATTTCACAGTCCGGTGCACCTGCTCCTTAAAGATAAATCAGTATTTTGTCAAGAAATAATCTGATCCATACACACCTGGCCAGCATTATCCAAACATATCTCAAATTTTGTGAATGTACTTCAAATAGTTATATTCTGCCTCTATTAAGAAGTGTTTCTAGCCTTGACTTAAAATCACAATCATGACCTAGAGTCGAAGGAATCTTTCCAGGGTTGGCTAAAGCCCCAGAAAAAGAGCACTGTAGACAGAGTTGTTGGTTAAGTGTGCTGCCCCACTGTATTTCTGGGCTTAAATCATTAAGGAGGAGGGAGATTCTAGCATCTACCCCTTACCTCCAAGTAAAAGCTACTACCTAACCAGGGAGTAGAGGGTCAACCTTCTTAAAGGCACAATGCTACCTCCCATCACCTTTGCATTATCCTACAAGTACCAAGTTTGCATAGTGTTTCTAAACTTTCCTGAGAAGGTAAATCTAACCACAAGGGAAAGATTTTCCTTTGGGCTCCATACTACATAGACTGGATGAATTACCGCTTTTATATTTTTCCTACACGTAATGCTTTTCCACATGAAGGCTTTGACTGAAACTCTTCCTTCTCTCTGACCTACTCATTCTTCAAATTTCAGCTTATTCACATGACTACCTTAATCCATCAAGACAGTATGAATGCTAGTAACCTGTGTTCCCACAGTGTTCACAAAAACCCGTTAGGCTTCTTCCTTGTCTGTTTCTTTGGGTACGCTGCTTGTTTAGTGAAGGTGAAGACCATGGGGGCTAGCTCACCATTTTATCTTCAGAACATACTGTGTTCCCTGTTACACAGTCAGAACACAGAAAGCACTGAACAGAGGCAGCAGAGATTAAGAGACAAAATAATCATAGATACTTTTCTGATGCAGTACTAAATAGAACTATGGGCATCCCTATGTTAAATTTGAAGCACTCCATGGGCTGACTCAGACCAAAACTCTGGTAGAAATTTTTTTGGGGAAAATGGGGTTAGTGGTGAGCAGATCTTTTATTAAAACTTCACATTTCCCTGGTAGGTAATGTTGTCTTCCTTGTTCTCTGGCAATATTTCCTAAAGTCAACTTGGAATATATATAGATGTTAAAGGAAAATAGATTTTATGGTCATCTAAGTTTGGAAAGCACTGGGCTGAATAAAGTTAAATAGGTTTTATTTGTTGCATATTAAAGTCTGATCTATGCTGCCCAATGTGCAGTATGTGTGACAAGAAAGAGATATGCAGATTTCCAAAATTTACTTGACAATAGAATTTTTCTTTACTAGGTCATCTCATAGCACTTAAAACCCAGAGAGGGTTTTTTTGTCACCTAATACTGTAGTTTGAAGCCATATCTCTTTAGCATACAATATCTATAATTAAAGAACTATTGAGTCAATGCCCAGAAGTGCCAGATTCAATGGTTACAGTACTTAGAACAAGTATCCTTTTCTATTTTGTTCTATAAAAACATCAGGTTAATTCATTGAATTTCATCCCCTAAGGCACCCAGGGATATAAATTGTTAAAATTATATTTAGCAGTATACAGTTAGTATCAACACAATTAAATTTGACACCTAATACATAAAATAAGTTCAGCTAACTTATGTGAAATGCAGATACACTAAAAATAACTACTTTTGAAAACAGCAATCAAAATGGATTTGACATTTTGGCATTGAGAGATATTTGGGCTTAGTCATTCAGCAGCAGCTACCCTTAGATGAGTTCATTATCTCTTTATATACTTCTGTTGGTGTTTGTAGATGAGTCTAAAGCAACCCTTTTATTTATCTAATTTATATGCCTTTCCTTTGTCTGCACTCTGCCAGTTTGGATGTCACCTGTAATAACTATGAAAAATTGCTATGTGCTTTGTGTTCTTCTTCTTCTTTTTTAATCTGCAATAGAAGTTCTCTACAACTACCAAAGGGAGCTTAGTTCCAAAAAATATCAAACCTAATTTAACTGTACTGAGTTGGAGTCTCTCCTTCAAAGAGGCATTTTGTTTAGTACGAAAACTCATCAGTAGAAGTTCTCTTAAAAATGCTTCAACTATTTTAGGGAAATAAACTAAAAGAATGTATTTATTTTAGATCAACTAAATATTTTCTGTAATATAATGGTGTAATTAAATGATGATACTTTATCATCCTTTGCTTTGAAAAACTGAGTTTCTTAGTGCATTTTACATTCACCTGGTAGATAAATCTTTACAAATCCAAGCTCCAGTAATGTCATTCCATTCTGCTGCTCAAAATTCAATAGCTCCCCATTGCTTATCAACTCATGAATTCTTTTTTCCCCCTCTTCACTCCAGTTGGTCTAGTTCTCTCTAAAATGTGCCCCCATGTTTCTTGCACCTTTTGTTTAATGTCTCAGTGTCTTCCAGAATGATGACTCTGAACTTTGTCCTTTCAAACCAGCTTTTTAAGCTTCCTCTCAGATTATCCCACTTCACCTATCTGTTTTTAATCCAGGGTCCTAGATAAAGTCTCCTGCCTTTGGAAATTTGCAACTCCCTGTTTTAAAATCCTCATATTTGGAAGTGCCTGGGTAGTTTAGTCACTTGGGCAACCAACTCTTGATTTTAGCTCAAGTCATGATCTCACGGTAATGGGATCAAGCCCTGCATTGGGCTCTGTGCTGGGTGTGGAGACTGCTTAAGATTCTTTCTCTCCCTCTCCCTCTGCTCCACTACTGCTCTCTCTCACTCTCTCTCAAAAATAATTAAAAAAAAAAAATCTCTTAATAAAGATTTGTCAAGTGAACTACTGACTCTCATAGCATTTCTTTTTTGTCTTGAGTTAAAGTTATTTGTGTGTTTCTGATTCTTTCTACTAAACTTTAAATTCTTTTAAGGGCAAAGGTTGTGTGTATCATGTACTATCAATATTCTCTTCATTAAACAGTTACTGAATTAAAGAACATTCATTTTGCCTATTTAATTTGAAATGAAAAGTTAAAAAAAATTCTGTGGCATGCTACCACTTCAATATAGTAGACGTTTTGAGTGTGAAATTTGGTATACTAGAAGTATCTCTTGTATTTTCCTAGGAGACCACTTTCTCTTCTGAGTTGTAGAAGAAACAACACTGAACATAAAATCCAAAAATAGGTGTTTGGATTTCATTTTTGTTGTGGCAGCATTTGTGACCTTGGCCAACTTTCTTAACTTTTCTGTGCCTTGGGTTTTTCATTATTTAAAAACATGAATATTATGGTCACCCTAGAGGCTTACTTTAAAAATTAACGGATGTAACACATGAGAAAATACATTGCAAACCATGAGGTACTTTGAAAAATATGTGTTCATTCAACAAATACTTTTTGAGTGTTGAGTCTGTGGTAGGCATTATGGTAGTCACTGTAGATAAAAATAATAGTCTTTTATTTTTACAGTTTGTCGATAAATTAAGATGAATGAAAAACTCATTGTCTCTGCTTGGAAGGATCCAATAGTTTAAAAGAGATCAACATATAAATAAAGAATTAGAATACTGTGTGTGGGAAGTGACTGGGTGGCTCAGGCATTTGAGTGTCTGACTCGTGATTTTGGCTCAGGTCATGATCCTAGGATTGTGGGACCTTGCCCTGAGTCTGGCTCCACAATGAGCATGGAAACTGCTTAAGATTCTCTCTCTCTCCCTCTCTCCCTCGCTCTCTCCCTCCCCCCTTCCCTCCCTCTCCCTTCCCCTCTGTCCCTGTCCCCTGCTCACATTCTTGCTCTCACTCTCTCTCAAAAAAAAAAACAAAAAACAAAACTCTGTGTGTGTGTGTGTGTGTGTGTGTGTGTGTATGTGTGTATGTGTGTGTGAGAGAGAGAGAGAGAGAGAGAGGTGAGGGAAGGGAGGGAGACAGGGATGTGAAAGGAAGGAGAGGACATCATTAGCCATTAGTAAGAAGAGAAAAGAAAGGCTCCTAACAAAGAGTGGGGACAAGAAGTCTTCCTGGGGGAAGGTACCATGTGAGTAGAGAGCTGTAGGATAAACTTAGCTCTGAAGTGGGGGTAGAGACAGAAAGAATGTTCCAGGAAGAGAAAGAGTATTTGAAATGACATAAAAAGCATGAGAAAGAAGGGAGAAATTCTGGATTTTGGAGGAGGGTTGAGTGTACTATAAGAATACCTTTCTTTGATCTGTTGCTCTGATGTATTTCTCTTCTTTGCTCCACAGAATTCTATCTGAAACTTTGTTGGGAATACTATTCTAGATCATGGAAACACATAAGGATTTTCTTGGCAGTGAGATGAGAATTTTTACTTTTTAAATCAAGGTGATTTAGATTTAGAACATTCTTCATATTTCACTGTTACACTATGTATCATGAATATTTTGAAAAAGTTATCCACAATGTGAATGAGTGATGAGGAGCATTGTTGAGTTAGACCCGTGGGCATATAGTTCAACTTCATCACTTTATTGCCACATGTCCTTGGGCAAATCACTTACTCATTGACTATAAAGTAACAACAGTACTTAATTATAAAAGTATTGTGAACAGAAAAGGAAGTAAAATAGGTAATGAGTAGGTACATGATCTGATACTTGGTAAGAGTTCAGTCATTAGCTTTTGTTACTTAGTAACAGGTAATAAGCATTTTTCCTATGCACCTCCATTTATGCTTTATATGCAAGCCTATACAAAATTTAAAATTTTTTTAGTTTTATTTTTTTTAAGTTAGTTACTTTGTTAGTTTATTTAGAGGGAATACAAGTAGGAGTGGTGCAGAGAGAGGGAGAGACAGAATCCCAAGCAGGATGTATCGTCAGTGCAGCTGCAGAGCCTGAAGTGGGGCTTGAACTCACAAACTGTAAGATGATGACCTGAGCTGAGATTGAGTTGGATGCTTAACCATTGAGCCACCTAGGTGCTTCATAAGCCTATACATATTTAATTAAAGCTCTGCCTAGATTAGTTGATTTTTTTAAAAAACATTGGTTAAGCCAGATTGCTAAATCAAGTATTAACATTTATAAAATTAAAAATCTGTTTTATTAATCAATGATATAGCTGAGATGCAAATTTCTGATATCAGTAATTATGTTTGGAATGAAAGGGTAAATATACTGTACATGAATTCACAATAAAATGTTTTCTAGAGTAAATGGATTCCCCACTATTTAAAGTGATCTGATTCTCCAACTACTAACAGGACAGTAAGATTGAATCCCCATAAAATTTTATGTTAGAAAAAATGGATTTTTGAAGTTTTTATTCATAGGTTGCTATGGGACTGAAGAAAGCTGCCTCCTTTTCTCAAGTTAGTTGTTACTCCTTATTGTACCTTATCCCAGGGAAACCGTCAGAGGAAATACTAGAGGTCAGCCCACATTTTCCCCCCATTGGATAAAAACTGACCTACATCTCTTCTATTCCTTGTATTAGGATTCTGTTCATTTTGTTCAGTTATAGCTCTCTAGATATTTCCTTGGCATGTGCAAGTTTATTAACATATACTTGGTCTTAGTATTTCAATATTTTATATGAATTATGCTGTTTTAAGTCTCATTCATAATTTTATTTATATAAATGAGCCTGCTTGTTAGAAAAAATAATCTTTTCTTTTTTCCTAGTAACTGGAATTCTAGTCTGTACAACACAGAGTGAGATGTGGAGTGAATAGCTAGGAAACTAAAACAATGTATATCATTTTTATTCAAACTACCTGATTTTGTTTCTACTTTGTTTCTATTATGATTAAAGGTAGAGAGGAAAGTGTAGCAGTTAAAAGAAAAGCTTTTGTGGTAATGCCTCTTTTAATATATACTCCTAAATGCTACCACAGGATTTGAATCATTTAAAGAGGAAATAGTTTTATCGCCTTTAGCTGCTATGTCGAAGGGAAAGGTTTTTTATGTGTTAACAGGACCTATTTTGTAGGAAGGTATTCGCGGTCTGAATATTTCACAACTTTCACAGGGAGTTATTCTATACTCTATAAATAGAACACTTAAAACAAGGGCTTGCAAATTTAGATATATACAGGAGAGAAGATACAGATCCAAGAATTTTGACCTCTTTTTCATAATGAGTGAAAAGCACAATCAATAATTTTTTAGTTAGTTGTTGGCATCCACTAAACGAAAGTTTAAATTCACTCTTTAGGTAGCATTTCTCTACTGTGATCGATATATGTTACCCGTTCATCATGTTCTTCTGGCCGCCCTTGGAGCATAGGCCCCACTCCCTTCCCTGCTAGTCCCACACTCATTCTACTTCGCGTCTTATCAGCCAAATCTATTACAGTGTTGGGACTACACCCTTTTATCTTCATTCTTTCCTCTTCATTTTCTCTTGGCAACAATGTACCACCAACTATCAGGGCTTCAGCTTTCATCTTAATGTTGAGATACTTCAACCTGCATTTCCAACCAGTATTTCCCCCCTTATTTTGTTTCTACGGTTTCCACTGTTGGCTGGATATCTGCTGGAATCTCAAAGCAGCATGTCTGCAGCTGAGTCATTTCTTCTGACTAAGACTCCGTTCTTCGATCATCATCTCTATTTCAGTTGATCTCTCAGGCCCCTGGCTTTGATGCTTGTTCTCATTTACTTAGTCACAAAGTCCTGTCAATCAGACCCCCGTCATGTTGACAATCCATTCCCTCCCTTTGGTCCATACTGTAGAACAAATTAAATTGCTTCTGTATCTCCAATATCCAAAATATTCTGCAGACAACTGCTGTATCAATCTTTCTAAAGTCTAGCAATGATACATCACCTCCTTGCTAAAATTGTTTTTTTGTGATTCTCTCCTGCTTATGAAATAGTCTGATATTCTATGTTCCACTTCTTCTGGTTCCAGTTATATTTGCGGACTCATCTTTTATTACTCTTCCCCATATATAACAGCCAAGCTGGATTAAATTGCATTGCCTCCAATGCCCTAAAGTCACTTTTGTTAATGCCAGACACTTGGCTAAAACCCTTTAAATGCATTATATGAATTAGGACTCAAAACCTGCAAGGTAGGCATCATGGTTATTTTTTAAAGATGAGGAAACTGAGGCCTAACAAAATAGATAACTTAGCAAATGCTAAACACTTAGGAAGTAGAAGAGCTAGAACTTGAAACCAAGCTCTTTGTTTCTAAACTTAAAGTATGTTCAACTGTTTTATCACTGTATTGTGGATTCTTTCTGGGCTTTTGCTGTTCTCGCTGGAATAAGCCTCCTTGTTGATCCTTCCTGATCTGGCCTCTTCTTGGCCCTCTCGTTTGACTTCATGTTGAACCACCCCTGTTCACTCTGTTGCAGCCACACTGGCCTTTTTGTTTCTTGAACTCAGGATGAATATTTTTCCAACAGGAACACATTGAAACCTATTTTCTCTTTCTGGAATGCTCTCTTTCCTGGATACATATTTGAAAGACTGGCTTTTAATTTTATTTTTAGTTTATTGATGTGTACTGTGTTTTATGTATTTTATATTTAATGCATAGTCACCTTTAAATATTTATTCAATGTCTATTAAAATTTATTTTAATTTTATTCAGATTTATTATTTAGCATTTATTCAAATAATGTATTTTCTGTTAGTCTTGCCTTACAAAAGGCCGTTTTCTCTCCTCTTTCAGCCAACTCCCTCATTGTGATATTATCCAATTTTATTGCAGTGTCTATAATGTTATATAAGATCCTTTCTTTTATTCTTCTCCTCCTCCTCCTACAAAAAAAATCAATATGTTGGGAGCATTTCCCCACTTTTATTATGACTTTTGAAGCAGTTCGGTTTTCAATCCCAGATATTTAAAACATAGTGTAATCTGGTAGTTGAGATGAAACTTGGGAAGTCACATTGTATGAGGCCAAAGTTAACTCTACAGCTTTTTGGCTGTGTGACCTTGGGCAAATCATTCAACAACAACTTTGTGCCTCTTTCCTTCATTCTAGAATAGCAAGGAACATAATACCTCATGCTCTTGCTGAGAGTACTCAGTACTTTAATGAATTACTACTAAAATATCACTTGACACCAAATAAACACTTCAAGTATTGTTATTAATTAACATAATATCTCTATCACATATAGACAGTATATTATTATCTTTAAGTTGGAGAACCAGGTAAATTATTTAAAACTTTGACAACACTTGGGAAATTTCTATGGCACCATAGGAATTACTGTGATTCTAACACTTCAGCACGCATAAGAATCACTGAGATGTTAAATAGAAATGAACCCCGTGTGATTCTGATTTGGAGGATATGGAGTAAGACCACAGAGGCTTAGTGGTACCTTAAATAAGCTAAACTAAATACATCTCCAACTGAATCTAGTCAGCAAGGGGCTGTCTTAATCACAGACTGGTGCCTATGCCATTTGTGTACAATTACATAGGACAAAACTGATACGTGTATGAAGGCTTGTTGTTAACACTGGCACAGATTTACAAAAAACAATTCTCAGTTTTTAAGAGATATTTATCAAAGATGTTGATCAGCACTTTTCTTTGCATTCTTAGAAATGACAGTCTACATAAATTTTGAAACTCCTCCTTTGTGTTTACAGAGAACTACAGTAACTATCCAGGAAGTGGTGATTCTTCAATATTTGTGGTTTGACTAATTTTTCACTAGTGTATCTCAAGAGTCCACTTCTATCAAACCAGATGCATAACAATTATATGGCATTAAATTAGTAATTTTTATTCCTCTCTACAGGATAACATTGCCCAAGCATATGTTTATTCCAAACTGCATTGTTTTAGAACAACAAGTTGCAAAGAATAAATAAAATTTAGGGAAAAAAACTGTTATTACTGTGCTAGAGCTTCTCTTTTGTGGGAAAAATCATATTTTTTAACTAATGTGTTTATTGGTAAGAGGGATTAAGTGCCATCACATAGAAATTAATTTTTTTCCCCAGGATTGGTAACATAATGGACTGTGAAACAAAAAGAAATTCACTTTCTGGTGGCATTGGCTTTATTTGGTAAAGTTTATATAGTTTTGACATTGCCAAGATTGGATAGAGCTACTCTGGATAACACTTAGGTAGAACATTCATCTTTTATGTCCCTCTTTCCTGTGCTCACAATGTAGAAAGTTACTGTTGACTATGGTGTTTGAAATTATTTCCTTATTGGCCCTTGAGTGGCTACAGTAAAGCTCTGAAGGACAAAAAAATCAATACTCATACATCGAACCAGATGAAGTTGCCTTTCAATCAATTTAGGTAGTGTGCTGTTCACATGTTCTAATATAACACGTGGAAAGGCAACAATTTGGGGATCATGTTCTGCTTAAATCAGATCTGTCTTGGGAGCTCCCGCTTAGTTCACAGAGATTGAGCCCCTCAACAGGTCCTGACAGGTGCCTCTGCTGGCATGTGACTGCCTCCTGTGCCATTGCAGAGTGCCACATGGCTCAGATGGCAGTGGGCCAAGAGTGCGGAGAGATGAACATTACTCTGAATTCCTGCTAGCCAGAACCTCAAATGTTTTTCACTCATGATAAATCAGACTCTCCCTAAAATAATTTCTTACTGAATATAATTTAAAAATATTTAACTGAAACAACATACTAATATTGTTTGACCTAGACAAGTTCAGATCCAGTGAACATAAAGTGAGTCCCTATTGCTGAGTATTTCATTTTTATTGTGCTCTTTCTGCCAGTACTTTGAAATTTTCTATTCTTTTTTTATTACTGCTATACAAATGCGTTGCTGTTAAATGCTGAATTCTGAAATCAACAGGCTTAAGATAACTTAGAATTAGTAAGGACCACCATCTACAAAACTCATTTGGAGATGACAGTGTCTGGAAGAAATGAGGTCAGAAAGACAGTTTCAGACACTGGCTGTGCATCTTTGTAGATGTCTGACTTAGAACACGTTTTTTTTAGCCTCTCATAAGTTCAGATTTATGTATAACACTGGTTTTTAACATTTCATTCATTGGAAGAAGTGAAATACAAAGCATGAGCCTCCTATGGTGTGACATAGCATAGAAACTCATTAAATTGTAGCTGTGAGGAAATATCAACCCAAGGAAGTTAGATAAAAAATATAACCGAAGAAACTTTTTGGGAAAACCAAATTAATTGTAAAGATCATGGAATGTCTGTTGGATTTCAGGTAAACGTGTGTGTGCACACAAGGGCACACACACTAAACGACTAGGCTTCTGGTCTTGCTCTAAAAGAGGTGAGGAAAGCCAGGGCTTTGTCTAGGTAATAATGTAACTTTGTAAGTCCTGCTTTACTATGTCTAAGCAGGATTGTTAAAAGTTAAAAAAATTTATCACTATTAAATATACATTTATAGTTGTGATCATTTGCTACAATTCCTTAGAGGAGAAGGCAAATAGGTCATTCTTCAGAGGTCAAAAGGAATCCTTTTTTTCCTGAATAGCACTAGATAAAGCTTTGACAAGATCTTAGCTTTATTTTATGAGTGTTTTGATTTTCTGAAGAGACTTTCAAAGATTACATAGCATTTTATAGTGATACCATCTCCTAGGGGTATTTGTAAGAAAGGGAAGAGATGTGTTTCTAGAGCCTCCCTGAAAACAGCTTTCTAAGATCTCTGAGGTTTAAACCTTATGGATAGAGTATATCAATGGCTCATCGATGATTCTGGTAGTGTCATGTGTCATTAGAGGATGAAAATATTTTAATTTTGTTAACAAGAGAACATATACTTGAGATTTCCCAGAGGTATGGTTGATACCTCTTATATTCATTTAGGGGCAACAGGCTTCTTAGGGGCTCTTGGATTTTGACTACAGCGGTAAGAATAAACCTGTGTCCTTGAGACAGTCTCAAATGTGATTTTTTTGTTTCACCCATGTCTCTTCTCACTCTCCGTGTTCTACCTTGAGTAACTGCATCCATACCTATGACTTCAGCTTTCCTGTCTATGTAAAAGCTCCAATGTGTCTAACTCAACTCATATCCCAGGACCCTTCAAGACTTCCAAAATCAGGTATATCATCCTCCCATGCCAAATTGCGCCCAGTCAATAGCTCTTTCATTCTCTATTTTGGTGAGTGACATCTGGATATTATCCTTGCCCTCCTCCGCCTCCTCCTCCCTCATTGGGGCCTCTTGTGCTCTGTCATTAACTGATGGGATTTTCATTCTTAAAACTCTCTCAGTTCTTTCCTACTTTGGCAAAGATTAGTTGGCCATACATTTGTGGGTCCAATTCTGAGTTCTCTATTCTATTCCACTGGTCTATATGTCTGTTTTTGTGCCAATACCATACTTAGTTTTGGCTTGATGATTACAGCTTTGTAGTACAGGCTAACGTCTGGGATTATGATGTCTCCCATTTTGGTTTTCTTCTTCAATATTACTTTGGCTATTCGGGGTCTTTTGTGGTTCCATACAAATTTTAGGATAGTTTGTTCCAACTTTGAGAAGAATACTGGTGCAATTTTGATTGGGATTGCATTGAATGTGTAGATTGCTTTGGGTAGTAAAAACATTTTAACAATATTTAACCTTCCGATCCATGAGCACGAAATGTTTTCCATTTCTTTGTGTCTTCTTCAATTTCCTTCATAAGTTTTCTATAGTTTTCATCATATAGATCTCTTGTACCCTTGGTTAGATTTATTCCTAGGTTTTTTATGGTTTGTTGCACAATTGTGAATGGGATCAGTTTCTTGATTTTCTGTTGCTTCATTATTGGTGTATAAAAATGCAACCTATTTCTGTACATTGATTTTGTACCCTGCAACTTTGCTGAATTCATGGATCAGTTCTAGTAGGCTTCTGGCAGAAAAGAGTATCCAATGGAAAAAACACAGCCTCTTTAACAGATGGTGCTGGGAGAACTGGACAGCAACATGCAAAAGAATGAAACTAGATAACTCTCTCACACCATATGCAAAAATAAACTCAAAATGGATAAAGGACCTGTATGTGAGACAGGAAACCATCAAAACCCTAAAGGACAAAACAGGAAACAACCTCCTTGACCTCAATCACAGCAATTTCTTACTTGACACATCCCCAAAGACAAGGGAATCAAGAGCAAAAATGGACTGTTGGTACCTCATCAAGATAAAAAGTTTCTGCACGGCAAAGGAAACAATCAGTAAAACTAATAGGCAGCCAAAGGAATGGGAAAAGATAGTTGCAAATGACATATCAGATAAAAGGCTGGTATCCAAAATCAACAAGGAACTCCCCAAACTCCACACCTGAAAAAACAAAGAATCCAGTGAAGAAATGTGCAGAAGACATGAACAGACCCTTCTCCAAAGAGGATATCCAGATGGCCAACAGACACATGAAAGGATGCTCAGCGTCCCTCATCATCAGGGAAATGAAGATCAAAACCACACTGAAGGGCACCTGGGTGACTCAGTCAGTTAAGCGCCCGACTTCTGCTCAGATCATGATCTCATGGTTCGTGGGTTCGAGGCCCGCCAAGCTCTGTGCTGACAGCTAGCTCAGAGCCTGGAGCCTGCTTCAGATTCTGTGTCTCCCTCTCTCTCTGACCCTCTGCTGCTCACTCTGTGTGTGTGTCTCTCTCTCCCTCAGAAATAAATAAAAACAGGGGCACCTGGGTGGCTTAGTCGTTAAGCGTCCGACTTTCGCTTAGGTCATGATCTCGCAGTCCGTGGGTTCCAGCCCCGCGTCGGGCTCTGTGCTGACTGCCAGCTCAGAGCCTGGAGCCTGTTTCAGTCTGTGACCCTCTCTCTCTGACCCTCCCCTGCTCACGCTATCTCTCTCTCTCTCTCCTAGAAATAAATAAAAAACATTAAAAAAAATAAAAACATTAAAAAATCAAAAAAAAAAGGAAACAAAACCACACTGAGATACCACCTCATGCTGGTCAGATTGGCGAAAATGAACAAATCAGGAGACTCTAGATGCTGGCAAGGATGTGGAGAAATGGGCACCTTCCTACACTGTTGGTAGGAATGTAAACTGGTTCAGCCCCTCTGGAAAACAGTGTGGAGGTTCCTCAAAAAAATTAATAATAGAACTCCCCTATAACCCAGCAATAGCACTGCTAGGAATTTACCCAAGGGATTCAGGAGTGCTGATGCATAGGGAGACATATACCCCAATGTTCATAGCAGCACTTTCAACAATAGCCAAATCATGGAAAGAGCCTAAGTGTCCATCAACTGATGAATGGATCAAGATGTGGTTTCATTATACAATGGAATACTACATGGCAATGAGAAAGTATGAAATCTGGCCATTTGTAGCAACATGGATGGAACTCGAGGGTGTTATGCTGAGTGAAATAAGTCAAGCAGAGAAAGACAGATACCATATATTTCCACTTAGAAGTGGAAGAGGAGAAACTTAACAGAGGACCATGGGGGAGGGGAAGGGGAGAAAATAGTTGGGGAGAAGGAGGGCAGCAAACCATGAGAGACTCTTGAATGCGGAGAACAAACTGAGGACTGATGGGTACTGGGGGAGGGGATAGGGGGAGATGGGCATGGAGGAGGGCACTTGTTGGGATGAGCACTGGTTGTTATATGGAAACCAGCTTGAAAATAAACTATGAAAGAAAAACAATTTAGTTCTGTCTTAGCCTCTTAATCCCCTTGACTCCACCCCACATCATTGGAAATATGGCAACAGACTTTTTAATTGAATTTGGTATCCAAATTATTTTATCTTCCAGTAGTGCTTCCAGTATGATGATGGGAGATCTGTGACCAAAATCCTTTAATATGTAGCCACTCACATTCCAGTACCCTTCTTTCAAGTCACTTCTAACTTCTCTTCTCCAGAAGGGTTCTATCATCAAATTCCTCTGCTCCCTTAACATGATGCTCTTTTCAACTACAATGCCTGTCTTCATTGGCAAATTTCTACTCATCCTCTAGGATTCAGCTAAACATCACGTTTCTAGTGAATTTTTTTTTTAATTTTAAAATGTTTTATTTATTTCTGAGAGAGAGAGAGGCAGCATGAGCAAGGGAGGGTCAGAGAGAGAGGGAGACACAGAATCAGAAGCAGGCTGCAGGCTCTGAGCTAGCTGTCAGCACAGAGCCCGATGCGGGGCTCGAAACCACGACCCATGAGATCATGACTGGAGCTGAAATTGGACGCTTAACTGACTGAGACACCCAGACGGCCCTAGTGAAATATTCTTAATCATCTCAGAAAGAGTTAATGCCTTCTCTGGGCAACATCTATTGAAAGCATGAATCATGCTTAGCTAAGTTCATGTGTCTTGTCTCTCCAGACATTGGATGATCCTTGTGAGGACATATACTGTTCCATCTGGCCAGCATCTTGTTACCTGGCAAATATGAATTTCATAAGACCCTAATACTTCTTAGGGTCTCTGGTGGCCTCAAATATCCAATTAAGAAGAAACATTGGGTTCATGGATAAGCCAAGAAAGTGGAAGAACCATTATGGGAGATAGAATAACTGGGAGGAGAAATGAAGGAGTGAGAAGGATGTGTACTTGGCTGTGAGTGGGGCCAGCAGGAAAAAAAACGTGCCTTTGACACCTCTACTCTGATTTATTATTATCAGAATGTGAACAGTTTGTACCAACTTTAAATGACATCTATTCTCCTATCTTGAAAAACTTTTTTAATGGGACAGTTTGACTACAATAAAAAGAAATTGTGTTTTCAAATGGAAGACGGAATTTGTTCTAGTTTCAAGAAATACATCACTCTCTCCCAGCAAGCAGGAGGTACAGTAAATAAACGCTTACTGAAAAGACAAGTCTCAGAGAGATGTAGAGATGCATCTTAGGTTATTTGTCCATCTCACTAGGGTGTTAGCCCACGCAAGACAAGCTACAGAGATGATTTTCACCTTAATGTTGTTGCACAGTTGTTGCTGGAATAATCCCATGGGGAGCAATCAATGTCATACAAATGTTTCAATACAGATGCGCTTTTCTCTGAGTTTTTGAGTGAATTAGGGTACAGATAAGTGAATCTGTACAGGGAAGGAAAAAATTACATCTCTGTATTTTCTTCAAGTAGACCAGGGTTCAGTTTGACTTGGAGTTTAACAAATTAAATAGAAAAGAAACAGAAACACTGAAATGTTGCTCTTGACTCTGGTAGGAAGCAACATGAGGTAGTGACAGGATACTGAGTTGTTTTCAGACTGTGGGAAGTGAGTTCCCATTCTTTGTGGTGCTAAGACAGATACCTGGAGCTTTCTCAGTAACCATGAATGCTCTGCAAGCATGAGTGGTTTGAATTTGGTGTAGATCCAGGGAACCTGTAATTTTAATTAGTGTTCTGATTTAGGCATAAGCCATTTTTTTTTTCAATTTACTTCTGCATACAATTATTGAGTACAGACCACATGTCAGGCATTGTGTTAGACAGTGATAGACAATGGGGAATAAAATACAGGGTGGGTTTATAGTTTAGAAGAAGAGCAAAGAAGAGACACAACTAACTCAAGATAATGTGAGAAATGCTAACCTCCTTACTTCAAGTCAACCTGTTTTGAAAATCTTAACTATTGCCAATCAACTAGTAAATGTATCTCAAACTGTTCATCTTAGCATTTCAAGCCCAGTTATTTATTTTCAGTTTTAATTCTCATTACGATTCCATGTGCTCCTTCCCTTTCAGATGCCATACTGAGCCTTATTGTATTCCACCTTTTCGTTTTAGATCTTTAAACCATAATAATATTTTTCCTCCTTTCATATCTATGCATTTTTCCCTAACTCAAGTCAATTTATTAATTTTTTTGTAATGCCATATCATATTCATTTATGTAGTATTAACATGTCTCTAGTGGAAATTTTTATTTCTACCACCAATTTTCTTCCTTATTAATCTTCTCCGTCTTGAAATTCTGGAAGCTCTCTTTCTATGGCAACATCTAACCAATCCATCAGAGATTTCTCCTGGTAAATCTTCAAAATATATCCAAACTTTGACCATTTCTCCCTATATCCACCAATCCTTGCCCCTTACACACACACATTCTGCCCAAAAGCAACTATTATCTGAATAATCTTCTTACTGGTCCATTGTCTCCGTTTTTGTCCTCCTTCAGTCTATTCAGTATGTAAGTAATTCTTTTAAAGCATAAATTAGATCATGTTCCCTTTTTTGCTTAAAAATCTAAATTTTTACCCTGGCTTATGAATTCCTATGCAATATGTGCCTTTCTCTCTGCCAACAAACTTTTCAACACTTTTCCTTTTACTCTCCTCCCTTTATCACTCCACTTCAGTTATACTATAAATACTGTAAAAGCTGGCTCACATTTTGCTCAAAATCAGTGCTTAACAGAGTACCTATTATTACTAGTAGTAATAATAACTAGCTTATCTAACACTGACTTTGAGCCTAACACTATTATCTCATTTTTCTTCATTGTAATCTTAAGAGAGGTGTGATTATTTTGCTAATTTTACTGATAAAAAATTGAGGCACACAGGAGTAATATGCACTCAATAAATGCTGAATTTTTCATTCAAATAACAGGTCACTGAGTGTGAACTCTGACTTGAAAAATTTGAGGGATATTGGTATGTAAATCTCAAGGGGCTCTTTTAAAGGGAGGAAGGAATGAGGGGCACCTGGGTGGCTAAGTTTGTTGAGCATCCAACTCTTGACTTTGGCTCAGGTCACGATCTCACAGTTTGTGGGTTTGAGCCCTGTGTCGGGCTCTGTGCTGACAGAGCTGAGCCTGCTTGGAATTCTCTCTCTCCCTCTCTCTGCCCCTGTCTTGCTCATGTTTTTTCTCTCTCTCTCAAAATAAATAAATATTTAAGAAAAGAGGAGGAAGGAATGAGTAAGTGAATATATGGAAGTGTTTTTAAATTGTTCAATTGCCCCATTTCAGTTCTGTACTACTTGGATCCTTTTGGTTTCCAAATGATCAAACTTTGACTTCCTATCACTGATTGTCATTATTTTATCTGCTTTAAATCCAGCTCAGACCTCATTTTCTCCAGAAAGTCTTCCTTGAACTCCTAGTCTCTTCTGTTGCCTCTATGGCCACTACCCCTTACTGCCACTGAGCTCCACATACTTTGCACATCCCTTGTTTGTTTCTCTTCCTCTTCCACCAGACTAGGAACCCTCTGAGAACAGGAAATTTCTCCGATTTGCCTCTGAGTTCCAAAAACCAGGCAGATAGGAGGTGCCACATACATGCTTAGGAAATGGATGGATAACCCAACAACACACAATGGGACTAACAATTTAAAGAAATATTTGACCCTGGGGAACCTGGGTGGCTTAGTCGGTTAAGCGTCCGACTTTCGCTTAGGTCATGATCTCACGGTTCGTGGGTTCAAGCCCTGCGTCGGGCTCTGTGCTGACTGCCAGCTCAGAGCCTGGAGCCTATTTCGGAGTCTGTGTCTCCCTCTCTCTCTGACCCTCCCCTGTTCACGCTGTCTCTCTCTCTTCTAGAAATAAATAAAAATATTAAAAAAAAATAAATAAAGAAATATTTGACCCTAACTGGGCATTGAACTGTATATGGAGGAACAAAAAGCATCATTTGACTTGCTTGGATGGATTAAAATAAATGTGCTATTCAGATTAAAAGAGATAATTCTCTTTCTGCTATTTTAGTAGTAGCTCTGCCATAAACCAGACCTTGAACTTGGATTTGCGGTAAAGGAGAATGACCAGGAGTGTTACAAATTTTGGAGCTGGATTAACTGTTCCATAAACATAATACCCACAGCTTAATTAAAAACAATGACATAATTTAGAGGTGAAAAGAAAAGAAAAGGCCTGAATTGTTTACTTACACAGCTCTGACGGTAACTCTACAGACTTGGTAGCTGGGTTTTCATTTATTTCTGACCATTGTAACTTGGGAATTTTTATACCTCAGTTTAATCCTATCAGGCTGTTTCAAGCTTGTCAAAACAGAAAGTCAAAAGAGTATTAGGATGGTGATGGGAGAGAATATAAGATTAGTTTGAAATAGAAAGAAGGTATTTTATAAATGAACATGGAGTACCCTGGAGGCTACCGAGAAACCCGGGCCGCACACTAGTGTTTCAGCTCGGATTCCGCTGCACAGGGCAAGCCATGGCCTTGGGAGAAAACCCCACGTCACATGTCACTGCAGGCTGCTCAGCGAGGCACATAGGAAGGCACGTTGCACCGATGATATTTGACAACTCTGGCAGTGATTTTTCTGCTTCAGTGGCCAACTTGTCCGAAGTCAGGGCAAGCTTCCACGCTGATAGTTCATAAAGAACTAAGCTGTCAGAATCATCTTTATAAGGCAGTCACAAGCACACTTCTTTTTTTTTTTTTAAACTATTTTTTTTAATGTTGTTTTATTTATTTCTAGGAGAGAGAGAGAGAGAGACAGCATGAGCAGGGGAGGGTCAGAGAGAGGGAATCAGACTGAAACAGGCTCAAGGCTCTGAGCTGGCAGCCAGCACGGAGCCCGACGCGGGGCTCGAACCCACGAACCGCGAGATCATGACCTAAGCGAAAGTCGGACGCTTGACTGACTAAGCCACCCAGGCGCCCCCAAGTACACTTCTTTTAATGAACAATTCACATTTCTGTGTGGCCAGGAATGTTTTAACCACTAAAATACACAGAAGAGCAGATACTAAACTATGGAGGATGAAGGAATGATTCTAACAAAAATACCATCGGCTCAATATTTATTCTAACTTGCTGAAAATAATCAATTCTCAGTACTGTGTTTTGAGATTGCTACTTCATTCCTCATTGCCTTTTAATCGAATCGAATAGCATTTTATATTTCTAGTGCCTGATTTAGAGTAGATGTCTCGGCATAAAAGTAGGAAAAATGTTGGAGGTTTGATACACACACTCATGCACATGTCTTGTCACAGGAAGCCGCTAGGTTTTTTCACAGATGTGATGTATTTCATAGTGACAATAACAATGATGGTGGTGGTGATAAGTTGATTGTAGATTACTTCAATGAACTCTTTTTTTTTTTATGTTCCAGGCACTTTGCTAAGTGCTTGACATACATTATTTTCTTTAATATTCATAGTAACCCTATAAGGTAGGTTATAGGGGACTAGTTTTTACCAGGTGAGTAATTTGATCAATATCAGATAAAAATAAGTGGAGAGCCTGGGATTCAAACCCAGGTGGTCATATTTGGGGGCTCACAATTTTCTCCTTAATTCATTTACTCTTAGAAATTATTTTGTTTGTTATTTTTTCCTAAGTTATCTCTGGGTTGTCCCAAAGTGCTCCTTGAAACCCCTCCAAGGATTTGAGTAGAGTGCTTAATGTCTCCTTTCTAGGCTCAGATGTACATATTTGATGTTTACTTAAAATTTCAAGTCAGCAAAGTAGTCATTTGAAAGCCACCTTCCTGTGCAGATAAAAACAATAACATAACATCTGGTCAATTTATTTACCTATACCAAATTCTTATGTACCGATACCAAATTCTTATGTACCTATACCAAATTACCTATATCTATACAAAACACATTGTAAAACCAACAAAAATCAGATGCTTAAGGCTAAGCAATTTTGTTCTTTTTAAATTATACTTGCATTATATTTTATATGATAACTGAAGTATTATACTGGTATCAAGGTACATACTGGCTTTCCTTTAAACCTTAGAAAGCATCTTGTATTCAGAAAGGCAAAAAGGTATAGAATAGTTCTCAAACATTTTAAAGCTGACATAGCTTTGGAAGCCCAGTTTGAATATCAATGTAAATTAAAATCTCAGGAGTTAGATAGGGGATTTATTCTGCCCCCCACAGCTCTAACATGCTTAGAGATTTAGGCCAAACACTGAACCTCTTAGGGCCTCGGTCTCCTTACAGAGGATGATACAAGTTGCCATTGCATGATTATTTGGAGGATTTTAGGTAAATTATGTGAAATACTGGAGCCCAGTTGATGTTCAATGAATGCTTGGTAATAAGTTACCCTATCCTTCCATTTGCCCTCATAATGTCTTCATGACATTATGTTTTTAGCCTGGATATTTTAATAATATCTTGATGAATGAATGGACTGTGTGTCCAACATTAATGGAACGTTTATTCTGGGCACAGTGCCAATTGTTTTATATATGCTCTCTTTTTGTACATTTTGCTTCATAATAATAGTGTGAAGCAGAAGCCATTATTAGCTTCAGTTTATAGAGGAAAGCCTGAAGAAGTGACAGAACTCTCTCAAAGCTGTAGTCTGATAAGTGGTGGCATCTGGATCATTCCACACCTGATCCCCAAACACACCAGCAAGCCACTTGACTCTTCTGCACCTCTACAACATGCCACCTTTCAGTTCTACCTCACTCCTCTTCTTGTTATGATGTATGTCAGTTTGTGAAATTTCCCAGTATAATTGTTATTTCATTAATATAAAACTATTACAAAGAGTGTCTAATTCCACAAAGGAAAAACACACTGATATGTTGACATCTGTGAATCAGGGAACTCTATCTCTCAAAATCAAATGGTACACATGCAGCTAAAGCCTTTCATGTCCTTTCCCCCTCTCCTTCTCAGCTGTAATCACTTTCATGAAGTTGGTAGACATTTATATGCATAATTTTATATTATATTAAATGTGGATATCTATATAAACAATGTATATAATTTTTTAAATGTTTATTTTTGAGGGAGAGAGGGAGAGAGATTAGGGGAGAGGGGCAGAGAGAGAGGGAGACACAGAATCTGAAGCAGGCTCCAGATCCTGAGCTACCAGCACAGAACTTGATGTGGGGGTTGAACCCATGAACCACAAGATCATGATCTGAGCTGAAGTCAGACACTTAACCAACTGAGCCACCCAGATACCCCTAAACAATGTATATAATATTAATTTTTAGGTTTAAAGTTTTTATGAAACTTTTAAAATAAATGCATTTTATACATTTAATACATTTGTATAGCTTTAAATCATTTCATACTTTCTTTTACAACTTGTTTCTGAAAAATCACCATTGATATTGTAATTTATTCAGGTCGATATATGTAAATATAGTTTATTTTAATTTTGGCTCATTATCCTACTGTGTGTATAGAGTTTATCTATTTCCCGACTGAATAATAATTAGGTTGTTGCTGTGTTTCAGTCTTAATGAGGGAGCAGCCCTGAGCATCCTTGTACGTACTCCTTACAGAAGTGGGCCAGTGGCATGAGGGAATTCATCTAGTAGTAACACTTCTGAGTCCTAGCGATGAGAAGATTCAGGTTTACCAAGTGTTCAAAGGTCTTCTCATTTGCGGTAGTTGTAAGTTGTCCGTCAGCCACTAAAGTATATGAGTCTTACCTTTCCACATCTTCATTAACTCCTTGGTATTGTAAAATTAATTTTGGTTAATCTCTCAATATTTCAGAAGTTATTAGTTAGCTTTAGCTTCTATGGATGTATTATTGCACTCTAACTTTTCCTCAACAAAATGCTTATCTTTCTGCCCGTTTGGCTTCTATGCTGTCTGATTTTTTTTTAAGTTTATTTACTTATTTTGAGAGAAAGTGTGAGCAGGCAGGGGAAGGGAAGAGAGAGGAGAGAAAGAGAGACAGAGAATCCGAAGCAGGCTCCATACTATCAGTGCATAAGCCATTGTGGGGCTTGAACCCATGAACCATGAAATCATGACCTGAGCCAAGGTCAAGAGCCAGACCTCAATGACTGAGCGACCCAGGCTCCCCTGATGTTTTTTTGTTCCCCCCAAGTATATATTTTTAATCTTGGCTAGCCTTTTCACTTTTTAAAAAGTTGACCTTCATTCAAGTTTTTATTTTACTGGAATCATTTTAAACAATGTTTTCTTTTATGGTTTTTGTCTTTTTTTGTTGTTTCTTGAAGAAAAAACCCTTCCTTTCCCTGAAAGCTGCTCAAGGACTGGGGAGACTAGACGACCCAGCAAGGACCACTCTTGTGGGCAGGCTTTGCTCATCCATCCTGCAAGACCTACTTTCGCCAGAATCGACCACATTCAATGGGGACTCCTTTCGGGTCTCTCGTACTGGAATATGCTTCTTCCTTGACCCATGAAGCACAAGTTCTTGAATGTGCTCTTTCTTCCAAGATTCCAGCAGCACATGAAAGGTAGGCAGTGCTTGAGTCAGATAGGGTAGCAGCAGGAGTTGCAGAGATAGATTCAAGCTATCATCATAATTCCCTATTAGTTATTCCTGATCATTGCCCTATTTGTTTCTTTCAGAGCACTTATTATAAGGTGTGTGTTAATATGTGGATTATTTTTTCTTTGCCATCCTAGAATTCCCTACCAGTGATTCTCTGTTACTACAGAAGTGGTTTTCTTGTGAGGTGTGTGTTTATGTGCTATGGTTTTGGTCATTTATGGTCTGACTTCTGCTCTGTTCTGCCAGTCCCTTGATAGAGGGACCATGTCTGTTAGTAGTTATATTGTGCTTAAGGTACTGCCTGGACTGTAGTGGGTGGACAAAAGTGTATATCAAATGAATGATTACATTTTATTGCAGTGCCTGGAGGGCTGCTATTGTGTGATGATAACCGACCCTATTTCTTGCAGACTGCTGAGCTGGAATTTTTTTTTTTTTTAATGTTTACTTATTTCTGAGAGAGAGAAAGACAGAACATGAGCAGGGGAGGGGCAGAGAGAGAGAAGGAGACACAGAATCAGAGGCAGGGTCTAGGCTCTGAGCCATCAGCACAGAGCCCATTGTGGGGCTCAAACTCACAAGTCTTTGAGCTGTGAGATTATGACCTGAGCTGAAGTCGGCTGCTTAACTGACTGAGCCACACTAGTAGCTGTCCTGGAGCTGGGTTTTTAAGTCTTGGTGAAAAGTGAGAAACAAGATGTGTGGGTAGAACACATGTGTGGAGAAAATGTCATGTGACTTCCCTCTTAGGTAAGGTCTACAGAGGAGTCAGCATCTCCCCCCAAGACCAATGTTGCATCTATCCCCACAATCCAATATATGAGCATTTTAGGTCCAGCTCATTACACTATTAATCTTGGCCACAAGTTTTGGTAGGAAGATTTTTAATGTCAATGTATATACTGTTAATTTGTAGGAAAAAAAAAAAAGAGATACAGAGAAATTAAGGTTTTAAAGTCACATAATTTGTCAGTTATTATGTAAGAAAAAAAGTAGATTATTATGACAAATGCTCCTTTAAAAGGTTAAAGCAGTCACTTGTGGTCTTAGAAGCCCCTAAGGAAAGTTGGCAGAAGTACCTGAATTGATGGAGAATATGCTACATCAGAGAAATAAATTCTAGAAGGCAACTGATGATTTGATGAGGAGAGGAAACTGGGGAATAAAGAGGGAAATCAGGATCAATTACCAGATACAAATGAGTATGTATCAAGTGTAACTTGGACAAAAAGTGAATGTGTGAGACAAAACAGTGTCCAGATTGTATTGTATAGGTCAAATGTAATAATAAACTTGTTCTTTTTTGTAGATTTTATACACAAGCCCTAAAATATTTGTAGGAATGTGGACTTTCCTGGAAAGGGAGAAAAAATGGGGGAGTTGAGACTGTGATTCTCATGTGTGTGCAGGTTTGCACAAACACACACACAAGATTATATATGATTGCTTTTGGCATAATACCTAATTCTTCCAATCTCTATTTTTAAAATCTTTTCAGTCCCAAGCTTTTTCAGTTTCATTATAATGCATTCTTGCCACACCCAACTGCCTCTCTGATGCATATAAAACTCTTTACCATCAGAGCCACAGCATGAATCTGCACCCCCTCTCCATCTAGTCCCAATAATGCTCCCTTCAATCCATTCTTACCAGTAAGGCACATATTAGCCATTGACACTTTATCATTTTATGTCTATTGTCAAGACTCCTAAATTGCCAGGTCCGTCCGTCATCTTAAAATATTTTGACAAGGTATTGATGATGGAAGTGACCACCTCGATTAGTCAAACAGCATCTTTGTGGCTGCCAGCTTGCCTCTCTGGAGTTGTGGCAACAGAGCAGAAGGCTTGAGTGGACCTGGTAAGATTCCAGTGCCTTCAAGATCAATAGGGCTTAATTATTGGCATTTTAGAGCTTATGTACTGCCTGGTATTGTCACTGTTCAATTATATGCAGATCTTTCTCATCTAGTTTTCACTTGCAATACTGTGATATTGTCACTTGGGATATTGTGATATTGATATTCACTTGTGATTTAAAACGTAAATATCAACCCCATCATCTTTTTGTGATTTGTTTTTAAGATAGAAGAAAATGTATTTTTATGTATATCCACAACCATCAATTTTGATTGCTTTTAGACTCAGATTTAGGCAACACAATTTTAGTGTAGTGAATGGCTTCTCTGTATGTTTTACAATAGAACATTTTCAAACTCTCCTTGGACCAGAAGGTTAATTAATAATCATTAAATCTGCTTCTCCTTGGTGCCAAATCATTCAGATAAAAAATGAAATGCTCAGTTAATCATATTGAGGTTGGTGGTTGTCAAACACACAGATGTCCCAAGGTATCCAGATGTTTGATACAATGTAAAAAGATAGAAGTAATTTGCATAATTTTCCTTTTTTTTGGTCTGAATATAATTATGTCTTATAAATGGATAAATGTCTATGTACTAAATCCTCAGGCTGTTTTCCTCTAAGACCCACAATATAATATTAAATTTAAAATGAGTTTCATTGAAATGCTTAATTTCTTTGAAAGAACAGGAGAATTATTTTTGAAGAAGTAAAGGTTTTATTTTTGTAACAACGACTTAAATATGAAGGATACAAAATACTGTAGTGTGAATTTAAGGTTCTCTTCATCCATTACAATCAGTAGCCATCTGACAGTATTGATCTTGTTTTTAAGATCCTCTCACTGAGTCAGCAAAAAGGACAGATGGTCCATTTTTCATGTCTATGGATCCATTCAATGATAATAGCACCCACTACAACCTTAAGACCCAAAGTCTTTTTAATCACGTCAGTATATTTTATTGTTGTGTACATCAACTGCAAATAGTTCTTTGAAATTATTGTGACATTTCAAAGTAATATTATTTAGTTTTACATTTATAATATATGTATTCTACAGCTTTTGTAGCTGTTAGAGAACGTTTCTGTAATTAAGAAAGAAAACAGAGAAATTCAAATATCTGAAAATGTCATTTCTACTATCATACTGTTACATTCATTTCATTTGATACATGTATATATAAAAATATTTAAGTAGCTAATTCAAATAGCAACATATAGATCACAATTTAAATGAGATGGTAATGTGTATTAATGAGAATTTAAATTAAGCTAGATTGAACTTCCTATTCTACTTCCCCCCAAAATAACACCCTCAATACATGCCAATTGTCTTATACAATTCTAAGATTTTTATAGCCTCGGCTTAGGGGCCTTTGATATATCTAATGTTCCATACATCACAGGAGCCATTTAAGTCATTCTGTGTCTTTAATATGGATTATACATCAAAGTAAAAATTACTACTCTATTAATCTCTGCTATAGGGTGAGAGTGAAATCAGTTGTAATATCCTTATGTTCTCTACAGCTTGTGGCAGTGGTTTCTATATTAGTCTTATTTTTATTTTACTTTCATTGCATGTTGAATTTTTTTTATTCTTTAAACTTTTGTAGGGTATTTTTAACATCAGAAGGGCTAGATGTGCTGGAACATCTTATTTGTAGTCTAAATTGTTATAAATCAGGGGTTGTAGCCCCCTGTCAGACAGGAATTTATTAGGTGGATCCTGTGCATTATTCTTTCTTGAACTGATGTGACTTTTTCATTCTACCCCCTAATATAGCTGAGTTTATTTGTCAATTGCCATTGAGTACAATTGACTCACCATAAAGTCAGACCACGTGACTTAAGTATCCCTGAGCATCTGGGGGCAGGCCAATATATTTAAGACCTTTTTGAAAATCAAAACCAGGATGGATATGGAAAAATACATATATTCTGAATATATATGTTTCTGTAAAAGAAATGATTCTGGCATAAAATAGAGTCTTACAGAATATTTTTTCACTTCAAAAATTCGCCAAGGGTTCTAGCTTTTAAAAGCAATTTACTAGTATTAGAAAAAATAGTGGAAAATATAAAAGGCTTTTAGTAAAAGCACAGGTAGAATTAGAATAGTTCTAATTATTTCTAATCATTGTATTATCAACATCTGCCTCAGTTGCTCCAGAGATACATAATTTATGTATTATTTTAAATAATTTGATTATGCTCCTACTCTATGTCAGGCACTGAACTAAGTAATCTATATACATTGTCTACTTTAGTCCTCACACTGACCCTTGAATAAAGAAGATATCAGTATTCTTACTGTTTAGATGAGAGAGAATTTTAGGCCCGGGGAGGCCAAGATCAAGGAAAAGAGAGGAGATAGGTGAAGAAATAGAAGTAGCTCCCTGCTCTGCTGATTCTGAGGTCTACATCATGGTCAGTATGTTAAGCTTGAAGTGGACAGTGGCCAGGAAATACTGGAAACTGGACTGCCGTAATTTGACAGCTCTATTGATGGCTTACAGAAATCTTAGAAGAAAATCTTTCACGGGAAACAACAATTTACAAAGCCAAGAAAACATGTTCAGATTTAGTTCTTAAAGATATCCTGTTTCTAACATATATGCTTGTGCAAAAAGATTTCAGAAAATGACCCAGAAAAACATATGGATAGTACTTTTTAATGTTTTGAAATTTAAATGCAAAAGTTACCAAACCAGGAGGAAAAAGCATACAATTTTTAAAATGAGCTCATTATTTCTAAAAGGGCCAGAAAGATTAATGTGATAATATTGAGTGTCTCGATGCTTATTTTTATATTACATTATTTTCAATTTTCATTCACCTGTTTTAGTCCCCTTTAGCTAACAACACAGGAAAAACAAAAACAGGAAAATGAAGTACACGCTGCTCTTGTCAAAGTTTATGCTTTTATTTAAATAATTCATATTTATCTTTGCAAACATTACACGGTAAACCATCTCAGTACCTCGCTAATATCATTCAATTTTAAAAGAGGGATATTCATAAACCATCACAAATATTCTCCCATTGAAAGCCCAAGTCAATCATGAATGACCCAAACAACTATGCAATTTCCCTTCCTCTTTGGAAATGTTAGAATGGTCAGAGTGCCATTTCATCAATAAGAGGCAATGGAGAGATATATAGACAAAAACCTGGAAACTGGAAAGTAGTTGTAGCTATCCAGAGGCTTGTTCAATGGAAAATGGAAAATTTCTGTGTAGTTTCTGTGGGTGTTGAACCCAGTGGTATAAGTTGGCCATACTTGTGGATGGACAAGGAGTAGTTCAAGGTCAAAATTACTTGGATGGCAAAGCTAGGTCTTTGGGAAGAGGAGCTCATTTCTGGAGGAAACATGGCCATACTCTGGTAATACATAACTTATTGTTCTCTAGAATTGGGGCTGATAATAATCAAGTGGGGTCAATGCTTTATCCAAGGAAGTTCAGGTACAGCAGAAGTCTGGAACAAAAGCCCTATGGTAGGTCGATACAGTGGCTGAAATTGAAGAATGAAGGCAGGGCTAAAACTTGCTGGGCATATAATAGCAAGACATTCAGCATATAAGAGTAAGACATTCCAAACGCAGTGCACTGCTGGGCTGAGACTTTCCTAAAGTATCTGCAGCGTTTCAAGAATGATGCAAGAATTAACAAGGTGGATCTAGCAATAAGGGTATAAAGACAAACCTACAGGTAAACTACAGACATCTATAAGAAATCATCCCTATTCATTTTATGAATTAGTAATTTTAAGTATTTATGATCGCTCTGATAATGTAACTGGTTGAAACTTCATTTTCTTTTTGGGGGGAGTTTATTTATTTATTTATTTTGAGAGAGAGAGAACAAGCGGGAGAGGGCAGAAGGATAGGGAGAGTCAGAATCCAAGCAGGCTTTGCTCTGTCGGCACAGGGCATGATGCAGGGCTCCAACTCACAAACCATGAGATCATGGCATGAGCCTGAGATCAAGAGTCGGACCCTCAACTGACTGAGCCACCCAGGTGCACCAAATCTTCATTTTTAAAAATTAGTTCTTTAAACATTATTAATTTATAGCCCACCCTGAAGTGTGAGGTTTATGATACAAATATTCTTAAAACTTTACATTCTTATAAATAGATTCACAGTGAGTGATTTATGCATGTAATCTCCACTATGAAAAAAAACCCCAGATGAGTAGGAATCACAATTATGTTGCATTTGATATACTTAATTTTGAAAAATTTGAACTATGTATATACTCTCTTCCAAATAAAGCAGTAAAGAAGTAATAGATACCTAAAGATAACACTTGTAAGTCACTGTATTTCTTTTTTTTTTTTTTTTAATATTTTATTTATTTCTAGGAGAGAGAGAGAGACAGCGTGAACAGGGAGGGTCAGAGAGAGGGAGTCACAGACTGAAACAGGCTCCAGGCTCTGAGCTGGCAGTCAGCACAGAGCCCGACGTGGGGCTCGAACCAACGAACCGCGAGATTATGACCCAAGCGAAAGTCAGACGCTTAACCGACTAAGCCACCCAGGTGCCCCAAGTCACTGTATTTCTTTTTACAACATTTTAGTAATATTCTCTCTATTCTTTTTTATTTTTTAAATTTTTAATGTTTTATTTGAGAGAGAGAGAAAGAGAGGCAGCATGAGCAGGGGAGAATCAGAGAGAGAGGGAGACATAGAATCCATAGCAGCCTCCAGGCTCTGGGCTAGCTGTCAGCACAGAGCCCAACGTGGGGCTCGAACCCACAAACTGTGAGATCATGACCTGAGCCGAAGTCAGATGATCAGCGGACTGAGCCACCCAGGCGCCCCTCTCTCTATTCTTAAAGCTGACAGAATTTACAGTTTATAATTGTTTAATATGTTTATCTGTAATTTACAGTTTCCTCCTCTTCAGGTTTTTTTAAAAAAATGAGCATAGGACTTTGATGATAGATATCTGGATAGAGCAAAATCATGCTTGCCATCATTTTCATGGTCTTTGTCTGATTCCATAGACTTGAGTTTTATAAAGTGAGGATCTGCCAAATGTGATGAATAGTGGCATTGCAGACTGCAGAGGTATAGGTGACCTTGGAGATCAAATAGCCAACATCCTCCTTTTGCAAATGAGAACACTGACACTTGGGGTTAGGTTCACACAACTAATAGTAGAATTTATTTTGATCTAGAACATAAATATGAAAGCATCAGAAGCACTTCTCCACAGCAGAAAGGACAATTAGTAAAGATGGCTGTTTACTCACTTAAAAAGTGTCCTTTGGCTAAACTACACATCAAACTTCAGAGATAGACACCTGCGGGGAAGAAAGAGCTAACTGTCTGCCAGAGCCAGACAGAAAAGCCTGCTTGGATCAGAACAAAAAGGAAGAGAAGTTCTAATGTGCATAAGGGGGAAAACTCAAAAAAGGTATTACTATACAGACCAAAAAAGCGAAATTCATTCTCAAATCAATAGCCTTGATGATTTTGCCGAGAGAGCCAGAGGTTGGGTGAATTGGGAGGGAGGAACTCATGTTATGTCTTCTGCAAGAGTACCTAAAGGTAAAGACTTTAGAAATGTTTTAGTTAAGTTTCTAGTTTCTGCAAATAGAGGGCTTTTCTAATGGCTGTTTTTGGAAGTATGCAAGGATAGGTGCATGATGCCTCTAATTAAAACTCTTTGAGATGTATCGTACTTCTATGATATTTTTGTCTTGAGAATTCAGAGTAAAGTGCCTGGTAATTTTGGTTTTATTCTCTCTCTTCCAAAAATAAGAAGGGTAGAAACCAACCAGTCCCATTACTGGGAAAAAGGGAGGAGCTTAGCTAATGCCCAAGTGACCTGGCCCTGAGAAATCCAATGAGGGCAGATGGGATGATAGGATCTGGGATCACAGGCACATATCGAGCTTTGCGCACACTAAGAGCTGATCCATATGCCTATGCTCAGATAAAGTCCGTCTATCAGGCAAACCCTGACTCTGCCAGGAAGCATGACAATAGCAGGACACAAATGTACATGAAAGCTCAACAACAGGAATCTGAGAAATTGATCTTGGGACGCCCCAGCTCATGAGTGGGAAAAGCAGAGATGAAGGATGATTATTAATACATGAACATTTCATTCAGAATGTTTTATCAATCAATAAAATGATCCCAATGACCAGGCCAGAGACCAGAGAATAAATGGGTTTTAAAAAGAGTCAATTAGGAGAGAAGGTAGAGATCCAGGTTTCTAGGGGCTGTGGTTTTGGGAAGCTACTGAACCAGAGAGATTTAGGCACAAGAATGGAGATCGAGCCTGAGCACAACTGCTGTGCAAGTGTCCCCTGGATCTAGAGCTATTTAAGTTCCTCTTATATAAAACTGGGAGCAGGACTACATCCACATGTTGGGGCCACATCGACCCCCACTACACGGAGAGCAGGGGTGCAGGGGCAAGAGCCAGGGAGTAGACCGTGTGACAGAATGTCACATGGAAGCTGATGGTCAAAGCAAAGAGTGAGATCAACAAACTTGGGCATTAGAGTCCTGCTATGTGGGGTTATTTTGAAGGCTAACCAATTGCTAGTAAATCCACAGGATTTGATTAGAGGTTTCATTAAATAAAAATACTCCCTGTGTCTTAGTCTCCGCTGCAAAAGGCAAAATGTGTGGAACTCAAACATACTTATGGAATGTGAATACATTATTATTTATAGATAGAAGCTAATGACGGTAATGAAAGCAGAACATTTTAGTTAAATAAGCAAATGATCAAAATTGACATCGCAGTGTAAATAAGGCCCAGATTAATTAAGTTGCTCATTATTTTTCCCTGCGGCAGAGATTGCTTTGTGTTTAGTCTATAAGTACACACATACACATTTGTAGGATAGCAGAGATAAAGACAGAAACAGAAAGACGAAGAAGTGCAGAGAGAAATGGACAAGCATACAGATAAAGGTTATATTTTGAGGAATGTCAAAGAATTAATGCTGGCTCATGACAAATTCTGGAAGGGCAATAAAGTCTTGCCTTTCCTCTGCTCCTTCTGTTGCAACACACTGGACTCTCTGGGTTCCTTGGGAACCGTGCAGTATTTCTGTCTCGGGGAATTTTACTAGCTGTTTCCTTAGCCAGGCAAGTCCTTCTTTCTCCCAGCCAGTGGCACGGATCACCCCCTCACTTCCTTCAGGTCTCTGCTCAGATACCTCCTGCCTGGAGACGTCTTCCCTGTGATATCTCCTGGTGATCTCCTACTCCTGGCGCGCGCCCAGTGCTGCCAGCCTGACTGTATTTTCCTACATAGCACTTACCACCAGTGGCATACTCCTTTCATGTGTATTTGTCTCCTGTCCCCCGCCTCCATCCTTATTCTATCATCACATTCAGCAAATAAAAATACAAAGCACCCAGCTAAGTTTGAATTTTGGATGAACAACAAAAAACTTTGTAGTACGTGTGTCCTAAATGTTCCTTCAGACATAAGCATACTAAAATCTTACTACTTGTCATTACTTATCCTGAGAGCTTATTCATTGTGTAAGTGTCCCAAGCATTGTATTGAACATATTTATATTAAAAATGTTTACCTGGAATGCAAATTTTACAGGGCATCATTATTTTATCTTGTGGCCCCTCCTCCATCCCACCCCCACCCCCGAATTTGAGCTTCTTGAGGGCAGGAACGTGGAACTATTCACTGCTCACTTCCCAGTGCCTTGGCCAGTACTTGGCACATCAGCAGCCTTTCCATATATATTGGTTGAATGAGTGTATTAATCATTCCATTTTCCTGAAATATCCATCCTGTCTCACAATTCTGATCTTGGTAAAATCACTTAAGGCCCATATTTATGCAGATATAGCACTTACAGCAATAATATGCTTCCTGGCGTCATGGAAGATGTCCCTGTAGCGTATAGTCTGGAATTTGCTGAATACATTTAAGTTTGTAACATTCAACTGACGAAAGCAAAAAGTTGAAAATATTTTTATGTGCCTTGTATGCATTCTTAGAAGCTATAGGAAACTCAACTATTATAAAATAATATATTTTCAGTTGGTACATGCATTTTAAAATTTTCTTTAAAAGTATTTATTTTTGAGAGAGACAGAAAGACAGAGTTGGAGCAGGGGAAGGGCAGAGTGAGAGGAAGACACAGAATCCAAAGCAGGCTCCAGTCTCTGGGATGTCAGCACAGAGCCCCACGCAGGGCTTGAACTCAAGAACCATGCGATCATGACCTGAGCTGAAGTCAAATCCTTAACAGACTGAGCTGCCCAGACACCCTTGTACATGCATTTTAAACGTAATACATTATACATATATTACAAATAAAATATGTCAGTCTTATGTAAACATTCCTGCTTGTGTGTCCTATTATTTTAAAAAATTTCAAATTTTATTACATTTAAATTATTGCCATTTAAATTATTCCAGATCTTTTAATATACTTACTTAGCTGTGGGCAAGGTTTCATCATCCCATTTCATTAGTTTACCTATTTAAACAAATTATCAAAGAAAGTGATGCCACAGTATCCATGATTAGCGTGCTTTATAGGGCCACTGCTTTTTTTTTATCCCCATCTTTAATTGCTGATTAAATCTAGTTTATCTTTATGCCTTGTTCACAGAAGATACTCTTTTTCATGTTTGAAGACAGAATAATAAATGCTATAGATAATAATGAAATACTGAGAACTGTATATATAAAAGTCCATATAGAGAACTGTGAACTGCAAAAAATCATAATAAATTATTTTATTGATTTTTATTATTTTTACTAATTTTTTAAATATTTATTTTTGAGAGAGGGAGAGAGACAGAGCATGAGGGAGGGAGGGCAGAGAGAGAGGGAGACACAGAATCGGAAGCAGGCTCTAGGCTCTGAGCGGTCAGCACCCAGACTGATGCGGGGCTCAACCCCATGAACTGTGAGATCATGATCTGAGTCAAAGTTAGTTGCTTAACCAACTGAGCCCCACAGACATCCCTATTGTCTGATTTTTAAATTAAACCATTATTACTTTTTAAATGAAGGAGGGTAGGAGTCTAATGTTTTAATGAGCCCCTAGCTGATAGTGTGTGTTGAACTGTCTCCTTGTTGGGCTCCTAACCCCTGATACCTGTGAATGTGACCTTATTTGGGAATAGGGTCTTCACAGATGTAATGAAGTCAAAGGGAGGCCATTCTGGTGTAGAATGGACTGTAAACCCAATAGGACTGGTATCCTTAATAAAAGA
This sequence comes from Proteles cristata cristata, assembly GCA_017311185.1. Classification (NCBI taxonomy): domain Eukaryota; kingdom Metazoa; phylum Chordata; class Mammalia; order Carnivora; family Hyaenidae; genus Proteles; species Proteles cristata. Next base: position 41,808 of record JAESUZ010000587.1, on the reverse strand, counting down.
GGAAAGGAGACGCAGACACAGAGGGAAAGAATCCAAAGTGCAGGCAGAGCTGAGATTGGATTTATGTGGCCACAAAGCAAGGAAAGCCTGGGGCTTGGAGAAGCTGGAAGAGGCAAGGTGGGGTCCTTCCCTGGAGGGTTCCCAGGGAGGATGACTCAAGTTGACAGGTCGATTTTGGATTTCTAGTATGAGAGAATGAAGTTGTTTTAAGCCATCCTAGTTTGTGATAATTTTTCAAGGTGTCCCAGGAAAGAAATATAGTAGGTATTTAGCAAACAGTTATTCTCAGGATCTAATTTTCCAATCTAAAATGTACAATGTCTATAAAAGTCATTACTTCTTTCTCTGTACTCTCACAGCACAAATTTATTGGCTTTTTTCCCTTTTTTCCTTTCTTCATTGGTCTTAGATGGAGCGTCTTAAGGGCAAGGTCCATATCATTTATTATTGTAACTTCAGTGCTTATAATGGTGTTTGGCCTAGAAGATAGTAAATTGTGAATTCATTAATAAATTATTGTTAAAATAAACTGGTATTGATTCACAAAGGTTTCTCATGCTTTAGCAGTGATGCACTGAAGAATAGTCTATTGTTTCAAAACACCAACGTGAAGTCGAATATAGACTGAATTCCCTGTATTTTGATGTTGTTTTTCTAGTAAGAGTTCAGATGTAGTTTCTTCAAAAAGGGAGGTTCAGGATTTCAAGCTACTTTGTTCTCTTTTATCTACATGTCCTCACTTTTGAAAGTCAAAGCTTTCTTCTCACTGTCAGACTGTGCTTTGGGGGAAAACTTGGTCTGAGTTAGCTATTCTCATGTACACAGAGCATGAAAAACTTTCTACCACTTGCAATTGTTATTTATGTCAAGTTCTGCCTTATTTAAACATGACCAAGCAGTTTTTAATACAACTTTCTAGTTTAACTTTTTGGAATAAAATCATGCTTGGAAAAAAAAAGAAAAATGTTTAAAAAACTGTTACTGATGGAAATAGGAATTTTAAAATAGAAGTGTAATCTCAAGTACAAGTATAGTGCGAGTATAGATTTGCAGAAACAAATGATGCCACCTTCCTAAAAGAGAAAGCACATGCCAATAATCAATTGTACTGAAAACGTGAGGCAGAAAACCCTCATCTGACTTTCATTAGCCTTGGGCACATTAGTTAGCCATCCATTTCTTTCCCATAAATTGTCGATGACAGCAAATTATCTCTCAGGGGTGTCTTTAGAACTTCTTGAGGCCTATAAAGCATTTTGAAGACAAAAAATCCTAAAGGTAGATGAATTGCTATTCTTGCATGGATGTGCACTTAAGGTCCCCCTAAGTCTGCCTTGGTCAGGTGTATATCACTCATTCTGTGTATTGGTAGGTCCATTATATAAAATAGCAGGAATTGGTGATAAACAATTTTGAAAAGATAGCCTATTATTATAATGGAAGCATTATTATTTATCTACTAAATCTTAAGTAGCTTTTGAAAAATTTAAGAGGATAAAAACGGAAGGCATTTGGAAAATTCTTACAACCTTGCAAAGCATTATGCTCAAGGTTATATTTCAGCATCTCTTTGGATTTGTTTTCTTATTATTTATTGAAGCTGTTGGAGAATGAGACACTCAAGTTAATCCTATTCAATTTTTTCCATTTTGCATCTCAAAATAGGAGCACATACATTTTTGGAAAGAGGTAGAAGTAAAAATTATCCTTTATCCAAGCACTTTTATCCAACTAAAACATGAAGAATTATACAATACTTAAGTTTGCCAAGAGGATGGAGGTCCAGAGAGGAATTTAAACATCTGACTCGATCTGGAGTTTGTACTTATGTATTCATTGCCAGACATACTCATATATTTTCCTGCTAGTCAAATTGCATATAATTAGTATTTAGTGGCTATCACTCTTTATAATAGGAATCTTAAATTCCTTTTTATATTTTCATGTTAATTTTTAATTACAACTAAAATTAATGTTATAATTCCATATACAAAATATTAAAGAGAAAAAATTCATTCTCAACACTCAAAATTGTGGAAAAATAGGAATGTGTATAAATATATAAAACGAATATGTGGAAAAATGAGGTTTCTTAGTTTTTCAAGAATACATTTTAAATAAGAATATAAGTCAGCAATATGGCTTCAGTTATATGCATGATACATTTTATGAAGCCTAATAAAAGAAACAGTGTTTGAGGGGTGCCTGGGTGGCTTAGTCGGTTAAGAGTCCGACTTTCGCTCAGGTCATGATCTCGCGGTTCGTGAGTTCGAGCCCCGCGTCGGACTCTGTGCTGACTGCCAGCTCAGAGCCTGGAGCCTGTTTCAGTCTGTGACTCCCTCTCTGACCCTCCCCTGCTCACGCTGTCTCTCGCTGTCTCTCTCTCCTTAAAAAAAAAAAAAAAGAAAGAAAAGAAAAAAGAAACAGTGTTTGAAAGATGCTCTTAATTACTTTGCCTACTTATGAACCTAAGATGGTTTTTTTTTTTTTTTTTTTTTGGATGCTGTGGTTTAAACTGCTGTGAAGTCCTTATTTGGTATCTTACCTGTGTTCTTGGTTTCATGTTTCCCATTGCCATTTATAGGTGAGCTTTTGCCACCCTTGTTCTCTTCTGAGAAACACATTCATCAACTATAACAATTTACCCATAAAACTATAATCAGCTGTCTTTGATTTATTGAACTCTGCCTTTGGCTTTATAATCCTCTTTGTCCTAAATATATAGAAAGGTATCATGATAACTCATATTCATACCTTCTCTCTGACATGGATAGGTACAGGTAGGCTATACTGATCTCAGGTGTTATTGCTATTTTTGATAAGCTGAAAGAAACATTAAAAAATGATTAGGAATTTAAAAATATAGGGGTACCTGGGTGGCTCAGTCGGTTGAGCTTCCGACTTCGGCTCAGGTCAGAGCCTGGAGCCTGTTTTGGATTTTGTGTCTCCCTCTCTCTCTGACCCTCCCCTGCTCATGCTGCCTCTCTCTCTCAGAAAAAAAAAATATGTATATATATATATATAGTCACATCCCTCCCCACTTCTCCTTCATAGCTCATGAAAAAGATGGTTGGGGTAAATTAGTCCTTCGTGTAATTTAAGAGCCTTTATATCAAAAATGATAATATTTAGGAAAAGAATACACACAAAAAAACAGTCACTACAACTGAGAAAGTTTAGGAAAATTTGAATAGAGGATTTCTATTGTTAAATCTTAATAAAGTTGAGAATTAGTCTCTAACAGATGACGTATGTTGTCTTCAAAGATTTTTTTTTCTATTTGCAATCAGTAATGTTATCTTGTATAAATATTAGGATGTGAGATAATTATCTATATTTTCTGATGTTTTGTATATTATCTCTTTCATATAGCTTTTCTGATGGAAATCATTTTAGAACCCTACCTAGCTGACAAAACAAATCGTGTTTAGCATTTCTGCTTGATTTCTTGTGAATGTGGCATTAAAATGTCAGTTGAAAAAAGCTGTTTGTCAAATAAAGGCATACTATACTAGCATATGAAAGGGACAAAGATATTATCACAGCAGGTTTCATGGAACTCATTAAAATGTATGTAAACCAGGAGCAAATAATATATAAAAGAGAACTTAGCAATCAGGTTAAAAATAAGTAATAACATTAAATGCATAAAGCAGCCATAATTATCTTCTCTAAGAAACATTTAACCAAATAACTGCTCTTGTTTCAGATGCTTATGTTGGCTTCTAATGGTTGGTCATATAAAATTTCCCATAATGCACAGTGATACAAACCAAATGAGTTCTTGACTGGATATTTATGTACATCTGTTGATGTTGTACCATTTAGGTCATATATATCATTAATGCTTATGGAAATAAATACAAGCTGGAATCTGAAGTATTAATTAAAAATACTCAAGAATCTTCGAGGAACAGTCTGTGGCCATGCAGGACACAGTTTCATAAGCATGAGGCCTGTTCAGGCATCTTTCCAAAAGGAAAAAAAAACAAAACTTTGAGGATTTCTCAGGTAGAGTTGGGGACAGTGGTGGTTTGAGGAATCATGACTTGACAACTAAAGTTGTATTCTCTTAAACTGTCTTCCACTAAAAACAATTTTTTTAATGTTTATTTTTGAGAGAGAGAGAGCATGCACTCAAGCAGTAGGGGGAGGGGCAGAGAAGAGGGAGACACAGAATGTGAAGCTGTCGTCACAGAGCACAACACAGGGCTTGAACTCATGAACCGTTGATCATGACCCGAGCCAAAGTTGGACACTTACCCAGCTGAGCCACCCAGGAGCCCCCAAAAGGTCTTCCATTTTTTAATGATCGAACAATTGCCAAGTAGCTGTTTGAATTCATAAATGGTAAAATGCATACATTTTCACATTATTACTAAAATGAAAGAAGAAAATAGTAATAGTGTCTTGGTATTCATGAACCTTCACAACTACATGCTAACGGGACCCCCATAAGACAAACCCTGAAATAATAAAAATAGGCTGACGTTTTGAATGAAATAGGTCTGAATTCAACTCCGATTCTGTCCTAATGCTGCAAAAATCACTCAGTCTCACTAAATCTTTGCTCCCCAATCTGTAGAATTGATACAGTCCTCACATAATTATTACTAGACTAAATAAGGTAAAGTGGGAAAAATCCTTGGTATAGTGGCTGACAACATATGCACTTTCTTCATCTTATATGGTATCAATGTACTGATTACTGAAAATATTTGGGACAGAGTAGGAGGAAAATCAGTTGTCTAAGCATGATAAACACATTCACCCAAAGGGCCCTTTTTTTCCTCTGAGGCATTTATTTGTTGAGCAGTGTCTACAAGGTTTAAAAAAAAGAATAATATTATAAGCAGCAAATAATTCCAGAGCACAGCTAGCTCTCAAGCTCTGGAAGAATTTATCTACTCCACATATGTGAACAGTTTATCCCTAGAGTATTTTTTTTCAACCTCTATCACCAAAGGATTAAGCCCAATTATAATTAATTCTTTAATAATGAAATTGATACCCTTTTCAAGCTTTTAGACCAGATACTAGATTAGAGTACACTATAAAATATGCTTCTGAGTAATTATGACCTAATTAATTATTTTAGACAGCTTTTGAAAGTTTGATTTACTAATTGGACTCTCCGAAATTGAAAGCAGGAAATAGAGCTGTCCAGCCCACCAGAGGCTTCATTCCATTTGGCACCAAACCAGAGTGAAAGTTGACTTAATTTGTGCCGTTTTGCATGGTTGGGTTTGACAAGTGTGTTTGGGTTTCATATAATAATCAAAGGTCATTTCTGGCCTTGCTTTTTGTGAATACAACTCAAATGAATAAGAATGAAATCTAAAGAATGGCAGGAGCTCTATGCATGAGCTATACTTCCTGCCTTTCACTTTTAGCTGTAATGCATGGGGATGCACCTGTGTAAATAAAAGAATAGAGGGGATACTGCCATATGATTATACTCAACCCTGAAATGTGGAGGCACATGACATACTCTATATCAGCTCCTGCTTGGCGGGTGCAGTTCTGAACAAATATCTTCTCTGAGTCTCCATTTGTGGCTCAGGGCAGTTTGATCCTAGCCTAGGGTGGGTGCCCACTAAGGTAAAGAATTGGGGAAGCCTAAATGAGTGTTTCAAGTCTGGAACCTGATGCCAATGACCTGATTTCCTCCCTCTGCCTTTGTACACTACTATCATGAAGTACAGTTGGTATTGAGGTTTTACCTGGAACTCCCCAGGAATGTACAAGGTCTACTTCCAAACTAAATGCTAGAGAGAATCATCTGTGGCCTTCTTGTGTTCGTATGTTGTTATGTACTTGCTTCAAAGTTCATAGAAAACTGTTTGGCAAGCTATGGTTTTTATATGATCTTAGCTTGTAAGAAAATTTTCTCTTTGGTACTCCAAGTAAAACAGCTTAAAGGTTAATTGACACTGGAAAAAAATGACCTAGAACCTACTTTTAAAAATAGCTTTATATCAGTATAATTTCCTAATATTTTTAATATCTAAATGGCATTCAAGTACATATCTCTGAATTCTAATCCCACAGTTTCAGGACTCTATTTTTCTGCTTAATATAGGAAGCAGTATTTAAAGTCAATGTTAATAATTGAATACACATAAGGATAGTATATTTGTATAGGGGACCTCTGAAAGAAAGGATAGCAATGAGCTATAGGATTTTAATGACATAAAACTACTTTTAACCAATGTCTGTAATCTATAACATTATACTCTTGACACCTCAAAGAATATTTTTATTTTTTATTTTTTCTATTAAAATTTTTTTAATGTTTATTTATTTTTGAGAGGCTGAGACAGATAGAGCACGAGCAGCGGAAGGGCAGAGAGAGAGAGGCAGACAGAGTTTAAAGCAAGCTCCAGGCTCTGAGCTGTCAGCACAGAGCCGGACAGAGCTCAAACTCATGAATTCCTAGATCATGGCCTGGGTTGAAGTCAGATGTTTAACCAACTGACCCACTCAGGCGTTCCTCAAAGAATATTTTAAAAACTATTCTTTAATGAAATGTTTATTTTTATAAACTGGGGTGAATCTTACAACTAAAGTGGCTTTTCATAGCAGAAAGTTTTCTCTCGTGTATGGATATATGATTGAAAAGCATATTCTATTGACTGCATTGAAGAAACCTATAAATGAACTTATGCAATGTCTACTTCCATGTTTGAAAGCTTTAAGGTTTTCTTCAAATTTCAAAGACGTATTGATGTGGACTCAGTAGCCCTCTTTACTGATAGAACAGTAGAAGATGACCAAGTTGGAAAATTCAGTTTGCTTATTTAGAGTCTAAGCCAGTGGATTTGTAAGGTAAACCAACCAAACCACGATGAGCTGGAAATCCTCAGTTATAACAAAGAGGTAAACATATGCCTCATTCTTCTCCATTACTATTTTTGAGTGTCTTTTATGTACCAGACATGGTTGTATTGGCTAAGGGTTATTAATTCAATTGTATGAAGTCAGACTGGAATAAGTATAATGCACAATATTTAATGCAAGAAAATGCAATATTGCTCATGGCTCCTGGGCAATCTGTTCTCTCTATATAATGGCTTAGATATCACCAAGTTTGGTTTGAGAACCAAAAGATGTGACACTTACTGTTCATCTGAAGCACATAGATTATAAAGTCAAGATTTTCTGGAACGGTTCTGTATGCTGGTATATAAAAGTACAGTGTTTAAAAAAGAAATGAGCTTTACAAGTCTGGTTATGTGTCATTAGAGGAGGCAGTTATGATCCTCCTCTGGGGTGCTGGGGAGCAAGGGAAACTATCATGAGATATACTACGATCTTTTGGGGATAGCACGCTTCTCATAAAATTCTGTGTGCTTAGCTAATTAAATTTGGAGCCTGACTTTGCTGTGTCTGTGTGTGTTTGTGAGCATATGTACAAGTGCTTTTGTGTGAGGGGTATGTGTGCGGTAAAGCCTGCACACGTGTACATCTTTGTATGTGCAATAGTGTGGTCAGTCTGTTGGGTGTGGGTCATATGTGCATGCACCTGGGTGTCTATGTGTGTGGTCTTCTCCTTCCAATCCATAATGTCATTTGTGTTTGTTAAATATCTACTTTTCAATCTTGTGAATAATTACTTTGTTCTTTTATAATATCTGCAACCTATTATCTAGAGTGCTAACTTTTCCTCTCCCATTTTCCAATCTTTTTCAATTTTCCGCTCATTAGCAATTAAACTATAAGGTAATGAAAAAAAGGAAAATTCAAACCAATTCAGAGAGCATCCTCTATGCATGTAAATACACAGATTAATAAATACTCCATTCTTGTTGTAAAACTGGCCTACAGACTTTAACAGATAGTGGGGCATGTGTCAGTCAGATCTGATTCAGATACTGGTAAGTGATCTTGATGAATCTTAAGATATTATAGTAAATATTCAAAAATCATTCTTGATTCTTTTTCTCAAGATTTATTTTTCTGTTTATCATCTTGCCTTCAGTGACTGCTAATTATTGTTCCTGGGATATGTTTTTGAGTAGCAGCAAGATAGGAAGAAAGATAAAATATCAGCCTTATTTAATATATTGTCTGCCCACAGGTATGGCGATTGGCATCAAGTCTCTGTCATTAAGGCAAAGCAAAAAATCCCCCTCTAATCCCACTCTACCCCTGAATTTCTAATTAGAATGTATGAAAAGCAGTAGAACAGCATGTAACCCCTCAAAGTTCTAGAAGCAATAGAAAAATCAGGGATTTTTTAGGCTTGGTGAGGGCAGGGCTGGGGGGTGGATAAAAAGGAAGAAACTAGAACTTTAGAATACATTAGCAGGGGAATGTATAGTAAGTGGTATTTATGTTGGGAATCATTAGTTCCTAATAGAAGCACTGATGTAAATTAGCATTATCAGTCTCACAGAGACCATAAAGAAAACATGTGCGCGCGCGCACACACACACACACACACGGTAGATTTTGCATATTTAAAAATATTTCAATGCAATAATATGCAGATTGGGAGATAAATTCTGTTGCCTTCTGACTTCTTGCTACATGATAAAGACATATTGAAAAGTCTGTTTCTAAAATTTGTTAGCTAAGGAGTGAACAAAGATCTTGTCTTTTTAATATATGAAAATGGAAATATTTTGGTAATAAGAAAAATAAACTTCCAAATTAGTGGAGAAAAAATCATCTGAGATTTAACTTCTAGTCATATATAAAACTCATTTCCCTCGTTTCCACTGTGAGTACTGAAGCGCTCTGAAATATTTATTTTTTTCAAATAAATTTCCTCACTGCAAGAAAATGTTTTTATGAAATACTATGTGAGAGATTAAATCACTACATTTTTACTTATATCTTTCTCCTGCTTTCCTTCCTTCCTTCCTTTCCTAAGTCCCTCATTTCTCTATTCCCTATCTTCTTCATTCCTTTTTTTCTTTGTTCTTTGCTTCAAACATTCTTTGAGTCTAGTCCTCAGTACTGGCCTAGGGTCTGGTACTGTTGAGTGACTGAGAATCATGTACTGTGTGCTAGGTGTTGTGCTCAAAGTGCTGGACTGCTTTCTGGGCTGGTGGGGTTGAGGAGTGGACTAGGTTCTCATATTGATGGCTAATTTTGCTCATAACCAGCAGATCAGTTGGATGCTGCAGTGCAGTCATATATGACCTGGGAATATAAAAGAGAGGAAGAAACTAATTAAGCTTAGGAAGAGTTAAGGTCAGAAAAACTAGGGCCAAACTCTTGAGCTAAAGTTTTGGTGTCTGAAAGAACATTGCACTTTCTGGAATGGTGAGTAGGATGGTTTTGTGTTTCCATGGGGCTGGAGGGTAGTATATATGTTGCTTAATCTGTTGTAGTTTTTCCTCTGTTTAACCTTCCAACCTTTTCGTTTATTGTTCCCATTGTCCAGTTGTTACTTCCCATCCCATATTCCTTCAGAGACTCTGACGTCATTGGGTTTTGGAACTACTACTGATTAGACAGAAATATACTAACTATCCATTTTCATGGTACCTAATGTTTGTGTAATACCGTAAGATATTCTCTCTGTGTATGTCTCTTTATACTCTCCTCTCCTGCTCCCTGTTTATTCATGTATATTGAATTACTAGGGTGTTTTGGTTTATATGGAGATAGGGAAACAGACTGTACACTCATTAAGGCCAAAGATACCATGAGTTGGCATACTAATAGTGCACAGGAAATAGCTATGTATATATTTCCCACATAGTTTTCTGGGGCATAGAAGTTTGGCTTCAAAAACATTACTATGGTATCTGCTTCAGGCAAGTATTGTCTGGGTAAGCATAATCTCAAAATTTCATTAAGGGCATCAACAAGCAAGTTCTCTAGCCACCTTTCCCCTGATCAAATACAAACATAGACCAGTAGTGGTAGAAATGAATCCATCTTTTCAAATGAGGATAACTTAATAAAGGGACCTATTTTAGCACACAAAAATCCATAATTTATTTCTGAATCTAGAGTCTGTAGATGATCTCCCAAAAGGTGAGATGGAATGGAAAGTATCCATACCAGGTTTGTGAGCTTGAAGAGGTGTCCTATGTGAAACTGCTATACAAATTGTAAATTGCTCTGCAAATCCAAACAATAGTGCTCTCATTTTAGTTAACTAAAAGTAAAGCATGATCAGAAAGATGGAATTATTACTGTCTTGGGCAAGTGATCTTAGTTTCTGCATCTGTAAAACGAAGTAATGATATCTACCTTGCAGAGTTGGCAAAATTATAGATGCCATGTAAAACCTGCACAGAGCCTGAAGAAAGTTGGGATTTAATAAACTATAGTTATTTTATTACTATAACATACTATTTCTAACCATCTATAATTTTAGAAAAATAAAAAATATCTTTTATTTTTAAATTTTATTTATTTTTATCTTTTAGAGATAGAGCACCAGTGGGGAGAGGGGCGAATGGGGACAGAGAATCCCAAGTAGTCTCCATGCTCAGCATGAAGCCCCATGTAGCACTCAATCCCACAATCCTGAGATCATGATCTGAGCCAAAATCAATAGTTGGATGCTAAACTAACTGAACCACCCAAGTGCTCTAAAAGATATCTTTTAGAATTTACAATAAAACAAGTACTTGCAATTCAAGCTGTTTTGAATTCCAGGTGTTCAAAACATAAGAAAACACCTATGATTTTATATTTGAAGTTTCAGTGAGCATGGAAGGTTTCTAAGAATGAAGTTTAAACCTTTAAAGAATAAGAGGTGCACTGGAATGTCTGGAAAACTGAAACAAAGGGGAGAAGAAAAAAGAATAACAGAGAAAACACAACTCTTTTATGGTAGCAGCACTGGACAAGTGGGTGATTTTCAGAATGATAATAAGCACTCACCACCCCATGCTCAGGACTGCTCCAACTTCATGCGCAGTGGGGAACCTTCTTTGTCCTTCAGTATAAAATTGTACATGCAAGTTATTTGTAACAGAACATTGAAAAGTCAATGAAGGCAAACCTGGTAGGCAGCTACTGTCAGAAAACATCTGAATCAATAGGACACTATCAGAATAGTCTTTCCCCAGCAAAACACAAAGCTGTATTAACCGAAACCATGACAGCACTGTGAAATTTCCTCACTACAGTAATTTGAAGCAACATAGATCTAGGGAAGCATGTTTTAGTGTCTCACCCAAGAGGTCAGAAAATAACAACAAAATGTTATGGATCATACTCTTGAGGATCACCTAAGAGATGTGATGATTCTGGATAAAAGGCAAGGTCGTACACTTAATTCTTTACTTGTTTCTGTAACATTAAAAAAAACTGAACACAGACTAAAAAAAAGATTATTTTTCTTAAACTTATCTTTTTTTATTACTACTGTTATTCCATTACTAAAGTTTCTATAGAATGAGCGATTAAGCAGCAAAAAAATAGCAAGAAAAGCATTAAAACAATAATTTTCCATGAGCTACAGATAAACTTGAAGCCCTTTACTTTGACCTTCATGATCTCATTACAGCCTCATCCCTTACATTACCATGTACCATGTGCTTTAGTAAATTCGTTAACAATGAAAGTGGAAAACCAGCATGAAAGTAAGTCCTATACAGTCAGTATGGAATCCACTTTTCTTTGTAAAATTATTCAGTCACTGTTAAGCCATGTCCACCTGCTGGCTTCCACATATTTCTTATTTTCATACTATTATATCCAATTTAGAATGCCCATCCATTTTACTGTAATGCTAATCACTTCACAGTGGAGACCGTGTTTTGCCCTGCCTAAACAGGGGACAATGTAAGGTGTCAGAGAGCAATAGTCCTTCCCCAATGAGTCCTGATCTCAAAATCCAACTGATACTTATTAACTGGGAAAAATCGCTTAATCTTTCTGATCCTCAGATTCCTTATCTGTAGGATGGTGATAAATAAAGCTTGTCTGTGAGAAGACAGACACAGATATAGGCATATGTATGTATGTATGTGTATCTCGCATTCAATAAATGTTAACTTTAGAATTATTAGTAAGCATATAAGGAATGCTTATTGAAAATATGAAATAACTTACTGACTAAAGATTCACCCAGTAAGTGTTGGGCAATAATTTTTCATAAGGCAGATGAGAAGTTAAATGGTTGTGTTAGAAAGATTGAAGGCTATAAATTTGCATTCCAATTTTGAATCAATAATCCCCTCCCTATTATTCATTTATTTTTAGAGAAAAGTCCATTTAAAGATTCTCCTAGTTTTGTAAATCTTCTAAGAGCTGTTGGTGTATAAAAACATCAGATAATCAAATGAGGACAGACTAATTCTAGTTAAATTATGGCATATCTGAGCAGTTAAAATATGGCATATTTATGACTCAGACACCCTAAATTACCTTAAACTCATTTATATCTTTTGCTGATTGCCTATACTGAGCTAGTTTTCTGTGATTAATTTTAGAGTTTATGATATAAAAAAAGAGATGTTCTAGAAGCCGCAAGTTTATTACATTTCTGTATTTGCACCTTAAGTTAGAGAATTCACAAAAAAATTCCACTTAAGACAACTATATCATACAATAAATTATAGATAAATGGGTAAACAGAATGTAGTATATATCACAAAGGAATTATTGAGACTTAAAAGAATGGAAATTTGGATACATTCTACCAAATAGGTAAACCTTACAGACATTATGCTAAATGAAATAAGTCAGACACAGAAGGCTAAATACTCCATGATCCCACTTATATGAGGTATCTAGAATAGTTGAATTCATAGAGACAGAAAGTAAGATAGTGATTTCCAGGGGCTGTGTAGAGAGGGAATAGGGAGTTATTATTTAGTGGATATGGAATTTCAGTTTGGAAAAATGTAGCAGTTCCGGAGCTAGATGTTGGTAATGACTGCACAATAGTGTGAATGTACTTAATGCCTCTGAACTGTACACTTATAAATGGTTAAAACAATAAATTCTATGCCTGTTTTATCACAATTAAAAAATAAAAAATAAATAATAGATTTGTATAAAGCTAAAGATACAGCACTTGAAAATAAAAGCTTATTGTAATGGGGTTTTTCGGGATGTAGATAAATCTGGCCTTATGTGAGGAAAAGTAAGAGAAAAGAGAACTTTCAATAAAGCCAGCGCTATGATAGACATGGGTTAAAAGGTCATCACTTTGGTTCAACTAGCATTGAGCACCTACTCTGTTCCAGTGTCTGGGATAAAAAGATAATTCGTCGACCATACCGAGGGAGTTCTCCTTCTCATGCAAAGAGAAACTCTTTAAACAACATTTTTGTCTAAGTCTAAGCAATTCATGTGTCTAAGAGTAAAGGTTCCAGCATTATGTAGACCCGAGTCTACATGCAGCTCAATAATTATAAGCTATGTTTCCTTGAGGAAGTTAGTTTACCTCTCAGAATCTCCCCAGTTGATGAAACATGAATGTAAACTTCACAGAGAAAGTACCTAAAAAGCACTCAGGAGGAAGTAAGGGTTCAGGTAACAGTGGCCACTGCTGTGTTGTAATCCAAGGACAGTGATATGGGCTGGTTGGGGCTGCCTAACAATACCCTGGGAAAAGAACCTGGGGTATTTAAAACAAATTTAAAAATTACAACGTAGGTGAATAGTATTTAATTGTGTACTTTACGTTATGTTACATGAGAAATAGAGCACAGATAATTTCTAGCTTACTGTGCCTCATTGATGGAGCTTTAATCACAAGCCTCAAAACCCTCCTGGGAAGACTTGAAGGTATTAAAATAAAGGAATTCTGGACTCCTATGTAGAGGCCTGGAAGGAAATGTTAAGAGCAGTGCAGGACTCCTGTGTCCGGAGCCTACGGTGACTGTCCCCAGCTGTCTCTACCCATATGACCTAAATTCACTTCAGGATCTTGCACTGCCTAAGATCCCTTGTCACTTGCTTATTTGGTTTAACAGTTGTGTGTGTAGGTCGTGGAGGAAGCAGGGAGAATGCACGGCTGGTGGGAATACTTTGATTCATTTCCTTTCTTCTTAGAGGTTTCCTCCTACAGTCACACTGACACATTTTGATCAAGAGAAAAATGGGGCCGGGATATTTGAAACCAACACCACTTTAAAGAAAAGGCAGCTGCTCCTATGGGGAGCAGAATCACACCAGGAAACAGAAAGAGATAAATCAGTGCGGAAAGCCAGTTTAACTCCTTGTCCACATTTTGGGTGGGATCAATTGAGGATCAGCAAAAGTGGAGAAACATTTTGCCCCTGTCTTCCTCACAATCATCTAGTTCCCATCCCCAAGCCTGCAAATACTTTGGTTCAATGTAGACTGAGAGTTTTCATGGGTTTGTGCAACCACTTTGGGTAAATATCCATACAATAAATTAAAAGTAAAACATCTTAAAAATGCATTTTTGTTACATAACTCTTTCATAGGTTGGGGACCACCTGTATTTTTTCCATTATTTCCACTGACGCAAGTACAAATTTTGCTCTGCCTTTGTAACCCATCCTGATAACTGTCCAAATCTTATCTTAATTGGGAATAATGGATATATTAATAATTACACAATTAGGCAAACTTGTTTTTTTCTGGAATTATGTTAAAAGACCTGATTCGGATAAATGGAAAAGCTTGTGCTCTATAATACAACAGCATTGTAAGTATTATCACATAGATGATGCTCTAAGACATAAATCGAGGGCATTACAAAAATCTCTAGAATTAGAAAAAAAAGTATTTTAAAGTCCTAAAGAGAAGGAAAAGCCAAGGCTAAATCTTTCATACTTCAAACATTGCATTCCTAATAAAAGAGAAATAACTTCCCAGGAGATGTTACGGCATATTGTGTCTATGTGAGACGCAAACATAAAATGGATAAACAGGAAACCCTGAGCAACTTGCAAAACTGCTGCTGAGAATTATTTCTTACAAGACACTTCAAACTATTGCAAATCCAGATAATATCACTTTGGGGGTCATTGAGGTAGCAAACAAATGCGTTTTGAGTATTTGTTTCAAGTCATTATTTCCTTACTCTGAAACATTTCATACCAATTCATAAACATAGACTTTGCCAGGATTCTTTTGGAAGTGGAAAATAAAAACAATAGTAGGGTTAAGCAATATATATTAACCATAATAACATGAAAGATAAATTGCTTGAATGTACAAGGAAACATATGTTGAACCAGATTTTTCATATTTTAGGAAGGGAAATTGCTCTTTATGTAAGGATTACATTTTGAAGAGGAGAAAAATGATATTTACTACGAGCTGCATTTTGCTGATATAGAAATGATTACTACTAAGATTGGGGTATACCTACCTTTAGAGGCAGAGCAAGATTTGACATTAAAAGAGGGAGTGGTATTAGTACTGATGCTCAATGTCAGTATTATAAAGACATTTTTATGATATTTGCAAAAGAATGACTCAAATGATGAAGCCAACTAAAATGGTAGATATAAAATTAACAGAAAATAATAGATGTACTGAAATGAAGAGAAAATTTATAAAATATTCTTTATCATAAGGAAACCACCAGAATGAGACATTTTGTTTCTGAGATTTCCTTGGTGAAAAAATAATTTTGTGATTTTAATTTTCGATATCACATGCACATTTTTATGTCATTTTTTGAAAGGAGGATGTATCATTTTGCCATCCAATGGCGTAAAACTATCTTTAACTTTAAAATGGTTTATGTAGTAACATATGTTGGATGTATTTTATTTCTGGAAACCTGTTCAGACTGCAGTTTGGTTAGGTTTATTTTCTGTGGAGAAAATAACCCCATTTGTAACTCCAAAGGAAGTAATTTCATGATGGGGTAAAAAGCTTTTTTGGTAACCATCACATCATAATGTGTACCGATTCAGCTTACTTATAGGGCCATGAAGACTGTCAAAATGTTTCAGGTCTTACTTTTTGACCGTCCTGGAGGGGAGTCATTCTCCTGACCTTGTCTAATTTCAGTATTTGCTTTAAGGAGTAAGAAGTCTTCAAGGAGAGGACTCATGGCAGACCCTTTCCAGAGCATGTCTACATCCTACTATACTAAAACCAAATTTCATCCTGTATTCAAACCATCCTCTACATCTTTCTTCCTTCACATTTTCTTTCCTCTATTATTGGCAGACTTATATATTTTTAATAATTTTATTTTTTTAAGTTTATTTTTAGAGAGAGAGGGACAGTATAATTGTGGGAGGGGTAGAGACAGAGAGGGAGAGAGAATCTCAAGCAGGCTCTGCTCTGGCAGCAGATGCAGGGCTGGAAATCACAAAACCATAGGATCATGACCTGAATCAAAACCAAGAGTTGATTGCTTAACTGACTGAGACACCCAGGCCCCCTATTTTTTATAATTTTAAAAGAATGCCCCTTTAATATTGCAAAATAGATATTTTTAATAGCAAATATAACAATGAATTACTATTTGTTTATACCATTGTACTAAATTCTGTAATAAACACATAATATGTGTGGAATTCTCAAATAAACCTATACAATATAATTTATTATCTTTATTTTTATAGGCCAGGAAATTGGGTAAGAGGTTAAATTGTCTTCTTGAGGTCAGATAGCCATTATGTAGCAGAAAGAGAACTTGAACATAGCTCTTTCATCCTCTACCAACATTCTTAATTACAGAAATAAATAATGCAATCTAAAATAATGACCTGGTGCCGACAAATAAGTGAATAAATCAGAATGTGAAAACAGATCAAAATTAGCATAAACTGTTCACATAGCTGAATCACTCATTTTAGCCTTTGATCAACTTTAGACTTTACATATTGTTAATTTTAAAGCATTTCTACTGCATCTCTATTGTTATATTTCAGTCATGAAAGATGATAAGGTTTTCAGAACAAAATAAGGACAAATATCAATGCAAGTATTCAAATTAAAGATTGTTTCTAGAAATAATGGACAGAATTCTACCAATAATTAAAATAGCTAGCTCTATACAGTACCTACTGTCAACAAAATACTGTTATATAAACAAAGCACTGCATGTCTTTAACTCATTTAACTATCTCAATCAGTCAATGAAGGAATTAAAACATCTAGAGGTCTACTAAATAGCCCTATGACCCAGAGCTAATAAGTAGTGAAGCTGGAATTCAAACACAGAGGGTAAGCTACCATTCTTTAGTATCTAGTAATGTTTTAGCTTTATCATGAGTAATAATGACTGCAGAAAACCCATCTCACCCAATGTCCCAGAGAGAGTGACAAAACTGTCAGTTATTTATTAAATAAAAGCATACTGATTCTAATCATGGTTAGATGAATATCTTATAGTCTATTACTGTAAGTCAAAGTACTGTTATTCTCTCTACATAGTAAACATTTCAGTATTTGTAATTATACTAAATATAAGCTACTTTATGACAGAAGCTATGCTTTGTTTGCTCCTATAACTCTAACATTTGGGAAAATGTATGCAGTAGGTACTCAATGGCAACTATTAAATAAAAGTAAAGGGGAAATAAAAGAATGAATTTCCATAATACCAAAGATTTTAAAGGAAATAAGTCCAGATAATGTAGTAACCATAAAATGCCGAGGTATTTTATGGAAGCACAAATTGGAAGCATCTGTTTTGTGGTAATATTCTTTACAAACAAAATAAATATACTTCTATCCCTTTAGGTGACTTTATACTTATGGCTATTATCCATTTCAATGTTACTTCTACATTTTCTATCTAAAGATGGTTGTCTTTAATAATTAAATTCTCCTACCATGGTTTAATTTTAGCATCTGAAGAATAAATACACATGATTCAACTTAATGTTTACTGATGAGTGATAAGGAAAAGTGATATCGTATGTGCGCCCAGTATTTTACACAGACCAGTGACATTTTAAAAAGATCTATTCTTTCATCTCTTCTCACTATGCCATCATTCACACAGAAAAATGTAATATGCTTTGCCTTCACCAGTTGTGATGTTTAGTTAAAAGTGATAACCGGGAAAGGGGGAGTCAGATAGACTTGAGTTCAAATGCTAACTCTGCTGCTTACTAATTAGACTAACATTATAAAGACTATTTTTCATTTTAATGAATCTACAAAACTGTGTTCTTTTGCTAACTAAATGAAATGTCATCATCATCTGATTAGATTATAAATTCAAGGAAAAGTGAAATTTTTTTTCTGGAGGACCATTATTGTCTAGAGCAGACAGTAATCAACAATTTAGGTTTCATCATCAACACACTGTTTATAAAATGATATATTGAATTCCCAAAGCAGTAAAGGAAAATTTTCATACAAAAGGAAGTTTTTTTTATAGTAATCTAAGGTTTTCCATAATAACACAACTAAAATTTATAATTAAACATCACTAAACTCATATATCTAATGTGATATCAGAGAATCTTGGGAAGTAGATTGGGCATTTTTCCACCATCATCCAGAATAGAAAACAGTGAATCACAGAGGTAACTGCTTAACTCTTGCTGATGGTAGATTGTATGTGTGTGTATTACTGTTATATATTATTATTATCTGGTAGTTGGTTTTTAGCTGCATGATCTCCCTCTGTGCTCCAGGACCCCTTACTAAGTGGGGGGGGGGGGAGGTTATGGGTGAAGCCAAGACTCGAACTCCCATTCTTTAGCTCTCTGTGTATAATTCCCTCTGCTATAAACATTCTAATGAGCTGTATCAACATACAGTTTTAGTCAGATAGAGACAATACAGAATTGGATTAGCATTTTAGTTGAAAAAAAATTTAATGTTTGAGAACAGGTTTCTTGAACCAATATGAGACCCTCAGTTTTTAAAGTCTTTCAGCTAATATATCAGGTGGTTAATGAAGCCAGAAGTTTTCTTGATTCAGTCACTAGATATGAGAGCTTAGATAAATGAATTGACTTACCCAGGACTCTATAAATGAGGATATTAGAGGAGGTAATGCCTATAAAATGAATATACTAGACTAGAGAGAGAAATTCTTCTTCATGCTGTTATTACACACAAACACATACACACATAGCCCTATACTCTTGATTATAAGGACTTGTTATTTCAAATACAGAATGGTTTGACTAACTGAAAGTTCTGAGGGGCATTTGCAAATAATATTTATTTACTAGTGAATCACAAAACACTTTCCTAGTTAAAATCTATTTTCTCTTAGGACCTTTCTTCTGAAAACTTCTTGTTCTATTTGGTGTGCCAGCAAAGAGAGATTGTTAATAATGATCATGCTTTGAGTGAGTACATCAACTCCCAGTAGTATTTAAAGAGGTTTAGTAGATCTAAGATAATGTAAATAGTTTCCAAGAAGCATGTCTGAGCATCTGAGTGCTTTTTTAAAGCACATCCTATTTATTATTATTATTATCACTATCCAGTGTATTCTGTGTACAGAGAACCAATCCTTAGAGTTTTTCAAAGAACCACTGACTGTTCATTCAGTAATCAGTGAAAAATTATTACTTTAAAATGCAATTTCTGATGGCCTTTTCCTTATTTTTCTTATCTTTAAGCAGATTTATTTTCTGTGAAATATAAGTGTAATGTCCTCTAAAGATCTTTGGTAATATTCTAATCAATTACCAAATTGTTTTTAAGCTATGAGCTTTGAGGCAAAACTATACATTTGTATGGCTTTCCTATACTAAAAATAAGGCTTGATTTAAATACAAATTGTAAAAACTTATTTGTTATTCATGAGGTTGCAACACAAACACATATGCTATAGATTAAAGATGGGAAAAATAATCACTGCATTATCCAATGTCTTCACTTTCTATCATCCTTTATTTTATGTACTGACACCCCTCATTCATGAACTCTTTGAAATAAGACCTATATTAAGACACTTCTATTGTTTTGACAATATCGTTTTAATTCAGAGTATTTCTCTTCAAGACTATTTTATAAAATCATTAAGGCATAAACTATACTTTTGAATTTTGGGCTTGAGTTAGTCATTTTTCCTTACAGTTATTTATGAGTCATTTAGTATGTTGTTGTTAAATAAAAGACAATAAAAACTAAAAGGAAAAACTCCCACAAAGCACAAAACACATCAAGAAATTGCACGTTCTCTTTCTTAGAAACAAGGATATTATTTTCTCTAGGATTACTCCAAATGAGCAGAAGACCTAAATATTTGAATCAGTTCTTTCCAAAGGATGCCATACTAAATCTGATTTTAATATAATTATGAAAAGTGCATCCACATCAAACAGCTTAGATAAGTCACACCTAAATAATGGACAAAATCACTTAAAGATAGAACAGAAAAACAGACATTGATGGCTCTTCACAGTGAAATTATAACATGACCAAGAAATTGTGAGAGGGGGTATGGTAAATATTACGTAGTTTCTGTATGAAGAGTATAAAACTAATATGTATGATTCTGTCATTTAAAAATCCAACCTAGATGTTAACTGTACTCCTTTCAAAACAACCATGGCATTAAAAGGGATATATAACATGGTTCACCAATGTGGACTTTGCTTTTCCACCTTTATTATTTTTGATATTCACATATTTAATATTTGTAATTGTTTGCATCTAGGAAATCATTAAACTCTTACCAATTCTACCATAAAGAATGGAATAAAAATTTAATTTTGTTTCACAAAAAGCGTATTTAGGAACATATTTAGGAGAACAATTATTATTCTCAATTAATAGCTATGGAAAAAGAAATATAAGTCACAGTTAAGTTGTGAGAATATTAAAAAGAAATATACTAGTGAGATTAACTTATAGATTTAAAGACTACAGATGGTTGCCCTTTTTTTGATAATTCTAATTTAAAGACTGCAACAAAACAAACATCTTGATTCTTTTTAAAATTTTATTCACAATGAATATATTTTCTAGCACATGCAGAGAATGTGAGGCATGTTGATTAAATTTTACTTAATTTTCTTCTTTAGAATCTAAAATGATAAAATGCTGTAATACTAGTCAAAATTAGATAGGATGGGATCAACATAAACATGTTCTTCCATATAAATGTATCATAAGGATTACCTTGGCCTCTTATTTAAGAGGATTACAGGATGAGTGATTTTCAGTTTACTCCAGTAAATTGGGATTGAGTTTCAGAAGGTTCCCCTTGCTTACTATATAAATCTCTTATCTTACCAAATAGAAGGTGAATACTTCTATAAAAGAAATTTGTAGGATCCTCTCATTTTATAGAAGCTCTAGTAATATTGTATCACGAAAATACTTACGGTTTTGTTAGGAGTTCTGGGGTATTTTGTTCTTTCTTTCAGATTCTTTTTTTCTAAAATGGAAAACAACATGCCAGGTGGTTAGTTGACTACGTAGTCAAGAGTCATTTCAGATTGTCAGAAATAGAACTGATTAATTTTATTATTTAATATTTCCACTTTAAAATCTTGAGATATGTATCTTCAAATACAATATCATGTCATGTATATGTATATTTAGCAAATATAGTATAAGATGGATAATTGTTAGAAATTTTAAAGTTGGTTTGAAGAGCTAGAGATCAAGATTCTCTGAATAGTTGGTAGGCTGTTTTTTGTGACAAGTTAATTATGCTTCTTGCAGTATAGATTTTCTACTTTAAAAGTGAAGTAATACTAATCTAGATAGACATTGTTAGAAAATACTACATTATTTATTTAAAAAGAATCATACAATTATTAGTCAATTAAATACATGGTGCTCCTATATTTAACATTAATATGATTACAGTTGACTCCTGAACAATGTGGGGTTTAGGGGCACTGACCCTCCTTGTAATCAGAAATCCTTATGTAACATTTGACTCTCCCCAAATTTGACTACTGACAGCCTACTGTTGACCAGAAGCCTTCCCAATAACATAAACAGTAAATTAATGTATATTTTGTATATTATGTGTATTATATGCTGCATTCTTATAATATAGTAAGCTAGAGAAAAGAAGTGTTAAGAAAAATCATAAAGAGGAGAAAATATATCAACAGTGTAGTAGTGTATATATCCAAAACAATCCACAGATTTAAGTGGTCCCATATAGTTCAAACTGTATTGTTCAAAAAGATTTGATAAATACGTATATATATTCCCCATCAGAGGTAAAGAGAAAAATAATCTCACACCGCAGTGTTTTTTTTTTTTAAAGTATACTTTCTAGTTTAGAGAGTAAGAAAATGAAATCCTTCCCAAGAGTCAATATCAAGAACTGCTTTAATGTAATAAAGATGTCAAGAATTTCTGATTTGATTTGACTTTAGCAACTCACAAATGAAAGATTTCACAGTGCTAGAGACAAGTACCTTTTTATAGAAGTTCTGATCAGTTTTAGTCTTCAAAAAATTTAAGTAGAATGAAAACCAAGAAAGAATGAAATATTTAAAAATAGGTTCGTAATAGGCATGTTACTCTGTTTTTAAGAGTTCTTACAGTGTCTATTTTCAACAGAACTACAGAAATATTATAATGCCAGCAGCTCTGGCAATCAGCTTATATAGGTACTCAGCGTATAAGATCTGAAGTGACAGCTACATTTCCAAAGCTACATTTACTGCATCTGTTCACTGGTTAAGCCTCCAAGGTCTGTTTTCATTTTATTTCTGCTTGAAACTCAACTGTCTTCTAGTAAAAGCCATTAGAAAGAGCATTGTAAAAATGTACTTAGATTGGCCTGGCTAACTCTTAAAATACGACTTTGAGCCACAATCAATTTTAGATAAGATTTCTATATATAGTTTCAGTTACTGACACTTTTTCTTATTAAAACAAAAGCTATAACCAAAATCTGTAGGTATACATATTAAGGAACCAGAATAACATAGAGCGCTCTTTACGAGAATTATAGGTGGCGGGGGAGGAGGGGCGGCATGGTGTGGACCTGCTGGGGTCAATGAAGGCTTTCTACTAAAAATCTAAGAGAATATTTGACATTATATTTATTACACATTAAGACTTACCAAGGGGCCGGCTTCCCAAAGGGATGCAGTTAAAGGATTAAAGCGTTTTTGTGACTTATGAGCCATCTACAGGGATTTGATTTCATTTTGGTTTTACATGCATATCTATCACAAGGATGAATGGGCAAACCTGTTCTACTGTAGGGAACAAACTATTTTACCTTTAATCTGTGCACTGAATATGGACGTGCATAATATTCCTCTCGTAGCTGATTTCCATCTCTTGCATGTATAAACATCTCTCTTTATTTTAGAGGAAAAAAGTGAAAATAGCACAGGATGATTTTGCACTTTCTGCCAACTATCTGGCTTTTCACTAATGTCATTGGTATCAGTAGGGCTGACTCAGGCCTCCTGGTATTGAGACTTAGTTCTTTTATGTGTTTATATGATACTTAAAAAAATGTGAATCTTTTTAGGGAGATTTATGTATTTTTCACAAAACAGTCTGAGCATTCACAGTCAACAAATCTGATGACTCTTGCATATTTTTTAATCCAGTTTCAGAAGCAGACCTGACATGGAGAAAAAATTATCTGAAACTTAGGGATTGCTTTTGCTTGATAATAGCTAAAAATTAAACTACTGAACCTTGTGGGGCTAACCATGATTCTATTTACAGAATTAAGCAAAAACAATGTCTGCCTTAGGCAAGAATATTATAAATCCTTGACTTGTTTTATGGGAGGAGGGAACTATTAGTGTTCATTTTAATACTGAATACTTAAAAATGCACACCTGAGTTTTTTAAAAAGGACTCAGTTTCAATAATGACAAAAGACTAATGTTAATATCCAAACTTTGTTTAAAATATCTCAAATATTTCATTTTGATGAAAATATTTAATGGAGCTTTTACTAACCTATCACTAAACTAAATATTTATTTAGGGTTGGATTTAAAGCAAGCATTCAAGGGGCATTTAGGTGGCTCAGTTGGTTAAGCATTCAACTTCAGTTCAGGTCATGATCTCATGGTCCGTGGGTTTGAGTCCCACCTTGGGCTCTATGTTGACAGATCAGAGCCTGAGCCTGTTTCAGATTCTGTGTCACACTCTCTCTTTGCCCCTACCCTGCTCACACTCTGTCTCTCTCTCAAAAATAAATAAACATTAAAAAACATTTTAAGTGTACATGATAAATCTTTGCAACATGGCCATTTGTAAACATTCCTTTCACCCCAGGTAGACTGAAATGGCATCAAAATCCCTCTCCCGTGTTGTAAATCTCAAAACTACAAATTATAGATAAACTAAGAGTTCTTTTCCTTGGACTCCTTCCTATTGAAATGTCAAAACTTGTGGTTAGAACATAGTTACAAAGTTGATGTATCATTTCCTCAACACAGATATCATTAATCCTAAGGGATTTTGTTACACATATTTTGGTTTCACCTCCATTCTTGGAATAGCAGTCAGCACGCAGAGATTACTTTAAAAGGAAACATGATCCAGGTCATTAGTGACTGAGTGTAAGATTTTAAACACAGAAATACACTATTGCATGACACAAATGTATCACATGATTCTAGGTTAGATCCTGGACCAATATAGGACAAAAATAATTAGCTATTAAGAACACTACTGTGACAGTAGATGAAACTTGAATATGGACTATGAATTAGACAATGTTATCACATCATTGGTATACTGCCTGTGTTTGATAACTGTTCCATGTAAGAAAATGTCCTCTTCAGAATTATACTGAAATATACACTAAAATAGTTGGGATAAGGCATACCATGTCTTCAACTTATTCTAAATGGTTAGGAAAAACATGTGAACAGTGTACATATACACAAATAATAGAATAGAATAGAATATAGAGAAAGTGATATTGAACAAAATGTAAACAGTTGGTTAATGTAGGTAAAGGGCATGTGAGAACTTCTGATACTATCCTTAGAACTTTTTATGAGACTTTTTATGAAAGAGCAAAACAATCATCACCAAAAATGAGATTCTAAAACTAATTTTAAAAATAAAAATAAAGTGTCATTTTTTCAGTATCCTTACAAAAATTTCACTGAACTCTGGCTATGTTATTTTGTTAAGCAGGCACAAGATTGTTTCATTCTGTACATAACAATAAAAGAAAATGACATTTATCTGGAAAATGGAGAGTATTAGGCAATAAAAGAAAAGTAATCCATCACTTACTAGAGTAGACAAAAAAATGTTTTCTTTAAATAAATGCAATCACTATCAGTACCTTTGTTGCTGCTGGAATAGTAGGAAGGCAGTAACACAGAATATGGGCTTCCCTCGAAAGAGAGGGAGAAGAACAAAATATTTTGCTTTGTATTGAGGACAAAGGAATGTTTCTATTTTTCCTGTTTTTGTGTCTAACCATTGACAGCCATTGAAGAGGCTTAATTTTACAAACCTGTCCTTGTTATGATAGAAGCAAATGTTTACCAACAAAGATTGGAAAAGGGGGAGAGGGAAGAAGGCTCTACTCATTTCTCTGTTGTGACACTTTATTACACAAGTCAGAACGTACTAAAGCATTTGTTGGCAGTCAATTACAATAATGACATATTGGGTTCAACCATGTTTAACATTTCCATTTTAGTCAGAATAATTATTTTAGAATGGGGGGCTGATAATGAGGCAGAACGGCACTAAGTCAGGAGAGCCAGTTTGTATCTTGAAAAGGAGGATGGGAATTAATTAAATGAGAAGCTTGGGGGAAGTTAATTGGGAATGAGTGAAGATAAGGACACTATCAAAGCATGAAGACATAAAACTATTACAATAAAAGATACAGCAGAAACTCAGAGTACACCTAAGGGAGATGAACCCTGCAGAATTGTGACTCTACAGAGGCAGAATTATGTCTGTGGCCGCCCCTGGCTTCCAGTCCCTACAGTAGTGCCCACCACAGGAATAAATGTTTGCTGAATGGATAATTGTATATTGACAAAAGTAAAATTTAGTGTCACATAATCCTAGTCTTCTTCTGCCTCTGTCTGATGTGTGACTTTAGACAAATCACTTAATTTAATTTTATCAGTGAAATGAGACTGCGGAAAAAGGTGATTCTCCAAGGTGCCTTCCAGATCTAAATATTTCTGTACGTGGTTCTGTTTATCAAAATGGGCAACTGTGAACATTTTTGTAGAAGAGAATAGCCTTATATGAGTTTTAAATGAAGAGAAATGGGGAAAAATAGAAAAGATAAATCAAAGAGCAATGTATCGACTCAAGTAATGGAAAATGAGTCCTATTGAAAGAGATGTTAATATAGAAGACAGAATGCAGAAAGTGATTTATGGTTTTGATGTAAGAAATGACATTTATGTGTGCTATTGATAAAGGCATGCAGATGTAGAGATCTTTATCTGTTCTTTTTATTATTATCAGAGTGACTGTACACACTCCCTGCTTCTACCTTTAGAGTCCGCAAATAAACAGAAATGGAGAGCATTCAAAAGAAGCTATAAACGGCAGGAGTTTATATAGATATTCCCTTACCACAAGGTCATGGAATTGGGACTGCCCATCTTAGAGAAAAGAAAGCTGAAGTAATTCTTAGGATCTATATTTAGTTCCATGAAGAGCTATTAAATTCAAGACCCAAAAGGTACAATTACTTATACCTCCATGAAGCCTTTGGTAATTAACACTGGCTTCCTCATGTATTTTCTTTTCTGTAAGCTTGTTGAGCATTTAGATTCTATAAGACATACTTTAGCCTTTACTTATAAGTGATCTCATTATTTTCTCCAGTTCCATCTATGCCAATTTTGAATTGACACTAGAGGTGGCTGCATGCTTTTGCTTTTGTGTTTCCCTGAAATATGCTGATCCTTAAAAATGAGTTAGATGCTCAATAAACACTTGCCAGTGGGTGGAGATGGGCACGAACATTTGGAGGTTAGAAAAGGAACTGGAATGCTGATTGGTGGCTACTGAAAAGGACTTCTTGGCCATCAACCATGGTTGGTGACTTCTGTGAGGTCCCTACCTTGCTTTTCTCTCTTCAGCCTATTTCTCTAGGCATTTTCCACACGAGGACCTAAAGACCTATCCTGGAGATGAAAGGTATACTGTTCTTTAAATAGAAAGGGTCTAGTCAAATGGCCTTAATGGGATGGGAAACTATGACCTGAAATAAGCTTGTCATTTGAGTCTGATCCACAGCAGAGGTGAGCAGTGGCCACTTTCTGAGCTTTGTCAGACCAGAGCAGAATGTTTCTTATAATCTATACTGAAAGGAAGACCACTGATTGCAATACTCCTATAAAAAACAGGGATGTCAATGATGACAGAATCGATGTCTCTGTGGGAAGAATGGGGTAGAAAAGAAGAGGAAGGCCCAAGAGAAAGAGAATATAAGAGAACTATTTTTAATGTTTATTTATTGTTGAGAGAGAGAGAGGGCATGCGCATGTGCTCACACAAGTGGGGGAGGGGCAGAAAGAGAGAGGGAGACACAGAATCTGAAACAGGTTCCAGGCTCTGAGCTGTCAGCACAGCGCGGAACACAGGGCTCAAACTCTGGAATAATGAGATACCCAGGTGCCCCAGAGACCGACTGAGCCACCCAGGTGCCTCAGAACTAGACTATTTTCAGAGATTTCTGTACAGATTCTAATACTCCCAACAGTTGGAAACTGTGGATATTTAAATAAAATAGATACGTAATTGCTGGTTTCCCAGAAAGCAGAAGCCGACTATCTTTACAAAAGACTCCAAGGTAGCTATAAAACTGCATGTTTCCTAATGGGACAGAGGGTGTTGGTGAAGTGACAGGAAATGAAGATAAGTTGACTCACCCTTCCCAGGTTTTCAGGTTGGGTGGGGAGAGTATAGCAGCAATTCTATATACACATGTAAGGCTGAAGGGAAAAATCTGACTTATTTAAACCTTGGTTTGCTGCAAATTCAGCAAAGATGTGGGGATATGGCATGACATTATTATACTTCTATGCTAATTGCCTCAACTTTAGTGCTGTGCTGTGGTCTGAGTTTAGTTCAGCACCATGGGACTGTGCCAAGCTGGAAGTTCAGGGCCAGCCATGACAAAACCACAGCTAAGAGCGGTCTCTGGTCTCCTCTCTTTCTCCTCTCTTTAACATCCATGTGTGGAACAATCAGAGAGGTAAAGATGATAAGCAATTTCTTATGTGAAACTTGTTCTCAAGACATCATCTGTATCTCTGCCTTTCTAGCTGGTAAATATAAAGTGTACAAATAAAAACAACAGTATATACTGGTTCATAGATATCCTGGACCTTGACATTCACATGGAAACTGCCCTCTGCAGAGATTCACTGTAGGAGGTTATATGCCTGTTTCTGGAGAAGCAGTGTGATTAAAAAATAATAGTTATAAATGCTATTTAGTAAGCTGCATTTAGTAGAATGTATTCTTTATCACATTCAGATTTACAAGGACACCAGTGAAGTAGTTGTTAAAACTCTATTTACATATGAATGAACTTGGTTCACAACTTTTTTGCAGTTAGTAAGTGGTGGAGCCAAAGTCTAATTAGATTCAGCCCTGTCTGTAACTGACTCCTATTTTTCCCTAGCAACAAAGTTTCTGTAGTGTTAGAATTGACTTTGAGAAGGTAGAAAATCTATTTTCTAGCTATTTCTCTACCACTTATTAGATGTGTATCCTCCAAAGCAATTCAAATATATAATTTCAATTGCTTCATCTGTAAAATGGGATGACACTGTACTTACCCCAAGGAAAAGATTAGATAGGCCAATTTATTGAGATATGTCTGGAGATACATCTTAATTAGAGCCTACAAAATTTGAACATTCAAATTAAGATCTAAGTACCATGGGGATGGCTAAAGGATATTATGTGATGACTTGAAACCCAAAAGTCAATGATAACTCAAACAGCTAAACTCTCAACTCATTAAATGAACAGCACTTGAATTCTAAAAACTCTGGAAGTTAGAAAACAATAGCAATGATAAACTTTGAATAAAATATTTTAAAAGTTAGTTCTTAAGATGTGAAGGCTCTATAAATGCTAACAGGGCTGAAAAAGAATATGAAGTGATAGTCTCAGAACATTAGACTCTAGATTCCCGCATCAGTGGTGAAGAACAAATTGATAACTAGAAAAAACCAAAAGGGTGGATACTAAGAAAGATGCTAGCCATAAGTAAGAACCAACCATCTAATTCTGAAAAAATTGTCATTTCTTAAGATGACCATAAATACAATCTTATAAAATCCTAACTGAATGTTTTATTCAGAGAATTCAAAGATGTTTTAAGAAAACATATATTTGAGAAAAAAATGGAGAATAGCCATCCATTTATAGGAGGAATGTGTAGTTAAATCAGACTAAATTTTTCATTAGAGAAAGCAATTAGCATTAGATATTTGGCTGCCCGTTCAATAAAATTTCATTTAAAAAACGGATACTGTTTTACCAGGGTTTGACAAAGACTTCCATGTCATCCATGAAATGATAA
Source organism: Proteles cristata cristata (assembly GCA_017311185.1). NCBI lineage: Eukaryota > Metazoa > Chordata > Mammalia > Carnivora > Hyaenidae > Proteles > Proteles cristata. The sequence continues at coordinate 12,489 of JAESUZ010000587.1, read as the reverse complement.
TAATGAATAGAGTAACAGCAGAAAAGTGAGACAAAACATGGGTGAGTTGTTTTCTCAGCTTCTACTCTGTGATCCTTCACTTGTCTAACATGAATAGCAACTAATTTTCACTGACAGAAAGAATATGATCAAGATTAATTTCTTAGAATTAATTCCTTAGAATAGGCCAATTTCTTTGGAGGACTCCAAGCAGGGATTGTAATGGTCAGTTTTGGGACCCCTGAGAGGAAACTCCACTGAACAGCCCCACTTTCAATTTGAAATTAAAATTCATTTGGAATTACATACAGCAACAAGTGAACTTTTACTGTGTCTCAGTGCTGTCATTGTGTTTTTGCCACCGAGTCCCCTAGCATTTTAATTACGTCTTTAGTTATAGTTTAAAGTCGTGTCATTTTTGACAAGAAACTGATTTTATCATAATCACTTTCATATCCTTGATACAGAGAGAATCAGAAAATAATCATGTAATAATTCACTTTAACAGACTTTAATGTAGTCTATGTAGTGCCATCTACCACATGTGGATTTCTCATTTTACTAACAATCAGGACATGAACTAAAATATCAATATAATGAAATCATTTGAATGCTCATTATATTAAGAATGGTAAACTTGGTTGGCAGAGGTTGATGGAAAGCCCAGACCTTTTTCTAGTTGACTACAAATCAGTCTTATTGTCAATACACTGGAGGCAGCCCCAAGTGAAGCCACAGTTTCATTTCTGTAATCCAGCGAATCTCAACAAATGCTGTTGAGTTTCTATAGTACTATTTTAGGATTTGTGTGGGATAAAAAGAAGTAGAAGAAAGGTCACTGTGTGTCAAATCCCAATTCATAACTCTACCTCAGCATTTAGTACATGAATTTAAAGTTTGTTTTGTTGTTAACTCCACATCACTGGAAGTTTTCCAACCTTCAGTTTAAAGTACTTAGTACATTTCCTGGCATATATGGAGTTCTAAACAAATGTTGAACTAAACTCTTGAAGAACCCAAATCAGTCTCCTTACTCTACACAGCATCCTTGCACTAAAAATTCTCTTTGCCAATTTGGTGGTACAGTTGAATCGTGGAGGTATGATTACTTGTAGACACACTTAATGCCAGCTATGCTCTTGGTTTTTCTGTGCACATGAAAAATTACTTGATTGCTGCAGTGTTTAGCTATTTATAAGGCACAAACATTTATAATTATGTCCTATGGGTTTTTTTATTTAGATCTATTTTTATAAAGGCTTACCTGAAGCTTACATAATTAAATTTGTGATCCTCAATGGAAAGGAAAAGAGGTACAGGAGACATTCTGCCATGTATGGGCATACACTCTAGACATTTCCCATGTCAGAAATGTCTGACCACAGAATATTATATATTATTGTATACTACCACCTTTCCTCTCTCCCACGTAGATAACTGCTACCCCTCAAACCTAAGCCTCTTTCCCAGTAGGCACCCATTTACTTTTCTTAAAAGTTCTATGAAGAAAAGGCAGTTAACTGTGTGAAGTGTATGGAAATTAGATGATAAGAGTACTAATAAGGACTGTCGTCTTAACAGGAAGTTAAGAGCCGTTTGACTTGGTAATTAGGGATATTCAAACCAAAAATTAAAAATTCTCCTGAATTTTCTTATGTGAAACTTTTTCTCAATACATCTTTACCTCTGTCTTTCTAGATGGTAAATATAGAGTGTACAAATATATGCAACAGTGCACATTGGTTCCTAGATATCCTGGACCTTGACATTCACATGAAAACTGCCCTAAGAGTTTGTTTCTATATAGTAGTCGTCCTGTTCCTTTATTAAAAAGAAGCAAATGCCATGAAAATAAGTTAACAGGGAAGACCCAATCAATGCATCAGGCATAATGTACTGTAATCTCAAATTTTACATGATTTAAAATTGATCAGAAGTATTTGTAAGAAGTATGTAATAAAACTGACATACCATTTTAACTAAGGAAATTGTTCTTATCGACTTGTTAAAATGCATTTTAATATAGGAAGAATAAAACAATTGTGTCATTAATAGTTAATTTCATCACAAATGATACTATTTGATGATTATTTGAGTTAATCTCAATTTTATTGAGGAAGCTGATTCTGGTGGAATTTAAGTAAATATTAAATTTTAGGTGTTTATTCTGTACGTAACTATGTGTGTTTTATTTTTTCTTGTGGGTGTGCATATGAGTACATAAATAAATATACATACAGATTATGTATCCAGACACACACATAAATATACACACAGAATATGTACATGTATACACCATGTAGACTTTCAGAATAAATATAAATATTCCATATATTTGATGGATGGATAGATAGATAACTAGAAGAAAGAGAAAGGATGGGGGAATGAAGGGAAGGAGGAAGGGAGAAAGAGAGGAAGAGAGAGAGGAAGAGAGAAAGTGAGAAAGAAAGGAGAAAGAGAAAGAAAGAGACTGACCTCAGTCAGCCACAGAGGTAAGAGTGCATTGAGATAATTAAGGCAACAGTACTAAAAACAATATACACCAGAGGAGAATTCAGCCTGCCTCCTCTAAATCTAGTCATTATTTAAACAAAATGTAGGTACTTCGAAGACAAAATAGAGCTGACAGTATCACATTACTTCACTTGAACATGAAGCTGTTTAAACAACTAAATTCTTGTTTCTTTTATTCTGTGAAGCCCTCACCAAAGCAATTGATCCAATTCCTTCATGATATATATTCAATACATTTTCCTGGTGAAATACTTTGGAAAAAGTACTTGCCAAACACTGACACACAAAAAAGGGAAATGTCAAGGAATTTGTTTTCTTATGGTAGAGAAGGGATCATTGAATCCACTTGTAACTGTTGAACAAGGGAGACTATGATGAGTTCTCTATGTATACAAACTAAAATTCAATGCAGTATCTAAAGCCCTAATAGCATATTGTATCTGTAGGATGACCACTCTTTGCTGGACTTTTAATTTTTTTTTAACGTTTATTTATTTTTGAGAGAGAGACAGAGTGTGAGTTGGGCATGGAGCAGAGAGAGAGGGAAACACCAAATCCAAAGCAGGCTCCAGGCTCTGATCTGCCAGCACAGAGCCCGAAGCAGGGCTCAAACTCATGAACTGTGAGATCATGACCTGAGCTGAAGTTGGGCGTTTAACGGACTGAGACACCCAGGCACCCTCTTTGCCTGAGTTTTGATATAAAGAAGTATCTCATTTGGAGGTACCAGTTATAGAGGAACAAATTTGTGGAGGGGATAAAAGCACTGGCATGTTGGGGTTATTGACAGTAAGTTAGCATGACAGGAGAATAAGGTTAGGTATGGAAGGAGAGAGAAATAAGGCTGGGAAAGTAGACTGGGTCATACTGTAGACAACCATAGAATGAGATGACAGAAGGTGGCAAGGAGCAAATGCAGGCTTCTGAAGAGATCAGTTGATTTTCTGGGAAGATCAGTATATCAAGGGTATTTGGTAATATTCTTTTAAATACTATTTTATTTAAATTTGTGCTATAAAAATGTTTAATGAAAATATTACACAATATTGTACAGCAAATTTTAAAAGGTGTGTTAAGAAGTATATAAAGTATAATATTTTGTTTCTTTCATGAAAGTGTTCTTAATAGTGAAATTCATGACACACTGAAGAGAAAGACATTGTCTGATTTGGTGTCACAAAATTTCCTGTAGTTTTTCTATATGACATTGACAGTCAGCACCCAAGAGGGAAAAAGAAAAGGAAGAAGAGACAGTGACACAAGTCAGATATGAAAACTAAATACCATGGAACTTAAATGTATTAGAATTGATACTGTGCTGTGGTTTGAAATATTGTTAACAGTTAAGGTAACTGTTCTATACATGGTTGAGTAAGAAGTGCATTAGCTTGATAACATAGTTGGCTATGAAATTATCTTTACTTGCAACATGTTACCATACAATGTCTTAAAGGAACATTTATTAGAGCTATAATCAATTAACTAACTTACAATTACCACGTGACCTCCTATGTTCACACTTAACACTTTTATATAAATAAAACTTCATTTGAGGATCATTAGCTAGAGAATAACATTACATGCATGAAAAATATTTTAATTTCACTAATTTCACAAGTGACAGTAAATTAATCACCATGTCAGAAGTTGCAAATGTTTCTGAATCTGGATGGTTGGAAGAGGGGAAGGTATATGTTTGGTTTCATATTCTATTTTATTTACCTTTTCTAGTACTCAGTTTTGAGAAGTGTTCAAAAGTATATTTGCTCCTGCCCTACAACTTTCCAGAAGCAATGTTAGTCACCTATTTTTTTTCTTTCTTTGCTGGTTTGTACAATGTAGTGCACTAGCAGAGTATATAGATTAAAAAACAATTTGCACTGTTGATGCTGACGTATGGACTAATTTTCTCGGACTCTTTCAATGCAATCTGCAAATGCATTAACAAAGGCTATAAAATAAAAACAATCTATACTACCCATAACACACATGAGCAAAATATTGAAAAATTTGAAAGCATAATTGATACGTGCATTAGGAGAAATTACCTGGGAATGAGAAAGTATTCTACTACAGTGTAGAACTTCAAAAGCCAAATATCTCTTGTACAGCTTCCTGAATAAGAGAGTAATGACCCAACCACTGAATAGAGGAAGAAGAAATATTTGTGACTATTGTTAACTTAAAAGACTTCTTTGAAATAACACTTTTAGAAAATCTATAACTGCTATTATTCCCTGCTGAATAATAGGGAAGGAACCCCTACATGTATTTTCTGCTTCTCATTCCATTTCAACTACCCTGTTGCTCTTGATAGAAGGTCAGTGTGAGAATGTAGTTTTTACTTCAGGAAAAGGAGAAAAATCTTCATATAATTACATAATTATCATGTTGATGTACTTCATTGTTTGCAATACCATATTCAAAAAAGCCAGCAAATTTTAGACCAAAAATAAGGCTGTATAATTAACCATTTATAATTCATACCTAGGTGGTAAACAGTGTGTTATACATCTTTTCGGGGGAGCAGGGAAGTCACTGATAAAGACAATTTTCTTTTTAATCTAACAAAGATATATTGAATGGGTGCCTTGTGACAGATTTAGTGCTAACATGCTGTGGACACAGGATTACAGGATACATACACCTGGGGTTCACTCCCATAATGCTTAGAGTCTCTACAATGAACACGTATGCTCTGATTTTCTTTATGGGGGGGAAAAAAAACCTAACCTGAATAGCATTTTAATTCTATCCAGGCTCATTTATCTTCAGATTTTTGGATTTGGAAACTCTAAAGCATTAGGCTGGCCAGGAACATGCATTATATTACCACATTTACACTTAAAATTTCAGACAAAGAAGAATATGAGAAGATAATGTTTAAAAGTATGATTTTCTCAGGGCGCCTGGGTGGCTTAGTCATTTAAGCATCTAGCTTTGGCTCAGATCATGATCTCAAGGTTTGTGTGTTCAAGCCCTGCATCCAGCTCTGTGCTGACAGCTCAGAGCCTGGAGCCTGTTTGGAATTCTGTGTCTCCCTCTCTCTCTGCCCCTCCCCTGCTCAGGCTCTGCCCCCCTCTCTCAAAAAATATAAACTTAAAAAAAATTATACATATGTTTTTCTTTGGGAGTAAAGAAAGATCTGATAAGTTCTGACAAAGCTAGCAAAAGACAACTGTACAGAAAGGAAATGTGAAATGGCTTGTCAACCGACGGTGCATGATTTTTCTGAAGTTTTCTACTATGTGTTTTTATGGAGATATCTTTGAGATGATAAAAGTGGCCATGTATTTCTACAATATTACTTGAACAAACAGTGATCTCATCTTAGAGATTTGGTGATATTCAATATGCTTCTTTTCTTCCTTTATCCTAATGAAATCTTTATCAATTCTTACTATGCCTATACTAAAAAATGGGCAAGCTCAAATGCCCAGGAATGTATTAGGAGATATATCTACCCGCAGGCAGGCAATAACCATTAACACTTGGCCAATGGCTGATGCAAATTCATGGTTAAACTGGTCTCTATTTAAAGCAAACTCAAAATAATTGGTGTGATGGTAAACCGTTAACTTTTGCAATAGAATTTATCTTAATAAAACTTATTTATGTTTTTAAATAACTCATTTCTATAATTCCAAGTTAAAATTATCTCCATGATATTATGTTTACTACTTTTGAGAAAAAAGGAATCCATTCTTTCAGACATTTTGGGTGGAATATTATTTAATCATAAAGTGGCTTCAAATGTATGTGGTTTTTACCTAAATCTTTTGGTTTTCAACTTCCCTTCTACATTCATTCAATAGGGGTTTGATATATATATACACACACACATATACAGCCCCTTTTTTTATACTTTGAGCACCTCTGATATGATAGGCACTGTTCAGAGAGGTGAATATAGCACACAAGTTCCTTATTCTCATGTAATCAATGAGAAAGTGAATCAGTAGAACTCCAGGTTTAATAGTGGCTATAAGGAAAAATATACGTAAGTAAGGTGTAAAAGAATTAGGTAGGAAGCAGACAGAAGATGCTGTTTTAGGTAGGGTGGCGAGGAAAGTCAGCTCTGAAAGGAGATTTGAGCAGAGACCAGAGTAAAATGAGAAAGACAGCTGTGGAAGGATCCAGGAAAAAACTTCCAAGTGGAGAGCATGATGGCCTGAGGCCAGGACTGGGGAATGGGAGGAAGGAGGTGGTTTGTGTCTAAGGTAGAGCAGAGTAGCAAAGACATAAGTTGCTTTAATACAGCAAAGCATCTTCCAAATATTAAGGCTAGATTAGAATGTGAATAACTTCAAGGGGTCTGTTAAAAGCTATAAAAAGGGCACATCAATATCTAACGCTGTGTGGATTTCAGAGTTTTAAATACATTCTAATAGCTGAAAACAAATAGGGAAATCAAGTTATTCCAAGTGTTTTATTTAATATGTCTTTAATATGTCTTTTTTTTCTTATCAGGTTAAAACATGCTACATGGGTGAGAATGGCAATTTTGTCCAGTGATCAATAGAAAAATGCACTACACATCCACAAAATGCAGTTACTTCTTTGAGTCTTCGCTTCTTCATTTCTATAATCAAGACACTAGTTCCCTTGATCAGGAAAAATATAATAATTCTGTGTACTTAGAATATGTTTACACAACAGATAGAATATTCTTAATGAGTTAATAATTTCTTCTTTCTTAAAAGTGTTCAAACAGAAGCATAAACTGCTTATAGTTAATCTGTTAGAAAGGAAAATGATTTGGGGCACCGGGTTGGCTCAGTTGGTTAAGTGTCCGACTTCAGCTCAAGTCATGATCTCATGGTTCGTGGGTTCGAGCCCCGCGTTGGGCTCTGTGCTGACAGCTAGCTCAGAGCTGGAGCCTGCTTCAGAATCTGTGTCTCCCTCTCTCTCTGACCCTCTAGTGCTCACATTGTCTCTCTCTCAGAAATAAATAAAACATTAAAAAAAAGAAAGAAAGAAAAGGAAATAATTCTAAACACTTAAAAAGTAACATTTTCTTAAGGCACCTGGGTGGCTCAGTTGGTTAGGCATCTGACTTTCAGCTCAGGTCATGATTTCTCGTTTTGTGGGTTCAAGCCTGTGTCAGGCTCTGTGCTGACAGCTCAGAGCCTGGAGCCTGCTTCAGATTCTGTGTCTCGCTCCCTCTCTCTCTCTCTCTCTCTCTCTCTCTCTCTCTCTCTCTCTCTCTCTCTCTCTCTGCCCCTCCCTTGCTTGCTGTCTGTGTATCTCTCTCCCAAAAATGAATTAACATTAAAAAATTAAAAAAAAAATTTCTTAAAAATAATGAGAAACTAAAATAAATGATGCATAAAATGAGCAAATCAAGCTTTAAATTATGCCAAATGCATTTATATTTCAAGAGTTATTTACTTATTAAATGTTTATTTATTTTAGAGAGAAAGATTGCACGAGTAGGGGAGGGGCAGAGAGAGTGGGAGAGAGAGAATTCCAAGCAGGCTCCATGCTTAGCACAGAGTCTGATGTGGGGCTCAATCTAACAACTATGAGATTAACCTGAGCCAAAATCAAGTAGGAGGCTTTACCAACTGAGCCACCCAGGTGCCCCCAAGGGGCTTTTTAAAATATTTAAGGTATTTTATATCTACACTGAGGAAGAGGATTCATTTTGAAGCAGTGGCACCCTTATATATAGACATAAGTGACTTCTCTTTAGCAAAATCAAAATAAAATTTCCAACAAGGTATGTGTGCATCAACATTACTAACATTCTCAAAAAGTCACTTATGCAGGTAGTATGTAGTATTAAAAAAAACCTCTAGGTTCAGTTCTTTTAAATCACTCTACCACTTAAAAGCTATCACACATACACACATGTATACACTGCAGAGTAAAACACAAAATCTATACATGTATTTAGTACATACATACACACATATACACATAAACTTATTGATACATGTTATAAGTGTATCTTGTACATATATGTGCATAATGTGTGTATATATATTTATGACTAAGAAATCAGGTTACATTTTTATTCTATAATGTAAAATAATAGCCAGAAGTCTGCCACCAAGTGTGGCAGTGTACTTCTAATTCTTAGTGTACTTCTAATTCTTCTCTCTAGATTTGTGAATTCTAAATGATATTTCCAAAGCAAGCTATTGAACTTAGTTTCTAATGATTTTAAAAATGGCTCTTAGAGACTCTAAGTTTTAATATAATTGAAGTTTTATTTCCAGGCTTCCCAGTGCTTCTATAATGTCTAAGAAGCAAATATCATTATATTTTGACTTTGAGTTTACTAGTTTTTAAAGCCAACTTAGAGAAAATGGAATCATGGTGATTAAGGTCATGATTCTTATTGAAGTAAAAGTAATGATGGCTCAGATCTTTTTTTCTTTTTTTTGGCCTCCAAAAGAAAATTATTCTGAATTGAGATCTGAATGTTGAATACATGTGTCATGTCAAAATACTTCCAGACAATTCAGAACTGTCTAAATGGTAAAACCATATATAGAAGCTTGGATAGAAAAATCAACACTCGTACTCGGTGTTCACAAAAATTAATTAGTGGACACACATGTGGACTTTATCTTTTGAATACGAATTCTATATGCCTAAGGAAATATTTTTTAAGTGCATTTTAAATAAGTGTATTCTGCCTTGCAACTGACTGTCAAGAGGTCACAATAAATGCAGGATTAAGTACCTATTATCTTGGAGCTATTACTAAAGAAAATATGTAGCTAACAAGCAGGATTTCAAGAGACAATACATCATCACAGGGGAACAAAGCTGGACTAGAATTCTCTGTTAGCTTCATTCTCTGATCCAAATCCTTCCTTAATCACTACAACATAAAAAACTATAATATGCGACATAATGACACATCACTGCATCATCTCTTTGCAGAGATGATAGTCAATTTCAACAAGAACAACAGAATGCACCCTAGAAAGTAACTTGCAAGAGACCAGGGATCTTACTTATTTTAGTCAAATAATGTTTTCTTAGCACCTAGAAATTATGGTGCATTACATTTCTCAGTAAGTATTTGTTTAACAAATACATGAATGAATAAATAACTAAAGGAATGAATATCGAAGACAACATCAGGAATTTATTCCTTGTGTAGGACTTTACAATGTAGACATGCAGTTAACATTAATTATTAGGGACGCCTGGGTGGCTCAGTTGGTAAAGTGTCCATCTCTTGGTTTTGGCTGAGGTCATAATCTAATGGTTCATGAGTTAGAGCCCTGCATTGGGGTCTGTGCTGACAGCATGGAGCCTGTTTGGGATTTTCTCTCTTCCTCTCATTCTGCCCCTCCCCTGCTCTCTCTGTCTCTAAATAAATAAGTAAATAAACTTTAAAAATATATAATTGTTAAATGAATAAATGCCTCTGCCGCTCTAGAATGGTAGATATGGTACAGGTTACATTAACGTACCATCTAGCAATATTCTGGTTTTGCATGATAATACAGCAGCTAATATTGGTTACTGAGTATGAATTATCTCTACTTGCTGAAATGGCACATCCCTCATTCTGCAGTAGATTCTAACATCAGACAGAAGGCACAAGCAGGAGCCTGGGGCAGATGCTCTCCCATCCATCCTTGATTTTGCTTTACTATGTGCTAGCCAGTTACCTCTTCGAAACCCCTTGCCCAGAAAATAAGCCTTTGAATTGTTCTTCAGTGAGTAACCTCAGTTTCCTTGTGTCCTTGCTAGTTATTCAAGACTGGGTTGGAGACCTATGAATTTTCATGTGTTTGTCCTTCATACTTCCTGTCTCAATCTTTGGGAAATCACCAGTCCTTACCCTATGTGCGGTCACGATGACCTTCCAGGCAGTCTTCTTGGGAGAATTTGAAACAAATGCAGCTATAGATTAGATAACACTCTAGCATCAATGAGAAATTTCCTAATATTGATAACTAATACTGTTGTCATATAAGATCATATAAAAAAATGTGCTTATTCTTAGGAAGAATGCACTGAAATATTTACGGATAAAGATGCCTAATGTTTCCAACCTACAGGCAAATGGTTAAAAAACAAAAAACCTTGGGGCGCCTCTTGGTTTTGGCTCAGGTCATGATCTTATGGTTCATGAGTTGGAGCCCGGTGTCAGGCTCTGCCCTAACAGCACAGAGCCTGCTTGGGATTTGCTCTTTTTCTCTCTGCCCCTCCCCTGCTTGTGCTCTCTCTCTCTCTCTCTCTCAAATAAACTATAAAAAAATAAATAAATAAACCCAAACCTCTGTGTATGCATGTGCATGGAGAGAGACTGATAGAAACAGAGAAAGAAAAAGGGAAAGGGAATGATAAATCAAATGACACAACTTAATGTAAACCATTGGAGAACTGGGGACCCTTGGTAGCTCAGTCGGTTAAGTGTACAACCTTGGCTCAGGTCATGATCTCGCAGTCCGTTAGCTGGAAGATCTATGATCGTTCATTAGTTCGTTAGGTCTCAGAGACTTCCTGAAATGGTCATTGGGCCTGCGGGGTCCTCAGACCACAGTTTGAGAAGCGACTGATCTATAAAATCAAGCATTTGTTTAGGATTGACAATCCTAAGTTTGCTTCTAGATGGTTTTAAGGCCTCCACTGAATTTACCTTGTAAGAGACTCAAGAAATCGAGATAATGCTACTTCATCGAAAACGAAATGAAATAATGTATAAAGCTTCTCTCGATAGTTTAGCACAAATTACTCTTATTTGGTAAAAGTAAGTTTCCCCTTTTTCTTCCTTTTGCAAACCCACTGGCTCTCATGATTATATTGTTAATGTTCATTGATTTTTGAACTTGATAAGATTGTATTTGATCTCACTTGTTTTCCATGTCCTCAGTGGACAAGAATAAACAAAACAGAGAACAAAAGAGAAATAAGAATAGCTACCTTACAAGACAGTGACAATGACAAAGGAAAATGATCTGAAGATGTCTTGAAAAAGGAAAGGGGGCATTAAAATATAAGAACTGCAATTATTTTGGCAGCAGAATAAAAATGTTGAATGAATAACTGTGCTACTTACACAAAATTGAACTCGTTGAAAGTTAAAAACAAACATGAGTTATGTTAAATTATTTCCTTAAGAAGCCTAGGTATGGGCGCTATGCATGTTCCCAGCCCTTGATTCTTGCTGTCAAGTTACACAGCACACCAAAAGGTTAAATGCTTTCTAGGCGTCAGGTGATGGCACTCTGTGCTTCCATCCCTAGCTGACTTTCTGATTTGGAGGAAATCCACCTCTTGGAACAGCAGGTTTCATCATTAAAATGATTTTTTTGGAGGGCTAGGTACTCATTCTTCAGTCCCCAAATCTCTAAAATAATTCTCAGAATTTTTACAGAATAGAAGTATGTGCAATATGTTAGGCTCATCTTCTCGCTACATACAGACACACAGTTTTCACTGAGGGTCACTGCCTGCGGGATAAGTGGGATGTATCTGGATAGTGACCATTCTCCATACAAGGGAAAATCAATCAGGACTTAGAGAAACACGCCATGAGAAGAAAAAGGTCCTCTTTTTCATCTCATCATAGAATCGTCACTCTTGAGCTGCATTTTTGTTTCTCAGTAGCCCCAAACCAATTTTATAACTCAGTTATCTCCCAGCTAAATGTGCAGCCTGCTGCAGAGATGGGTTTGTGAAGCTTAACCAGAGAAAACAGTTTATCTAAAGAGTGCCTGCATACATTTGCAGTGATGTTTTTAGAGTTCAGAGAAGCTTCAGTTTGTTTTCCTTTTTGGTCTAGCTTACAAAAACTATTAACAAAAAGAGATATATCAAGATTAGAGCATAGAGAAATTGAGGCAGACTAGAAAAGCCATTGTTTACATGTGCAATTATATTAAAAGTCCAGCAGGCACCAATGTTGACTAAGTATGAGATGATGTCAGAGTTTCTAATCTCATTAAAGTATTATTGAAAAGCTGTACCAATTCTTCATGAAGCTATTTAGAGTTGTCATCACAATACATTTTCACTTTCACC